>CM041209.1:12117293-12769399 GCA_023065735.1 Coffea humblotiana | reverse complement strand
GTGGAGGTGGGCGGACATTGGCGGTTGTTGGCGGCTGAGAAGTGGCTGGGGTCTTGGATTGTGCAGCCATGGAAGAAGAAACAGAAGTTTTGGTACTTTCTTGGCGGGGTTGCAGAAGAAAACTAACAATAAACAACTCGCAAAAAAACCTGCGGCGGACTATCGAAAACTATAAAGGAAGCAGAGTAGCAATGCATATATATAGATTACTAAAGTTTCCAAATTTGCTTTCCGCACCGTCTAATGAATCAAAAACAATGTCGGAATTGGACATCAATCAACCGAGACCAATTCTATTTAGGACAGACTATTTCCACCGCCTAAAACATTGCAAGAAACAATTAACTATCAAATAATAAGAGACTTGATTTAGCTTCTGCAGGGGTGGATGCATTTCTTGATACTGTATGGTAGGAGTACGTACTATATACATGTGTAAAAAGAAAGGGAAGTGAAAACCCTTTTTACTGTGCCATGGGATAATTAATTGTAAAGTACTACAATTTAATACCAAGACCTTCCCATGTGAATTTTATATGGGGAGGTTCAACCCCAAGATTTTTTCTGAATTTTGTTTGGAAGAGTTGCGGTTGCACCAATAGCTTAAAGTTTTTCCCGTTGTCAGATTCAGGGTTTGAATCCTAGTCTAATAGATGGAGGGTAGGAAGGATAAAAAATAAATAAATAAAAAGTTGGAAGAAATTCTGAAATTATGATGTGTGAATAACTGTCGTAATACCTATTATGTTTGTTTGCTTAGTAGTAGTAAATGTTGAAGCCAAAATAGTAATAATAAAAAATGTCGTAGTAGTAGTAAAGAGTAAAGGGTGAATCCGCCTAATTCGATCAATATAGGATGTGTAGCAATGTTTTCAGAATCGGACCGGACCGGCCGGTTCGACCGGTCGGACCGCGAACCGGACATGTCACCGGTCCGGCATTAAACCCGGAAGGTGATGAAAAACCGCTAGAAACCGGTCGAACCGTGTAAAACCGCACGAACCGTAACCCGGCGGTTTTCTAATTTTCAAACAAAATTGCAAAAATGTAGCTGCGGAAGTTCGAACCTTGGTCTCCTTGTTCCCATGAAGCACTCTTCACCACTAGACCACAGCTTAGTTTGTTAAGAGTTCTACTTAACTTAACTAAAATATAGATTAAAAAAATCAAACCCTAACATTAAAAAAAGAAACAACCAACGCACTTTTCTTTCAAGTTTCAATCTATCACTTTCTCAGCTTCACGTGGCCAACGGCTCCAGTTCTCCTCTTGAATTTTTTTTTCAATTTTTTCTTTTTAACCTTTTCAAACCCAAATGTCCACAACAAATATTTCTCAAGCCTTCACCTTTATCACTATCATCTTTTGCAAATTGTAGACAAGTTGGAAATTTCAACTTTCACAAGATATTTGAGACTCAAGAGCTTTTCCTGTTTTCCATTATTTTGGTAAATTTAATTTTTCCTTTTTCAAGGTTTTCTTTTTCTATATTATTATCTTTAGCAAATTTTTTTGCATTTTCTTCTTTTTTTCCCCCATTTTCATCTGTTTCCCTTAATTTTTGTTTTATTTTATTTGATTAATTAAGGATGAAATTATGAATCATTAATTAATTTGCAATCATATTTGGAGAAGTTATTTTTTTGGATGAAGTATCAAATTAAAGAAATTAGACATGGATGAAGTATCAAATTAATAAATTTTGTTTTATTTTCATCTGTTTCCCTTAATTTTTGTTTTATTTTATTTGATTAATTAAGGATGAAATTATGAATCATTAATTAATTTGCAATCATATTTGGAGAAGCTATTTTTTTGGATGAAGTATCAAATTAAAGAAATTAGACATGGATGAAGTATCAAATTAATAAATTTTGTATCAATGATTGTTCTTTTTTTATGCTATTTATTGTGTTTTTATTGCTTTTTCTTTGCTAAAGTAATAGTCTACTGAATGCTCATTCATCTTGAATTTTATAGGTTTCACTAAAGCAACAAAATTAAAGACATGTTAAAGTTGATTTGTGAAAGTTGTCAAACAAAAGCTTAAAAAAAAGTGCCAAATTGGACCAAATGTTTGTATGTCTTGGTAAATTCCTAAATGGTAATCTCAGGACCACATGTTTAGTAGCAATTAATTTTTTATGTATTTAGTTGTATCTTTGTTTTTTAAAATTTTTTTATTTTTTTTAGTTTGAGAAATTATATTTATATTTTTATAATAAAATTTTAATTTTTTCAGGTTAAGTTGATGAAATTGTGAATGTGGTGTTGTTGCTTATCATGCCATTGATAGAAGTTTGTTATTCAAATGGTTTGTCTTGAATATGAGTTAGACTCTTTTATGGAATTTTTTTAAGTATTGTAAAAGAATTTCAATATTTATTTTATTTATTTTTGTGTTTTTATTTGTGATAATTGGCGAACATTTGGATTGTATCTATTCATGTTTGTAATGAATTTATGAAAACTTGTGGTGAATTATGATATTTTAATTATGTTTATCATTCCAGGTTTTATGCATAACTTTTAGGAAATTTGTTATTACCTCAATTTAAATTTAGTTATGTTGGTGAATGCATTTTAAAAACTTAAGTTATCACTAACCATGTTAAATTGTGCATTAGATGTCAAGTTCAAGTGTAGAATGAAAACCTATGAAATACTTAACACTCAAGTTGCAAAAAAAAAAAAAAAACAGTGAACCGATGAACCGGCCGGTCGGACCGGTCGAACCGCGAACCGGACCCCTCTCCGGTTCGCTGACCGGTCCGAGTTTAAAAACATTGATGTGTAGTAGAGGGAAGAGGAAATTGTACCGTTGTCCTACATAATGAGTTTTACTCACATATCAATGAATGTAGAATGTGGGCGGGAGGAAGAGGAAAAAATCTTATTTCTTAGGAATGTATATTATGAGTTTACTAGGTAGAAAAGGGAAGCTGTGATGAATTTAGCGAAGGTCAAATAATGGAAGATGTGAGTTAGCGAGAAAAGAAAACTCCTCAAATGGTAGTAGATGATTGATCCGCTGAGCAAGGGAGGGAATCCCTCCAATATACTTTTATTAGTATCATGTTACATGATAAAGTTACCTACCTTCTTTAATTAATGTTGAATGGTGGCCAATAAGGAGGAGACTTCCTACTATAATTGCATGTCAAAAACATGTAAATGACGAATTTACCTAACTTCAATTACACTAAAATATAGGCTGGTACAGAGAAGGTTTAGACTCGATCGGATTAATTTCACTAAGAGATCTTCAATTCAGAAATCCAGGTGTGGAAGAGGAGAACTCCTACTATCTTTGCATATTTGCATGTCAAGAACATGTAAATGACGAATTTGCCTAACCTCAATTAAGCTGGATTTAGGCTAGTAAATAAAGAGGGTTGGTGGCACTAGGATTGAATCCTAGTACATTAAACTCAGATTTGATTAACTTAACTAGGTAGGGGACGACATAAAATTTCACCCTATGTTATATTCCTGTGGTTGGAATTTGATTCCAAAGATCAAAATTTTTGCATCAATTCAGTAGCTATTTATCCTTCCTTGTTTCTACATTCAGTCAGCCCTTAGTTCTAACTTACAAAATTTCAAAACTGACTAATAAATTGAGTTGCATGACTGTTATTAGTTGAGAGCTTCTTATAGCAAAGTAAGGCTTGTTTGATAATCCAATTCAACACTTAAACTTAATGGATTTAGATTTTAATATATTCAGATGCGTTTGATAACCAAAAATTGAACATCTGAATTAATTAAGTGGTACTAAATTTTCTAAACAAAACTTGCTCTCAAAATTAAGTGATAAAATATTCACTTATCACTGAATGTGATATACACTCAAATATATTAGATTTAATACTTATTAATTAAATAACTTAATGAATTCATATTTCAAATTTCAAATTTCAGTTTTCAGATTTCAATTTTATCAAACACACTGTGTTGAAGCACAACAGATTCCAATTAAGGCTCATGTTTGATCCAAGATTGGAACTTTGTCTCCCCATTCTGGTGCCCTGTCAATTCAAGAAATTCTTTGAATAGGGCTAAAAGGTTTTGTTCAAGTGATAGCGATCCCTTACATCATGTGCCCTGCCAATTCAACCAATCTCTCAATTGAACGGGTTGTGGCATAGCAAAATACAGGAAATAGAGACAAAGGGGGAAATTTTTGAAATTTTCTTTAAATGTTTATGTGACTAGAAAAGTTAGTCATTAATAGTATCATAATTGCTTGAGTAACTAGCTTTTTCCTACAAATTCTTGCAAAATTTGCAGGACTTAAAGAGGATTGGAAATGTTACAATTATGTGGACGAATTAACCACAGAAGCAAGAGAAAGTAAACAAGTTTCCTCACTTAATTTCCCATACTTTTCTTGGCAACAGATTACTACGTTTGCGTTTCTAGGAACGTGGTCCAGGATAAGGGTGGGATTTTCTTTATGTGCTTTTTTTCCCCTTTTCTCTTTGGTTAGTCAGAATAAGAATATTGTTCCTATTCTTGTTCAACAACACAAAGAATGACAACAAAGCTCAGTCTAATTGATAAAACGCTTCAACTGTAACTGACAGGTCACGATTTCAAGTTATCAAGATGGGTAAGTGGAGAATTACTATTAATCCTCTTAAAAAAAACACAAAGACTAACGGTACATTTGATAAAATAAAATTTGAATCCATTAAGTTATTGAATTGTTAAGTACTAATTTGATGCATTTGAATGTATATCACATTAAATGATAAGTCACTTATCACTTATTTTTTAGAGCAAATTTTGTTTAGAAAATTCAATGTCACTTAATTGATTTAGATGTTCAATTTTTTATTATCAAACGCGTATGAACATGTTAAAATTTAGATCTATTAAATTTAAATATTGAATTGAATTATCAAACACCCTAAAACTAATTCTACTACTATGTTGTGAATATAAAACTAATAGTCAATTTTTGATGCCAAAATCTGTTGCTCACAAGGTCCCAGTAGTCTAAACCTTCATTGGCAAGATGGAATCATGTACATGGCCTAAAAGTAATTGCATTTCTAAACACAATGAATATACATGACAATGATAGTTGGCATGATTTTGTTTTCCATGAGAGGATATGACTGCAAATGTAGACGCTCTAGCTATCGTCAATTGTTGGCATTTGTCTTAATTTGGATACTTGCCACTCTCCTTGACTTTTTGAATCATGTAGGAGGACGAAACAAGACATCCCTATTACTCTTTGCATTTACAACAACTCCATCTTCTTAAGTTGAAACTTGAACAAAAGATAAGTGTAGTTTTGTCCTTTCACATTATTAAGAAATTTAAAGGAAGTGTCATAAACAAAAATTGGAGTGTCAACATCAATTCCTTTTTTTTTATGTAGAATAAAATAATATCATGAGATTCATGGCTATGTAATCAAGAATTCCTAATCCAAAGTATTGTAATTAATATGTGCCAATCCCATGTTAATTGTTGGTTGGGTGGGATCAGGAACAGGAATGTTCTCATGCCAGAAGAGTAATTAACTGTTAACATAATTAAGATTTGGGTTTTTACAGAGGAAAAGGTGATTTCAAACAGTCCTAATAGTCAGTGAAACACTTTCTCATGTCTAAAAAAGATATCATGTGCTGCTCAATCACAATTTCCTCTACGAGAGAAGAATTGTTAATGATGATTAGTAACATCAGTTCAATCCTATTAATTGAAAAAAAAAAAGACTGGTGAGGAATTTGGATATAGAAATATGCAATATAGTTTTCTATGCTTAGTAGAAATCCAAATTTCCAGCATTTTTTTTAGACTTTACATTTTCAAGTGTTATAAACAGATATGAAAAGGATAATTTTCAGGATGCATGCACTTTGAAGAGCTTTGGAGATTAACTAATCAACCAATACTCATTCTGGATAATGACTCGGAATCTTTTCATGGAAGAAAGAAAGGATTCTGAGAGCTGTTCCATGAAGGAAATGTAAAGGATCTACTTAGTTGCAATAATATTAGTCTGCCAATTTTTCATTTCTGAACATATGAGGCCTATTATCTAGATTGGTATTTATTCCCTAGGAATACAATGACTAGTTCAATTTATGAATGCAAATTTCCAGTGATCATTCTAGGATCACAAGTACCCTTAGAATGTAGGAACACAGTTGGAAGCAATATACCTATTTTGAGGCAGATGATCCTTAACCTTTCACCAGCTTCATTCAGCAACACTGCCAATTCAACTTAGCTCACCATTTGTACAGGTCTGAGTACAACTATTACTTCCAGGCTGATGCCGTCTTTCTGGATCAATTTTACCATCTTTTCTTTTTCCCGGTGTAGTGATTGATCTCTTTACGGTACCAGTCTAAAGCACCATGGATGAGGCATTGCATTAGCAAGAGGCAGGTCATCAGAATGTTGATCAGAAATCTGCATGCTCAACTGGTAATACTAGTCTTTGAACGCTTTCAGAAATATGGAGCAGCAAAGAAGTAACAGACATAACTTGCTGCAATTTTGAGATTGATTGTAGCAATCATATCTCCACAATGTCATAACCATGATATAGGCAATTACCTCCATGAGTCCACCTTTAGTCATTCCTCAACCTGCTAGCAGTTCAAGACTAACCTCTGCAAGAGCAAGACCCATCCTTGAAATGGTGGAAGCGACTAGAATCTCTCAAGAGAATCTCCCTTCCAAGCATCTTGGAAATGAATTTAGCCATCTTGTGGCAGTCACCACATATTCGTAGATTCTTAGTGACTCGTATAGTTTTGCCAGGTGGCAAACTTAATACTCCAAAGGCCATAGCCAATTTCTCACTGTGACCACAGAGAGCTACCTCCTTCTCCATCTCATCTTCATTGATTAGTGCATACTTCTGTTTGGAAGAGTGGCCTTGTTCATTCATTTTCCTTCTCAGATCTCGTAACAAGAATTTAATGCTTTTGGCCTGCGGGTATGCACTATCACCAGAAACAAAGATATAAGCTTTGCCGCTGATCTCAATCCAACTACAACCTGAGTTCTTTTTCAAGGCACGCTTGCCTATCTTTTCCTGCAACCTTTTTACTTCTTCCCATTTTTCTGCCTCTGCATAAATATTTGCTAGAAGTACATAATGTCCTGTGTTTTCCGGCTCTAGCTCAAATACTTGTTCTGCAACTTTCTCAGCCATATCTACATCATGATAAATTCTACACCCACAAAGCAGAGCTCCCCATACTGTTGCATCAGGTTCAATTGGCATGCCCTTGATGAACTTGTATGCCTTAGATAGTTTCCCAGCACGGGCCAGAAGATCTACCATACAAGTATAGTGCTCCAGGTTGGGTTCGATGTAAAACTCATTTCTCATTATATTAAAGAATCTCCAACTTTCATCCAGTAATCCTGAATGACTACAAGCATAGAGAATGGAAATAAAAGAAACTTCATCAGGTTCAATACCAGCTTGCCTCATTTTCCGAAAGGTTGCAACAGCTTCAGTCCCAAACCCATGCATGGCATAACCTGCTATCAATATCGTCCAAGAAACCAGATCCTTTGAGAAAATCTTACGGAATAGTAATTTGGCCATGACTAATGCACCACACTTTACATACATGTCAATAAGTGCATTAACAACAAAATGGTCAGAAGACAATCCATTTCTCAGGATGTAGCCATGGATTTCCCGGCCTCTATCCAAAGCTGCTAGGCTGGCACAAGCAGGAAGGATGCATGTTACTGTTACTTCATCTGGCCTTTTGTGAGGTTGCATTTTAGCAAACAAACTGAGTGCTTCATTAGCCAGAGAGTTCTTTGAATAACCTCCTATCATTGTATTCCATGATACAATATCCTTTGCAGGCATCTGAGAGAAAACAGCTTCAGCATTTTCCATACTTCCACATTTTGCATACATGTCCATGAGAGCGTTAGACACCACTAAATTTGTTTCCATGTTCTTTTCTTTGATATAGGCATGCACTTTCATTCCACTTTCCAATGAACCACTACAGGCACAAGCATGAAGGATACTTGTTACAGTAAAAACATCAGGATCTATGCCTTTCTTTCTCATTTCATGAAACAATTCAATAGCTTCGTAAGATAATCCTTCTCTAGCATACCCTGCAATCATGGAGGTCCATGATACAATATTTTGTTCACCCATGTTTTCAAAAACACAAACTGCCCCATCCATATCACCACATTTAGCGTACACATCCAGCAAGGTATTTGTAAATGGCATTTTTAGATCAAAACCTGCTTTTACAGCGTAAGCATGAATGGCTCTACTCAGCAAAATGTCCTTGATGCTAGCACATGCTGCAAGGACACTGACCATAGAAGCTAAATCAACATCAACTCCCAACCGTAGCATTTCCGTGAAAAACTTTATTCCCTTTACGGAAAGTCCATTTGCCACGTAACCACTTATCATAGAATTCCAAGACACAACATCTCTTTCACACATTTCATCAAACAACTTCTGCCCACTTCCACTCCTTCCACACTTGAAGTAAAAGCTAATCAAAGAGTTCACAACAGCACTATAAGAACCAAATCCCAATTTCAAAATTTTCTCATGGACCTTTTCCCCTTCAACTACATTTTCTAAAGCTGCAAAACATTTCAAAATGCAAGAAAATGTATAAGAATTCATCTCAATTCCCAACTCCAGCATCCTATAATACATTTTTACACTTTCCTTAAAATTGCCGATCTTTGCATACTCATTCATCAATAAATTCCAAAGGAAAACGTTCTCACTTTCAGTTCTATAAAAAATCCTACTCCCTTCAATCAAATCCCCACAACTCACATACATAAACACAAGTTTAGACTCCAAAACACCACCAGTTTCAATACCATTTCTCTCAATAATTGAATGAACTTCCCTACCATTATCCATTGACTTATACTCAGCACACAGTTGCAATAAAGAACAGTAAGTTCTTGCATCAAGTTTCAATTTTTCACACTTAAACAACAATTCCATGGCCTTATCAAGATTACCCAGTTCACAAAATTTGATAATTTCAGTATTGTTATCAATACTACGAACATTTCTTGTTCTGCTAGCAGACAAAACGCTAGCTTTAGGTGGAAGACCAATAGAAATATGACTAACGCTTGAGGGAAAAAGAGAGGTTCTTGAATATGGGTTCCCTGGGAAAGCCTGAGAAGTGCCATATTTCAGTGGTTTTTCTCTAGAATTATTTGCAAAAGGGCAAACCCAGAAGCTCGTTGAGGATGTTTTGGTCGTTAACAACATGGATTTTGCTCTTCAAGTCTCTTCAAAATGAGAAAAATTGGCGGCAAATTGCAGAGACCGGTAAATAAACCCACCAAATACGCCAATATAGAACCACAGGAGCACTCCAAAGAAGGGGCGTGAAATTACGCGCTTAGAAGTTGCGTGTGCCAAGGAGGGATAGTGGACGTCAAATATACACGTATGACAAGTACAGTCAACAATGTTGTGGTGGTACGAGAACCAATTTTTAGAGCCAATCTAATCCTTGAAGATCTAAGAATAGCATTCCATAGAGAATCTGCTGAGGTTTTGAAGAAACAAAGAATTATGGGTGTAGTTGCTTTTTGTTTTCAGTCTTCTATACTTCACTTGTCATCTTTCTCTGCCCTGAGCAAAAGCGAGTTTTTTCCTCCCAAAGTAAAAGGTACAATTTTAAATCTTCCTCGTCAATTAATTTCAATGATTTCTATGGCATGTTTGTGAATAAATTTTGTAATTTTATGATTACTGTTGTCATCTTTTTGAATATCTTGTGTGTTTTCCCCCAAGTACGTGTAATGTTCATATTCAGGTGATTATGCTATTGGGATTTTGCTGTGAAAATGATATATGCATTTAGGAGTATGATTGAATTGTTGGTGGATAGTTCATTCTGGGGATCAGTGTTCTGCCTCCTGAAATTTTTGTGATTGCTGGTATGCTTGATCAAAAAGGTTATGATCCGGCTGCCATGGTTAAGAATTTGTAAATGGTTGTAAAGATGGTGAAACTTTTATTCAATTGACAATGCAGAATGCAATGGACTTACATACTGGATTGGATAGCCTATGCTAGTGGAAGTTTCTTCTGATGAAGAATGCTGAAGATTGATTAAGCAGTACATTCTCCGAAAGAATCCATTTAAGCAATATATAAACACATTCAAATCTGCTTCCTCTTCCACCTCATTCCAACCATTATTAAGTGGTTGAGCCTTTTGAACTTCTGGAATTATGTGATTTCCTATCCCACTTAAATTAGTCTCTGGCTCAATTTTCGGTCTGTCAGTATTTGCAATTTTGCACCGAATATATCTTCTGAATTTCTCTTCATGCGAATCAATAAAAACTGTTCAGCATTCCTGAAATCACCTATCCTCACCTACACTCAAAACTTCGGTTCTTTCGAGTGTACGCTTCTTGCTCATTGCTATCAATACAAGATTTTCATCGTTCTCTGTGTTAGATGTTTTGTTGACACCACTTCCTATCTATACAGATCATCTTCAAGGTTTGTCTTGCGAGATTTTGCTGCTATGCGATTCCATTTGGAACTGACATGCCAGTCCATTTGGTTTTGATCATATCAACAATAGGTGTTTTTCATCAGTGGACAGATTTGGATCTAACTATATCGACCACAAACATAATTCCACGCTCAGATATTCTAGCTAGTGGCTGAAGGCTGCTTCTAATAATTTTGCTACATGTCTTCGGACTATAGACCACAAATTTCTCTAAGCTGTAGGCTGTTCTGGCAGCTATGAAACTTAGCGAGATGCTATTTTTCATCCACTTGCTGCTCTTGTACACTATTCCCTAACAATATTTAAATGTACAACCAGCTGAACTTTGGTGCTTGATTCTAAATTTTGGCAATAATTATGTCAGCTCACAAGTTAAATCCTAGTCCCCAGTTGATGATTATAGAGACAGCGTGGTCACAGACCCAAATTAGTCCAAGCACAGCTCCTTGCATGATGTGGCTGGGAAGACTAAGTTGCCTTGTTACTGCAATGTGTTTTGAAATGACAAGTTTCTTTACGTGACCTCTGCTAGTAGAATTTATATTTCGTAATTTCTTGTTGCTTGTTTGGATCAAAAGATGGAAAATTTGAAAATTTGGTGTTATTGCTGTCCTTGAATTTGAGGGCAAGAAATCTGGAATTTGAGGGCAAGAAATCTGGAGTTTGAGTTAAAGATCAATCTGGCTAGCGCTAAATTTTTGTTCATATCAGAGAGAGACATTATACTTGTGTGTAATGTTGGTATGCTATCCATTTATCACCAAAGATGAATGACTTGGAATCAATATATCCTATTATATGAGATTACTTTCAATGAGCTGTTTCCTATTACAAACATGTTTTTCTGCTTGTGTCAGTGCCTCCATAACAATGTGAATGAGCACTTAGTCATCTTTCTATGCGCTTTGGCATGATGATGCTACAATATAATCTACAACTTGTTGGCTAATCTCATTTACGTCTTGATTGGTTGAGCTGTCATTAGCTGTCAAGTCTCTTTTCTTTTTTAAGAGGTGGAATAGAATAATCCGGTAGAAGCGTAATGATCATACACAAACTTCTTGCTTATGTATCACTTCTGTACTGTTTTTTTGGTTGTGATGTCTCACTGGCAAGCATCTGTACAAAAGTGAACTTTTGGATATTGAAACTGAGGTATCATCTCTTGATGCAGCTTGTTGAATTTGGCAGAGTTTACAGATGGACCTCTACTGTTTGCCTTTAATAGGGATATTTATTATCCAGTCGTTTCTAGCAAACAAGCTGATGGTGATAGGAAAGGTGTATCTCCTCATAGTCCTGGCCTAGGAAGAATACCAAAAGGGGATGAGAATAAGGAAAATCAATCCTCCAGAAATCGGGAAGAGATCATTTCTCTTTTTAGACGAATTCAATCCTCTATCTCAGAAAGGTCTGCAAATTCAAAAAAGAGAAGTTCCCAACCATCGGAAGATGGGTCCTCTGCGGATTCAGTTTTGGAAGTTCTTCGTCAGTCAAGAACAAAAGGTATGACAATGGTTGCCTTTCACTAATTTGGGGCAGAACAGTAAATATAGTTCTTGATTTTCTAGGGGCTTTAATCATAACATCTTAGCCAATCTGTGTAGTGCTAAGCATGCAAAAGAAACCTATAGCAGTTTCTTGACATATTGATCTTGCAACTGATAGAACTGATAGACATACATAAGTTTTGCTGCATTAGATTCATCCTTCCTCCTCTTTTTTTCTTCATTTATTTGGTTTGTTCTTTTGGAAAAGTTAGAGTAGAGAGAAAGAGAGAATATCATAGATGCTCAGGTGGATAAGGTAAAATTTTTGCTGCGGAGATGTTAGGGAAATACATCTTGAAAGAATGAGGTCATAGGTTAGAAATGTCCTCCTGTATACCAGCAAAAGAAAGAGCAAAAACATAGCCTTAATTCCTTATTCTTCTTCAGAGGGAGGTACAAACATGCCAATTCTGTACTGATCAGAAAGCTACTATGGACGTCAACTGCCCCAACCATGCAAAATTTGAAGAACTATTCGCAGTAAATGTTTAGGTAGCTCCTATCTAAATTCAGTTTTCCAAATACACATCATATCACCGTGCCTAAAAAAGCAGACATTATTTGAACCTGTTATAAATCAACAGAGGCTCTCTGATCTTTACGTCACAATCAAGATTTCACGGTTTACTACTTCACCTTTTTGCTAAAACTTATATGCATTTGTCAGGGAAAACTGCTAGGAAAGATGGGGACAAGATTTTGGCTCGGCAACGGGGTTCACTAAGGAAGGAACAGAAAGCCAATTACTCATCAGTGGTGGACTCAAAGTTAACTCGTCCACCATCTACTTTTGTGAGGAGGTCTCCAATTCCTCTGTCAAACAAAGGAGTACCAGCTGACCTTAGAAGTGATCAGGTGCCCGCCACAGATGATAAGAAGGAAACGAAAATTCCAGAATTGAAAGGATTAGCTCTGCAGAAAGTTGAGGACATGAAACTTCCTGAGCTTAAAGAACTTGCAAAATCTAAAGGAATCAAAGGCTACTCAAAACTTAGAAAGGCCGAACTGGTGAAGTTGCTCGTCACATCATAAATTTGTCATGTATGGGAAACGAAATTTTTGTTTTTACAGATTCGATCCTGGTGCCATTAGCTTTTATCCTCCCTCTAGGACCTTTCACTTTCCCTGTTTCTCTTTAATCCTTTTGTGTGGCAGAGTAGATTATGTCAGTGAATGTATTATGGCCTGATGAATATTTTAGTAATGCATTAGTTCCTTGCCAATGATCGAGTGAATAGATTAAAGGTAAATGATATATTTACATGCAATTTAACTATAATTGATTAAAGTTAACTGAGGTTTTACCTCAAATAATTCAAGTCATTTGTATGTGCAATTTAGGTTGTATACTTGTTCAGTCAAGTATCAAGTAATGAAAAAAAAATGCAGTTTGGACATGGTGTTATCAGTTTTAAAGTACCATTTGGTTTTAAAGTATCAAGTATAATTTGGTTGGTGTGTCAACTTTAAGTAACTTTATCCTGTAGAATCTAGACTAAAGGATGATAGGGGCAAAGTTGTGAAAAAAAAATATTACGTCCAAATCATCTGAATATATGGGTCAATTTCAAACAAATTAGAAGCCCAGTGTAAGAGCCTCTAATCCTTTCTTAAAAGGAGTGGACAAAATCCCCGACAAGGGGGGGGGGGAATAGAGCAGTTGTGACTGAATAGTGAAAGATGTTGAAACTAACAAAAAGTTCCGTTGCCGGGACTTGAACCCGGGTCTCTCGGGTGAGAGCCGAGTATCCTAACCACCTAGACTACAACGGATTCGTTGGAGAATCTGACTAAAATCTATAGAACACTTACAACTGAGTAGTGAAAGATGTTGAAACTTGAAACTAACAAAAAATTCCGTTGCCGGGACTTGAACCCGGGTCTCTCGGGTGAGAGCCGAGTATCCTAACCACCTAGACTACAACGGATCTGTTGAAAAAGTATAGAACAGATTTTTGAAGGAAACTAAATCGTATTTCAGTGGTGATGCAGATTTCTCTTGCTCACTTCTTGGCATATATCAAAGTTTTCTTCTTTTTTCTGCAGCTTGGTTTACAATTTTTTCAACTTCAAATGTAGATATCGTGGTGAAGTCATTCATTTCCACTTTCCCCCAAAAAAGGTCATTTAATTCCTCATAGCATTCAACCCTTGAGGCTCTATTTGTAACCCAACCTTCATCTCTCCTTTAGAAGGAAAAGGAGAAAGCGAAATGATAACAATGATTTCATGTTCTTAAAAGAAAATAAGCTCTTGAAATTCCCTTTTTTTTTATGCCAATGTTTAATTTTCAGAAAGCTGCTATCATTCAAGAGGCAAATGTGGAGAGTTGCAACATAGAGGCAGTAACAGGATGCAGAAGATGCATATCCTCCCATGCTGCTCCAGTTTATCACTGGCTACCTCACCAGAACTCTTGTCCAGAGTATGAGAAAGATGAGGCAAGATAGAAGCAGCAAATGCCAGGAAAAGCAGGCGACCAATCATAACGCTACTGTAACAAATTACATTGAATACAAGAATGTACCCCAGGTGGACAAAACTGCTCAAGCACTTGGAGACGGCAAATGCTGTTGAACCACCATGTAAACTGAAGCAAATTGCACCTTCAGCTGTTTTCTCTGATCATAACAACAGGTATACGTCCATTATCAAATTTTCCAGTTGAAATTGACGCAACATGAAAATTTTCTTTTACATAATGGTATCAGCTTGAAGACAAAATTAATGTCGAGTCTTGGTTTGGTTCAAAAGAGGTGAATTAAGTTGGACAGAGCAGAGCTGAACAGGTTGCATACAGAGGATTAAGGAGCAGATATGCAACCCACATCTAAACATCTTTCAAGTGTACAAATATGTTCACAAGGACAAGAAGAAGCATAAGGAGTATGTAAAAAGCTCTGGGATTTTCTTAAGAAAACAAGCACAAAGCAGGATGAATACCAAAAACAGCACATTCCTAATGACAAAGGGCCTCATTGCTCCAATTAAATCACGAGTACGTGTTCCTGTCTACAGAAATCTATGCTGATGCCAAATAGTGGGCACAAATAAGTCTAGCCTCATGGCTGTCGAAATCCCAGAAGATGTATAACAAGACTTCAAAACTTGAATATCTGTGGGGCGCCTAAGTGTTTGGCAAATGTACGTAGCCAATACAAAACAATTGCAATCTTTCGAATGACTTGCACTGTCAGGACTCAAGAGGCAGAAGAAATGATTTTTCACGTACAGGAAAGAATATGTATGTTATATTTACTCATCAAAACATATTTACACGGAAAAACCATGGGAGCACAAATGCTATTACTAAGCATGCCATCAAGAAGTTACACAATGGTTGGCTATGCAAACATCCTCTTCTTCTTCCTGATGAGAAAGCAGCACCATTAGTTATTCCCTGTTCATTCCACTCTTCCAGGAATCTATTATCACTGACACCTGTAACATTTTTGGCAGTCTCGCCACAAATTTCACATGATCTGCACGGATGAACAAAAGAACAGCTTAACCGCATATTACAGATAATTCACAGAATCTCAAAGTAATTGCAAACAGTTCTGCTGTCCAAAATGTTATTACACTACTTCGTGTACAAAAGAGTGAATACTAAAACTGCATTCTTCATCGTAAGACAAGAAGGAGAAAAAAAGAAAAGAAAAGAAACTAAGTACTTGAAATATCCATGTAGTAATTTTTCAAGAAACACGGTGCCTCCAGGATCCATATTCTTTACATGAAAGGTGATCTCTTACATGGAATACAATTCAAGCATGAAATAGTCAGTCCAAACAGTTTACTATCAAAACTAGCAGTAAGAAAGAGAATATGAAATTATCACTATCATCCTTGAAGGAAAAGACATACAAGCAAATGGGTGGAAAGAAAAGGTTTGTACCATCTCATCGACTTGCTAAGGTTCACAGTCAATCTTCATGATAAAAGGCATGTAGTAATTCAATTGAAAATTGTGACTTTCATGAAGACAGCAAGCCAGCAGTTGCATGAGTTATTTTTGCACAACAATTAGCAGGATTTCTTTATTTTTTTTCTATTTGCGCTTTTTTTCTTGAAAATGATAGTCAAGACGTACATACACTGCAAGATTCAGATACGAACACTAGAAACATATTGCATGGTTTTAAAGCAAGTTGCAAGCAGACCTGCCTTGAAACAGTGAATGGAGTCAAAGTTACTGAATTTCGTGTCACAGTCACTAGAAAGAATTAGAAGTTACTGTTGATTAATCTGAATATTATTACCAAACCAAAAACAAAAAATATTGTCATATTAACAGTAAAAGTGGGAACAAAGATGGCTTTAGGCTATAAATCACCAATGCAGAAGGGAAAGTTTTAAGAAATCTGATGAAGAAATAACTGATGGGAATCCCTGGAATGAATCATGACATGCTACAAGCTCTATAAAAGAAGAACATAGGGCAATTGTCTCATGCTCATCAACTATATGAACTAAGATAACCTCAGGTAAACTCTCACAAGCATGACATTTTTTCAACTGGACTGTATAAAACATTCTTGGGACAGAGTTCCAGTTGTCATCAAAAGAATTCAAAATAGGGAAGTGATTTACAAGTGCTAGCAATACAAAGAACCTAAGTGCTTGAAAGTTCATTTTACATCTTAAATCTTGTTAGGAAAAATATTCAACTTTTGGCTTGTGGGGTATCTATCAGAGATTTCCATGTGTTTCCATGGAGTTGAGGTATTTGACTCCTGTAGCTGTTCATTTATCCAGTTTTGATCCATAAAACCAGATATGAAACACAACAACTTAACCAATATGAGCACTTCGCAGAACAAGCAATAACTGCAAATGAAAAGAGAAACACAATAGAAAGATTAAATCTAGAGAAATTACTGCAGATGATATAGGAAATATGAGATATTGGTAAACAATATGGGATTTAAAATGCATATATAAAGGATGAAGTTCAACAATAGAGGACTACAATGCAAAGGGGAAAAAGTTAAGCCTATTAGTTGTCTCATAAAAGAAGTTCAACACTTCTTCTAAAGATTCCTTCTTTAATGAGCTTTACACAAATATATTGTGATCCAAGGCATAGGTCATAGTTTTTGTCAGAGAATATAGCATTCAAGTCAGTATTCTCCTATCATTTTTAGGAATTGGATCAAGTAAATATACTTCTCTAATCATAATCTAGACGTGAAAAGCAAGCTTAAATTAACTGATGAGAAAGTCATAAAAAGTTCAAAGTCAAACAACTTAATGCATGAATATAACAAAGGAAATCCTTTTGACATAACTGAATCAAACAAATAATGCATTAAAATCAAAATTCCAGCATAACCCTTATGCCCAAAAATATGAATTCATCACTCACAAAGATGACAAAACAACCAAGATTGGATTTTGAAAAAAAAAAAAGATAACTACCTATTTCCTCTGAGCTTAAACCAAGCTTCAGCACAGTGTGAATGAGCAAAGCCAAGTTCACCTCTGCATCCACAGCCAAGTTCAATCAAATCCATCGAATTTTTCTCATCTTCTGGTTTACTCAAATGGCATATTCTGCATAATCTCTGATTTTCCCCATCGATATTCCCACGCTTGACCTCAATCCCACATGAATATTTATCCTCTTCCAATCCCAAATCATTATTCAACCCCTTATTTACAGTCAACGCTTCTGACTTTTCACTACAATCTCCACTTTTTTCCCCTCCACTTTCGGAACTTTCATCTTCCCTTATTGTGATTCTGGTTTCTTGATCAACAGAAACTCTTGAATTCTGACATGTACTAGTACTACTAATACTATTCTCGCCAGATGTTTTGGATTTTTCCATATTTGGGTTGAACAATGAATTAGACAACCAATTGGATAAATCTTTATCCAATTAATCAAATTGGAAGTCTTCTGGCGGATTGGTAAGCTGATGTATTAGATGCAACGCAGAGTTTCTTGAATTTGAATGCTTGTTTGACCAATAGGCATCTGACACGTGGAAGGGATCTGGAGAAGGCTGCAAGCGGAAGTTGAAGTGGGAGTACAATAGAATTTTACAAGGATGTTGTCATGTAGGGTGGATCTAGGGGTGGGCAAAATATCCGATCCGATCCGAAATCCGACTAACCCGATCCGATTCGATCCGAAAAATAGGATATCCGATCCGATTTTTCTTAGCGGAGCAGATGCGGGTCGGGTACCCGCGAAAACGGATACGGATACGGATCAGCAAAATAAAAACCCGCAGGGTATATTATATAAATATTTAAAAAATAAGGGTTCATTATATAATTTTATAATTTTTAATCCTAAGTGTAAGTAAAGTGGTTCACAACCTCATATTTTAATCTCATATAATCCGCTTCTCCTCATCTTATCTAAAAAAAGTGAATATTTTTTGTAAAACCTGAACCAAATGAATAAAAACAAAGAAAAATTTGTGAAACTCTATCATAAAAATTGTTCATCCCTTTCATCCTTTTTCATTTTTATTCTACTTCCATCGATCTTTTCTGCAAATTTTTCATCAGTTCAATCAAAAATTTGTGTTTGGATCTCCAATTTTCTGTTAGCTAGATAATTAAAACATTTGTGTCTTTCATTTATTTATTTATTTTATTGCAATTGTGTCTCTTAAATTTGTCTCCTTTATTTTATGAAAGAAATTTATTTTTCTTTTTCATCACCTTTAATGCAACAAGGTCTATTCCAAAGATGTAAGAAAGTTGAAGAAAATTTTTCAAGATTATTTTGGTTATACTTTTTTCAAAAATTATTAGCTCTGTTCAATTCTTTTTCCCGACTTGATTCCACAATCGACTCATTTTGGATGCAATCTTATACCATAATATCCTTAAGGAAGTTGGAAAAGTTGTCATATACATATTATCCTTGTATTTGTTATGTTGTAAAAGGATGAAATGCGTGAGAATGGTGATGTACTCAAAATTATCATAAAATTTCGTTTTATCCTTGTGTTTGTTATACTTGGAAAAGTTGGAAAAGGTGCCATATACTTATTATCCTTGTGTTTGTTATGTTGTAAAAGGATGAAATGCGTGAGAATGGTGATTAATATAATCAAAATTATCATAAAATTTCGTTTTATCTATTAGATATTATAATTCTAATATGTACTAAATTTATGAAATCGGTTTGATTATTGGATGAAATGTGTGAGAATGGTGATGCATAGATTTTGATTATAATATCTCTACCAATATTCATTGGAAAGCATACTTTTTTTTATTGGAAAAACATGCTGATATCAAGTGAAAAATATTTTTTTTATTGGAAAATAGTTTTTTTTTTAGGGGCGGGTACCCTATGACCCGCCCCTTTTTTTCGGGTACCCGAAAACATTAGGAGCGGGTTAGGGTCGCAAAATGGCTGATCCGATATTTTAGGGTCGGGTCAGCCAAATCTTGTTAGGGACGGGTACCCGACCCGTGCCCACCCCTAGGTGGATCTAAGCAGTTGGCTCAGGAATTGGATATTTTCTTTTTATTTTATTTTATTTTTACACCTGTTCCCTGCAATCCATGAAACTTTTATACTATGTGAATTTCGATTGTGGAGTTAAAAAGAAATTATGCTGACAGTATAGAATAATTAACTTATGTTTAATATTTTAGTTTAAGGTACGAGTAACCATCATTATACAATTCAAATCAGAAACTTGATGATACAAATACACCTATGATAGAGTTGAAGCATTTCTTTTTCTAGTTTGGTTAGGGTTAGGGGCTGGAACTGTCCCCAAATTTGCCAATAAAGTCAAATTTTAAAATGTAGGAGCAATATAACATGGTGTTAATTCTGATGTAACTAATATGTTAAAATTCCATATGAATCATAATAAAATGCTAGCTATCGAGGCATACTAGATGCATGAACAATTCGTCCAAAAATATTATTAATTATTCAAATCAAAAAAATAGTGGAAGTGAATATAGTTATTTTATCAAAAGTGTATTGCAAAGAATATGTATAAAGATAGCAAAGTAAAAGGGCACTGTTTGTCTACAGTTTCACTCCTGATCTTTTGGACAACTTTTAGCTAATCATTTGTAGGTACACACCCACTTCACCATATTCTAAAATTGATTTGACACTTAATTGGTTCTATTTCAATTTTTTTTCTCATTTTTCTTTAGGAGGGCTGAAGGGCTTAATGTTTTGATAACGCTAAATAAATCAAGAAGCTGTTTCAAGACAAAATAGAGGTCTTTGTCGCGACCAATCTTTTGTCTCACTTTTTGTTACATTCGTTGTCCCACTTTTTATTATATTATTATTTTTTTTTATAAATATCATATTTTAATTTTTTTTATTTTCTAACCATCAAATAACTATTAACACAGTAAAAAAATAAATACAACAGTCTCAAAAATAATATATATATATATAATACAATACAAAATGCAGCAGAGAATTCATGAAAAATCTCTTTTTTCTGTGTATTTTTATTTTTTGAATTTATGAAATCTTGTGTATTACTCAATTAATAGTTATTGGATGTTAAGAAAATAAAAAAGAATTAACATATAATGTTTATGAAAGAAAATAATAATATAATAAAAAGTGAGATAGAGAATAAAATAGAGAGGGAGTAGGTAGGACAGAAAATCCATTAGATTTTAATCTTTTTGATTCACACTTACGTGTAATTTCTCTCCACATTGTTTTGTTGTCATCATTTTGTCCGTTTCAAGTGAAGTTTTTTACTCATAAAACATTGACTTTACCATTTGACAAATGGCCTAATCCCAGTCAACCCAGCTGCTTCTTTTTTTTTTTTGGTTGTTGTCGTACATACTAGTTAACTTTTTAGTGGTTCTCTAATGATATCTTTATTATTATTATTATATAATTATTGTCCATTAATTCTAGGTAGTGCAGAACTGTGGACTGAAAATGCATACAACTTTTTTTTTTTTTTTTTTGGAAAAAAAATGCATACAACTTTAATTGGAAGACTTTGGGACAGGGACTTGCCATTATACAACAACTTCTATGGTCATTGATGACAGCCGGATTCTTGTTATAAGTGGGAAGACTTTATACCGTTTCCAACTCCTCAGTCACTAAGAAGTTGCAATGGCTTTCATTTTCAAATCTCTCACAATATTCTTCCTTATTTTGTACTCAAATTTAGTACCTTGTAGTAGTAAATTTTATCTCTAGTATTGATTTCTTTAATCTTTATGGCCACAACTTCCTTCTGTAAGAGAACAACAACAACAATAATAACAATATTGCACCCAGTAAAACTGTGCTGAATTCTTGACGCAGATCTATAGTGGGAACATCTCTGGGGAGAATATTGTTGGCAGAATTCTTTTTTCCTAAACTTATTCTTATCGTATACATCATATCAAAAAAGTATTACAGCTTTTTTTTTAATAAAATTATCTCAAATAATATACTATCCAAACACACTAACTTTCAACATTTATTTTATTATATAGTTTAATAATGAAAATTACTATATGATTAAAATGATAGTAAAAGTGTGATTAATAAAAAAAAATGAAAGTGTAAATAACATTTTTCTTAAACTGATTTGGATGGTTTGTTATGCTGACTAGTCTCCAGGTGGTGGATAGAGAGAGGAGGTATCAGTCCCAAGGCAAAATGATACATCAATAAAAAGAGACAAACAAAGGTGTTTGGGAAGTAGTAGTCCCAAAGAAATTCTATGCATACAAGTTGCAGTAACAGAGAGTCTGGCATGAGATGCCACAACGCCCACACCCAAAAAAAAAGCTGTGGATTGATAAACACACAATGTAATGCAGCAAAACCAAAAACAGCCAATAATTTCAATTTGTTCAATCGTAGGTCACCACCTTAGGCAGTGGGGACATAACTTTTTCTTGTTCTCAATTCTCATAATGAATGATCCATTCAATAATTTCTGCCACTAATTTCACATATACCACCAAAGGAAATGGTGTATGCATTCAAAGCAATTTACATACATAGGTCATGGGCTCAAGAATTGGGATGAAGCTACAAGCTAGTTCTTGACTGTCTTAGGCTATTTAAGATTTTCAAATAGTTTTAGTATTTGAATCTTGGAAACTGCACCAATTGAATATCAATCAATAATGTACACAACAAAATCATGGATATCGTAGTTGAAATTCTATGATAGTTCCTAAAGGAACATAGAGAATTTTTCCAAAATACAGTGTGAAGTTAATCATTTTTCTGATGTGTCAATACACTGCTTTTAATTACTACATTATATTACAAGTTAGTCGGTGTAATTGGTAACTCATGAGAAGCTTCTATGCATATTTTACGTTCCACGTTTGCATAATTAAAGTACAAAACTTTCCATAAGACCAAGTCTCCAAGAACCCATACCTTATGAAACCAAGTCATTTCAGCCAGTTGTACACGTCTTCTCCTTCATTGAACACTAAATCTAGAAGTTGGAATTGGTCGAGTTTTTTACCCACTTTCCATTAACACATAATAGTTCAGCTTGTCAGTGTCATACACCCTGTGTTTATCCTCAAAGAGCAACCATCATTTTTTCACTAATCAAAGAATATCTATACATATAGGCCCATTATGTTAAAATGGAATGCATGGCAGCTATTAGGGATGGCAACGGGGCTGGTTTAGGGCTGAAGATCCCTCCTCCGTCCCCCGCCTCATTGCCAAAAAACTCTTCCCGCGCCCTATCCCGCCCCGCCCCGACCCGCTTTCCCCGTGAGTGATAATTTGATTTTTTTTCTAGAAACTTTTATTCAATCGATTAAAACTAAATTCAAAGAATAAAATAAAATACGAAGTTGAAAAAAGTGAAAAATGAAAAATGAAACAAGAAAAGTGTTGAAATACAACACCAAAAAAATTAAAAAAATTAATTGGATTGTATAAATAACATTTGAAAATACTCATAGAACGCACAACATGTTTGTGCCAAATATCAATTAGAAATTTGGATAAAAATGGGATAAAAATTATGTTTAGTTGCCAACTATTCTAAATTTATTATTATTAGATTATATAATACATTACATATATTTATATTAATAAATTGAAGCAGAGAATTTAAAACGGAGGGAGAAAAATTCCCCGCGGAACGGGCACCTGCCCCCGTTGCCATTTGCTAACAGCTATGGTTATGATTTGGTGGAATTATATCAAGTCGTTTTACTTCTCACAGCATTTAGCGTAGAAAGCATTGTGCTTCTTATAACATTTGGTTAGGAAATAAAAGAAAAGAGATCAAAATTCATGGGCACAACAAAATAATTTGAATATTCGCCAAAACATATAACTTTTTGATCTCTCCAAATTACTCATTCTTCCCGAGGACTGTTAAATTTCTTGACATCTAACAGATGGCCACAACCTCTAATGAATGTGATGCGTGCAGATGTTAAAGGTCCATCATTTCTCTACCCACAACAGCAATACTGGTTTGTTCATATGTCATACCAGACTACAAAACCATATGATACAACTTTGGATTTGTACTAATGAGAGTAAGTAGAACATACATTCAGATACACTTCAAACTGGAGAGCAAAATCTTTATTCTACAAAACGGAATAATGATCGAGCATCCTAACTTGTCAACCATCTTCCATCTCTGCAGGCATAAATTAAGACATCAAAATTAAATTCAAGGATGAGTGCAGACTCAGATAGAAATGTAAAGTTACAGAATTGCTTTGGAAAAACACAAAATTATGACAAAGAAGTTGATCAGTAATATTTGATAATGTCATCTGAGTCCTTTAATCTGTTATGTATGCTAAAAAGGGTAGAAGCACAGGAGAAGTGTACCATCTATTGCCTCCATGTTATCTTCCTTATAAACACCAAGGGGTGAGCCATGGACGGATAGAAGCATCTCTCCGTGCTTGGGAAGCCTTTTGGTTTTCGGTGTCAGACCTACAGACAGCCTCTGGTTATTCACCTGCAGACAGGACAAACAACATATGGATTATTTTAGATTGTCAGTATTTTATGTGCACATTGCTATAGGAACTTCATTGCAACTGTCAGTCATTCATCCTGTTTCTCATACCCCATTTCCTAGCCCACAAGGGAAACATTATTAATAAAAAGTCAAGATACCAGACTGCCAGATTTCAAACATCTCAAAGATGTTACTACATTATGTGCTGACTTATGAGCAGTGTTGCTAAAATCAAAATTTTGTGTATGTGCAATTTGAATTCTTCATATTCAGAATTGATGATAGATTCCCCTTGCGTTGATATCCAGAACCAGATAATAAAACAAGGATATGCAACAACTCATGACAATAATAAACTAGAAAATTGGAGATCTAGACGAAGCATTAACCCTGAAAATTCACCCAAATGCATCTAGAAAAAGCACAACAAACAGAACTAGACAGCTAAAAATGCATTGAGCCACATACATCAGGAGTTCGAAATTTGTCCTGCCGCTCAAAGATTGTAGCATCAGATGACTCTTCTAAATCCTGCCACAAAAAATACATTTATTAAATAAATAAAAGAGCGAATGCAATAAAGAGTTCCTTGAGCTAATTCACGATAATCCAGAGAAAGCATGACCAAGTTCATAACCAATAGCTAATGCAACAGTGAGTGTAGCACATTGAGCATGAAAACTGCAGCTACAATTGGGGATACAACTTAATTATCAGATTAAGTTCCTGAGGTTTAGTTCACCTTGTGTAAATTTAGTTCACCGTTTAGTTCACCATGTGTAAATAATCATGGCTAACAAAGAAGAGACATTGTTACCAAGGAAATTTAGTTCACCATCTGTAAACATTAAAAGTGATGCCATATCATGTATATGCAAACACTATAGTCACTAACTTCACACACATGCCAATTTGATAAAGATATGCAAGTAAAATGACATCATTGTACAAATTTTTCTGAAAAACTATCAGGTCTAAAAGATGAATGAGTTTATGACTTCACATTATCCCAACTTAAAAAAAATTTGAAACCATTCCAAAGACAATGTGTACATCTCAGATATTTTTCATACTTTACTGGTCTCGAATGTCATTAAAACAAAAATTTATATATACTCCGGACACCAAAAGTAGGAGGAGAGAAATTGGTCATTGTGAATGACAAACATAAGATAGTGGTCAGAATAAGTTAAATGAGAACATACAAATCCTCTGATCTGCATATCATCCACACCCAAAAAGCTTGCTTTCACTGCAAAGAATTGAGAGACAAATAAGAGAAAATAACCAAAAGAAATACAGATTCAGATTTGAAACAAGTCAAAATGCAATTTACATTTACCACTTTTATTTGAAAACTCAAAGTCACCAAGAGACGGCTTTACAGTAGAGAAATCTGGGTAAGTCATAGACAAACGATGTAGAAGAGAAGCATGCAAATTTCCTCCATTAGCTTGGTTTGTGTACAAGTTACCCTTGTCATCTTTCTGTTGCACTTCATATATGCCATTTTTTCCATTCTTTACAATGGAAAGATTTGGAAAATTTTCTTTAAAAAACTGCAGTAGAGGAACTTGAAGCTGTTCCTTGCTGAAATACGAGCGAAGCAAATGCAACATGGTTCGCAACTGTTCAATCTCCATATGTCGAAGTGCCCTGATTGCAGCAATTTGATGTTCAACTGGATGACAAAAGTTCCAAACCAAGAGCTGTATGAGGCAAAACTGAAGCATCTTTTTTTGTTTGGGAAGAATGTCATTGACCAGACAAGGACTTCAAAAGAATCAAAATAATTTAACAGTAAAGCTCAGATTGCTTAGCTTGCACACACCAATATTTAGCATAAGCACCCAAGGACTACAGCAGGTTATTTAGTATAAGCACCGACCATTGAGACACCAGAATCAGATGTTTAGATAAACTTTGACTTCTAACTCCAGAACAAAAATTCTTTAATCAGCAGGGTTCACCAATATTGTGCTTGAATCATCTAAGGGCCAACAATTGTGTACTCTAAGGCTTCAAAAATTAAAAGGAAATGATGTGTTAGAGCCAACAATTGTGCGCTGTGAAAACACTGGCGTTGAAATAGTCAACTTTAGGCATTTAATTCACTGTTAGGTTGCTTTATGAATGAAGAAAATGAAGCTTTGGGGCATAATTGGTGCAAAACATTCGAAAAGAGAGAACTGAAAGAACAGATCCTATGCCTCAAATCTGTCAGTAGATGGATTCTATTGCAAAATATCTTCAGTCCATAGGCTACCCAAAAGGGATCTAATACATAGCACTGCCATATGACAAATAGACTTGAAGAACCAAAATACTTGTTCAGCGAGTGTGCTTTTGCTCATGGTTGACTCCAGTGAGCAACCATAGCTAAACCATGATACAATGACATGGAGAAACACATAATGAGCTACAGCAGCTCACTGGTGAAGACTATGAACCAAATTACAAAACAAAAAGACATACTTAAAGCATTAAACTCTAAGTAAAAGTGTTCTACTGCAGGACCATCTCCAAGTAGACTCCTATGGACTGATAGTATTAGGTCTGTTATTCAAGTTCATGCTCTCTAGCAAATCCAGTTCTTTTAAGCATTATCGTTCCATGTGGACATATGCCTAAACATAGTCCATTGCAACACAGGGTTACCAAAACGGCACTGTGATTTCACTACTAGCTACTAGTGATCAATTCTATCAGAAGGATGCCAACTTTGAAGGTGACATGTTTATATTGGGTTTCTGAACTTGTTTGGAAAAAAACTCATGAAGGTGCTCCCTTATAAATGCAAGACAAATACTGTAAAAGTTTGCACGAAATTTTGTACTGCCTCCCTGAAAAGCAACTGCATGCAAGGTTTAACATAAAAAATTTAAATGGCAGACACATTCAAAGGGGGAAAAATGTTTATGGTGAATAAAAGTTTACTGTGAAAATGGATATGAAGTTTCGAGATTAGTTTAGAACTTCATTCTTTCAAAACAGAGAACAGTTTTCTCAACACAAGTTAGATGCCTCCTTCTCTTCCATGCATACTTCATCTACATTAGAATTCACTAGTAGGTGGTAGATGAGGTCAAATACAAAGGTTCTAAAGAATCTGCTAAATGTGGTAATCAAGGGTGAGCCTATTTTTGTTATCAGGGTGAGGTACAACCATGTGAAAATCATCTACAAAGTAAAAAATTTTGGTAATCTTATCCATTGTTCAATTCTTGCTATCCATTAATTCCGAGAACACAATGAACTACCAGCAATAAAAAGTGAAGGCAAAGTAAAGAACCAATCAAAAGGGGCTGCTTGAAAAATAGATAGTGCTGGAGTAATAATACCTTTCTCGTCCTGGAATTCATTTTTTTCACTTTTTTCAGGCGCAGCCTCCTCCTTATCAACATTCTCAATATTGCTTTCCTTTTGCTTAGCAGGTTTTCTACCTCTTTTCTTCGCCATCAGCACGAGATAACAAACTAAACTGAAATCCTCAGTCAGCTAATCATACAACCCTGGTTATAATCAACAAACTCTCAGCAAATCCAACATGGGACATCTGACAGAATTCCCAAAATCAAATCAGCAATTGCTCTCCTCATATTTACTTGACTTTCATTTTCCCAAACCAAAAAAATGCGGACAAGTGAGCTAAAACTTCACAGGTATAAATCGAATTCCAGCATGCCAAATTGCCTCTTTGAATTGCAACCAAATTGACTTACTTTTCTCTTAACAAGGGAAGAAAATCAAGAATGGTAACATATGTTAAAATTGAAAAGGGTCTTCGATCAGCCCAGAAGAAATTCAAGATAGCACAAATAATTTACGAAAAGAACAACAGGGTATCTTGTCTTTCTAGAGAAAAGAAGACAACTGGATAATCCATCACAAATATCTAAATTGCAAACAAGAAAATAAGCTGTAAATCATAAAAAAAAAAAAAACGAAGAGGCACACATGAGAAAACTGACCGATACACAGCATTAACGGGATAAGAAGAACAATTCAGCACCGCCCGCTGGAGGGAGGAGGGGTGGTGGTGGAGGAGGAGTTGCGCCGGGCGGGTTTGAAAATTTTCGGGGGCTGGAGAGGGCGGGATTCGGACTCTGAAGTAGAAGTGAACAGTGGATTGACTATGGCTCCAAACAGACGGCCAAGATTGGCTAACCAACAAAAAGAAGAAAAGGAAAAAAAACACTTTTTAAATTTTACGGTTGTGATTTATCTAGTTCATTTTCCACAGGTCCTTGTAACGTTTGGTAAATTGCTTTGAAGTTTGAGCAATTATCATAAAGTCCAAATCTTGAACCAAATCACCTTTAATATAATGTTGTGTGAATAGAATATGAGGGAAAAGTTTTTTGTTTTTCTTGTTCTATAAGTATTTCAAGGAAAAAGGGATGAAAATTACCGTATTTAATTGCTCCTAATAATGCATATTGTGGTGAAGGAGATATGTTTTTTTTCTTCTCTTGACAAGACATATGATTGACATGTTAAAAATCAAGAAAATCGTGCATTTGTGAATCAAGAATTTACAGATGTTAGACTAATTTATATTATTACTATTGTTAAATGTATTGTATCATATTATATTAAACTTATAAACCTACCTAAGATTTCTTGTTTTACTTGTCAATTATTGAACAGAAAGACATGTAAAATCTCTTATCTTGCTATTAAGACATGCTCGCGCACACGCAATGTATACACTAAAACAATACACACATAAGAATAATCATTTTTGATACGTGATGGCCAAAAAATTTAAGAAGTTATAAATTGTATTAGTGCTAGCATTAAAAAGTATATTGTGGACAAACCCGCCTGTGCACACATGATGCAGGAGAATGCTACATTTCAACTAGACAAATTGAGAGAACTAAAATTATAAGGGTGTGTTTGGATTGCATTTTTCTAGACTTTTTGAAGAAAAATACTGTAGCAATTTGATATATGTGAGGTAAAAAGGTAATTGGAAAATGTGTTCACGATACCATACTAATGCCCCTAGATATTAGCAGTTGAGCCTGTTCTTTTTAATGCTGTATCTTCCTTTTGGTGCCAGTACAAATATCATATTTTAGGAAACTTAAAACTAAAGGGACACATTTTCATAGCATTATTAATTGTTGTAGATGTGTTTAAGGAGAGAAAGTGCACCTCTTGCATCTCCTTTTCTTGTGTTTATGACGATATTTGACTTGGATTCAATCAAATCAAACATGTACACTTCTCTCCCAAGTTTTATTTCTCTAACTGAACCACACAATATTTCCAGCTAAATTTGTGTGTGTTTCTATTTCCTCTCAGATTCAGTGTAGTAGTTGGAAGCAGATTCTTTCAACTTTCATTCAAGATCATTCATTGCATGACATCTTCTCTTTGGAAGCCTTGGTCTCCAGTTACATGCCATAATCAATAGTGGCATTTTCGAGCCTTCATAGGCTGGACTCTGAAGTTATCTAATGAGCATACTCGAACAAGATCGAATGGTCAAACCAGGTATATTTCTTATACGGAGAAGTATGAATAGTACAGAGAAAGGGAACTCGGGTTGCACTTTAGTATTAAGAATCACTAACAGAAGTTGTCAAGATAGAGTTTACATGAATGGAAAAGAATTCACTTCAGGGACATTCTCAGCGGCCAAAATTTCATGGACATAAATTTTTGTCTCACTCTGTACACTTGGAATAAGATATGTCTAACCTGCATTTCTGCGTACAACCAAACCTAAATCCTAACATGCTACTGTCACTACAGATTGAATTACCATCGTGTAGGAAAATCTTTAGGCAGATTGAGATTGTTTGGTTACCGTGGTCCAGAAAGCTCCATTGCTTCTATTATAAACGAGGATTCTTCACGGACCTCAATTAAACTTCGTGTGAAACTGAAACTTCTTCCTTCACATTGATTCTCTCTGTCTTGTGTTTCTTCCACATGAGCCGACTGTCCAGCAATGGTTTCCAGGATCCTCAAGACCTCGGACATCTTGGGACGAAGGCTGGGGTTAGATTCTGTGCATTGCAATGAAACTTCCACTACTTTTTCTAGCTCCTCAGCGTTAAAGCATTTCTTGAGATCCCTATCTACAAGCACCTCTAGTCGCTTCTCCTGGTATAAAGCTCTAACCTGCATAATCAGCATGAATTCCATTTAATACAGGTTCCAGCTATAATTACGAATTACTGACCTCACTTGATTATGAATCAACTACAGACCTCTCAGAAGTGAGTATATAAGAGCTGCACTATGTCACATTTTTCAGGTTTCAACACTAAAAGCAAGCTAACTGATATGATGCTGGTCCACAAAGTGGCGTAAGAATGCCTTCTTCGCCACAACAATGGACGTTCAATAGATAATCACATAGGGCATGCTTTGAGGCATCAAATTGAGAAATTGGCTAGGTGTTGAAGAACTGTTATACTTTGAACTAAGTGAAATTGAAGAAGCAACATCTTAAGAACTACATCAGCAGTATGCCAGAAAACGGAGTCAGCGTTGCAAACACCCACAAGGCATATGTACCAAAAAACTGATGAATGGACTAGAAATCAAAGAACTTCACGTGCTTTGGCAGTTTTTGACCAAAGTGAAGAATAAATAGCCAAGAAAGTGAAACATTTTGGAATAATAAGAACCCCTAATTTAGGCTTCCTAGTTATTCAGAATGCAGATATATCATATATCCAGTTAGAGTATCTTTTATCAACATAAAGTCAAGGAGTACTTGAGACTAAGCATGTAGCCAAACCAAAATGTGACTGACCAGTTTAAACAGAGGTGGCAGATGTAGAAATTTACTATCTTGAAGAGAAAATCAATAGCAGAGGTAACTTTTCAACTTATAAGGCCTATGCTCAAGGCTATTTCTCAGATAGCATTTCCTAGTGAAAGCAGTTGGTCTACTTAAGATATCAGATTTATGCACAAGTGCATTTAGCATTCAATATACTGGCTCTACCTTCAGTGCGTATCTGAAAAAAAGGTCAAAGCAACAATAATCCAGAAGTATTTAGAACTTCACAGTTCTACTTACCGAGTCAAGAATCATTCCTTTCTGATGATGACCGTGTCCAGCAGCCAATGCTTTTTGACCTGTTATCAGCTCCAAAATCAGTATGCCAAAACCAAACACATCAGTTTTCTCAGAAGATTGTCCAGTTGAAAGGTACTCAGGAGCAATATGCCCAACGGTACCCCTGACTGCAGTTGTGACGTGTGATTCCCTCCTGTCCAATAGCTTAGCGAGACCAAAATCCCCTACAACTGCTTCAAAATATTCGTCAAGCAAAATATTTGCTGCTTTGACATCCCTGTGGATTATTTTGGGTTACACTGTTCGTGTAAATATACAAGGCCACGAGCAGCTCCAACAGCAATGTGTATGCGTTTACTCCAATCTAAGGATGGATTCTCCTGACCTGTGTCTGTCAAGCAAAAGAAACCTCGTTAAGTGGCACAAAGAAGGACGACTGTGTCATTCAAAATCTCTTCAGTGTTTATGTAGAAAGAAACATTGGAAGCACATTCTATTTTCATTGCAATTATAATATTCAGAATCAATCAGACTTTTATTAAGCACTGTAAGCTAGTTTCCAAGTGATGAATTGTTAACATCCTTTTGTCATCACCACAAAATAGAAAACCATTTCCGGATTTCTTGACCATGTTTCTCCTACCCTTCTGTCCCTGTATAAAGTTACAGGTTGTGTTATAGTTTGCGGAAATTGCTAAGTGTGTCTCCAAAAGAGTAGACAGACAGGTGCAGAGATCATAGAGATCAACTCCTCATAAACAAAGGGAAGACAAACCTCTTAATCTATCTGCAACACTCCCATTTGGCATGTAAGGATAAACAAGCAACCTCTCCTCAGGTGTCATGCAGAAGCCATATAACCGAAGAAGGTTCCGGTGTACAGCAAGACCGATCATCTCAACTTCAGTTTGAAACTGTACCTCCCCCGTGAAATTAGGATCTCGCAATCTTTTGACTGCCACGACTGTCCTATTTGGGAGATATCCCTTATAGACAACTCCAAATCCACCTTGACCGAGTATGTTTTTGGAACTGAAATTGTTTGTTGCAATTTGTAGTTCACGGAATGTAAATCTTTTCAGGTGACCAATATCAAACTCAAAATCTTGCTGCACTGCATTTCATTTTCAAATTATCAGTCTTACAATGAAAACTGCAGCGAAGGTTATTGAAGATAAGCACCTAGATTGAAGATAAGTAGACTAGGTACATTTGGAGTTACCATATGACATAAGCAGAAAGCGAGATCTGTACCAATGCACCCAACAAAGAAGAATCATCACTGAAACTACAAAAGTGCAACTGACACCTATGATGATAGATACAATCCATCGGTGGTGATTGCTAACTTTCCTATACGGACTGCTGTCTGCAAGAGACATGTACACGATAACTGATCTGGAAAAATGGACATTTTTAACAGATAAGTAGCCGTTGAAAAGCTGTATGCTCTTACCATTTACTGGTTTTGGTACACCCTTGCAAATTTCAGCAGAAACTGAAGAGCAAAGGAAGCTGTTTCCAGCAACACTGAAACCAAAAATTACCCTTAAGATATATTTTAAAAAAGCACATAAAAATTTGTCTAAATCCTAACAGACAGTTAACAAGAATTAAATCATCTGCACATCCGAATGTCTAAAAATAACCTAGAAAACTACCGCCATAAACATCTCCTTTTATTTGCCTCGGCTTTAAGTTGGTTTAGATAGTATTCAGTTCAACTAATTGCACACTCCTTTATGGTACATAATACCAAAGCAGATGATTTAACTATTTGCACACTCCTTTAGATAGTATTCAGTTCAACTAATTGCACACTCCCTTTTGATAATCTACATGGTAGCATTGCACTAATGATTTATTGGGTTCCATGATAACGGTTCAGGCTGCCTAAATTCCCTACAATCATGTAATTATCAATGGCCAAATTCTATTAAGATCAGAAAAAGAGAGCAAATCAGAGCAAAGCACCATTAAATGCTTCAAATGATAACTAAACTATGAGCTCATATCTGTCAACAAACACTTAAATTTTATCTTTTGACTGTAAATTACTAATCCTAGGGGGAAACTAAAATCCTTAACCAGAGAGACACGTGAAATAGCAAAAAGTATCGTTCAATAATGCTTTAGTTTACATGGTATATAATTGCAACAGAAATAAAGAGACTAAGTTCAACTACCAAAAAAACACAGAAGCAGTTGCATAAACAATATTATACAGCCAAAAGATTATAAAGTTAATCACAGCCCAGGAGAAAAAAGGTGTACTAATTATAGGTTCTAATCTTTGTTAAGAAAATGCAGATTGGGATATGGCAAAAAAATATTCTCAAGTAATTCAGTTTCCCTACCAAATGGAAGTCTCTAGTCTCTCCTAACTTAGACTGAGATATCTACGAAACTTCCAAAAAGTAATTTTCCATTTTATGTCTGACTCTGGGATAAATTCATCCAGATCAAAGTTTCAATTAAAGAACAATCCTTTATAAAAGAACATTTACCTGTAGTCTTTGGCCAGTATTTTTGGTGTAGGGCCACTTAGGTTATTGAATGATAAATCCCTGCAGAACACCAATAACAGATTATTTAATGCTGCTTAGAATTTGAGAAATTTTAAAAAACAAAAATTTAAAGAAGATCATACAAGAATGTAAGCCCTGTAAGATCAGCCACAGGTTTAGGAATTTGTCCAGACAATTTGTTTCTACTAAGCCTCCTGAAAAGTTGCCATGCCAAAGAATTAGAAGAACTAGCAAATAAAGCAAATCTAATACGTTAAACTAGATATTAGCCCCACTCACAAGTAACTTAGATGAGTCAGGTAACCTAAAGAGCTCGGAATATCCCCAACAAGCTGGTTTGCAGACAAGTCAAGGGTCTGCAATTCTGAAAGCTTTCCAATCTCGGCAGGTATATATCCTGATAAATGATTATTCTGCAATAACCTAGAAAAAAACAATTAAAAGCAGAAATTTCAGCCAATGCCATCTCTGGAGATTATAAATAACCAATTTCATCATATTTTTCCAGGAAGGTAAAATTTCCAACAATATTGCAAGAAATTGGAGGCTTGGAGTTGTACACCCATTCACCCAATATGACCTTCATTTTTTCCTGCCTCCTATCCAAAGTTTAAGTAGAAAGACCATCAACGACTTGGATTGGACAAAGGAGGTGGAAGCAAATCAAATCGAACTGGCAAAAGGAATGAATTTTATTTCCTGTGTCCTGTGTCCAACTAGTGAATTCTCCTGTGGCTCACTCTTTTGCATCTCTATAGAGGCAAAAAGCCTTGTTAGACAACAACATTTCTATCATCTTCATTGAGTATATCAATTAGATTTCCAATTACAGAATCGTAGATCAACAAAATCCTAACACGGAACACAATGTGTATCATGCAAAGTCAATTAGCAATAATATATAACTGTATAAACATCAATTCATTAAGGTGCATTTAGTTAAAGAAAAAGAAATAATTTTCAAACCTAACACTAATAGAGGCTGAACTTACATTGTCTGAAGGCGACTTAAGTTTCCAATACTTGGTGAAAGTGTACCTGATAATCCCACACTAACCATTTCACTGCAAACCACAACAGCAAAGATAAGAAACTGGGAGGGAAGAACAAGAACAAACTCAGAAGAAAAACTGAATTTAGCAAATGGTCCACTATTATCATTTCAATTACCAATATAGCACAATAGAACAGGAAACTAAAGGCAAATATAGAAGTTTTATACTAACTTACAGAGACACAACAAAGCCTTCTGGAGAGCAACCAACCATATTCCAAGTACATGGGTCAACAGAGTTAATATCCCATCCATCTAAGACATGATTATCATCTCTCATTTTACCCTTTATAGACATCAATGCAGCCACTGCACAAGAATTCAAGACTTGGCATTTTTAGGACTTCATTTAAGATAAAGAAATTAAACATGCAGAGTAAATGAAATGTAGAACTAACCTTCATAATTAACACCCTTTGGAGAAAGAAGACTAGTGGAGACACTGACTCTGGCAGTCCAAAAGAGGAAGAGTGAGAAAACCAGCATCCCATTTCTCATTGGATGCATTGCAACTGAAGCCCAAGCACCTAAACAGTATCAGAAAGATTTGCTGCAGAAAAACTGCTGCTCTCCTGCTTGGTTGACATTAAAGTATTGGTTTCAGTAGGTTAGTAAATGTTAGACTTGAGAGTCAAAAGGACGACTGTAGAAGTTCACAGCAAACGTATACACAAAAGACTTCCCAATACTTGAATATTTGGTTCCTGTTAAGAGAGAGAAAAACAAACAAAGGACAAGGTTAAAGGTTTTGATTGGGAAGGTTCAGAGGCAGCTTTTTGTCAGTTATAATCTAACGCAGATTATATTCAATCTCTGGCAAGTCAATGCACTAAAAAACAATATAACATTTATGGTTTCTTTGGCACAATTCGTATGCTCTAGTTTAACATTTCTTGTATTTCTTGTACTCAATTTTATCAAGTGGATCCTGGTTTCGTACCAAGTTACACTACAGTGGTCAATCTACGGTTCAAATCAGATTGCAGTTGTCATGACTGGAATTGAATTGCTGAAAATTACTTTATTCACAATGGTAACGAATGGCTTCCCCAATTCGTCTCCATAATTGAATTTGCAATTGCGGAGATTGCATTGCGAGTCCAATTGTGGAGTTGGGATTAAAACATTTGCATCTGGAAATGCTAAACTTGGTTGCCCTTCCTAAAAGCAAACCCTCAACAAGTTTTAATACTAATTTTACAAGTATTCTACGTTAATAGTGCAAGTTATTATTATTATTATTATTTTATTATTATTATTGTAAAGAGCCAGTTTCATTAATGAATTGATAGAAATCGTCTAATATGATTTGATTTATATAATTGCCATTAAACATGCACTAAAATAACAGATATAAAAAATTTGAAAAATTTGGGAACAAATCTGGAAAATACAAGTTATTAATAATACATCAAAGGCATGGATTTAAAATGTAGATCAGTGAATTTAGTCCCTGTAACCAATTGTTTAGTCAATAACTTTCTTTATCTCACAAGTTTATTAGTGCAAGAATATCATTATTGCTTCTCTTTATTCCATAGTACAAATCTAATGATTCAAATACTTAAAGGTGCTACAAATGAAATCAAAAAATGGACAAAATGCAAGTATGAACAACTTTATAAAGGTGAATAAAGTGCAATTAACCCTTTGTGGCTTAAGTAAATAGCTTGTTGTTGATACACTTCTTATACATCTAATTTTACACACATGTGATGGATTTTTTCTCCATAAAATTGCCCTTTATCTCCCTTTTAATTTTTTTAATACTTTTGAGCAGGGATTTTTATAAAAAGTTGAGATTGGGTCCATTTAAATTGGAAAAAGGACATTACATTTCAATATCCTGTAGTGGATTTTGCACAACTATATATTGTTTATATGTTGCTCTAAATTAGAGCCAAGTAATCAACATTATTAAATTATAATTTTGGGGGTATCTAGCACCCTAGGATAGCTACAAGGAGACCACATAATACTTGAATCAATAAATGAATAGTGAAAACTTCATTGAAGTGGCTGTAAAATATTTGAAGTGGATTCAATATTAAATTCTAATATCGCCAAAATGGTCTTGAGATTTGGAAATGTCACAAATGGTCCCCTTGTCTTCAGTAGTTGTATTCGAGGACAGCTTGTAATGATCAATAAACAACCGGATTGGAGTTCAATGCTGTAGGACATGATGAGCCATTGTGCCAAGGGGCAGAGGGCCAAAACTTGCTATCACAAGATTTTGTTTTCTCTTGTTACTTACAAAAGGTAAAGATTTTTTTTCCCTTTTTCTTGGTCTTAAAAGAAAATTTGTTGTTAGGAATGTAAATGAGTCTAATTAAGTTGAATATTCCAATGTTCAACCTTATTTGTATATTAATGAGTTCAAAACTATGCAAACTTTGCTTGGTTCATTATCAAGTCAAATTTAGACGAACTTTTGTTAAGCCAAACTCAAGTGACTTGAATATTTTACATGTAAAATTCAAATATTATGCTAAGTAAACCAAACTTGAACCGAGTTTAAAATTTTACAAGACACAAAAGAGCTGTTCATATATAATTTGATAAATTGGCGAATAGATTAATTCGACTATCGACTATCTTTTTTTTTTTTTTTGTCAAACAATTCGACTATCGACTATCGACTCCCTTGATTTGCCTTTTCGTCTGATTGCAGTGAAAATGTATGACTAAAGCATGTCGATGGAATTCTTGTGTCAGTCGACATGATTAGGCAATAAACTCTTCACATCATCCAGGAAAGGACTAATAGGAGAGAAAATCTCTCTTAACGAGTGAGAATAAACCATTTTTGTCACTTGTCATCAACAACTTGTTCGAGTTTCTAAACTTGGATTTAGTACTACAACTAGGATTATTATTGGCTATACCTTTTTCAAGCAAAAGAAAAATAGAGTTCTTAAAAAAAAACACTAGTTTAAGGATAGGATGAGATCGTCTTTGATACGATTGACACTAAATAAAATAATTGAAAAATCTTAAAAAATACACTACAGAATAAGAGATGTCAATGGCATAGTATAAAAACCAAAAGAAGTAACTCCCAAATTATGATAAACTCATTTGGAATCAATTTGTAATCAACTATGTAGAAGAAAGGTATATTAAGTAGTACTTTAGATGAGGAATGGGCTGGACAGTTTCGGGAAGAAAATGAGAGATAGTACTTAAGTAGTACTTAAGTGAGAGATAGTGAATTCGAATCGAAAAAGAAAAAACTACTTAAACAATAATTTTTCCAATTAAGGATGATGATGACACTCTATCAGTCAATTATTTAAAGGTTTTGTCGCCGCCCACAACTGCTGGCAATTGTTATTGGACGAAGAACCAGTTTTTGTCGGTTTATTTGACTATTCCAAGAATTAGACCCCAGCAATCATTATTTAGTCTTCCCTTTTTCTTTTCCTTATTCTATTCTATCTATATTTCAAACAAGTTGAGTTATAGTAATAAATTACAATTACCTCCCCGAGTCTTGTACAAATTAAAGATTATTCCCTTAAGTTTAGCATAATTGTAATTACAATATCCTCTGCTGTCAATAGCAACATCCAAACCCAACTAACAGAAGTAAAATGACAAAAAGAATGGTCCTTTTCAGCTCTTAATTAGTTTCCGTGCTGTGACCTTAGATCTCTGATTCCTCTGAGCTTGCGAAAGTCACTGCTTTATGCCTTAATCTGGCATTCTGACTTGTGTAATCAAATTGTATCAAGAAAGTATGAGAATTGAGTGGTAAAATGAAAATGCAGACTTCTTGTCAGTGCCTCTTTTCCTACCTTGTAAGCTGAGATAAATGGAGAGTAAAGAAAGAAGAAAGGAAACAATAAAGATACATTACTTCACAAGAGTAACATCTTTTGCTACAATGTAGTATTTATCGATTACAAACACTAAATACAGCAACTCAGAATAAAAAATCAACAATCCATCCAGCTAATTACTACCCCACTGTTCTTTAGAGGGCTTGCTGCCTACTTAAATACCTCATTTGCTGAAAACCTGTTCTAAGTAACAACAACTGAACATGTACAACAATTACATGCTTAACTCGGGGGGACATTCGCTTAAAAATAGCGAAGAAGAAGAAACTCGAAAAGGAGGGGGAACTGAAAACAGAAAGAGAAACAATTCTTGAGGAGCCCTCCAGCTTCCTTAGTCTGTACTTGGCGCAACATCAAAGAGATGCCTCCGTTCAGGCAAAAACTTTGGCGTAGAGATCATTTGTACCCCTTCATATTCACCCAACAAGTAAAACCTCGACTCATGTCCCGGTGGGATGCATTAATTGTACACCCATTTGCCTTTTTATGTGGTCTGGTACCAACCTGTTTATAAGATCTGGATGGGCTCCAGACAACTGTACAACAGGCGGTAAGGTCAACACTGGTATAATTAAACTAACAATTGGAGTAGTACTGTATTTGCATAGAATCAGATAAACATTTAGTTACATTTCTCTTCCCAACCCCCCCAACAAAAAAAAACCAAAACTGAAAAAAAAAATTTATGAGGCACACAACATCATTGGGGTCCCATGCCCCCATTCACAACAAAAACAATAACCAGAAAATAAGGATACAGAACTCAGGAGAGGTTTCAGAGAATTTAGATATATCATGACAAACATCTTGAATGATGAAAAAGAATCGGCTTCTGAAGTTCCATGCTGGTTTAGATAATGTAATCTAAGTAGTTCTTAAAATTCATTATTTCTTATGCCACTTGCTTTAGGTGGCATGGATGAACTATGTAACTTGAGACATTAAATGTAATTAAACTCATTAACTGCTACCAGTTAATACAAAAGTTCAATCCTTTAGGAGGCTACTAGCATAGGCTGCATAGCACAGTGTACTTCAGTATAACAGAAGCACATAATGCTTCTTACATAATGTCAACTGAGCTTAGTAACCTATTTGAAGCTCATGCATTTTTTTTTTTAATTTTATTCTTTTGGTTCAAGGATAGACTCCCAAGCTTTACAAGGGGGAAAGGGACAAACTCTTCTATTTTGACAAGACTTGGTGAGATATGTTATACAAACTCAGTTATCCTAACTTCAACTGACCACATAACATTCCCCTAATTTACATCTTTAGCAAATTAGACTTGCAAGTTCTGTAGGAAATTCAGACTCTTTGAATGGCATTTATCTCTCAGTGCACATATACATTTCTTGGGTGACATATGGTACAAGCAAAGTTATGAGGAACAATTGTTTACAGTAACAGAAAGGACGTAATGCACTCCATTAGATGTCTCCAACCTCAGAAAAGGCTAAGTCACCATTATTTACACCCAGTAGCATGCAATCTTGCATTTCGCCTTAACATTCACATTTTCAGAAACATGGTAAAAGTGCCAAATTTGCTTGATGAAGTGCTTTCAACAGACTTCATCGCGACAATTATTAAATCAATCTTCAAAATAGCACATGAGCTATCATACTATTTAGAATTTTCAGCCAACCAGAAGTCAACTGAAATGTAAATTAAGCACCTTTAAGTTTTGGTCTGTCCTAAAGTGATTTTTCCAGTAACACGTTAAAAAAAATTCCTCATAGAAGTCAATTAAAGGAGTGCATGAAATTCATTTGACCAACAACCTCGGGAAACTAACAAACAACACAATGTTCCCAAAATCTCAAAAAGCAGCAAGATTTTTGTTGTATAGAATGATCACATCAAGACTGTTATAGTTTGCAATTGGTATTGACACTGTCATGCAAACATTTGAACCTGAACTTTGCTCAGCACTTAAATAACAGCAAGAACAAGTACTCAGGATACACCTTATAAATTTAAACTAATAAAAGGAAGCCACAGGAACAAAGCATCAAGCTTTACTTTATTCAGAAGAATACCTCTTGTTTAAAGTTGAACAGTGGCGGCAGATGACGGCCATTTGGTAATCGGGTATTAGGATCACGCAGTTCATCAAAGAAAGAATGTGCACATGCTTCTAGCTGCAAACAAAAGCAGCCTAATAAAAATGTAATTAATAAGTTACATGGATGCTCGGGGGTGTAAGTATTTTGGGTCAAAATACTGCTACGCATTTAGTTTTTATCAGCCAAAAATATGTGTGATGCAATCAGCATGGACTAGGTAGCAATTAAAAAAAGAAGGACATCGCCAATGTTATTATACTACATTCTAAAAAGAATAATGCAAGACATTGCTTGCAGTAAATGCTGATACTACAGAAAGAAAACTGAAACTCACAGCAGTGCAACGAAGACTTGGCGAATACTGCAACAGTCGTGATGCAAGGTCTATTGCTTCAGGAGGCATCCTTTTGTGGAAAACCTGATACGCCAATAAAACAATAAGATGGCAGACATGAAACAAAATCTGCCCAAGCAGAAAAAGAATAGGTAAATGTCAAAGTTTGCAACATAGGGTGACATGTCACAAGAGCATTTGTGCATCCACAACAACATACCAGAATTTTTTACCTTTCACAAACACTCACTAATTTGTAACCCATGGACGATTTTTTGCACTTCAATGTAGCAGTTCACATAGTAGAAAAATAGGTCTCTCTCTCTCTCATTTGTCTTTCCATCCAGAGTAAGGCCTACTTGTCTCTTTCTCTCATTTATCTCTCTATTCAGAGTCAGGCCTACTTCCGTATAAGGCCCAAATACCAACCAAAAGGCCAACTAGAGAGGACTACATTAATGAGTACATAGTTAACATGAAGAATCTATTTTGGTTCTTTTTGAGTGACCGTTGGCAAGTATAATCTATTTTTGCTTTGATATGCTTTTTATTGGTCTCTTAAAAGCATAATCTGTTTGACTTAACCAAATTTAGTATCCTGTATTATCTGAAGGCATGACAGCATTGTCAGACACCATAAGAAGTAATATATCGTGTGCTAACAGAACACAAATTTAATAATTGTTTATCTTAATCACCAATGATGCTATAAATAGTATTTTATTGTACTCTTAACACACACACATACACACACAAAAAGGGGTCAATTAAGTCATGACCACATTGGCACAACAGCATTGTCAGACACCATAAGAAGTAATATATCGTGTGCTAATATAACACAAATTTAATAATTGTTTATCTTAATCACCAATGATGCTATAAAAAGTATTTTATTGTACTCTTAACACACACACATACACACACAAAAAAAAGGGTTCAATTAAGTCATTAACATGTTGGAGGCTTTCATGGTTGCATGAGCTCATCATGCAACTTCATGTAACAGGTAATCACCCTACTTCTCAGTGTCTTTGGAATAATTCTGATCAGCCTCTTTTTCATGGATAGAGATCATCATGATTATAAGGCCTTCTACATTGTTTTCTTCATGCTGATATTCATCAAATAAAAAAAAGGTGGAAGAACATGCCACATAAAAGCTTAGTTATGTCCAAGCAACATAATTTGAAAGGCAAACAAAATCTCTGCAGCATTATATAATCACTCCCATTTACCAGAAGCAGAGAAAAGCAAAGACTAGAATGTACACTACATATGCACAATTTGAAACACGAGTAAAGAAGCAAAGGTACCCAGGACAAGGCTCCCGACACTTTGAGCTACAAAATGGAGAAAGAAAAACATTCCCTAACAGAAGAACATATTTTACTAGTAAGATCCAGAGACTAGCTTCACAGTGGAATTTTGACAAAAAAGACCATTCTGACTCCCCAAAAAAATAAATTACAGAGCAAAGCTAACCTTGTGCCATGGGTGTGCCTTAATTTGAGGAAACCTAAAATCAGTATAATTTGGATTCATACAACGAATTTCTTCTCGAGTTGGTGTACCAAGAACCTGAGAGTAAACCAAATTAGACCATTACACAAGCACAATCAGTTTCTTGCAAGTTCTGACTTCATCTTACAAAAAATTTACCTTTATAATCTCCACCAACTGATCAACGGCATTCTCTCCGGGAAATAGTGGCTGCAAGTATTTCAGATTATGAGTCAATTAAATACCACAATATAAAGGACCAAAAAAGAAAAAGTATAAAAAAAATCCCAAAAGGGAAATGGCAAATAACCTGTCCCAAAAGAAGCTCCGCAAGGACACATCCAGCTGACCAGATATCAATGGAAGATGTATACTCTGTGGCCCAAATATGAGTTCCGGAGCGCGATAAAACCTTGAGCAAATGTAAGAGATATTTGTTTCACCCTTCACCTGATATGTAGGTTAATAATCACACACAGATGAGCACAGTCATTAACAGGAATCAAAAAGGTCCATAAATTTACATAAGCAGCACAGCTCCTTTAATAAGCCTAAAACTTTCATAATGGAACACCGGGAAAAACGTCATCAACTACAAACCATTACATATTGGAAACAGTAGTGGACTAAACTCCTATAAATAAATACGTACAGAAGTTTATAAATACGACAGATTATCCACACATGAATATGTAGTTACCATAAAAGTGATGCATTATATTCTTTACTTGTTCTTTTACAAAGAGTTGTTATCAGATCACTTATAACACATATAAATTGATGTTTTACAAATTTTTGGAGCAAAAAATTTTTTTTCTTTAATTATCAGTAGGGGCATATCTATTAATTTCAAAGCTAAACAATTGTTTATTGAATTTCTATATGCAAAATTGAAGGTTTCCTTTGGCCAACGGGGACAGGTGCCCCCACAGGCCATAGTCTAGATCTGCCCCTGGATGCTGGACTGTTTAACAGAAGACTCAGGTGATGCATAAGTATGAAATAAGGTTCTAAAGACGCTCACAGTACATCAACATGCAATAGGTTATGAGGAACTTAGCTTCAGCAGCAAAAAACTTATCTACCAATGTAGTGTATCAGTACATTTCAACCTAAGACAGAAGAACTTGACAAAGAAACAGCAAAGCAAAGGGCAAAGGAAAGAACACTGAAAATATAGGATTTGCACTTACTAGCACTTTTGCACTTCCAAAATCACAAATCTTCACTTGGTGACTAAGAGGATCAACCTGAAAAGACAAGCAATGACTGTCAAGGAAAGGAAAAAAGAAAAAGAAACAAGCATACTGAAGTCGAACATGAAGACAAGATATACCAAAACGTTTTGGGGCTTCAAGTCTCTATGGCATACTCCAGCAACATTATGCAAATACGCTAGACCTCTGAAAATCTGAAAAACAACTACAAATTTAGCTTCACTCAAGCACTACAGAACACTGCAGATATACTAGCACAGAAGCAACCCACATACTTGGTAGGTGTACAGTTTAACATAAATCAGTGGCATTGTCTGGTTGATGTTGCTATAATGCTTTAGAACCCGATACATTGACTCAGGGACATACTCCATTACTAAATTGAGAAAAAGCTCATCTTTACTAGTAGTTGAAAAAAGCAATGCTTTAGAGACACCACATTTGGGTGATCCATTGTGCGCATTAACTGCAATTCACGATTCTTGTATCGCCTGTCCTGTAAAACCTTCTTTATAGCCACAGTTTCTCCAGTTTCCAGACATTTTGCCTACATGAGCATGCATAACCCCAGATATTAAAGCAAAAAGATTAACAAATGAAAGATTAGTATAATTTTGTAATCCACATACCTGGAAAACAATTCCAAAAGATCCAGTCCCCACAACCCTCTCCGCCATGTAACTAACAGTCTGCAAAATGAATCAAGCAGTGGAAACAAGTTTTCAATAATCTCTTGAGCAAAATTGATCGGATCATGTCAAAGTCTTATGTAGTTATCCAACAAGTAATATGATTATTCAATAATTCCAAAAATTGCAAAGCACAGTCGGCAAAGCTAATATTGGACGTACAGAAAATGCAACCTTAGTGCTACTAAATGAAAATAGGCAACATCAACACATGCAATTCAACCAGTTAATAAGCAAACAAGAACCACAATTCTACCTGCTTGGGTTCTCCATTCTTGCCCCCAATAGTCGTTGAGATTATGTGACCAGTAACTGTATCATGACCATCCATAATAGGAGCAGACATTTCCTGCCACAAGTATGAAACCAAGATGCTAGTAAGAGCAGTTTTGAAGTACACAAATTTTAAGCAACAATACAATTCAAAACACTAGCTTCTACCCCAAGAAGGTAACATAACTAAATGATACATGAAAAACAACATATAAACAATTAAACAAAAATTACAAGCAACCTAAAGTATGCTGATTAGAGGCGACACTTCAGGAATTGTAGCATTACAATTTTGGAATAAAAAAGTCTAATCAAAGGTTAGACTATACAAAATCAACACAAGTCAAAAACAGGGAAAAGAATCACTTGAATGATACTATGAGATCCAATGAACGTGTTAAAAAGATCAAATATCAACCTTTTGGAATCAAGGCTCGCTCTAGCACCTCTGCCACAACTACCTCCCCCCACCCCCGGGGGCCCAAAAAAAGCAACTAAAACAGTACCCGGAGACAAAGGTCAGCTGGGATCAGATCAAGAAAAGAAACTAAAACAGTAAACTTTAAGTAGAATACAGATCAAGCCCCTCTCTTGGCTATCCAGAAAATTGACCATAAACCAACTTCATTCAACTCGACAGACTTACTTGAAAAGAGGGATTTCTTCAGAAGGCACTAAAATTAACTTAAACTAAAAATTTGAACCAAAATTTAGCTAATCAAACCATCAATTTCTAAAAATAGGTTCTTTTTTCCAAGTCAAGAGCTGCATCATTCCAACAAAATTCAAGAAATCTAAACAAGAAGAATGCTACCTTTGACTTAACTTGCTATAAAGTTAACTCCAAAAAAAAAATAAGGAAAAAAAAAACTCCACGACTCTGTAACTAATTATCAGCAGAAAGAAACAAGACTGAACATTTTAGAATTAAAAAAAAAAAAAGAGGAAAAAAAGTGAGAATGTGAATTGGAATGGTTACCTTATCGTTAGCCATGATTTTAGATCGGAAAAGGGAAAGGAGGAAAAAAGAAGAATAAATTGGGAAATATAATTGGTTTTTTGTTGCTATTGTTTAAAGCTCATAATTGTCGGTTGGAAGAAAGGAAAGAGAGGGAAAGGTCAGAGGACCCCATAACCAAACAGCATCCCATGTGATTCCAGCTCTCTTCTTTTTGGTGTTTCTCCTCCTACAGCTTCTCCTGCGGAGTGAAAACTGAAAATTGTGAAAGCGCCCCATATTATTAGGAAATTAAAGTGTTGCCAGGTTAAATCCTGCAGTATTCTTCAAGTAAATTCCTAGTTGGTTGTCATTCTGATATGCCAGAGGGTTTGAAACTCGGCTGAATTTTTCGTGCGAGAGTGTTTTCTCGTGTAATGTGTTGGGAAAAACTTTTAGTAACAGAACAAAAATTAGTTTTTTTTTTAATGTATCCATTACTGTGTTTTATCTGATATTCAATAATGGAAGTGGAGAATTAATGAGTCACTTAGAATTAAGTAAATATCATATTAAGACAAAAAAAAAAGTAGAAAAAACACAATTCTTGAAATATAGTTAAATTTTGAAAACGAAATCTTACTAATTGTACATAACTGGGCTTTAATTTAAACTAAAGTATAATTATTTTTTATTAAATAGTTGAGTTCAAGTCAAGTATAATACCAGTTAAGTCCAACTGGATTCAATTGAAGCATTATACTTTATTTAATACAATTTTTTTCTTAAGAAGAAACCTTTTTTTTTTCACTTTTAGCGTGTTTAATGAAAATGTATAGCTACTTATAAAGAGCTAAAATGAGACTAATCTTTTAAAACGAGTCAAGCATGGTGTTATACCATGATTACATGCTATGAGAGAACAAAAAGAAGAAAAATTGCACAAATAGGCCCTCACATTTACGACCAATCATTCTTTAGTTACTCGCATAAACAATGATGCATTTGGGTCCCTAAAATAATTTATAACTCAAATTTTGGTCTCCAATCCCATTTCTGCATACTTCTTTGCTTGAGCAGTTGACAGCCTAAGAATATGCAAATAACTTAGGCAGAGAACTGCATTTTACTTTGGGTTTTGTTTCAACAGAATGAAAAAAACATACATGAACTTGTCAAGATTGTGAGTTTTTGATGAAAAATGTTTGAAGTATTCTCAAAACATATTTCTCAATTATTTTTTTATTTCACACACATTACATTGCTATAGCATTTTTTTTTCCAATAAAACTCCTAAAAAATGCAATCAAAACAAGGCCAACTTTTTTTCCATTAAATATTATAATGGGCGAAAGTAGCATAAGAAAGGCAAATGCTTTATTTTTTGGAAAGGAAGTTCAAAATTCCCATAGCCCCTCCTCCTCCAAAAAAAAAAAAATATCTGGGAAAGGGCTTCTTACTCCCTAGGCAAATCCTTTTATGTTTAAAGATAAATGCTATTTTATATATTATTCAATTTATCACAACATGAAAAACATTAATGGGTTTGTTTGGATAATGAATTATTTGTTAAAATTTATTTACTTGCATCATCAACGCATTTTTTAATCACCTTTTTATTTCACATACATCAAATCAAAAGAGTGCAACTATATTTTTTTTTTTCAAAAAACTGTCCCAACTAATCTAATATCCAAAAACACTCAATAGTTTTGATAAAAAGAAAAATCTTGATGAAAATAACAAAAAATTAATTGAATTAAAGTTTTCTCTCTGGCCTAATTATCAATTAGAAGATTTGGCTTGTATAAATCACTATTGGTTTGATACCAATAATAACCTTTCTCGAAAATAATTTATTTTCAAAGGTTTTTATACCCAATAGATCTTGGCTTTTTTAAGTACAACATTCGTTGCAATCTAATTTATAAGTTAAGGCATATTTTTAACTCATTCCAACAGGTTTAATACAAAATATGTTACTTTCACTAAAAGAAAAAAAGAAAAAAAGAGCGATTCTTTTGCTTATTGCTGCTGAGTAAAGAGCATAAGAATATTAATTGTGAACTTATCAATCTTACAAATTTTTAAGTTGTTTCTTTCTTTTCTTATTCTAAAGAATTTGAGAAAAAAATAGAAATTAATTGTCAGTTGAATTAGTTGTCTTTTGGAATGTTAATATTTGTCATATACAAAAAAAAAAAAACCACAGTTTTCGATCTTGTAGAACAAGATAAACATAAGTTTGAAGAACTTTTAGTTGCCAATCAATGCAGATTATATAAGGTGATCTTGTCGAATGTGATAAACATAAGTTTGAAGAACTTTTATTTGCCAATCAATGCAGATTATATAAGGTGATTGCAACTTGTTTTTTTTTTTTTTTTTTTTTGTAAGTGGAAGGACTTGAACCCAAAATCTCGCATTTACACTCCTTTCCTCCAAATATTATGATGCACAAAGCTTCCTTTTAAGCAAACATAGATATAAAGAGTTTTAAAAAATTATAACTTCAACTTGCATGAATTGCTTATGATGCTTAATAGCTAATGTAGTAACAAATTTACAAGTTTTAATAACGCATTTATATTTTTATGGTGTTCTTTGTATAAGTGAATTTAGCATAACAAATAATAGAGGTTAGCAATGCTTCTTTTTTTTTTCCTTTTTCCTTTTGTTTTCTCCTCCAGTTGTGTAACTAATACTTTATACAATCCATATAAAAATGGACTTAAGTCAGTCATTAGAATTTAAAACAATCGTCACACAAGCAACTGTAGTTGTTTAACACATACATACACGTAACATAAGTTCTAAATGTAAGTTCTTATTACACAGGTGACGTGTCGTAAAATTCTAAATGTGCTCCTTAAAGATAATTTAACTTGAGATTCATGGGAAATGAAATATTCTTTCATTAAAAGAAATATATCATGTAACTAAGATCAAAACATTTGTGATTCATGGAGTTGGATTTTCGCTCCCGCAATATCGTTTATTTCTTCTCTCAATTCAGTCCCCCAAATAGTCTCTTTCCCAGATTTCACCTGCTGATTAACTAGTTAGCGTTCTCTTAATTCATTCGACTTTGGGTTGTAAACATTCTTGTAACCGTTATCACGCAATCGTTATTTGTGGAATGCATAACCTCTGATGACAGAAGATTAAGTGGGCCTATCATTTAGGCTTTCTAGTAGGACTCTGGAAAGCTGGACCCGTTCCAATAAGAGAGGATCACATCTCGGGCGGAATATAGTATATTCCCTATCACTGTCAAGGCCCAAAATTAGTTCTACGGTACACTTTTACTTTAAGCTATACATCCAAACTTAACCGGAAAAACTTGTTGAGCATAACATGCAGCAGCAGACATCTAAGTATGCGATTTGGCTTCGGCCTTTCACTTAACTGGAGAAAAGAATGTTCAGCCCTATGAGTAAGATTTTCAGCTGGTGATCTGTAAATAGCTTGAAACAACACCCGTCATTCTGAAACAATTAATTGGACTTTCGGGCAACATTTTGCTCTAAATATGTGCATAATTTTGGCATAATATTGATGGAACATTTACAAGAATGAAGCCTAGTGGTCAAATGTTCAAAGAAGATTTCAGCCAAAAGTAGTGTTGGGTAGAAGACTCTCTGCCTAAAGGAGCAATTAGGTTGTGGATGCCAACTTGCTCAAGCCAGAAGATGAGCATCTAAGTGTGTTTCAATGATCTTCAAATTGGCTCTAAATTGCTGCACTGAATGCCCAGAAGAACGGATTAATATGAAAGATGTTGTGGCATCACTCGTGAAGATGAAACATCAACACGAAACTTTCTCGGGTACCTCAAAATTAAAGTATGTTCTCATAACTAAATCCGACAATACACATCTATATATTATACATGAACATTCATTGCATATCAGGTGTAGTTAGACTTGGAAGAAATTCAAGTAATATTCTAATTTTACCCCTAAGATCTATATGTAATTGTCATTTTTGGACTAATTTGCTTCGCTTTTAGAATGTGACAGATTAATTTATTTCATTTTAAAAGTGAAGGACAAAAGAAACTTTTAACTACAATGTGAAGGATGATACATGCCATTTTGCCATGTTTATATTGACACCAAAACAATTTTAGTATGTTACCAGGGCATTCAGTTTCATATTAACTGCAAATCCATATGGCATTCCATTTGGAATAAATGGATAGATATTCAACATATTCAAGTTAAAAGGATTAGATAATTTTTTAAAGATTTACAATTAGCAACGCTTCTGAAACCTTCCTCAGATTAGTGAAAAAAACACACCCAAAAATGCATTGGTTGATTAAAGATGGTTTCCCGCAATGTGTTCCTCGTATGATAGAAAACATGAAAGGGTATACGAGAGTTTCTATGTGACGATACAACTTCCTATCAAACTTCTGAAACTTTATGGACGAGGTTCTGGGTTCTAGGCAATATCAAATCCTACTGACTATTCCTGATTTTGGAAAAAAAAAAGAAAAAGTGGAACTAAGACACGTTTAATACATACCAGATTATATTGTGTCAGTGATTGGCAATGGAGACTCCACTATTATATAGTTCGAAAATTAATGGCACCCTCATGGACCTCTGTTGCAAAAATTTGGCCGTACTATAGTGAGGCAGTTTGTTAGTATTTGACAGGCCAAGTTCTCTTCAATTTTTAGTGAAGTTCAATGGAATTAAACTGCCGATGGGAAGAAGAAAGGAATGAGATGGTGTCTTTTTTTCGTTAAACTGCCATGAAATTGTTATGACCTGCCTTTATCGTATGAGTTGGTAAGGTGAGGCGTCATTGCTGATCCGTTATGTAACGGTTGCCATGAATACTTTAGCCATTGATTTCTTCAATGCTCTTATTCAGCTATGTGTGTGTGTGTGTGTTTTTTTTTTGTCCAAGTTTGTGGAATCAGAACTTTCTCTCAAGTCTTGGCCTTTTGTTCCATATCGAGACATTGCCCCGCAATCAAGTCACTCTGAGTTGTCCCAGAAAGTTGCCCTAGAAATCAAGCTAATTCCCGTTATCTGCTACATTGTGGCTGAGATAATGTCCACAATTTCACTTTCAAAGAAGACTTGGGACTCCAATTATTGAATACATGAAGTGTAATCGTTGTGCAGACTTGGACTTGGAATCGGACTTTTCAATAAGCTAGCATATATATATTATCGACATGAATGTGATAAAGAATAGATGGACATTGTAGAATATCTTCTTTTTTTTTTGGGTAAAATTAGTACAAATATCTTTGTTCTAGAAGTTCAATCTCCATCACTCATGTTTTCTTAAGCAAGGACACCATGCCCTGCTCGTCCCCTTCTTTCTTAGCCCCATTTGGCCCCCGATGGGTGAATGCTATCACTATCTCAGACTTTGCATCCTTCATATTCTTGTCTCCTTTCAATGAATAATCTAATCAAGAACTACTTTATTCTAAGTAATGAACATCCATTCTCATTTTGCGTGTTAAAGACTTAATTTGCATCCTTGAGTTGGCAAAACGTCCCATGTTACCTCATTTCTTGGCACTCTTGATAGAAATAGGTGAAATTAATACGTGTATTTACAATATTTTTCTTCATTGACAAAGGAGAGTAGCTTTATTTTTTTTTTCCTAGTAAGGTCGACTCACCCCATTTTTTTAATGATAAAGGAGAGCAGTTGGGATGCGCATAATCCTAAGTTTCCGTACCTCTCTTAATAGTGTGAAAGATTGGGATGCATCAGTAACTTTAGATTGTGAATTAGTTAGCATTCAATTTTATGTTATTTGATTTTATTATTATTATTATTATTTTGGTTTAAGAAAGACTCTAAACCTAGGGGTGTTAACGGGTCGGGTTCGTGGCGGAATTGAAAATTTCGGATTCGGACCCGTTTTTTATATAGTAGACCCGAACCCGACCCGTATACCCGACGGGTTTTGACTTTAGAGTCCCAGACCCGGTCTGATGGGTTCGGGTCTAAAAGGTTCAAATTTAAATATTCCAAAATTAAATCTAAACCAATTACAAATTCAATCTCCAAACTTAAACAAATCAAATTATAAAACCAAATCACAAATAACTCACAATAGTCAATCAAAAACTAAGCATAAATCAAATTGTTAATTTGGTAAAAGAATGTATTTAAAAATATTCATATTTTATAATTATTAATATATTGTTCGGATTCGGGTCGAATATGGGTCGAAATCCAATATTCCGTATCTGATCCATTTTTGTTAGAGTAAACAGGTCTGGATTCGGATTCTTGTATCAGAATTATTTTTCAACCCAAACTCGAAAAAATTTACCGGATCCGGGTCAGGTCCGGGTCCAAACCCAACCCGTTAACACCCATATCTAAACCTTACAAGGATAAAAAATAAAAAAGGAGAATTTGAGAGTCAAACTAAAGATCTCGCGACATTTTGATTAATGTTGTCACCGAATTGAGTTAGGTCATGAAGACGTACGTGCGCATAAATAATTTGCAAAGTAAGAGTATAATAATACTATTGCATGTGAAGTTGCACCAAAAAAATAGAAAGGTAAAAAGTGAATTGATAAAAACATTGAGGATACAGAGTGGAGTTAGGGCAAATTTTGAGAAATACTTTTGAACATTGATAAAAACATTGAGGGTTGTAGTTTTGAACTTTGATCCCCTATAAATTTTGAGAATTACTTTTGAAGTCCTTCTTTCGCTGCCCTATAATTTTGGGAGAAAGCCCCATTGACTTCCGCCTCGCCCCCTCCCCAAGCTTTTGCTTTAACAAAAGCTCTTAAAATTTACTAGTCAAATGTTCTTAGATTTTGCATTTGGATATAGTTGGTCCACTTTTTATAACTTTCGTTCCTTATTTTGGACAATGCTCTTTAATTGATTTAGTTGTGAATTCTCTTGGACAAAGTATTGCATTTTAATATAGCAGCTAGATCTATTAATAGTTGGTCTTCCTTTTTTGTACAAATTATCTCAAATAATTGAAATTACAAATGATCGGAAATCATTGTCGTGAAAATCTATAAGATATATATGAAGATCATTTAATCCATACTTTCTATTTAAGATCTAAAGATCGACTTATTTTCCAAAATTAGAAAGTATAGAGCAACTCATTTATAGTTATATAAAGTGTTTGTATCTCTTGCTTTATTTGAAGTCATCTTGTGATGACAAGAATTTTCTTCTTTCTTGTTTTCTTTTGTTAATTTTGTGTAAATTCAAAGATATCTTCACTTCAACATAACCACTGAGTTTTGGATCAATAGCCATAAAAAAGGAATTAAATCTCTTTTTGGCCTATGGTGAAAAAAATTCAAAGAAGGTGTCAAAACATTCCTTTAGTCTAGTCTGATCTGTATACTTATTAGTTCCTTGTATAGTTTCTTTAGACTTCTCTTCTTGTAGAATAAGAAGATTAGCTTCTAAGAATGTTGTCATTGAAGCAAAAAAAAAAAAAAAAAACTTCTCTTCAAATTACTCCCACATGTCATCAAATGAAGTTAAAAGATAGCAAGCGAAGATTTTTTACTCACTTTCAATTTGCTTCTTACAGGACTATATTTGAATGAGTGGGAACAAAAAAAAAGAGAGATAAATTTGTATCACTAAATGTGAATGGTAACCCTGGCAAAGTACCCTTTTGTATTTGTAGCCATCAAACAACCTTGACTATGGCACCGTCTGCAATGAAGACTGCAACTGTGGAAAACGATTGAATGATGAATTTAAGCAATACAATTTCATAGTTTTACGTCTAAGATCAGCAAAATTTGTTTGTACGTCTTTCGGCTTGATTGGGAAGATAAGTATAAAATACAAAATAGTGTTCTGTGTTGAATGGGAAGATAATGTTCCGATTATGTAGAAAAATGGTATTGTATTGTCGTTGTACATCCCAAAGTCTTGGTTAACTTGGTTTGTCCTAGCCCATTAGTCCAGAATACACGTTGAAGACTTGTAACAATGTCATGGAGAAAAACAGATGAACAGAAAATGAGTTGAGAGATTGAGTGCGACCGAAAGTGAGTTGAGAGCGAGTGCTCAATATAGCCACAAAACTAGGAGTAATGAACGGTGGTTCATTTCGAAAATGCCTGTATGGGAGGACACAAGATACATATAATGTAACTCAATGTCGTGACTCATATATGTTTTCTTAAAGATCGAAATGTGAAAGAAAAAGTAATCCAACTATTTGTTTTAAGTGTAATATGCATCTTTTTATATGTTTCTATGGTTTTAATCTTTGAAAGATTATCTAACGGGGGTTTCTTTTTTCGATAGTTTCTTCCAATTTTTTTAGGCACTTTCTTCCAATTTTGGTAATTAATCCTTTGATACTTCATTTGTAGCTTGTTGGGTTCAGGCACTGTCATTTTTGATACTTTCATTTGATAGTCTATTTGCTCAAACAAATAACTTTTTGGTCTCAGTTAAAAAAAAAAAAACTTTTTGGTCCAACAAGTTCAACCAGCTTTCTGTGTTTTTGATCCATTTTCTAAGCATGTTTCTAAGTTTAAAGAAGATCGAGTTTAGTTCGAAGGGACATTAGCCTGATTACTAAGAGGTTCATGGTTGGATTCTCAAACTTTCCCCTTTATCCTTCCCTTGTAAGGTGTGAAGTCTTTTTTGAATCTAATAATAAAGAAAAGTACCATTTACTTCTATATAGTGATTTTTACTCATCAAATTTTTCTTTAAATAAACTATTGTGTAAATCAATTCGCTTCAGTTCAAGAATTGTGCGAAAAGTTTGCGAGAGAGTTTTAATTTCTCATCCTTTGTGCACGTTATATCAACACAAACGATAGACCAAGACATTCTCCTGTACCATTAACCCAAATTGGTAGGACAAATTTAACATATTGTCAAATTACAGACCAGAAGAATATAATTAGCCTCAAAGAAATGGGACGAAAACTAACACATTGGGAGATTGAATTCCAAATCGTGAGATCTACTACTCTTGGGAATTCAACTTTTTAAATTTAACACCAAAACAAGGCCTAATTGGAAATAGATACCAAGAGTATGCCTAAGATAAAAATGCGATCAACTAATAGGTCTAGTGTTACGTTCTCAAAAATTTAGTCAATCAGAGTTATCAAAATAAACATTTAGCACATAGTACTATGACGTTCTTCAATATCAAATGTGTGCATTTGGGGCGAGGGGCCATCGTGGTTGGGGTCTAGTACCATTTGGTCCGATTGTTGTACTTTTACATTAGTTAATGTACAATTACATTATATATTATATTTAGAGTAAAAGAGGTGTATATGAATAAAATATTTGAAATATATTCAATAGATCATTATGATGTGTTTTCTATACAAAAAATCTGAACATGTACAATAACGAGACGAAATAGCACAAAACACAATTGTATTGAGTCCTAGTCCGTAGATGTTTATATATCTATTCTTCTTCTTCTTTCTAAATTTGCAACTTGTTACAATTGTATATGTTTTATTTCGAGTCCTAAATATGGAGATTATTTACTTTTTTCTTTCTATTTTCATTTGCATATGTATTTTTTCTGAATCACTGATTTCACTCGTGTCAATTTTGCCTATCAATTCCTTGGACCAATAATTGATTTCAGGGAAAAACGTATAAATCGTCCCTTACATATTATTAATTTTAAATTCAGTTCCTCAGAATGAAAATGAGTGATTTTAGTCCCTCATACATAAAAAGCGATTGATTTTGATCCTTTGATACTTTTGCTGACCAATTCTAGCCAGGATTAGCCACGAGTCCACCATGGGCTTCAAATATCAAGGGTAAATTCGGCAATTCAGTTGCTGCATTGACTGGAAATGTAAAAAACCTATTTTATTATATATATATATATATATATTGTCCAAATTGGGGCTTCTAACTTCAAATCTCCATGGCAACCGCAAACTATGAAGTTTACATAACTGAAAAAAAACTAAACTAAAATGTGAATATCATAGTAGAAACACTAAAAAAAAGAATTAATAATCATTTTCATAAGTAAATTAAAAAAACCCTTTTTCTGGGCAACAGACAATCTAAAAAATGCATTTTACAAAATGAATGCTCTTGAGCAAAGCCCTCACTAGCATATGAGGTCCTGGACAAAATTTGTTGACAAATTAATGGAGGTGGTGCAGTTTATTTCTGCAGATTTCTTCTTCTTCAAAACCATTGTGAATTTGACTTTTCCAGTCAACTCAACCTTAGCAGTCAGTTGCAGCAACCCAGGACTAAAACCTTCAGTGTCGGAGTTTGAAGGATTAGTAACATCCACAATAACATAGAATGTCTTGGTGGATTTCAATCTTGCCCGTCCATCAGGGATCACAAATTCTTCCACCAATACACCTCCTGAGGTCAAAGTAGTTATGTTGCTATCAAATTTGTAACGCCCAAAATTATTGTTCTTTATCCTGACTTGTGCCGTGTGCCTAATGCTCCCATTCTTCTTGTTGATGACATTGATATCCTCCAATCTTACCTTAGGTGATTTTACACGCATCACCACCAGGGCAGCCAAAAACAAACAAAAAAGAAGAAGAAGAAGGAAGATTATTGTTTGAAATATAGCGAAAGCAACGATATATGCTAACCTTTTCATTCTTTTCTTCTTCCTGAGCTTCATGGATTTATAGGTACTTGATTCTTTAGTATCACTCTGGGCACAATAGTAGATGGCACCATTGGGTACCCATTTCTTGAAGAGTTGCTTTCACTGGTGGGGTTTTGTTTGTGTTTTTCCCCCAATTTGGAGAGTAGAGTTGAAATAAAATTGGTCCTTCACATTTCCAGTTAATGTAGCAACTGAATTGCCAAATTTACCCTTAAAATTTGGAGCATGTGGTAGGCCCTTAGCTAATTTTGGCCATAATTGGTCAGAAATGGCGTCTGAGAACCAAAATCAATCGCTTTTTATGTATGAGGGACTAAAATCGCTTGTTTTCATTCTGAGGGATTGAATTCTAACATAAGTAATATATGAGGGATGATTTATGCAATTTTTCCTTGATTTATTCCATATCCTAGTTTTTGTGGTGCGCAAATCACAACTAATTCAATCTCGTTCTTACTTTTATGACATATTTTGTTGCTTTTTTCTCCTGAAAATTAATTTTTTTTCTCAATGTTATCCAAATTGAGAAGGTCGAAGTCGAAGTTGTGAGTGCTAGTTTTAAATCATTATTGGCCCAATTTATAAAAGAAAGTATTAATTTTGTTGTTTATTTTCCTTAGTGCATCAACTCCCAGATTCTAATTGAAATTCAAACATGGATGCTATTAATATTCAAATTTATTCATCCCCAGATCTGGATTTAAGCTTAATTTTCTTATTTTTAAGGCCTAGGATTTAAGCAAATTTAAGGCCTAGAATCACCCAAAAATGGTGAGCATTACGATTAAAGATGATCTTAAATTCCATATGATGAGTTCTTGTTTCACCTAATAAACCAAACGTTTATGTTTTCAATCGGATCCAGATCGCCGTGATTATAGCTTTTCTTTCGAATTTCCACAATGTTCTTGCCTTCCAAGTATAATTCCTTGATTCCATTCGTGGACAAAATTTTTTCTTCCCTCTCGCGGTTTAAACTTTTAGATTTCTCTTTTACCCTTGTTTCAATATTTTCTCCTTTAATACTATTAGGTTCTGAATGGTGTCCTCAACCATTAAAATTCTATTAGAGGAAATAATTCTGGTTCACACAATTGAATGAACATTAATAAAAGCTGATAATGTATCTTCTTCTCATCAATATCATAATGTCACTCCAAAGCGGATTCTCAGACATATAATTCTGGTTTGCATGTGGTTCCCATTGAAAACACGAGATCGAAGACTTTTAATACAAGGTTAAGTTAACGGTGACGCGTTTCTGAATGGTTATGACTGAAAATTGCTTTGTTGCTTTTCCTACTTGATTGGGAAGTCAAGTATAAAGAGAATTGGGGAACATGTCTTGGAACAGCAATGGGAAGATAATGTGCCAATTATGTCAAAAGAAAGCGTTTGTCATCGTTGTACTTAAGGGTGGCAATTTAGTACATGACACAATAACGTGTCATGAACACAAGAAAGAAATCTGACCAAAACACGGCATAGACAAATTTGGGTTGCAATTGCAAATGCGTCAACATAATTATGACACGTATATCAAATGGATCATACTATCGAAACCCATGAGACGTATCACCTCAATCCATGGGTTGACATGATTAACTTGTTAGTAATCTATTAAAGTTGAGGGTTGACACGTCAACCTGAGCTTGTAACACGATATGCTTATAACCCGAATCACTAATTATTTCTTCATATTTTTCTGGAATATTTCTATTATATAACTAAAAAATGTACTACATGGTTTTTCTTATATTAACGCCAAATTTCTTTAGATTCCTTCCTAAATTTATGGTTAAAGAAAGTCTAACACCCTACTTCTCTTCTAATATAGTATCACAGCCAAAATTTAAGTCAGAGGTCCTTTAGGAATGAAGAATTCAACCAAAATTTTAGACAGAATTAATATATTTTTGGCCAAAGAAAAAGCTAATTGGATTCCCTTGCATATTTATCTGTATTAGTTTCTCCTAAATGTATCATGAAAATAGTTTAGAAACTTCCTTCCTAGGGTAAGTAGTGTAGAGTCAAAAGCCTTATAGTTATATACACTAAAGTTTGGTTTTGTAGAATCCTTCTTAAATCTACTGTGAATGGTTTATTCCCTCATAATTACAGTATTGGAGTCAAAGTTTAAAGGCAAAGGCACTTTAAGAGTTTACACCAAAATTTTCAAACAAAACTAAGCATTTTTTTGGAAAAAAAGAAATTGATGAGTTCCCTCCTTTATTTACGTGTACAAACTTTTTCGTTTGCTGTTAGGATTCAAACGCGGAACAAACAACTATTGAGATATCAAGTGCACAATAATTTAATGAGTAACAAGCCACAAGCATGAAAGATAGACGACACACAATATTTAACGTGATTCGACTCCACCATTGAATCTATGTTCACGGAGAGAAACCCGTTCTTTATTATGAGAGAAAAACCCTATACAAGAATACAACTTAAACCCAAGTCCGATCCTTGTATAACATCTTTAATCTCCCAAGAATCTTCTCTCACCCCATGTATAAGGCTACATGATGCCCTCTTGTATGCCCTTGTGTATCTTGTGTGTCTCTTTTTTAGTATGTCAATTCACCTATTTATAGAGAGCATTATTTGATCAAAACCCAAATAACAATAGGAAACCAATTCTAATTTCTAGACTTATATAGAATAGGAAATAACTTCTAATCCTAAACTAAATAGAATATTTCTTGGCTACTACTTCAAGTAACTAAAACCACTTAGGAAACTAGTTACTTCCACACAAAATAAGAATTCTACCTAAAAGAAATTAAACCAATTTCCTAACAGTTGCCACCTTAAATTACTCTTGAAAATAGTTTTTCATCTATCCTAAATATAGTATTGCAGCCAGACTGGTAAAGGTCTTACATTTTTTTTATACCAAATTCGATTTCTTCCTAAAATTTACCGTGAAAGCGGTTTATTTCCCACCTAAAATTGAATACTGGAGCCAATTGCTAAAGGTGAAAGCCTTTTAAAAATGCTTTTCAAAAATTTTCAAACACAAAATAAATTCTTTTTTGAAAGAAAAGCACTGCTCGAGACCCCTCCAATTATTTACACCAAAATTTTGATGTCTCTCAAATTTAGTGAAAGTAGTTTAATTCCCTCCCAATTTGTTGTGAAAACTGAAAATAGTTTACTTCTCTTTGATTATTTGTTTGTTTTCTTGATAAAGATTAATTGATTTCCAATGACGAATAAGCAAAAAGAGAGTATGGGTGCCAAAATGTCTTAGGAAAAAGCCGCATAAGAGTTAAAACTCAAAAGACTAAAAGCGAATTGTGTCAAAAACGATAAAGCCAGGGTACTAACAGTCATGGTATAATCCTTCATTCGTCAATTCACATTCTGTTTGACAGATGGATAGTTTTTTTTTTTTTTTGGTATTGACAGATGGAAATTATTTTGCTCTATGGTTATGGTTGTTGGCATAAATGATTGTTAATTTATAATATTTTATTATTTTGGACCATGACTTATTGTCTTCATTTTATTTCCTTGCTATTTACATTCTCAAAAATTTGTGACATTTCATTAGTAATTTTTACCTAAATGTTTGAAGGGTCAAACAAGTTAAAACACAATAAGACACGATCATCAATAGATTGCGACACGAGCATGCACAAAACTTAATGTGTAGTGTATGACTTTGTGCTCGTTCTGAGAGTCTTGGACAGAAAAAAAAAATTCCTGGGAAAAAATGTTAAAGACTTGTAACAATTTCTCGGGGAAAAAAAATTCCTTCTTCAAAAAAAAGGAAAATAAGTTGACCACATTTTGAGAATTATTGAAATTAAAGTAGCCTTTTTTTAGTTCTTTTCTAAAAAAAAATTAAAAGATTTTGCAAAAACTATAAAATAGAAGCAAAAAAAAAAAAAAACCGGCGTTGACTTGCCATGCATAAGTAAGTGTGTTTTAATCTGGAAGATAATTCCATAACCAAATTTCATCCGGTCAGAATTCATGCTATCATTGTCTCTATCTTTGACCTAGCATACGTGCATTAGATGTTCCGAGTGTCTGGTATATATCCTTATATTATAAAAGATTGAGTTTTAGTCAAAGATGTAGCTGAATTTCAACCGTATGTGTGGAGGCCTTTTGGGAATTTGAAAGATATGTTGCTTTTTTCAAGTTTTTGGTGCAACTGATTGCAACATGTGTTTGGGTGTTTTTACATTAAAATCCACATGTTTGTACATTTAAAACTTGTATTTATAGATACATCTGGGTATTGTGGAATGTGAGCTTATTTGATGATCATTTGTGCATTTAGTCCAATTCATATAAGCGTGTGTTTTTGTGCAATTACTGAAATGGGTTATTATGTAATTAAAATAAAGCCACATTGTTGATAACCTCAGTAATTGCAGTATAACTTCATTTCAATTTTTTGAAACACTCATAATTATATCAACCCCTGCTTTTCTATCTCTGAAACTCAGCCATTTGAAACAGCTTCTCTACCAGCTGTAAAACACTATTTACATCCCAATTACGGCCAATAACGTGGGTACACTTCTAAGTTATTGTCTAAGCATTAGTTAGACCTCTTTCAATTCTTTCTCGTTCACATTCTTGGGTTTTCTTCCTTTCTGCTTTCAAGACTGCGTTATTTTTTGGTCTTTATACTCAGCATTTCATAATAGTTTTCAACAGAAGCTATATTTCCTTAATACTACTTAATATGCGTTTGTTATCTTATTTTTTATTTTCATTTACTTGTTCATTATAAGTATCTAAAAAATCCTCTTTAACCACATGCGCCAAATACCTAAGCGATGCGCGGCCATTCCCGCCTAGTATACATATATAAGTACCTGTAATAGAAATTATTAGCCCATGTCTGTTGTCTTAAACGTTTAGTAAAACTGAGAGTATAATCATGAAGAAAATTTTCTCACTTGTATTTTCCCCTTGGACTTTTCTTGCTAGGTTCTCTCTTATCTTGCTTAGCCACGGCCACCCCCAACATTACCACGGATCAATCAGCCCTTCTCTCATTGAAAGCCAAAATCACTGGGGATCCTCACGAAATCTTGGCAAGCAACTGGTCGGCTACTTCCTCAGTTTGTGACTGGAGAGGAGTCACTTGCGGCTCTCGCCACCGCAGAGTCACTGCCTTGAATATCTCCAACTTGGGCCTTACCGGCACCATTCCTCCACAACTGGGCAATCTCTCCTTTCTCATGTCCCTCGATATGAGCAGGAACAACTTTTACGGAGAACTTCCCCATGAGTTGATTCGTCTGCGCAGGTTACGAGTCCTCAGTTTAGGCATTAACGTGCTTAGAGGAAATATTCCCCCTTGGGCTGGCTCCTTCCAACAACTCCAACACTTTTCTCTGAAGAACAATAGCTTTACAGGCTATATCCCACCTTCTATCTCCAACATGTCAGAGCTAGAGACAATAGATCTGCTGTTCAATTCTCTACAAGGGACAATTCCAGCAGGTATTGGGAACCTAACTAGATCTGCTGTTCAATTCTCTACAAGGGACAATTCCAGCAGGTATTGGGAACCTAACTAAATTGAAGTATATAGAGATGAGCCAGAATCAGTTTTTCAGGTTCTTTGCCATCGGAGATGTTCAATATTTCCACATCGGAAATTATTGCTTTTCAAGGTAATAGCCTGTCTGGTAGTCTTCCATCCAGCATATGTTCCCGTCTTCAAGGACTCTCACTGCTCGACCTTTCCTACAACGAATTAAGTGGCATGATACCAGCATCCTTATCCAAATGTTCAAAGCTTCGTGTACTGCAGTTGTCATACAACAACTTTAGTGGGGTGATGCCGGAAGAAGTTGGGAACTTGACGGCACTCGAGGAATTATATCTTAGTCACGAACAATTTAGATGGTACCGTCCTAACTCTTTTGCATTTTTAGCTGAAATCACAAAAAAAAGAGTTACATAATCTTTATATATATATATATATACTCAAACAATTAAATATTATATTGATTAGTAATTTAAAGGCTTGTATGAACTCTGAAGGGAATCCGGAGGCACACAGGAAATTGGTAGGACAAAAATCCCTAGAAGTAAGTACCCCAAAGCAGATCTTACAAAAATTCATGATCTCGTTTTATGTTGTTTAATACACATCAACATGCATAACTTCAATTTTATTTCTGGTCAATAATGAGAAAGAAAGTTTTGATGAGATATCTTAAAAACCTTTTAACAAAAGTAATTAAGACAAATACTTATCTTTTATACACGCTAGCAAGCATAACTCTTTTTTCTCTCTTTGAAATCGTCATTTGACATGAATAAATATTTTAGAATTTTTAAGCAAAAGTAAAGTAATTACTGGGTCTCGCGATTTGTATGCATTATTAATGCTACTTAATTACTGGGTGCTTCAATGTAAAATCTCATGTCACCAAAGCTAGAGACATTAAGAGTATGTAAACTGTCATTGAAATCTTTGCAAGGGACAATTCCAATGGAGATTGGGAATCTAAACAAATTGAAGACAGTGGAAATCAACAACAATCAGCTTTCAGGTTCTCTGCCATTGGGGATGTTCAACATTTCCTCGCTGGAAGTTATTGGCTTACAAGGTAATAGCCTATCTGGCAGTCTTCCCGTTGGCATATGTTTCCCGTCTTCAAGGGCTCACAAGCTTGACCTTACCTACAACGAATTAAGCGGTATTATACCGTCATCGTTGTCGGAATGTTCAAAGCTTCAACTACTGTCGTTGTTTGACAACAACTTTAGTGGAGTGATACCGGAAGGATTTGGGAATTTGACGGCGCTCAAGGGACTATATCTTAGCGGGAACAATTTACACGGTACCTTCCTAACTATTGCATTTGAGCTGAAATATATATATATATATCTTGGTTGTTGTGAAAGTATTTTATCTGGAAAAAAAAAAAAAGCAATTCCATGTTATAAGGAAGAAGGTTTTAAGTAAATTCTTTAAAACATTTTAACATGAAAAAAAAATCACTTGGATCACAATTTGAATAGAATTTCCAACTAGCATTAATGAAATCGTGCATATTTTCTTCGATGATGCGTAGCGAAACCTCCATTTTCTTCATAATCCTAAGTCCTAACTCATAATCTCAATTCTTAAAACATTGAAATAAACAAGAACTTTAAATTTAATTGTTAAGCTGAACTTCAATGTATCAACTTCCATTAAAATTTTACTTCCAAGTATATTTATAGTTAAGTTAGCTAATTAGTAATTATTAATTAGTATTTAGTGATAGGATTAAGATTTAATCTCTATTTAGCAATGCACATAAGTGGGCATATATTCTACTTCTATTGATTTTATGCAAAAGAGTGATTTTCACCTAATTGTCCGTGAAATTTAGAGGTAAACACAGCCTGAAGTCTGCTTGTGTCTTAATTAATCCGTGTCATGCACTAACATGTTTAAACGTGGCAACTTTCTAGGTAGTATTCCGCACGAGCTTGGCCGCCTAAAGCATCTTGAACAACTTGCTTTTGCCAACAATAGCCTAACTGGATCCATACCAGCCCAAATATTCAACATCTCGACATTGCAAGGACTGGACCTAACGATCAATAAGCTTTCTGGAAGACTCCCGTCATCCACAGGTTATGGATTAATCAACCTCGAAGTGCTTGTTCTCTTTAATACCAGCCTCGATCTCAAATGCGTCTAAGCTTACTATTTTAAACTTGAATCGAAATAGATTCAGCGGTCCAGTTCCAAACTCTCTTGGAAACCTAAGACTTCTAAGACTTTTGGGTCTCTCTGGAAATCATTTGACAACTGAACCGTCATCAAGAGAATTGAGCTTTATCAGTTTTAACAAATTGTAAGTATCTGAAAATTTTAGCTTTTGCTGGAAATCCGCTGCACGGTTTTCTTCCGATGTCAGTTGGGAATCTCTCAACTTCTATGGAGGGATTCTATGCATCTGGTTGCGGAATCAAGGGAAGCATTCCCGATGGAATTGGGAATTTGAGCAGCCTAATCATTTTGAGTCTATATGGAAATCACCTGAGTGGGCCCGTTCCGAGCACAATGGAATACTTGCAAAATCTTCAAGGTTTGAATTTGAGTGCTAATCAATTAAGTGGTTCAATTCCAGATTGCATTTGCAAGTCAAAGAGATTGTACCTAATCTATCTGGGGCAAAACCAGTTTCGTGGGTCAATACCATCATGCTTAAATAATATTAGTTTTCCGGGAGGAATTGACTTTGCTGGGAACTTATTAAACTCAAGCATACCTGCTAGCTTGTGGAAACTCACTGATCTCTTGACGTTGAACCTGTCATATAATTCCTTGAGTGGCTCACTACCTTATGAAACTGGAAATCTGAAGGTAGTAACACTATTAGATTTGTCAGGAAATCAGCTTAATGGGAATATTCCAAGTTCCTTAGGCGGCTTGCAAAGTTTAGCAACGCTTTCATTAGCACAAAATAAACTTCAGGGACCTGTTCCAGACTCTCTCAATCAGATGTTAAGCTTGGAATTTTTGGATCTATCCAATAATAATCTATCAGGTCCAATACCAAAGTCCTTGGAGACACTTATATATCTCAAATACATTAATCTTTCTTTCAACCACTTAAGAGGAGAAATTCCCTCTAGTGGTCCTTTCGAGAAGTTCACATATGAATCATTCATGTCTAATGATGACTTGTGTGGCGCTCAGAGATTTCATGTTCCTCCATGTCGTTCTCCTCGGATTCACAAATCGAGTCAAAAGAAAGTATTTCATATGCTAGGCATTCTATCAGGTATTGCAGCAACAATAATTGCTGTTACAGCTGCTGCAATTTTACTTTTAAGATGCAGAAGAAAGGATGGGATTTCAGGAAACACTGATTTGTTGCCCATGGGATTGCCAAAAATGATTTCATATTATGAACTTGTGCAAGCAACCAATGGTTATGATGAAAGCAATTTACTTGGCAAAGGGAGTTTTGGATATGTATATAAGGGTATTTTGACGGATGGGACAGTTGTAGCTGTGAAAGTTTTCACTTTACTAGCAGAAGTCACTTCCGGGAGTTTTGATACAGAGTGTGAAGTTCTACGCAACCTTCGCCATAGAAACCTAACCAAAGTGATTGGTAGCTGCTCTAACTTGGACTTTAAAGCCTTGGTGCTTGATTATAAGTCCAATGGGAGCCTTGAGAAGTGGTTGTACTCACACAACCATTGCCTGGATCTGCTGCAAAGGATAAGCATAATGATGGATGTTGCTTCCGCATTGGAATATCTCCATTTTAGTTATACAACACCAGTGGTTCACTGCGATCTGAAACCTAGCAACATATTACTCGATGAAAGTTGAGTGATTTTGGCATGGCAAAGTTTTTGGATGAAGAAAATAGTGTTCTGCATACCAAGACACTTGCAACGCTTGGATACTTGGCACCAGGTTTGGCATATTTGACTTCTTTTTAGTTGCTTTTTTATCCGTTTTTTACGTGAATTATATGTCAGTCTTCCAAGTTTTCTATTTTTTTCACTTTAAGCGTGATCTATTGCCTTTCGTATCACAGAGTATGGACTTGAAGGGCAGGTGTCAACGAGAGTTGATGTGTATAGTTTTGGTATAGTTTTGATGGAAACCTTTTCAAGAATGAAGCCTAGTGATGAAATGTTCAAAGATGATTTGAGCCTGAAGAGTTGGATTGAAGAATCTCTGCCTAATGCAACAACTCAGGTTGTAGATGCAAACTTACTTGGGCGACAAGATGAGCATTTCAATGAGAAATTGGAGTGCATTTCAATGATCTTCAAATTGGCTTTGAGTTGCTGTGCTGAATGCCCACGAGATCGGACTAATATGAAGGATGTTGTGGCGGCACTTCAAAAGATAAAACGTCAACTTGAGTCTTTTCCGAATCTCTCGGCATGAAAGTACGTTCTTTCACTTAATCCTACTGATCAAGTTTGCTCCACTTAAATAATCTTTCCAATGTCTTTTGTTGCAGGATGATGCCAAGATTTGAAACATGAAGCAAAATAAGTTACATTATCCACCTTAAGTATGCTGATATATCAATAATATATTATTAAGATGCCAAAAGTTCTGTCAATCTATTTGTATGCGCCCAATTTTAAGTTCATTTTCTTAGCTGTCATTTGAAAGGCATCCAGAGGAAAAACTGCATTTGCATTGTTCTGTTTCATGACAATCTTTAGTTCTTTTCTCAATTCTGTCCTTCAAATAGTATCCTTCCCAAATTTCGCCTGTTGAATAACTAGTTAGCGCCCCGTTTGTTAATTCATTCCACTTTGGGTTGCAACCATTATCACATAATCGTTATTGATGAAATGCGTAATCTGTTAGGGGTTCATCAATCACACCAACCAAAGCAAGAAATCATTTAACCTTTTCAATTATAAAAGCTCGAATCCTTTCAATTATAAAAGCTCACAGTTTGGCCTAGTATATTCTTTGTCACTGTCAAGGCCAAAGTTAAATCTATGATACTCTAAGCTATGGTCAGGTAAGACCAATTTGAACATTTTTGCCTTTTTGAACCTGTATTTGAAAACAAGCAGTACTCAAAAAAAAAAAATCGTTTTGCATTAACTAAATGTATAGTGGAACTAGTAGATAATATGATTTGAGTGATACCGGAAGGTTGGGCCTTAACAAGTTGAGTTGAGTTTGTCTTCTAACAATCTCAACCAACTTGTGCAATCGGCATCAATGTGTAGGGCTACGCTCAATATACTTCAAGATCAAAAAAGTTTTTGAATTTACTCAAGATGGGCTGGACCAAGTTGAAAATGTCTTTAAGTAGAATACAGATCAAGCCCCTCTCTTGGCTATCCAGAAAATTGACCATAAACCAACTTCATTCAACTCGACGGACTTACTTTAAAAGAGGGATTTCTTCAGAAGGCACTAAAATTAACTTAAACTACAAATTTGAACCAAAATTTAGCTAATCAAACCATCAGTTTCTAAAAATAGGTTCTTTTTTCCAAGTCAAGAGCTGTATCATTCCAACAAAATTCAAGAAATCTAAACAAGAAGAATGCTACCTTTGACTTAACTTGCTATAAAGTTAACTCCAAAAAGAAAAATAAGGGAAAAAAAAAACTCCACGACTCTGTAACTAATTATCAGCAGAAAGAGACAAGGCTGAACATTTTAGAATTAAAAAAAAAGGGAAAAAAAAGTGAGAAAGTGAATTGGAATGGTTACCTTATCGTTAGCCATGATTTTAGATCGGAAAACGGAAAGGAGGAAAAAAGAAGAATAAATTGGGAAATAGAAATGGTTTTTTTTTGTTGCTATTGTTTAAAGCTCATAATTGTCGGTTGGAAGAAAGGAAAGAGAGGGAAAGGTCAGAGGACCCCATCAACCAAACAGCATCCCATGTGATTCCAGCTCTCTTCTTTTTGGTGTTTCTCCTCCTACAGCTTCTCTTGGGGAGTGAAAATGGGAAATTGTGAAAGCGCCCCAATATCATTAGGAAATTGAAGTATTGCCGGGATAAATCCTCTAGTATTCTTCAAGTAAATTCCTAGTTGGTTGTAATTCTGATATACTAGAGGATTTGAAACTCGGCTGAATTTTTCGTGTGAGAGTAGTGTTTACTCGTGTAATGTGTTGGGAAACACAGTTAAATTTTGAAAATGAAATCTTACTAATTGTACGTAGCTCGGGCAAACTTTAATTCAAAGTAAAGTATAATTATTTTCCATTAAATAGTTGAGCTCAAATCAAGTATATTATCACTTAAGTCCAACTGGGCTCAGTTGAGGTGTTAAACTTTATCCAGTACGATTTTTTTTTTCTTGAGGAGAAACCTTTTTTTTTTTTTTTACACTTTTAGCGTGTTTAATTAAAATGTACAGCTACTTATAAAGAGCTAAAATGAGATTAATCTTTTGAAACGAGTCAAGCATGGTCTTATGACATGATTACATGCTATGAGAGAAGAAAAAGAAGAAAAATTGCATAAATAGGCCCTCATATTTATGACCAATCATTCTTTAGTTACTCGCATAAACAATGATGCATTTGGGTCCCTAAAATAATTTATAACTCCAATTTTGGTCTCCAATCCCATTTCTGCGTACTTATTTGCTTGAGCAGTTGACAGCCTAAGAATATGCAAATAACTTAGGCAGAGAACTGCATTTTACTTTGGGTTTTGTTTCAACAGAATGAAAAAACATACATGAACTTGTCAAGATTGTGAGTTTTTAATGAAAAATGTTGAAATATTCTCAAAACATATTTCTCAATTATTTTTTTATTTCACACACATTACATTGCCTATAGCATTTTTTTTTCCAATAAAACTCCTAAAAAATGCAATCAAAACAAGGCCAACTTTTTTTCCATTAAATATTATAATGGGCGAAAGTAGCATAAGAAAGGCAAATGCTTTATTTTTTTGGAAAGGAAGTTCAAAATTCCCATAGCCCCTCCTCCTCCAAAAAAAAAAAAAAAAAAAATCTGGGGAAAGGGCTTCTTACTCCCTAGGCAAATCCTTTTATGTTTAAAGATAAATGCTATTTTATATATTATTCAATTTATCACAACATGAAAACTTAATGGTTTTGTTTGGATAATGAATTATTTGTTAAAATTTATTTACTTGCATTATCAACACATTTTTTAATCACCTTTTTATTTCACATACATCAAATCAAAAGAGTGCTACTGTATTTTTTTTTCTTCAAAAAACTGTCCCAAATAATCTAATATCCAAAAACACTCAATAGTTTTTGATAAAAAGAAAAATCTTGATGAAAATAACAAAAATTTAATTGAATTAAAGTTTTCTCTTTGGCCTAATTATCAATTAGAAGATTTGGCTTGTATGAATTGCTATTGGTTTGCTACAAATAATAACCTTTCTTAAAAATAATTTATTTTCAAAGATTTTTATACCCCATAGATCTTGACTTTTTTAAGTACATTCATTGCAATCTAAATTTATAAGTTAAGGCATGTTTTTAACTCATTCTAACAGTTTTAATACAAAATATGTACTTTTCACAAAAAAAAAGAAAAAAGAGCCATTCTTTTCCTTATTGCTGCAGAGTAGACTACAAACGAGTCGATCCAAGTCGAGTTTTGGCCTAATTGAGACGAGTCTTGACTTAGTTTTATTGAACTCGAACTCGAACTCGAGCTCGACAAGCTGACAATTTAAAGTTCGAGCTCGAGCTCGAAAAAATAAAAAAATAATTATTTTATTTTTTAAAAAATAAATAAAATAATATTTAATTGTGAACATAAGAATATAAGAATATTAATTGTGAACTTATCAATCTTACAAATTTTAAAGTTGTTTCTTTGTTTTCTTATTCTAAAGATTTGAGAAAAAAATCGAAATTAATTGTTAGTTGAATTAGTTGTCTTTTGGAATGTTAATAATTTGTTCATATATGAAAAAAAATCCACAGTTTTTGACCTTGCAGAACAGATAACATAAGTTTGAAGAACTTTTTATTTGCTAATCAATGCAGATTATATAAGGTAATCTTGTAGAATGCATAAACACAAGTTTGAAGAATTTTATTTGCCAATCAATGCAGATTATATAAGGTGATATGCAACTCTTTTTTTTTTTTTTTCTTCAAGTGGAAGGACTTGAACCCGAAATATCACACTTACACTCCTTCCCTCCACATATTATGACGCACAAAGCTTCCTTTTAAGCAAACATAGATATAAAGAGTTTTAAAAAAATTATAACTTCAACTTGCATGAATTACTTATGATGCTTAATAGCAAGACAATAGCTAACGTAGCAACAAATTTACAAGTTTTAATAACGCATTTATATTCTTATGTTATTCTTTGTGTAAGTGAATTTAGCATAACAAATAATAGAGGTTAGCAGTGCTTTTTTTTTTTTTTTCCTTTTGTTTTCTCCTCCAGTTGCGTTACTAATACTTTATACAATCCATATAAAATGTCATTAGAATTTAAAGCAATCGTCAGACAAGCAACTGTAGTTGTTTACCACATACATACACATAACATAAGTTCTAAGCGTAAGTTCTTATTGCACGGGTGACGTGCCGTAAAATTCTAAATGTGTTGCTTAAAGATAATTTGCCTTGATGGTATGTACGAGATTCATTGGGAAATGAAATATTCTTTCATTAAAAGAAATATATCATATAACTAAGATCAAAACATTTGTTCACTTTTGTGATTCATGGAGTTGGATTTTCGCTTCCGCAATATCGTTTATTTCTTCTCTCAATTCAGTCCCCCAAATAGTCTCTTTCCCAGATTTCAACTGCTACTTAACTGGTTATCGTTCTTTTAATGCATTATCGACTTTGGGATGTAAACATTCTTGTAACCATGATCACGCAATCCTTTATTGCGGAATGCATAAACCTCGTGGGAGTTCGCTAATCGCACCAGCTGACGACAGAAAAAATAAGTAGGCCTATCATTTAGGCTTGTCGAGTAGGACTTCTGGGAAGCTGGACTCGGAACTCGGTGGAATTTAGTATATTCGGTATCATTGTCAAGGCCCAATATTAGTTCTATGAAACACTTTAAGCTATGGTCAAGAAAGGCCTGCCTTTTTTAACTTGTGTCTTAAAAAACAAGCAGTGCTACTTCAAAAAAAGAAAGAAAAGAAGTGCTTTAATAACAAATCGTTTTGCATTAATTAAACTCGTATTGGAACTGGTATAAAATATGATTTACGGAAAACATCTCTTTAGTATGGCCTCGCATGAGATCCCATCAGACCACTTTCAATTGTGAGTTAGAAAATGCAAAACAATGGCCATTATAATAAGTTATTTAATTTGAATAATATGCATGAAATGAATAATCCTACTGTTTTATGATAGGAAACTTGGGCCGTAAGTCTCAACCAAACTTGTGAAATTGGAATCAATAATGAGTAGGGCTAAGGAAAAAAAAAGTTCGAATTTTCTTAAGATGGACTGGACCAAGTTGGAAATGGTTCTTCAATGGATAATCTTACAATATTGGCTACGGGAAGGTCTACAAATGGTCTGGGACTTTTGGTAGTTGTCATGCTGTATTTGAAGCTGATTCCCTTTCGGCAATATATTTTGTCAACAACGCTTTAGCTAATCATACTTAATATAATCTTATATGTAAAAGATATGAGAAAATCGCAGATGGGATTGTACTCTTTCTTAATTCTAGAGAGAAGGCAAAACGTATGTCGATGTTTTGACGAAATTTAGTTAGAATTCACAATGATGCATGACCTTGGTTACATGATCCATGCGGACTTGGTAAAGGTGACTTTACATCAAAACTTGCTGAGCATAACATGCAGCAGACATCTAAGTATGTGATTTGGCTTCGGCCTTCACTTAACTGGAAAAAAGAAGGTTCAGCCCTATGAGTAAGACTTTCGGGCAACGTCTTGCTCTAAGTATGCGCCATAATTTTGGCATAATATTGATGGAACGTTTAAAAGAATGAAGCCTAGTAGTCTAATGTTCAAAGAAGATTTCAGCCAAAAGTGTTGGGTAGAAGACTTTCTGCGTAAAGGAGCAATTCAGGTTGTAGATGCCAACTTGCTCAATCCCGAGGACGAGCATCTAAATGAGAAGTTAGAAAGACAAAAGAAATTTTTAACTACAATGTAAAGGATGAAACAAGTTATTTTCTCATGTTTATATTGACGTCAAAACAATTTCAGTATGTTACCAGTGCATTCAGTTTCATATTAACTGCAATTCCCTATGGCATTCCATTCGGAATAATGGTATGCGCGAGGATACAACTTCCTATCAAACTTCTGAAACTTGAGGGATGAAGTTCTGGGCTATCAAATCCTACTGACTATTCCAGATTTTGGAGAAAAAGAAAAAGTGGAACTAAGACACATTTAACACCAGATTATATCGTGTCAGTAATTGGCAATGGAGATTCCACTTTTATATGGTTCGAAAATTAATGGCACCCTCATGGACCTCTGTTGCGGAAATATGGCCGTACTATAGTGAGGCAGTTTGGTAGTATTAAACTGCCAATGGGAAGAAGAAAGGGATGAGACTGTGCCTTTCTTCATTAAGCCAGCAATGGAATTGTTATGGCCTGCCTTTATCATATGAGTTATGTGTAGAAATATCGATTGGATACTAAAGGCAGGTTGATAAGGTGGGGGCGTCATTGCTGATCAGTGGCATCCATTGTGTAACCGTTTGCTGATTTCTTCAATGCTCTATTCAGCTATTTGTTAGTTAACCATCTTCCTTGGTTAGTTAACTATTTGTGTTCCATATCGAGACATTGTCCCAGAAATCAAAGCTAATTTGCTTTATCTGCTACATCGTGGCTGACATAAAGTCCACAATTCACTTTCGGAGTAGACTTGGGACTCCAATTATTGAATACTTGAAGTGTAATCGTTGTGCAGACTTGGACTCGGACTTGGACTTTTCAATAAGCTGGCATATATATTATCGATATGAATGTGACAAAGAAAAGATGGATATCTTCTTCTTTTTTTTTTTGGAATAAAAATTAGTACAAATATCTTTGTTCTACAAGTGCAATCTCCATCACTCATGTTTTCTTAAGGAAGAACATAGGCAGGGGATTCCTTTCGACCATGCCCTGCCCGTCCCTTTCTTTCCCAGCCCCATTTGGCCCCCGATGGGTGAATGCTATCGCCATCTTAGTATTTGCATCCTTCATATTCTTGTCTCCTTTCGATGAATAATCTAATCAAGAACCAACTTTATTTTAAGTAATATACATCCAATCTCATTTTGCATGTTAAAGACTTAATTTGCATCCTTGAGCTAGCAAAACGTCCCAAATTACCTCATTTCTTGGCACTCTTGATAGAAATAGGTGAAATTAATATGTTTATGTACAATATTTTTCTTCATTGACAAAGGAGAGTAGCTTTAGTAAGGTTGACTCACCCCTTTTTTTAATGATAAAGGAGAGCAGTTGGAATGCGCGTAATCCTAGGTTTCCATACCTCTCTTAAGAGTGTGAAAGATTGGGATGCGTTAGTAACTTTAGATTGTGAATTAGTTAGCATTCAATTTTATGTTATTTGATTTTATTATTATTATTATTTTTGTTCAAAAAAGATTCTAAACCCTACAAGGATAAAAAATAAAAAAGGAGAACTTGAAAGTCAAACTAAAGATCTTGCGACATTTTGATTAATGTTGTCACCAAATTGAGTTAGGTCATGAAGACGTACGTGCGCAATACAATTTGCAAAGCAAGAGTATAATAATACTATTGTTTGTGAAGTTGCACCAAAAAAAATAGAAAGGTAAAAATTAAATTGATAAAAACATTAAGGATATAGAGTGGAATTAGGGCAAATTAGAAATTGCAAGAGAGAGGGTTGCAGGGGTTGTAGTTTTGAACTTTGATCCCCTATAAATTTTGAGAAATACTTTTGAAGTCCTCCTCTTGCTGCCGTATAATTTTGGGAGAAAGCCCCATTGACTTCCGCCTCGCCCCCTCCCCAAGCTTTTGCTTTAAGAAAAGCTCTTAAAATTTACTCGTCAAATGTTCTTAGATTTTGCATTTGGCTATAGTTGGTCCACTTTTTATAACTTTCGTTCCTCATTTTGGACAATGCTCTTTAATTGATTTAGTTGTGAATTCTCTTGGATAAAGTATTGCATTTTAATATAGAAGCTAGATCTATTAATAGTTGGTCTTCCTTTTGTATAAATTATCTCAAATAATTGAAATTACAATTGGTCGGAAATTCTTCTCGTGAAAATCTATAAGATATATATGAAGATCATTTAATCCATACTTCCTATTTAAGATCCGAGATTGACTTATTTTCCAAAATAAGAGAGCATAGAGCAACTCATTTGTAGTTTACACAAGTGTCTGCATCTCTTGCTTTATTTCAAGTCATGTTGTGATGACAAGAATTTTCTTCTTTCTTGTTTTCTTTTGTTAATTTTGTGTAAGCTCAAAGATTTTTTTCCCTTCAACATACTTCTACATGTCATCAAATGAAGTTAAAAGATAGGAAGCAAAGATTTTTTACTCACATCTTCAATTTGCTTCTCATTGGACTATATTTGAAAGAGTGGGAACAAAAAAAAAAAAAAGAGATTAATTTGTATCACTAAATGTGAATGTTATCACCGGCAAAGTACCCTTTTGTATTTGTAGTCACCTCACCACCTTGACGACTATGGCACTGTCTGCAATGAAGACTGCAACTGAGGAAAACGATTGAATGATGAATTTAAGCAATACAATTTCATAGATTTACGTCTAAGATCAGCAAAATTTGTTTGTATGTCTTTTGGATTGATTGGGAAGATGAGTATAAAAGACAAAATTGTGTTCTGTGTCGAATGGGAAGATAATGTTCCGATTATGTGGAAAAATGGCATTGTAGTGTCGTTGTACACCCCAAAGTCTCGGTTTGTCTTAGCCCGTTAGCCCAGAATACACGTCGAAGACTTGTAAAATTGTCTTGGAGAAAAAACAGATGAAGAAGTTGAGAGAGCGCGTGCGACCGAAAGTGAGTTGAGAGCGAGTGCTCAATATAGCCACAAAAATTGGTGTAATGAACGGTTGTTCTTGATAGGTGTTGAGTTTGTATAATAATAAATATCTATTCAAATAAAGTATAAATTTTACATATAACGGTGAAAAGAATTGAATCCACAGTGACTAAAAATCGTTTATTCTAGAGCACAAAGTAAGGGAGATTTTTATAGAAATGAGAATAATTAAATTACTCAAATAACAAGGCATAACTGATAAGTTATTAAATTGAAACATTAATAAATAAATTCTAACCAAGGAATAATTTCGGAAATGGTTCACTAAAATTGATCACTGATGCAATAATAATTTAACTTATTAATGGATAAATAAAGTTATAACTGTCAAACACGCGATGACAATCAACTTCTTTTTGCTATATTGGTGATTAAGGTACGATCGTTAACTACTGCCCTAATCAAGAAATAACCTTAGGTACGACCTTAGAGTTCAATTTTTCAATTGCTTTAAGAATTAGAGAAGCCTTATTCTAACCAAATAAGACGTTACGAGAGTTATTTTAAATTAACTCATATGTCCCTGACACAAACCCAATCATGTCAGTTACGATTATTGTAAAGCAATTAAATAATTGCGGATTTAACTACTCTAATTGATTTTAGGTTATTAGATTGAATTAAATATCAGACGCCCTTGATATTCAAACAATATAATAGCAATAAGAAATTAAATTAGAGAACGTACGAATGCCAGTAATAAAAGAATTAAATATAATCAATTCGATCTCACAATTTTAGATGAACCAAATCCTCTGTTATTTTTTATTAAAATAAAGTGTTTAGTTCATCATCATGGAAAAAGCCACACGCGAAATATTTGAGTTTGGTGCTGCAACCATTCTCCCAAAAGTGCGATGAACAAGAAAAGAAAAGGCGTCCCGTTCATTTCTTATGACAAAGGAGAAAAGAAAAAGTTATGATGCTATTTCTTCGGATTTCATCTCCTATATCTCCTAAGATTGTTTCCAAAAAGTCAAGATAACTTACTAAACTGGTGTCCTAATAGAAATAGGAGACTAGTATGCGCTATAGAGTCTGACTTCCATGGCTTCAAATCGACTAAAATTCAAGATTAAAAATCACGTGTCAAATCCCAAGTTTTTGGACATATAAAGTTAGACTCGATGCACCTATGTAAAAGTGTATAGAAACCTAGTTAAAAATCACGTTCTTAATTTCTTTTCGCTTCGGATCCCTACAAACAACACCAATCACCAAAAATAAATAGAATCTACCAATTCATGCAATGCTTGGCCAAAATTAAGGGGAAAACAATCATAAATTAAATGAAAAAATGCAACTTATTAGTTCTTTTCGAAAAATGCCTGGATGGAAGGACACGAGCACTTAATGTTGTGACTCGTATATGTTTTCTTAAAGATCAAAATGTGAATGAAAAAGTTATCCAAACATTCTTTTAAGTGTAATCTGCATCTTTTTATATGTTTCTACGGTTTTAATCTTTAAAAATTTTTTAATACTTTCTTCCAAGTTTTTTAGACACTCTCTTCCAATTTTGGTAATTTAATTCTTTGATACTTTATTTGTTGTTTGTTGGGTTTAGGCACCGTCATTTTTTATACTTTCATTTGATAGTTTATTTGCTTAAACAAATAACGTTTTGATTAAAAAAAACTTTGGCCCAACAAGTTCAATCACCTTTCAACTTTCATTTTTAAAAAAAAAAAATCAATTTTCCAATCATGTTTCTAATTTTAAAGAAGATTGAGTTTAGTTTGAAGAGACATTAGCCCGATTAATAAGAGATTCATGGTTGGATTCTTTTGTCTTTTGTATTGGATTCTATTGTTTAATTATTATACAAATTTGGATTTTATATTCATAATGTGTTGTTAAAGTGTATGTCTAGAGTTATGAATGAACTTTCCTGTATTTTGTTTGTGATGTTTACTTGGTTATTTGATACTGTGATTTTGAACAAGTTATTTAACAATTTTATTTATCTAATCATGATTACTGGCCATTAACTATGATAATTTCAATGTATTAGATTTGCAATGAGAATTAAAATTTAACACTAAGTACACTTACGAGAGTAGTCGTGCACTTTTTTTTTTTGGCTTTGGTGGTATTATTTCATGTAATTTCACCGACAAAATGAACTTGTAGTTATTTTTATAACTACGAGAGTGGTTATATTTTGATAACAAGTATAGATGATTCACTACAAGAATATGTTTTACATAGATTAGGAAATTACACTATGTTTAGTTAAGATAATAATATTCAATTAACCAATAATTTTACTTGTAAGAATACGAAGGAATTTTATAACCTTAGGAGTTTTTTAATGTCATTTTTACTTTATTTAATTTTATGATTGTAGATTAGATTTACTTGCTTTAATTTGTGGTTATCTAAAGAATAAAAAAATTGAAAATCATTGGTAATTGACAATTTTTCTCAGGGGATTGACACCTAATATCCCCTATAAATGATCTAGGAGAAAATAGAGGGTATTTAGGTTTTTAAAATTTGATGTAAAGTAAAAAATAAAAAAGAACCAGCGTTGACTTGCTAGACAGAAGTATGTTTTAATCTGGAAGAAAATTCCAAAACCAAATTTCATCCGGTCAGAATTCATGCTATTATTGTCTCTATCTTTGTCCTGGCCTACGTGCATTAGATGTGCCAAGTGTCTGGTATGTATATATATAAGTACATGTAATAGATATTATTAGCCCGTGTCTGTTGTCTTAAATGCTAGCAAAACTGAGAGTATAATCATGAAGAAATTATCTCACTTGTATTTTCCCCTTGGACTCTTCTTGCTATGTTCTCTCTTATCTTGCTTAGCCATGGCCGCCCCCAACATTACCACGGATCAATCAGCCCTTCTCTCATTGAAAGCCAAAATCACTGGGGATCCTCACGAAATCTTGGCAAGCAACTGGTCGGCTACTTCCTCAGTTTGTGACTGGAGAGGAGTCACTTGCGGCTCTCGCCACCGCAAAGTCAGTGCCTTGAATACCTCCAACTTGGGCCTCACCGGCACCATTCCTCCACAACTGGGCAATCTCTCCTTTCTCATGTCCCTGGATATGAGCAGGAACAACTTTTACGGAGAACTTCCCCATGAATTGATTCGTCTGTCCAGGTTACGAGTCCTTAGTTTAGGCATTAACATGCTCAGCGGAAATATTCCCTCTTGGGTTGGTTCCTTCCAGCAACTCCAACACTTTTTTCTAAAGAACAATAGCTTTACAGGCTTTATCCCACCTTCTATCTCCAACATGTCAAAGCTAGAGACGTTCAATCTGCAGGTTAATTCTCTACAAGGAGCAATACCAATGGAGATTGGGAAATTAAAAAGTTGAAGAAAATTGTCCTCGACTTTAATCAGCTTTCAGGTTCTCTGACGTTGGGGATGTTCAATATTTCCTCACTGCAAGTTATTGCTCTTCAAAATAATAGCTTATCTGGCAGTCTTCCATCCAGCATATGTCCCCGTCTTCAAGGACTCACATGGCTTGACCTTGGCCTCAACAAATTAAGTGGTGTGATACCACCATCGTTATCGGAATGTTCGAAGCTTCAAGTACTGAGGTTGGGTGGCAACAATTTAAGCGGAGTGATACCGGAAGGATTTGGGAACTTGACGGCGCTAGTGGAACTACGTCTTAGCGGCCAAAATTTGATTGGAGTGATACCGGAAGGATTTGGGAACTTGACGGGGCTCAAGCAGCTATATCTTAACGAGAACAATTTGATTGGTACCATCCTAGCTCTTGAATTTTAGCAGATATCAGATAAATGTGCATATAACTATTTGCCGTATTTACCTGACAATCAAATATAAAACTATTGATTAATAATTTAAAAGGCTAGCCTAGCTATGTTTTAATTGTCATTTAGGGAAATTTGACTAAATGTAAAGAGGCATTTACATAATAAGTTGCGTGTATTAATAAGTATCCCTTGACCTTGGTATGCATTACAAAGTTCGTAATCTAATGTAACTTTGTTTTATATTTTAGAATAAATATTTCAAAGCTAATTAATCACGGTGCTTGAATGTAAAATCTCATGTCACCAAAGCTAGAAACATCAACAAATTCTAATAGAGATTCGGAATCTAAACAAATTCAAGATAGTGAACATCAACAATTAACAATCAGATTTCCTGTCCTTTCCCAATTCTTTTTGCATTTTAGCTGAAATTAGAAAAAAAAAAAAGAGCTACATATGTAATGCATAATAATCAAAAGAGCCCAATTCCTATTAAACATATGTGGTAGTAAAAAAGACCGTATAACATTTCCAGACGTAATAATCAAAATGTGAATGACACAATCACCTCAGCAAACTACCAAAGCTTAGGCTTCCCTTTTTTTTTTTTAACTTTGTGTAAAGTTATGTATATATATATATTATATATATATAAGATTGAATCTTTTTATATGGTTTTTCTAGATTTTATCATGTTTGTAATTATTAAGCATATTAATCTGCAAAAATATATGCATTTATCTGAAAGAAAAAACAATTTCATGTTGATTATATATGCAAATTTGCCTTTCTGACAGGTGCCCGAACCTGTGCAATAATAATGAATAAACCTAACTATCAATAACGCCAGTCAATAATCAATTCTAGGTACTGGAGCAGGAACTTTAGGTGTGCAATAGGTTACTTGATTTACTCTGTTCCCGAAGAGTTTGCTTAATCCGATATACCAGAATTAATTAGTTGACAAAATTTACTAACTAGCAGACAGTGGCAAGTAGGGTCGTCTCCTCAGGGACTGGGGATATTTGTCTCTTTAAGGTTCCAATGGGTAAAAAGAGGGATTTATCGGAATAAAGCAAAAAAAGTATGTAAACAATTCAACTAAAATAAATAATTAACTAGCACGAATGTAGACAGAAATTAAATCAAGAATAGATAAATTCTAGCCAAGGATACAACTACTCAGACACAGTCCATTCATCCCGATCATTGATGCAAAGAAGGTTTACTCAATTTTATTAACAGATTAGTTATAGTCGCCGACATGCTCTGACGACCAGCCTTTCCTTAATTTATTGATAACCAAGCTACTGTTGATTACCCCTAACTAGGAAACACTTCCAGGCACGACCGTAGGAATTAATTTCCTAATTACATTAAAAACTAGAAAAGCCTAACCCTGATCAATAACACGCTTACGAGGGTTATTTAAATTAGATCACACGTTCCCCTAGTGTGTAAAAACGCTAGTTGCTACTGATATTAATCGATTAAACAATTACGGATTTAATTGACTAATTTGGCAGGAGATTAATAAGTCACATTGTACATCAGGCCCTTGACATCCAATTAACAAAATAATCCCATGAAAATTCAAGTAGACAACGTGCAAATATTAATAAATTAAGAAACGCATGAAAACTAATTAGATCTCACAGAGATTCGGGACTGCGTCGTCGCGTTGATCCTTGACTAGGTGAAAAGCTTAGCCACGTCGCATAAATAAATCTTCATGCAAATTTATCGATTCACGAGGCATCATGTAATTCACTAAAAAGCAAGCCGTAAAGCCGTCTTTTCAAAGAGGAAATATATCGAACAGTTTGTGCGCATCAAAAAGCCAAGGAAGGAAAACTAAAGCTGTCTCTAAAAAGTATCCCTAGCTCTCTACCTGGTCCCCCACCGAAAAGATGAGAAAAGAGTACAAAAAGGTCAAGCCTTCTGAATGTTTTCCTCTTTTCACGTTTCCTATCTCTAGTCAAAGACTCCCATACTCCAAAACACTCCTAATCGGCAAAAAAGGAAGTGCAATCCGGTTTCAGCACCATGTGGGCCAAGCTGATGGAGCCTTTAGAAGTCTCCCCACGTGTGGAGCAATTTTCTCCATAAGGTCTCTCCTTTTGTGTGCTTTTCTGCTCCACTCCCTGAAATTGAGCCCAAATACCAAATATAAGTAATATTAATAGTTAAAGCAATATTTGGCAAGGGCAAAGGGGAAAATTAATAATAAAATTACTAACAATTAACACTCTATCAATTCCCCCTACACCTAAATCATGCTTGCCCTCAAGCACGGGGATGACAAACAACACCAAAATTCGAAGATGGGTATTGTTCCATCTACTCTATTGCCAAGATACCAACGAAAACATGCATCAAGCATTAGCGATCAAGATTCAAGAAACATCACCCCGGTTAGTCTCTAAACTGCCAACTCTCCAATTTAAAGCAAGCTAATCTAAGAAAAAGGAATGGTTGCTCACATTTATCAGCAAATGATCCAACTATTAACCAAAATCTCAATATTAAATTCACAAAACTGGCAAGCTGACTTCAACCACATATCGACACAACCTTCACCTTTTTATCACACTTTTCTATTTTTCACTTTTTTGTTTTTGTTTTTGTTTTTTGTTTTTTTTGCAATAGTAGTAAAAGACTTAGTCTCCAGCCATTAGAGCCTTTTGACGCGAATTCCAACATTTGCCAGATGGAGGAATCCGGTTACTCAACTCCTATCACTACGCGACCACGTACTCATAGCAAATAATACTTTTTGATGCGAGAATCGACACTTTAGGTGAAGATCCTCGATTACTCGGTAGTAACAGCTAGCGGAGTACAATCAACGCTTATTTACAACCAGATAACACAATAACTCAAAATAACACAAAAGTAGCAACGGCCAACCTCATTTCTTCAAATATGGAGAACTAAAGTTAATAACTGAACCAATTCACATAAAAAATGCCAACAATCATTCCCTATACCTAGAAAGTTAACCAAAAATTTAGAAGAGTCAAACAATCACCGATATTCACCAAAGAGATGTTCTTGGACTCAACCACATTAACTTGATATACTTTTATTATTAAAACTTGACAATAGTAGAATTGGGGCCCAACAACCATCATCAATCCTTGGTAGTCACAGAAGTAAAAGTAAAAAGAAAATAAAAGAAAAACAGAACAAATGACAAGAAATAAAGAAAAACATCTAAAAAGAAAAATTAAAAATACTAGCTGTACCACAGCTCATCCTCCCACACCTAAATCCGACATTGTCCTCAATGGAGGTCATAAAGCAAATTAAGCAAACAGGACAACGAAACTTTCCTGAACACGTGGTGAAAGGTCTCGGGCGGCTATGGAATAGATGGGAACGGTGGAGTGAAAATGGTGTTACGGTAGTATGCAGCAGTGAAGGATTGCAGAGGGAAGGAGCGCTCCAGCGTACGTCTTGGTCCAAGTGACAGCGGCAGCGATGAGCGGGGTGGAGGTTGGGAGGTCCTAGACCTAGAAGAGGATCTGGGGCTCATTATGGTCACTACTGAACAACCAACTCAACAAAGGAAACAAAAATTCCAAAATCCAACAGAGTGCGACAAAGAACTAGAATTGTACTGAATAAATGAGTCAATAAAGCCAATAAAGCCAGTAATCACTTGACAATAATAATGTCGCCCAAGTTAACAATGAAACATGCACTTTATCTAACCATCAAACCAGCAAATCCCCAGACAATGCAGCCAGTTTCAATCAATGGCAGAGGACGTCCAACAATTGTGCTTGAACGCAATCAATTCTAATGAATATGCCGATCAAACAAACTAGGAATGGTAATAGTGTTTAAACAAATCAACGAATCTCAACAAATGAACTCAATTCTACCCAAAATCGCAACAAATGTCCCCAAGAATTCAACAAGTTCAGTAATAGCAGGTTTCAAACATGCAACCCAAACCACTGAGACATCCCAACCAACACCAAACAGTACCAAAAAGTAGAAGAAACTAAATTGGGAATCAATTTGCAAAGAACTCCCAAATCAACCCCAACTAGCTCCCAAATAAATTAACTATCAGAGATGCCCTCAAAAACCAAGTACCAAAAATGCAACAGAAACTCCCAAACAATTCGACGGGAAAGAGATAATCAAGCAAATCACCTCCTGTTTTTATCCATCAAGAAACCCAAGAAAAAGACACAAATCCCAGCAATTGAGGATTCAGAGAAATACTAAATGAGAGAGAAATTTCAATACCTCCACTGTCAAAATTAGACAGGTGGTGACGCCGTAGCAATGAGAGAGTGCAGGGGAGCGGGGCTCGCACGCGTGACTGCGAGCTGGTGGGAAGGAGGCGTTGTGCGGCGGCGCTGGGCTAGCTCGTGGCGCAGAGTGGTGGGTGGCGGCGAAGAGTGAGATCGAGAGAGAGAGACGGCGAGGAAGGGGAATGGAGGAGGACAGCGGCGGCGTGGTGGCGCAGCGTTCGGCCGAAAGAGAAAAGGGGAAAAGGGAATTGGGGAAGAAAAGAGAAAGAAAAGAAAGGAAAGAAAGAAAAGAAAGAAAAGAAGAAGGAAAAAGAAAAGAGAAAAGAGAAAAAGAAAAGACAAGAAATAAAATAAAATAAAATAGTTTTTTGCCTTTTTTTTCAAAATTTTTTTAATTTTTTTTTTAGGTTTTGGGTCGTCAAATACCGCGTGGGCACGCCAAAATTATAAAACGTCCACTGACCTTGGAAGTCACTTTTTGCAACTTAACGTGTGCCCTCCTCGCGTGGGCACGCCAAGATTCCATTTCCTGGCGACGTCGCGAGATGTTGAGATTTTACCAACATGGCGTGGGCACGCCAAGATTGGAAAATGTCCACTGACCATGAAGCTAGGGTTTAGACGATAATGCGTGCCCTTCTTGCGTGGGCACGTCAAGATTACCTGTTCCGGTCACAGTGAAGGAAAATATCAAGATTGACTAGTACCCAAGTGAGAAACGATAAATTTAAAGAATTGAACAACAAAAAACAAACAAAACCAATATTTGGTTGCCTTCCAAAAAGCGCCTTTCTTTAATATTTTTGGCTAGACATTGTCATGTTTGTTCAGGGAGGATAAAATCTTGTGACTCGTTTCAGTGCTTCATCCTCTATATAGTCTTGATAGCCCTCGTAAATAGAGTAATTCTTGAGCATACGAGTTACGGTCTTCCATGGACTAGTAGATAGCACCAAACAAGTCGACGATAATCTGAATTCTCCATTCACTCCTCCATCACGCGTATTTATTAGTCCAAGATATCTTGCCGTCGCCACTCTTAATTTATTCCTGTCATGAAATTCAAATTTTCTGGTATAATAAAATTAAACAGGAATTGAAGAATAAGAGTCAGGAGAATATTGATTAAGGAATGGAGGAGATGTTACCTCATTTGAAGATTGTTCACTGGATTTATTCACTTGAACGAGTTGATGTTGGGGTCTCATTTCTTGCACTTCAACTTCCTTTTCAATTGCATCTTTAGATCCATTTTCTTGAGACTCTTACAGTTCCATGTCATTTGTTTGGATAATTGCACTCTCATCTTCTTCAATGTCGATGTTGGTCTGTGAGGGCAATTCTTCACACATGTGAGAAGCTAATTGCGTTATCCTAGATGTCAATAGATGCACTTGATCCGTCATCCCGGATGTCAATAGATGCACTTGATCCGTCAGGTTACGAATGCTCATTTGTGTCTTCTAATGAAATCGATATGTATTAGCAGCTAGTAATTCAATCATTTTTTCAAGAGACATACCTGACATGCATGATGGTTATTGAGATTCTTGCTGTTGAAAATCTATTGATCCGGTTGCACAATTAAAATTAGAGTTGTTCCACCATCCTTGATCATACCTGTTTAAATAAGGGTCATACCACGTTTGAAATTGAGGTGAAAAATCTCCAAAAGTATCAATTCGAGCACTTAGGTTATCTTGAAATGTGGGGCGTATGTTGGTTGAATAACTAAGACAAATAAGTTTCACAATTTGCAACAGCCAATTGATCATTAAGAAAAACACGAGTCTCATAGCTCCTTTCAAATTAAAGTCCATTTTATCATCAAAATACGGAATGTTAGCAGCCATAATCTATATAAAAAATAAGAAAAAAATATATAAAAAAATAAAAATAAGATGAACTCAAAAAGAAACAAATTAATCTGGCACCAGTCCCCTGTAACGGCGCCAAAAATTGACATGTGCCGAACCTGTGCAATAATAATAAATAAACTAACTACCACTCAACGCAGTCAATAATCAATTCTAGGTACTGGAGTAGGAATTCTAGGTGTACAATGGGTTACTTGATTCACCCTGTTTCCGAAGAGTTTGCTTATCCGATATATTAGAATTAATTAGTTGACAAAATTTACTAACTAGCAGACAGTGGCAAGTAGGGTCGTTTCCTCAGGGACTGGTGATATTTGTCTCTTTAAGGTTCCTATGGGTAAAAAGGGAGATTTATCGGAATAAAGCAAAAAAAGTATGTAAACAATTCAACTAAAAATAAATAATTAACTAGCACGAATGTAGACAGAAATTAAATCAAGAATAGATAAATTCTAACCAAGGATACAACTACTCAAATACAGTCCATTCATCCGATCATTGATGCAAAGAAAGTTCACTCAATTTTATTAACAGATTAGTTATAGTCGCCGACACGCTCTGACGACCAGTCTTTCCTTAATTTATTGATAACCAAGGTACGACCGTTGATTACCCCTAATTAGGAAACACTCCCAGGTACGACCGTAGGAATTAATTTTCTAATTGCATTAAAAACTAAAAAAGCCTAACCCTGATCAAGAACACGCTACGAGAGTTATTTAAATCAGATTGCACGTTCTCCTAGTGTGTAAAAACGCTAGTTGCCACTGATATTAATCGATTAAATAATTACGAATTTAATTGACTAATTTGGCAGGAGATTAATAAGTCACATTGTACATCGGGCCCTTGACATCCAATTAACAAAATAATCCATGAAAATTAAAGTAGACAACGTGCAAATATTAACAAATTAAGAAACGCATGAAAACTAATTAGATCTCACAGAGATTTGGGATTGCGTCATCGCGTTGATCTTTGACTAGGTGAAAAGCTTAGCCACGTCGCATAAATAAATCTCCACGCAAATTTGTCGATTCACGAGGCATCAGGTAATTCACTAAAAAGCAAGCCGTAAAGCCGTCTTTTCAAAGAGGAAATATATCGAACAGTTTGTGCGCATCAAAGCCAAGGAAGGAAAACTAAAGCTGTCTCTAAAAAGTATCCCTAGCTCTCTACCTGGTCCCCCACCGAAAAGATGAGAAAAGAGTACAAAAAGGTCAAGCCTTCTGAATGTTTTCCTCTTTTCACGTTTCCTATCTCTAGTCAAATACTCCCATACTCCAAAACACTCCTATTCGGCAAAAAAGGAAGTGCAATCCGGTTTCAGCACTATGTGGGCCAAGTCGATGGAGCCTTTAGAAGTCTCCCCACGTGTGGAGCAATTTTCTCCATAAGGTCCCTCCTTTTGTGTGTTTTTCTGCTCCACTCCCTGAAATTGAGCCCAAATACCAAATATAAGTAAATATTAATAGTTAAAGCAATATTTGGCAAGGGCGAAGGGAAAAATTAATAATAAAATTACTAACAATTAACACCCTATCACTTTCTATTGTCGTCAAACCCTTTGAATTAAATATCTCTTGGTTGTTGTGAAAGTATTTTATCCAAAAAAAAAATGCAATTCCTTGTAATGAAGACGAAGGTTTTAAGTAAATTCTTTAAAACATTCTAACATGAGTAAATTTATCCGTAGCATGCACTAACTTTTATAAACGCGGTAACTCTCTAGGTAGTATTCCGCAAGAGTTTGGTAACATAAAGCATCTTGAAAAACTTGATTTGGGTTTAAATAGCCTAACTGGATCCATACCAGCCCAAATATTCAACATCTCGACACTGCGACGACTGGACCTAGCGAACAATACGTTTTCTGGAACACTTCCGTTATCCACGGGTTATGGATTGATTAACCTTGAAGTGCTTTTGCTCTTTTTGAATGAGTTTGAAGGAGTGATACCAGCCTCAATCTCAAATGCGTCTAAGCTTACTATTTTAGACTTGACTGGAAATAGATTCAGGGTCCAGTTCCAAACTCTCTTGGAAACCTAAGACTTCTAAGACATTTGGGTCTCGTTGAAAATCATTTGACAACTGAACCTTCATCAAGAGAATTGAGCTTTATTAGTTACTTAACAAATTGCAAGTACCTGAAAATATTGGGTTTTGCTGAAAATCCGCTGCACAGTTTTCTTTCGATATCAGTTGGGAATCTCTCAACTTCTATGGAGAGCTTCTATGGATATGGTTGCGGAATCAAGGGGAGCATTCCCGATACAATTGGGAATTTGAGCAGCCTAATCATTTTGAATCTACATGGAAATCACCTCAGTGGGCCTGTTCCGAGCACAATGGAATATTTGCGAAAACTTCAAGCATTGGGTTTGGGTGATAATCAATTAAGTGGTTCAATTCCAGATTGCATTTGCAAGTTAAAGAAATTGTACCAAATCGATCTAAGGCAAAACCAGTTTCGTGGGCCAATACCATCATGCTTAAATAATATTAGTTCCCTGAGAGGAATTGACTTTGCTGGGAACTTATTAAACTCAAGCATACCTGCTAGCTTGTGGAACCTCACTGATCTCTTGACGTTGAACCTGTCATATAATTCCTTGAGTGGCTCACTACCTTATGAAACTGGAAATTTGAAGGTAGTAACACTATTAGATTTGTCAGGAAATCAGCTTAATGGGAATATTCCAAGTTCCTTAGGAGGCTTGCAAAGTTTTGCAACGCTATCATTAGCACAAAATAAACTTCAGGGACCTGTTCCAGACTCTCTCAATCAAATGTTAAGCTTGGAATTTTTGGATCTATCCAATAATAATGTATCAGGTCCAATACCAAATTCCTTGGAGACACTTTTATATCTGAAATACATTAATATTTCTTTCAACCACTTAAGAGGAGAAATTCCCTCAAGTGGTCCTTTCGAAAACTTCACATATGAATCATTCATGTCTAATGATGACTTGTGTGGCGCTCAAAGATTTCATGTTCCTCCATGTCATTCTCCTCGGATTCACAAATCGAGTCAAAAGAAAGTATTTCATATGCTAGGCATTCTATCAGGTATTGCAGCAACAATCATTGCTCTTACAATTGCTGCAATTTTACTTTTAAGATGCCGAAGAAAGGATGAGATTTCAAGAAACACTGATTTGTTGCCCATGGGATTGCCAAAAATGATTTCATACTATGAACTTATGCAAGCAACCAATGGTTATGATGAAAGCAATTTGCTTGGCAAAGGGAGTTTTGGATCTGTATATAAGGGTATTTTGACGGATGGGACGGTTGTAGCTGTGAAAGTTTTCACTTTACTAACAGAAGTCACTTCCGGGAGTTTTGATACAGAGTGTGAAGTTCTACACAACCTTCGCCACAAAAACCTTACCAAAGTGATTGGTAGTTGCTCTAACCTGGACTTCAAAGCCTGAGTGTTTGATTATAAGTCTAATGCGAGCCTTGAGAAATGGTTATACTCCCACAACCGTCGCTTGGATTTGCTGCAAAGGATAAGCATAATGATGGATGTTGCTTCTGCATTGGAATATCTCCATTTTAGTTATACAACACCAGTGGTTCACTGTGATATGAAGCCTAGTAACATATTGCTCGATGAAAATATGGTTGCTCATGTAAGTGATTTGGCATGACAAAGTTTCTGAATGAAAGAAATAGTGTTCTGCATACCAAGACACTTGCAATGCTTGGATACTTGGTACCAGGTTTGGCATATTTGACTTCTTTTTAGTTTCTTTTTTTTATCTGTTTTTTCATGAATTATATGTCAATCATCCAAGTTTTCTATTTTTTTCACTTTAAGCGTGATGAATTGCCTTTCATACCATAGAGTATGGACTTGATGTTGACTTTTGTGGCAGTAATTCAATCCCACAATTGTTGACATTTTTTGGCAAACATTTCATCGCACAATTATTGATATTTTTGGGCAAACAATTAATCCCACATCGGTGGGATTAGTTATAGGTCCGAGACTTGAGAACTATAAATTAGTTCTCAAGCCTCCCAATTTTGTACACCAACAAAAGAATTCTTTTGTAATTTTTTATTCTCCTAAATTATAAGAGCAAACTGCTTGAGTGGTGTTCGAAAATTAGACAAAATTGGCCGAACTCCGTTATCAATTTTTCGGGTCCGTTCTTTTCTTATATCTTTTATTTATTCCGCATTTATTTAGTAGTTTCTTTTCTATTGTAGTATAGTATTCAATATATATATATTTGTCGGGTATATTTGTAGTGTATTATACGATTCATTTGGGTGTATTTTCTTATTTGTGTGTACGTATTATTTATGTATACATGGGTGTAGTTGTAATAATACACCGTGCACGTAAATTCTGTCTAGGAGATTGGGTTTTAAATGGGACCACTTGTGACCCCTTCAGCCTTTCTTGAAAATTTATTTGGAATGGTAATTCTATCTAAGGAAATTGATTTGACAATCTTTCTTGGGAATTATTGAATCAATTTAATCACTAATTGAATTTTTGAGTGGAAAATTATCCGATTTCCCCAGCAAGTGGTATCAGAGTCGAAGATTCGTCCTTTGACCTGTTTGTAATTTTTTATATTGAATACTATTTTTTGAATCTGTATTGGTATCACACGATTCTACGTCAAAAATTATATCTGAGGCATCGGTTTCCTCGTCCACATGGTCAAGGACTCCAATATCAAGTTTGAAAGTGGCGGTGGAGATATTTGACAGTACTGGCCATTTCGCCATGTGGCAAGGCGAGATTATGAATTTCCTTTTCCAACAGGGTCTTGACATTGCCATTGAAAAAAAGAAACCAGATGACATAGAAGAGAAGGAGTGGAGTACCATAAATTGGTTGGCATGCGGAACAATTCGATCTTATTTGTCCAGAGAGCAAAAGTATATTTTCAAGAACGAGACTTCTGCATGGACATTATGGAGGGCATTGGAGGAGAAACTTCTGAAAAAAAGTGGTCAGAATAAACTCCTAATGAAAAAAAGATTGTTCCGATTCGATTATCAACCATGTACTACTATGAATGAACACATCACTATATTTAATCAATTAGTGGCAGACCTATTAAATTTGGATGTAAAATTTGAAAATGAAGATTTGGAAACTACGTTACTTCATGGGAAGGAGAATGTATCTTTAGATGCTATATGTTCTGCTTTGTATAGTCATGAATTGAGAAAGTAGGATAAAATGAAAAAGAAAGTAGCTACAGCAGATGAAGCGTTAGTGGCAAGAGGTCGTCAACAAAACTAATCAAAGGAGAGAAGAGAAAGGTCCAAATTGAAAAGCAGAGTTGCAAAAAATAAGTGTATTTTCTGTCGTGAGAAAGGCAATTGGAAGAAAAACTGTCTAAAATTAAAGAAGAAAGGGAAAATTTCGCGAGACGTAAATGTTGCAGAATACAAAAGTGATGCGGAATCAAATTTCTCTTTAGCTGTATCACTTTTAACATCTCATCCAGATGAGTGGATTCTGAATTCAGGTTGTACCTACCATATGTCTCCTATGCGGGAGTGGTTTTTTGAATTTGAAGAACTTGATGGTGGAGTTGTTTACATGGGAAATGACATTCCATGTAAAACAGTTGGGATAGATTCAATCAAGTTGCGTAATCATGATGGATCCACCAGAATTTTGAAGGATGTCCGGTACGTGATGAATTTAAAGAGAAATCTCATCTGCTTGGGACTTTTGGAGTCAAAAGGCTTGGAAGTGAAAATGCGAGATGGAATTTTTAAAATAATTTCGGGAGCACTTATAATGATGAAAGGTGTGAGGAAGAATAATCTATATTACTACCAAGATAGTACAGTTGTTGGGACAGCAGCAGCAGCAACATCTTTCAGTAGCAAGAAGGATGTGGAGGCAACAAAGTTGTGGCACATGTGATTGGGACATGTTGGTGAAAAATCCTTGCAAAATCTTGCCAAACAAGGATTGTTGAAAGGTACGAAACCTTGCAAATTAGAATTTTGTGAGTATTTTGTTCTAGGAAAACAAAAAAGAGTGAAATTTGGCACAAGCATCCATAATACCAAGGGTATTTTGAATTATGTGCATTCAGATGTGTGGGAACCTGCCAAGACTCCATCCCTTGATGGCAGGTATTATTTTGTCACTTTTATTGATGATTTTTTCAGAAAAGTTTGGGTGTTTACTATGAAGAATAAGGATGAGGTGTTAGGGATTTCCTTAAATGGAAAGCTCAAGTTGAAAATCAGACGGGAAGAAAGATCAAGATTCTCCCAACAGACAACGGTGGAGAATACAAGAATGATCCTTTCCAGAAGATATGCCAAGAATGTGGCATAGTTCGGCACTTCACAGTTGGAAGAACACCGCAGTAGAATAGGGTGTCAGAGTGTATGAACAAGACACTAGTGGAGAAAGTACGTTACATGCTGTCTAATACTGGGTTAGGCAGAAGGTTTTGGGTTGAGCTTGTGACATACGCTCAACATCTCGTCAATCACTTGCCATCATCCGCAATTCGTGGCAAGACTCCATTAGAGGTATGGTTTGAAAAACCTGCAACAGATTATGATTCTTTGCATATTTTTTGTTCTACTGCATATTATTATGTAAATGAATCAAAATTGAATTCTCGTGTAAAGAAGGCTCTCTTTATGGGTTTTAATGTTGGAGTTAAGGGATATCGATTGTGGTATCTAGAAGCAAAAAAGATCATTATCAGCAGGGATGTTATCTTTGATGAATTTTCCATGTTGAATAACGTAGCACAAGATGGGACCAGTGGTACTCCACAATAGGTGGAGTGTACGCCGAAACAGGTGGAGTTTGAGCAAATAATGGTAAGTCCAATAAACAGCACTATCAATGATTCTACCATGGCAGAAGAAGAGTCAAATAAGGAAGAGATTTCAACCCAAGAACCTCAACAGCAGCAAGAGTCAATTGCTGTCAATAGGCCAAGATGAGAAATTCAAAAACTTGCTCGTTTTGCTGACATGGTGGCCTATGCACTTCCAATTGTTGATGATGTTCCATCCACATTTTCTGAAGCAGTTCGAAGTATAGAAAATGACAGATGTAAAGATGCTATGGAAGAAGAGATGCAAACTCTTCAGAAGAACGAGACGTGAAAGTTGACATAACTACCGAAGGGCAAGAAAACAATTGGATGCAAACGGATAATTGCAAAGAAAGAAGGATTTCCTGACAAAAATGATGTTCGCTACAAGGTAAGATTGGTGGCTAAAAGTTACGCTCAGAAAAAGGGAGTTGATTATAATGAGGTATTTTCTCCAGTTGTTAAACATTCCTCTATTAGAATTTTGTTGGTTTTGGTAGTACAGTTGAATTTGGAGTTAACTCAACTTGATGTGAAGACCACGTTTCTTCACAGTGAATTGAAGGAGGAAATCTATATGTCTCAACCAGATGGATTCAAAGTTGCTAGTAAAAAAGATTGGGTTTATAAGTTGAGCAAATCGTTGTACGGATTGAAACAATCGCCGAGGCAATGGTACAAACGATTTGACCAGTTCATGATGGGCCAGAAGTACACAAGAAGCAAATACGATCATTGTGTGTATTTGCACAAGTTACGAGATAATTCCTACATCTATTTACTCTTGTATGTTGATGATATGCTGATAGCGTCAAAGAGTCAAGTTGAAATTGACAAATTGAAAACTCAGTTGAGTAAAGAGTTCGAAATGAAGGATTTGGGAGAAGCCAAGAAGATTCTCAGCATGGAGATAAATAGGGATAGAACGAGAGGCAAGTTTTGTCTGACATAGAAGCAATATTTGAATAAGGTACTACAACGTTTTGGTATGAATGGAGATTCAAAACCTGTAAGTACTCCGCTTGCTCCTCATTCGAAACTTAGTAACTTATTATCTCCAAAAACGGATGAAGAATGAACATATATGGTGAAAGTCCCGTATACTAATGCAGTTGATAGTTTGATGTATGCAATGGTGTGTACGAGATCCGACATTTCACAGGCAGTTAGTGTGGTAAGCAGGTTTATGCATGATCCGGACAAGAGTCATTGGCAAGTTGTGAAATGGATTCTATGATATATCTAAAATACTTTAGATGTTAGATTAGTTTTTGAGCAAGATGAATCACTTAGTCAATGTATAGTTGAATATTGTGATTCTGACTATGCCAGTGACTTGGATAAGCGACGTTCGACAACTGGCTACTTGTTCACGTTTGCCAAGGCGCCAGTTGGTTGGAAGTCTACTTTGCAGTCAACAGTGGGCTTTGTTTACAACAGAGGCAGAGTATATGGCAATTACTGAAACTGTGAAAGAGGCAATTGGGCTTCAAGAATTGCTTGAAGACATGGGAGTTGGTCAAAAATACATTAACGTGTTTTGTGATAGTTAGAGTGTTATTCACTTAGCAAAGGAGCAGGTCTTGCATGCAAGAACGAAGCACATTGATGTTCGCTATCACTTTGTGCGGGAAATTCTCGAAGAAGAGGAAATTCTTCTTCAGAAGATTCGGACTACTGAGAATCCAGCAGATATGCTGACCAATGTGGTTGCAAGATCCAAATTTGAACACTGTTTAGATTTGGTTAATATCCTGCACGTTTGAGTTGGCGCTTGAGAGCGCAAATTTGAAAGCACCGCAAGAACCGTCTGTTAAGTTTTTTGTTTGAGGGAGAAGGTTTGTATTTTTTGGTGGGACTAGAAATTATGCCAAGATGGAGATTTGTTGACTTTTGTGGCAGTAATTTAAGCCCACAATTGTTGACATTTTTTGGCAAACATTTCATCCCACATCGGTGGGATTAGTTATAGGTTCGAGACTTGAGAACTATAAATTAGTTCTCAAGCCTCCCAATTTTGTATATCAACAAAAGAATTCTTTTGTAATTCTTTCTTCTCCTAAATTATAAGAGCAAACTGCTTGAGTGGTGTTCGGAGATTAGGCAAAATTGGCCGAACTCCGTTATCAATTTTTCGAGTGTGTTCTTTTCTTATATCTTTTATTTATTCCGCATTTATTTAGTAGTTTCTTTTCTATTGTAGTATAGTATTCAATATATATATATATTTGTCGGGTATATTTGTAGTGTATTATACGATTCATTTGGGTATATTTTCTTATTTGTGTGTACGTATTATTTATGTATACACGGTTCTAGTTGTAATAATACACCGTGCACGTAAATTCTGTCTAGGAGACTGGGTTTTAAGTGGGACCACTTGTGACCCCTCCAGCCTTTCTTGAAAATTTACTTGGAATGGTAATTCTGTCTAAAGAAATTGATTTGACAATCTTTCTTGGGAATTACTGAATCGGTATCACTAATTGAATTTTTGAGTGAAAAATTACCCGATTTCCCCAACACTTGAAGGGCAGGTGTCAACAAGGGTTGATGTATATAGTTTTGGCATTGTTTTGATGGAAACCTTTTCAAGAATGAAGCCTAGTGATGAAATGTTCAAAGATGATTTGAGCCTGAAGAGTTGGATTGAAGAATCTCTGCCTAATGCAACAACTTAGGTTATAGATGCAAACTTACTTGGGTGACAAGATGAGGATTTCAATGTGAAATTGGAGTGTATTTCAGTGATCTTCAAATTGGCTTTGAGTTGCTGTGCTGAATGCCCGCGAGATCGGACTAATATGAAGGATGTTGTGGCGGCACTTCAAAAGATAAAACGTCAACTTGAGCCTTTTCCGAATCTCTCGGCATGAAAGTACGTTCTTTTACTTAATCCAACTGATCAAGTTTGTTCCACTCAAATAATCTTTCCAATGTCTTTTGTTGCAGGATGATGCCAAGATTTGAAACATGAAGCAAAATAAGTTATATTATCCACCTTAAGTATGCTGATATATTAATTATTAAGATGCCAAAGTTTTCTTTCTCGTGTCTAAACATCTTGTTCTGTCAATCTATTTGTTTGTACCCAGTTTTAAGTTCATTTTCTAAGTTGTCATTTGAAAGGCATCCAAAGGGAAAACTGCATTTGCATAGTTCTGTTTCATGAAAATCTTTATTAGAGTTTTATATTTTGGCACGCTTAAACATGTTTCTTCCTTTTTTTTCTTTTGCTTGTGCCATAATCTTCTGCGACCAAGAACGATGATGAACCTTGAGTTGGTAGTCGCACTACTAGGAGTACAGTGGGTGGGACGTGAATTTCTTGAGGGGTTGGAGATTTAATTTGTTCATTCATGGCGTCTTTCGATTTTGGGGTGATGATAGTGGTAAATTCGTCTATAGAAGGACTGTCGTTGTTAAGTAAAATGAGTTTTTATTACACATGTGATGTGTCGTAAAAATCTAAATGTGCTCTTTAAAGATAATTTACCATGATGGTGTATATGAGATTCATGGGAATAAAAATATTCTTACACTAAGAAAAATGAATCATGTAACTAAGATCAAAACATTTGTTCACTTTTGCGATTCATGAAGTTGGATTTTCGTTTCCCCGCCATGGTTTAGTTCTTTTCTCAATTCTGTCCTTCAAATAGTATCCTTCCCAAATTTCGCCTGTTGAATAACTACTTAGCGTCCCGTTTGTTAATTCATTCCACTTTGGGTTGCAACCATTATCACATAATCGTTATTTATGAAATGCGTAATCTGTTGGGGGTTCATTAATCACACCAACCAAAGCAAGAAATCATTTAATCTTTCCAATTAATCGTTATTTTTGCCTTTTTTGAACCTGTATTTGAAAACAAGCAGTACTTAAAAAAAAAAATCGTTTTGCATTAACTAAATGTATAGTGGAACTAGTATATAATATGATTTACAGAAAGTATCTCTTTGTTATGGCCTCGCATGAGATCCCACCAGACCACTTCAGTTGTGAGTTAGAAAATGCGAAAACAATGGCCATTATAATAAGTTTTTTTGAATATTATGCATCAAATGAATAATCCTATTACAATATGATTAAACCTATCATGTCGCTACCCACAAAAAAAAAAAAGTTGTAGCTAGGAAGGTTGGGCCTTAACTAGTTGAGTTTGTCTTTTAACAATCTCAACCAACTTGTGAAATTGGCATCAATGGGTAGGGCTACGCTAAATATACTTCAAGATCAAAAAAGTTTGGAATTTACTCAAGATGGGCTGGACCAAGTTGAAAATGGTTCTTCAATGGGTACTAATCTTGCCCCGAGGACTGTAATGGTCTTATCTGAAAGGACCACCAAATAGCTTGCAATATTGGCCAGGTCTACAAATAGTTTGGGACTTTGGCAGTCGTCATGCTGAATTTGAAGCTGATTCACTCTTGGCAATATATTTCGTCAACAATGTTTTAGCTGATCATGCTTAGTATAAACTTATATCTTAAAGATAGAAAATCCCACATGGGATTGTACTCTTTCTTAATTCTAGAGAGAAGGCAAAACATGTATGGATGTTTTGACGAAATTTAGTTAGAATTTACAATGATGCATGACCTTGTTACATGATCACGCGGAATTGTTACAAGAATTGCACTTTTCGAGCTGCATTTCGCCGTTCTACGAGAACTTTAACTTTCAGAAGCTTGCAAATATTTCATGTTGTTGATAAATTCAGCGAAGAAGCAATTTTGCCATGCATATATCATATGTTTCACTAAAATTGTTATCTGTTTTCATATGTTCATTTCTCATTCAAGAAGGATGATATAAGAGGCTAAAGAAACGGGAAAAAAAAAGAGACCGAGTCTCTTCCAACCCTTTCCCACATTCCCAAGAAGGAGGTGTAGTAAAGAATTTAAGTTAAATAGATTTTACTTCCTTGTTTGAGAGCTCTTAAAGAAAGAATTGCATCCATGGACTCATTAATGGCGGTTTGTAAATAGTATATATGGAATACTGCTCTTTACATTGAAGTGTAGGGAAGTTTCCCAAGCCCATACCTTTTGCATCTAGAACTAAGATGGATAGCAGTCACAAGGGCATAAAGAAAAGAAAAGAAAAGAGTCATGATTGTGTATATGGATGCCAAAACAGTTTCGCTATATTACTTACCAGTGCATTCAGTAACATATTAACTGCAATTCCATATGGCATTCCAATTGGGATAAAAGGATTAGATCCTCAACATATTCGAGTTAAAAGGATTAGATAATTTTTAAAAGATTTTCAATGAGTGAGGTTTTTGAAACCTTCGTCAGAATTAGTGAAAAAAAAAAACACACTCAAAAAATGCATTGGTTGATTAAAGATGGTTCTGCAATGTGTTCCTCGTATCATAAAAAATTTAATTAACACGAAAGGGTATACGCTGAGTTTCTCTGTGTGGATACAACTTCCCATCAAACTTCTAAACTTGGGGGAAAAAACTCTGGCCTGGCAATATATTGTGAGGCACAAACCTTTATATGGTCCGAAAATTAATGGTACCCTCTGCTGCAGAAATATAGCCATAATACTGTGAGGCAGTTTGGTAGTATTTTACAGGCCAAGTCCTCTTCAATTTTTAGTGAAGTTCAATGGAATTAAACTGCCAATGGGAAGAAGAAAGGAATGAGATTGTGTCTTTTTTTTTTTTTTTTGGTTAAGCCGGCCTTGAAATTGTTATAAGCTGCCTTTATCATATGAGTTATGTGTAGAAATATCGATTGGATGCTAAAGACGGGTTGATAAGGTGGGGCGTCATTGCTGATCCGCTGTGTAACGGTTGCCATGAATACGTTAACCATTGATTTCTTCAAAGCTCTTATTCAGCTATTTGTTAGTTAACCATCTTCCTTGTTAGTTAACTAATTGTGTGGTTCCTTTGAACACTCAACCGCATTCACATAGTAATATAATCCAACAAAGACAAGAGTCATAAACTGCAAACAAGAGTACAAAATTCATATATTCGTATAAGAACTACATTTTGCTCAACGTAATAAACATGTCGACAGGTATTTGATATAATTTGAGGTTTTTCTTTGAGCTTCAGAAATTGAGTTTTATCGACACAGATAGCACTTTTTATTGTGTGTGTGTGTGTGTGTGTTTTTTTTTTTTGTCCAAGTTTGTGGAATCAGAACTTTCTCTCAAGTCTTGGCCTTTTGTTCCATATCGAGACATTGCCCCGGAATCAAGTCACTCTGAGTTGTCCCAGAAAGTTGCCCTAGAAATCAAGCTAATTTGGTTTATCTGCTGCGTTGCGGCTGAGATAAAGTCCGCAATTTCACTTTCAAAGAAGACTTGGGACTCCAATTATTGAATACATAAAGTGTAATCGTTATACAGACTCGGACTCAGACTCGGACTCGGACTCGGGCTTTTCAATAAGCTGGCATATATATTATCGACATGAATGTGATAAAAAATAGATGGACATTGTACAATACCACCTTCTTCTTTTTTGGGTAAAAATTAGTAGAAATATCTTTGTTCTAGAAGTTCAATCTCCATCACTCATGTTTGCTTGAGCAATGACACCATGCCCTACCCGTCCCCTTCTTTCCCAGCCCCTTTGTGGCACGGTCGGTGAATGCTATCACTATCTCAGACTTGCATCCTTCATATTATTGTCTCCTTTCGATGAATAATCTAATCAAGAACTACTTTATTCTAGTAATGACCATCCATTCTCATTTTGCATGTTGAAGACTTAATTTGCATCCTTGAGTTGGCAAAACGTCCCATGTTACCTCATTTCTTGGTACTCTTGATAGAAATAGGTGAAATTAATACGTGGATGTACAATATTTTTCTTCATTGACAAAGGAGAGTAGCTTTACTTTTTTTTTTCCTAGTAAGATCGACTCACCCTGTTTTTTTAATGATAAAGGAGAGCGATTGGGATGTGCGTAATCCTAAGTTTCTGCACCTCTCGTAATAGTGTGAAAGATTGGGATGCGTCAATAACTTTAGATTGTGAATTAGTTAGCATTCAATTTTGTGTTATTTGATTTTATTTTTGTTATCAGTATTTTGGCTCAAGGAAAACTCTATATCTTACAAGGAGAAAAGATTTAAAAGGAGAATTTGAGAGTCAAACTAAGAACTAGACAACTGCCAAATTAATGTTGTTACCAAATTGAGTTAGGTCATGAAGACGTACGTGCACAAATATAATTTGCAAAGTAAGAGTATAATAATACTATTGCGTGTGAAGTTGCACCAAAAACATAGAAAGGTAAAAATTGAATTGATAAAAACATTAAGAATATAGTGGAGTTAGTGCAAATTAGAAATTGCAAGAGAGGGGGTGGCAGGGGTTGTAGTTTTGAACTTTGATCCCCTATAATTTGAGAAATACTTTTGAAGTCCTTCTCTCCCTGCCCTATAATTTTGGGAGAAAGCCCCATTGACTTCCGCTCGCCCCCCTCCCCAAGCTTTTGCTTTAACAAAAGCTCTTAAAATTTACTCGTCAAATGTTCTCAGATTTTGCATTTGGCTATAGTTGGTCCACTTTTTATAACTTTCGTTCCTCATTTTGGACAATGCTTTTTAATTGATTTAGTTGTGAATTCTCCTGGATAAAGTATTGCATTTTAATATAGCAGCTAGATCTATTAATAGTTGGTCTTCCTTTTTTGTACAAATTATCTCAAATAATTGAAATTACAAATGATCGGAAATCATTGTGGTGAAAATCTATAAGATATATATGAAGATCATTTAATCCATACTTTCTATGTAAGATCTAAGATCGACTTATTTTCCAAAATTAGAGAGTATAGAGCAACTCATTTATAGTTATATAAAGTGTTTGTATCTCTTGCTTTATTTGAAGTCATCTTGTGATGACAGGATTTTTCTTCTTTCTTGTTTTCTTTTGTTAATTTTGTGTAAATTCAAAGATATCTTCACTTCAACGTAACCACCGAGTTTTGGATCAATAGCCATAAAAAAGGAATTAAATTTCTTTTTGACCTACGGTGACAAAAATTGAAAAGAGGTATCAGAACATTTCTTTAGTCTAGTTCGATCTGTATAGATATTAGTATTTTTTATAATTTCTTTAGACTCCTCTTCCTGTAGAATAATAAGATTAGCTTCTAAGAATGTTGTCATTGTGGCAAAAAAAAAAAAAAACTTCTCTTCAAAATACTCCCACATGTCATCAAATGAAGTTAAAAGATCGCAAGCAAAGATTTTTTACTCACTTTCAATTTGCTTCTTACAGGACTATATTTGAATGAGTGGGAACAAAAAAAAAGAGAGATAAATTTGTATCACTAAATGTGAATGGTAACCCTGGCAAAGTACCCTTTTGTATTTGTAGTCACCAAACAACCTTGACTATGGCACCGTCTGAAATGAAGACTGCAACTGAGGAAAACGATTGAATGATGAATTTAAGCAAGACAATTTCATAGTTTTACGTCTAAGATCAGCAAAATTTGTTTGTACGTCTTTCGGCTTGATTGGCAAGATAAGTATAAAATACAAAATAGTGTTCTGTGTTGAATGGGAAGATAATGTTCCGATTATGTAGAAAATGGTATTGTATTGTCGTTGTACATCCCAAAGTCTTGGTTAACTTGGTTTGTCCTAGCCCATTAGTCCAGAATACACGTTGAAGACTTGTAACAATGTCATGGAGAAAAAACAGATGAACAGAAAATGAGTTGAGAGATTGAGTGCGACCGAAAGTGAGTTGAGAGCGAGTGCTCAATATAGCCACAAAACTAGGAGTAATGAACGGTTGTTCATTTCGAAAATGCCTGTATGGGAGGACACGAGATACATATAATGCAACTAAATGTTGTGACTCATATATGTTTTCTTAAAGATCAAAATGTGAAAGAAAAAGTAATCCAACTATTTGTTTTGAGTGTAATATGCATCTTTTTATATGTTTCTATGGTTTTAATCTTTGAAAGATTATCTAACGGGGGTTTCTTTTTTCGATAGTTTCTTCCAATTTTGTTAGGCACTTTCTTCCAATTTTGGTAATTTAGTTCTTTGATACTTCATTTGTCGCTTGTTGGGTTCAGGCACTGTCATTTTTTATCCTTTCATTTGACAGTCTATTTGCTCAAACAAATAACTTTTTGGTCTCAGTTAAAAAAAAAAATTTTGGTCCAACAAGTTCAACCAGCTTTCTGTGTTTTTGATCCATTTTCTAAGCATGTTTCTGAATTTAAAGAAGATCGAGTTTAGTTTGAAGGGACATTAGCCTTATTACTAAGAGGCTCATGGTTGGATTCTCAAACTTTTCCCTTTATCCTTCCCTTATAAGGTGTGAAGTCTTTTTTGAATCTAATAATAAAGAAAAATACCATTTACTTCTATATAGTGATTTTTACTCATCAAATTTTTCTTAAATAAACTATTGTGTAAATCAATTCGCTTCACTTCAAGATTTGTGGGAAAAGTTTGCGAGAAAGTTTTAATTTCTCATCCTTTGTGCACGTTTTATCAACACAAACGATAGAACAACTTATACCAAGACATTCTCCTGTAACATTAACCCAAATTGGTAGGACAAATTTAACATATTGTCAAATTACAGACCAGAAGAATATAATTAACCTCAAAGAAATGGGACGAAAACTAACACATTGTGAGATTGAATTCCAAATCGTGAGATCTACTACTCTTGGGAATTCAACTTTTTAAATTTAAAACCAAAACAAGGCCTAATTTTTTTTTTTTTTGTCAAATTTCAACTTCTATATAGAGGTTGGAAATAGATACCAAGATGCCTAAGATGAAAATGCGATAAAAAATGCCTGAGATAAACATTTAGCACATAGTACTATGACGTTCTTCAATATCAAATGCGTACATTTGGGGCGAGGGGCCAGTGTGGTTGGGGTCTGGTACAATTTGGTCCAATTGTCGTATTTTACATTAGTTAATGTACAATTGCATTATATTATTATATTTAGAGTAAAAGAGGTGTACATGAATAAAATGTTTGAAATATATGGCAGTAGAACATTATGATGTATTTGTATACAAAAAATTTCAACATATACAATGACGAAACAAAATAGCACAAAACAAAATTGTATTGAGTCCTAGTCCATAGATTTTTATATATCTATTCTTCTTCTTCTTTCTAAATTTGCAACTTGTTATGATTGTATATGTTTTATTTCGAGTCCTAAAATATGGACATTATTTACTTTTTTCTTTCTATTTTCATTTGCATGCGTATTTTTCTGAATCACTGATTTCACTCGTGTCAATTCTGCCAATCAATTCCTTGGACCAATAATTGATTTTAGGGAAAGACGTATAAATCGTCCTTTACATATTATTGATGTTAAAATTCAATTCCTCAAAATGAAAATGAGTGATTTTAGTCCCTCATACATAAAAAAGATTGATTTTGGTCCTCTGATACCTTTGCTGACCAATTCTAGCCAGAATTAGCCACGAGTCCACCATGGGCTTCAAATATCAACGGTAAATCCGGCAATTCAGTTGCTGCATTGACTGGAAATGTAAAGAACCTATTTTATTATATATATATATATATTGTCCAAATTGGGGCTTCTAACTTCAAATCTCCATGGCAACCACAAACTGTGAAGTTTAAATAACTGAAAAAAAACTAAACTAAAATGTGAATATCATAGTAGAAACACTAAAAAAAAGAATTAGTAATCATTTTCATAAGTAAATTAAAAAAACCCATTTTCAAGGGCAACAGACAATCTAAAAAAGCATTTTACAAAATGAATGCTCTTGAGCAAAGCCCTCACTAGCATATGAGGTCCTGGACAAAATTTGTTGACAAATTAATGGAGGTGGTGCAGTTTATTTCTGCAGATTTCTTCTTCTTCAAAACCATCGTGAATTTGACTTTTCCAGTCAACTCAACCTTAGCAGTCAATTGCAGCAACCCAGGATTAAAACCTTCAGTGTCGGAGTTTGAAGGATTAGTAACATCCACAATAACATAGAATGTCTTGGTGGATTTCAATCTTGCCCGTCCATTAGGGATCACAAATTCTTCCACCAATACACCGCCTGAGGTCAAAGTAGTTATGTTGCTATCAAATTTGTAACGCCCAAAATTATTGTTCTTTATCCCGACTTGTGCCGTGTGCCTAATGCTCCCATTCTTCTTGTTGATGACATCGATATCCTCCAATCTTACCTTAGGTGATTTTACACGCATCACCACCAGGGCAGCCAAAAACAAAAAAAAAAAAAAGAAGAAGGAAGATTATTGTTTGAAATATAGAGAAAGCAACGATATATGCTAACCTTTTCATTCTTTTCTTCTTCCTGAGCTCCATGGATTTATAGGTACTTGATTCTTCAGTATCACTCTTAGGCACAATAGTAGATGGCGCCATTGGGTACCCATTTCTTGAAGAGTTACTTTCACTGGTGGGGTTTTGTTTGTGTTTTTGCCCCAATTTGGAGAGTAGGGCTGAAATAAAATCGGTCCTTCACATTTCCAGTTAATTAGCAACTGAATTGCCAAATTTACCCTTAAAATTTGGAGCATGTGGCGGGCCTTAGCTAATTTTGGCCATAATTGATCAGAAATGGCGTCTAACAACCAAAATCAATCGCTTTTTATGTATGAGGGACCAAAATCGCTTGTTTTCATTCTGAGAGATTGAATTCTAACATAAGTAATATATGAAGGATGATTTATGCAAATTTTCCTTGATTTATCCCATATCCTAGTTTTGTGGTGCGCAAATCACAACTAATTCAATATTGTTCTTACTTTTATGACATATTTTGTTCCTTTTTTCTCCTGAAAATTAATTTTTTGCTCAATGTTATCCAAATTGAGAAGGTCGAAGTTGTGAGTGCTAGTTTTAAATCATTATTGGCCCAATTTATAAAAGAAAGTATTACAATTTATAAAAGAAAGTATTAATTTTGTTGTTTATTTTCCTTAGTGCATCAACTCCCAGATTCTAATTGAAATTCAAACATGGATGCTATTAATATTCAAATTTATTCATCACCAAATCTGGATTTAAGCTTAATTTTTTTATTTTTAAGGCCTAGGATTTAAGCAAATTTAAGGCCTAAAATCACCCAAAAATGGTGAGCATTACGATTAAAGATGATCTTAAATTCCATATGATGAGTTCTTGTTTCACCTAATAAACCAACGTTTTTGTTTTCAATCGGATCTAGATTGCCGTGATTATAGCTTTTCTTTCGGATTTCCACAATATTCTTGCCTTCCACGTATAATTCCTTGATTCCATTCGTGGACAAAATTTTTTCTCCCCTCTCATGTTTAAACTTCTAGATTTCTCTTGTAACCTTGGTTCAATATTTTCTCCTTTAATATGAACAATTAAAATTCTATTAGAGGAAATAATTCTGGTTTACACAATTGAATGAACATTAATAAAAGCTGATAATGTAGTTTCTTCTCATCAATATCATAATGTCACTCCAAAGTGGATTCTGGTTTACAACGTTTGCATGTGGTTTCCATTGAGAACATGAGATCGAAGCCTTTTAATACAACGTTTGCATGTGGTTAAGTTAACGCCAAATTTCTTTAGATTCCTTCCTAAATTTATGGTTAAAGAATGTCTAACACCCTACTTCTCTTCTAATAAAGTATCACAGCCAAAATTTAAGTCAGAGGTCCTTTAAGAATGAGGAATTCAACCAAAATTTTAGACAGAATTAATATATTTTTGGCCAAAGAAAAAGCTAATTGCATATTTATCTGTATTAGTTTCTCCTAAATGTATCATGAAAATAGTTGAGAAACTTCCTTCCTAGGGTAAGTAGTGTAGAGTCAAAAGCCTTATAGTTATTTACACTAAAGTTTGGTTTTGTAGAATCCTTCTTAAATCTACTGTGAATGGTTTATTCCCTTATAATTACAGTGTTGGAGTCAAAGCATAAAGGCAAAGGCACTTTAAGAGTTTACACCAAAATTTTCAAACAAAACTAAGCATTTTTTGGAAAAAAAGAAATTGAGTTCCCTCCTATATTTGCGTGGTGCAAACTTTTTTCGGTTGCCACCTTAAATTACTCGTGATAGTTTTTCTTCTATCCTAAATATAGTATTGCAGCCAGATTGGTAAAGGTCTTACATTTTTTTATACCAAATTCGATTTCTTCCTAAATTTTACCGTGAAAGCGGTTTATTTCCCACCTAAAATTGAATACTGGAGCTAATTGTTAAAGGTGAAAGCCTTTAAAAAATTCATTCAAAAATTTTCAAACACAAAATAAATTCTTGTTTGAAAGAAAAGCACTGGTCGAGATCCCTCCAATTATTTACACCAAAATTTAGATGTCTCTGAAATTTAGTGAAAGTAGTTTAATTCCCTCCCAATTTGTTGTGAAAACTGAAAATAGTTTACTTCTCTTTTATTATTTGTTTGTTTTCTTCATATATGTTTTCTTAAAGATCACAATGTGAATGAAAAAGTTATCCAAATATTCTTTTAAGTGTAATCTGCATCTTTTTATACGTTTCTACGGTTTTAATCTTTAAAAGATTATGTAAAAGAGTTTTTTTTTAATACTTTCTTCCAATTTTGGTAATTTAATTCTTTGATACCTCATTTGTTGCTTGCTGGGTTTAGGCACGGTCATTTTTATACTTTCATTTGATAGTTTATTTGCTTAAGCAAATAACTTTTTGATCTCAGTTAAAAAAAAAAAAAAACTTTGGCCCAACAAGTTCAATCACCTTTCAACTTTCATTTTTTTAAAAAAAATCAATTTTCCAAGCATGTTTATTTTCAAGATCGAGTTTATTTTGAAGAGACATTAGCCTGATTAATAAGAGATTCATGGTTGGATTATTTTATCTTTTGTATTGGATTCTATTGTTTAATTATTATACAAATTTGGAATTTATATTCATCATGTGTTGTTAAAGTATATGTCTAAAGTTATGGATGAACTTCTTGTATCTTGTTTGTGATACTTACTTGGTTATTTGATACTATGATTTTGAATATGTTATTTAGCAATTTATTTATCTAATCATAATTACTAGTCATTAACTATGATAATTTCAATGTATTAGATTTGCAATGAGAATTAAAAGTTAATATTAAGTGCACTCACGAGAGTAGACGTGCATTTTTTTGGGGCTTTGGTGGTATTATTTCATGTAATTTCAACGAATAAATGAACTTGTAGTTAATTTTATAATCATGAGAGTAGTTATAGTTTGATAACAAGTATAAATGATTCACTACAAGAATATGTTTTACATAGATTAGGAAATTACACTAGGTTTAGTTAAGATAATAACATTTAATTAACCAGTAATTTTACTTGTAAGAGTAGGAAGAAATTTCATAATCGTAGGAGCTTTGTAATGTCATTTTCACTTTATTTAATTTTATGATTGTAGATTAGATTTACTTGCTTTAATTTGTGGTTATCTAAAGAATAAAGAAATTGAAAACTATTGGTAATTGACAATTTTTCCTGGGGAATTGACACTTAATATCCCCCTATAAATGATCTGGGAGAAAATAGAGGGTATTTAGGTTTTTAAAATTTGATGTAAAGTAAAAAATAAAAAGAATCAGCGTTGACTTGCTATACAGAAGTATGTTTTAATCTGGAAGATAATTCCATAACCAAATTTCATCAGGTCAGAATTCATGCTATTAGTGTCTCATCTTTGTCCTGGCATAGCGCATTAGATGTACCAAGTGTCTGGTATATATATATATAAGTACACGTAATAGACATTATTAGCCCGTGTCTGTTGTCTTAAATGCTAGCAAAACTGAGAGTATAATCATGAAGAAATTATCTCACTTGTATTTTTCCCTTGGACTCTTCTTGCTATGTTCTCTCTTATCTTGCTTAGCCATGGCCACCCCCAACATTACCTCGGATCAATCAGCCCTTCTCTCATTGAAAGCCAAGATCAGTGGGGATCCTCACGAAATCTTGGCAAGCAACTGGTCGGCTACTTCCTCAGTTTGTGACTGGAGAGGAGTCACTTGTGGCTCTCGCCACTGTAGAGTCACTGCCTTGAATATCTCCAACTTGGGCCTTTCCGGCACCATTCCTCCGCAACTGGGCAATCTCTCCTTTCTCATGTCTCTCGATATGAGTAGGAACAACTTTCATTTTTGCCTTTTTGAACCTGTATTTCAAAACAAGCAGTACATAAAAAAAAAATCGTTTTGTGAAGTAAGCATGAGATCCCACCAGACCACTTCAGTTGCGAGTTAGAAAATGCGAAAACAATGGCTATTATAATAAGTTGTTTTGAATATTATGCATCAAATGAATAATCCTATTACAATATGATTAAACCTATGTCGCTACCCACCAAAAAAAAAAAAAGGTTGTGGCTACCCACGATGGCCTTAGCTACCCACCAAAAAAAAAAAAGTTGTCGCTACCCACGATGGCCTTAACTAGTTGAGTTTGTCTTCTAACAATCTCAACCAACTTGTGAAATTGGCATCAATGTGTAGGGCTAAACTCAATATACTTCAAAGATCAAAAAAGTTTTGAATTTACTCGAGATGGGCTGGACCAAGTTGAAAATGTCTTTAAGTAGAGTACAGATCAAGCCCCTCTCTTGGCTATCCAGAAAATTGACCATAAACCAACTTCATTCAACTCGACAGACTTACTTTAAAAGAGGGATTTCCTCAGAAGGCACTAAAATTAAATTAAACTACAAATTTGAACCAAAATTTAGCTAATCAAACCATCAATTTCTAAAAATAGGTTCTTTTTTCCAAGTCAAGAGCTGCATCATTCCAACAAAATTCAAGAAATCTAAACAAGAAGAATGCTACCTTTGACTTAACTTGCTATAAAGTTAACTCCAAAAAGAAAAATAAGGGGAAAAAAAAAACTCCATGACTCTGTAACTAATTATCAGCAGAAAGAAACAAGACTGAACATTTTAGAATTAAAAAAAAGAGAGAGAGAGAGAGAGAGAGAAAAAAGCGAGAATGTGAATTGGAATGGTTACCTTATCGTTAGCCATGATTTTAGATCGGAAAAGGGGAAGGAGGAAAAAAGAAGAATATATTGGGAAATGTAATTGGTTTTTTTGTTGCTAGTGTTTAAAGCTCATAATTGTCGGTTGGAAGAAAGGAAAGAGAGGGAAAGGTCAGAGGACCCCAACAACCAAACAGCATCCCATGTGATTCCAGCTCTCTTCTTTTTGGTGTTTCTCCTCCCACAGCTTCACCTGCGGAGTGAAAACGGAAAATTGTGAACGCCCCCCATATTATTAGGAAATTAAAGTATTGCCAGGTTAAATCCTCTAGTGTTCTTCAAGTAAAGTCCTGGTTGGTTGTCATTCTGATGTACTAGAGGGTTTGAAACTCGGCTGAATTTTTCGTGTGAGAGTGTTTTCTCGTGTAATGTGTTGGGAAACACTTTTAAATATTTGAAATTTTAGTAACATAACAAAAATTAGTTTTTTTTTTATGTATCAATTACTACGGTGTATCTGATATTCAATAATGGAAATGGAGAATTAATGAGTCACTTAGAATTAAGTAAATATCATATTAAGACGAAAAAAAGTAGAAAAAAAAAACACATTTCTTGAAATATAGTTAAATGTTGAAAACAAAATCTTACTAATTGTACATAACTCGGCAAACTTTAATTCAAAATAAAGTTTAATTATTTTTCATTAAATAGTTGAGTTCAAGTTAAGTATATTACTAGTTAAGCCCAACTGGGCTCAATTGAAGCATTATACTTTATCCAATACAATTTTTTTTCTTAAGAAGAAAACCTTTTTTTTTCACTTTTAGCGTGCTTAATTAAAATGTATAGCTACTTATAAAGAGCTAAAATGAGATTAATCTTATAAAAACGAGTCAAGCATGGTGTTATACCATGATTACATGCTATGAGAGAACAAAACAGAAGAAAAATTGCACAAATAGGCCCTCACATTTACGACCAATCATTCTTTAGTTACTCGCATAAACAATGATGCATTTGGGTCCCTAAAATAATTTATAACTCAAATTTTGGTCTCCAATCCCATTTCTGCATACTTTTTTGCTTGAGCAGTTGACATTTGTAAGTGAATACTTCAATAGTGTAGTTCTGTGAGAGTTGTCCTGAGAGATAGTAAAACTTCCTAACTTGACCAAGTGGAGATTGGGGCAAGCAGGAGGTGAACCTTCTTTTGTACACAAGATTGGTTGTATTTCGTCTGTTTGAAAAAGTTTGTTTGAATTGATCTACAAATTCAAGAGGAGTTTGGTAGTCAATTGATTTGCAATTCTTCCCTTTTTATTTACTTATTGTTATGTTGTGATCCTTAAATTGCTTATCTCTTCTACTTCTCTCAAGTGATATTGTTCATTCATTGATTGATTCATTGTGTGATCACTTCGAAAAGAGAGTAAATTTCATATTGAACAAAAAGTGCCCATAACTTGATTAGTTTCTTAATCAACCTAATTCACCCCCCTCTTAGATTGTCTTCGATCCTTACACTTGAAAATTTGAGCTGCTTAGTGATCTTGAATCTGTCTAAAAATCACTTGACTGGATCTTTTGCAGCAATAATTAAAGGTTTCGAGACCTCCAAGGTAGGTCTCTCAATGAAAACCTATTCACTGGAACCGTTTCAGAAGAAATCTGTGCCTTGAAGAGCTTGTACAGTTTGTATTTGTACTTGTATTTGTACAAAAATCAAATTTCCGGTTCACTTCCTTCATGTATAGGTAATATGACTGCTTTGAGATATCTCAGCATTGCCGAAAACTCATTGAATTCCAGCATACCAACTAGTATATGGAACCTCGACAATCTCTTGGTATTGGACCTGTCTTCCAACTTCTTCAGCGACATACTACCTAAAGAAATTCAAAATTTGAAGGCAGCAACATATGTTAGTTTGTCAGCAAATCATATCTCAGGAAACATTCCAAGCTCAATTGGAGGTCTGCAAATGCTATTGACACTTTCTTTGCCAGAAAATAAGCTACAAGGATCTATTCCAGACTCGATGGGTGACATGTCAAATTTGGTGTTCTTGGACTTATCCAATAATCATCTTTCAGGTCTAATCCCAAAGTCCTTGGTGGCATTTCAATTTCTCAGTTACATCAATCTTTCTTTAAATAATTTAGGGGGTGAAATTCCATCTGATGGCCCTTTCAAAAATTTCACGAGTCAATCATTCATGTCTAATGGAGGGCTCTGTGGTAGTACAAGATTTCTTGTTCCTCCTTGCAGCACTTCCATAGATCACAAGTCAACCAGGAAGAAAACATCTCATGTGATATTCATTACATCAGGTATTGGAGCATCATTAATGGCTATAGCCTTAACGATAAGATTTCTAAGGTATCGAAAGAAAACTGAGGTTGGTAGGACTGAAGGGATATTGGAGATCAAAAACTTTACAAAGGATTTCTTATTATGAGCCTTTACAAGCAACTAATGGTTATGAGGAAAGCAATTTGCTTGGCACAAGGAGTTGTGGATTTGTCTACAAAGGGATTTTAAAAGATGGGAAGCTAGTGGCGGTTAAAATGTTCAATTTACAAGTGGAAATTTTGCTAGGGAGTTTCGAAAGAGAATGTGAAGTGTTTTCGCAACGTTCGCCATCGAAATCTCACAAAAGTACTTGGCAGTTGCTGTGATAACGATTTCAAAACTTTAGTTCTTGAATTCATGCCTAATGGTAGTCTACGAAAAGTGGTTGTATTCCCACAACTATTTCTTGGATATAATGCAGAGATTAAACATAATGATAGATGTTGGCGCATGCAATTGATTATCTTCATAATGGCTACTTGATACCAGTGATTCATTGCGATTTGAAGCCTAGTAATATCTTGCTAGATGTAGAAATGGTTGCTCATGTAACTGACTTTAGCATCGCAAAATTGATGGATAAAGATAACAACACTGTCTACAAAACGACACTAGCCACCTTTGGTTATATTGCACCAGGTAAAGTCTAAAACTAACTCTTCAATTTTCTTTTAAATGCCAATTTTGTTTAAAGTTCCTTGTAACCGAGGTCATGTAATTGATTCTTTAAATGTAATTGATTACCACTGCAGAATATGGTTTGGAAGGACTTGTATCAATGAGGTGTGATGTTTATAGTTTTGGAATAATGTTGATGGAAACTTTTAGGAGAACAAAGCCCATGATGAAAAGTTTACAGGAAATTCGAGTCTCAAACTCTGGATAAAAGACTCCATGCCGCATAGTGTAATTGAAGTTCTGGATGCTAACTTACTAAAGCCAAATAAAGAGAACTTCACAGGAAAATTGGAGTGTGTTTCTTTAGTCATGGAATTGGCTTTGCATTGCAGTGTAGAATCTCCTAAAGAAAGGATCGACATGAAAGATGCTCTTGCAGCACTAGAGAAGATTAAGGTTCAGTTTCTATCCTTAGGTAGGGCCTAAATAGCAAAACTCTGTTTTCTAGATTTGATTTTTTGTAGTTGACAATTCTAACTTCTAAGTCCTAATAGAGCACCAATGCCTGACGATGAGCTCCCTGCGTCAAGTCAGAGAGATACCTACGAAGCCCGCGTCAAGTCAGAGAGATACCTACGAATCATCAAAAACAAAAATTGAACCCAGAAATCTGTCAAACTCTACATAAACATACTTAAGCTATCAAACACAACTGAACAAACGACTAAAAGAAATTGGGTTGCCTCCCAATGAGCGCCTTTCTTTAATGTTTTTGGCTAGACATTAAACACCACTCTTCAATTTGGATGTAATTCAATTTTCCTTGTAATCGGTGGCCATTCTTCGGGATCCAAATAACCATTGAGTGCAGCTTTCTTTCTTACCTCATAAAACTACTTTCATCTCTTGATACTTGCTCGCAGTAACTTCGAATTTATCCCTACAAACAAACTCAGAAAATTCTTGCACAGAGAGATTAATAGCATGAATAGCAAACACAGAGTGAGAATTAACATGATGTTCCATTGTATCAAAAATATTAAAGTGGACTATTTCTCCATCAAATTTATGGACAAGATACCCTTATTAACATCAAATTTTATCTGTGCTGTGCTAAAAAAGGGTCTATCTAGTAGCAAAGGTGAGGGGTCAGGGGAATGATCGTCATCCATGTCAAGTATATAAAAGTCAGTTGGGAATCCCAAATCATTAATTTTGACCAATACATCCTCAACCAACCCATCAGGGTACGCATTGGTTCGGTCAGCTAACTGAATTATTATCCCAATTTCTTTTAATGGATCTAGGTTCATAGAAGTATAGATAGATTTAGGCATTACATTAATCGATGCCCCTAAATCCAGCATGGTCTTCCTAATCAAAGTGTTGCCTATTCTACAAGGGGATAGTGAACATACCTGGATCCCCACACTTCGGTAGGAGTTTTCTTTGTAGAACCACTGATACATTCTCCCCCACAATGACCCTTTCATCTTTCCTCAGCCTTCTTCGGTTGACGCATAAATCTCTCAAAAATTTTGCAATACTTTCGCACTTGTTTGATTGTGTCTAGTAGGGGGATATTGATATCTATCTTGCGAAACACCTTTTTGTCCTGCTTTTTCGGTTTCTCCAACCTGCTAGAAAATGGAGAGGAATTAGTTTTAACGTCTATGATCGGGTCAGGAAGTACCACTGGATTTTTGCTGCTTGTGTTCTCTGCCTTAAGCTCTTTCTCAATATTCTCTTCGTCCTTTTTCTTTGGAGTCATGAGTTCGGACCCCTGAATTTCCTTCCCGCTCCTTAAGGTCATTGCACTTACATTCATCAGGTTTAATTCAGGTTGAGACAACAATTTTTCATAAATTTGGGATTCTAAACGGTTGATTGCTACTGCCATCTGACTCATCTGACTTTGCATTTCTTGTATCTGGCCCAATTGATTTCTCATACTTTGTAAGTCAGAATCCGTCTTTTGTTGATTAACAATTAATTGTTTCATCATCTCTTTCATAGACGAACTTGAGTTTGAAGGGGGTGGTGGCGGACGAGGTTGGTACTGCTGGTGATGCCCTTGCTGTCTATTTGGTGCAAAATTAGACTGACTATTTCCTTTATAATTAAAGTTAGGATGATCTCTCTAACCAGGATTTTACGTATTCGAGTACGGGTCGTATGGCTGTCTTGGCGCGGGCGCGTGACTAGCCATGTTCACTTGCTCCACACTTTCTTCTTGAATCATCGGGCATATCTCTGTAGAATGACCCATAGCAGTGCAAATTCCACACACCTTGACTTGAGATGCATTTCCTACAGCCAGTTGCCTAACAAATGATGTCAATTCAGTCAACTGCTGCTGGATAGAGGATGTCTCTACCTCATTCACCTTGCGTGTTGGAACATCCTCTCTCGTACCAAACTGCTGCGAATTCTCAACCATTCCTTCAATTAGCTCCCACGTTTCTTGAGGGGTCTTGTTCACCAATACCCCTCCACTTGCAACATCAATTATACTCCGGTCTTTGAAGAGTAGCCCCTCGTAAAAATATTGGATGAGCAGTTACTTACTTATTTGGTATTGAAGGCACTTGATGCATAATTTCTTGAACCACTCCCAATAATCATAAAGTGACTCTCCTAGATGCTGCTTGATACCGCATATCTCTTTTTTTAGATTTGCAATTCGAGACGCAAGAAAAAATTTGTCCAAAAAATTTTTCTTCAATTAGTCTCACGTGGTAATGCTACCTATGGTAGGTAGTACAACTAGTCTTTTGCAAAATCCTTCAAGAAAAAGGGGAATGCCCTCATTTTTATCTGCTCTTCTATAATACCCGAGGGTTTCATGCTGTTGTAAACGACGTCGAACTCTTGTAAGTGTTTGTAGGGCTCCTTACCTGGTAGACCATAAAAAAATGGTAAGATGTGAATTAGACCAGATTTTAATTCAAAGGGAGTGTTATCATTCAAATTTGGGAAAGTAATGCATAAAGGTTGCTGATTTAAATTAGGAGCAACCAACTCCCTTAATGTTCGTGCATTCGCCATAGTGACTTCTTCTTGATTCGAGTCACTCGAAGTGTCACCAAACGAATCTGTTGGTTCAACTTCAGGCTCAAGTCTTTGAGATGCAGCACTTGATTGCTCCTCTCTGAGTTGTCTGGTCTCTTTTCGTGTTTTTCGCGCGGTCTTCTTTTACCTCAGGGTCACAAATCAATTCTTCTGTACGAGAAGAACGAGGCATACACTAGAGAAGTACCAGGAAATTAGAACAAAATATGAACTTGAAAAGAAACAAATAACTGACACCAGTCCTCGACAACGGCGCCAAAAATTGATAGATTGTCGAAGCCTGTACAATAATAAAAATAAACCTAATTGCCAATTAAAATAGCCAAAAACCTAATTCCAAGTACTAGAGCAGGGACTCTAGGTGTGCAATAGGTTACTTGATTCACCCTATTTCTGAAAAGTTTGCTTGATCCAATATATCCGAATGGGATGACTCTTACACAAATAATTATTAACTTGTAAATAGGGCAAGTAGGGTCGTATCCTCAGAGATTGGATGTATTTGTCTCTTTAAAAATCCAAAGTAACATAGGGGGTGTTTTTGTATAGAGGATGACAATTAAAATAATTCAACTAAAAATAAAATAACTAACTAAAAATTAAATGATAATTCACTAAAATCAAGATAATAATAATTAAAGGTCTAACCAAGAAATAACTTCAACAAATTGATTATCGATGCATAAGCAATTTCAATTATTTATTAATAAATAGGTTATAACTGCCAAACAAGCGATGACAGCTAACCCCTCCTTATTGTGTCAGTGACTAAGATACGCCCGTTAATCACTGCTCTAATTGAGAAATAATCTTAGGTACGTCCATAAGATTTAATTTCCCAATTGCCTTACATATTAGAGAAATCCTATTCTAACCAAATAATGCACTATCAGGATTATTTTAAATTAGCCCACGTATTCCCCTGACACAAAACCCAATTATGCTAGTTGTCACTATTTCAAGATAATTAAACAATTATAGATTTAATGCCCTAATTGACGTTAGATTACCAAATTAACTAATTATCCGAATCTAAGACAATTAATTAATTAAATAATCATAAATATTGCAATCAAGAAAAATGCGAATATCAATAAATAAAAAAAATTAAATTAAATCGATCTCATAATTTTTAAGCGAACCAAAGCTTCCGTTGCTCCTTGACTAGAGTAAGGAAATTAGTTTATCTTTAATGCGAATGTGATGGTATCGAATAGAAATCAGGCAATGGAATTGCTCACAATTGGTTGAGATATAACAACTTGCTCAGAACTTAACAATAATAGCAAGTAATATCAGCAATGAACTGATAAAAATTCACTTAATAGGACTTGTATTGATTGAAATAATAGGATTACAGAATTTGGCGGGAAAAGGAAAGGGGATGAACAAGAATGAAGGAAAATAGAAAGAATGGTGCTCAGGGAATGATCCCTAACAATGATTAACAAATTCCTACTTTCCCCTTCCTGATCATGCCTATATATAGCTAGCTAGTAACTAATTTCCCTCTGCTTCCTTGATCCAGCTTGCCCTCGTGATTTGGCTAACAGAATCCGTTGCAGGACCACTTGCTCATTGAGTTCACGTTGCTTGAACACTTTCCCAGTAAAGGCGTGATTTATGGTTTCGCGCCTTCTCTTGCTTCCTTGATCTCTTCCACGCCTTTTTTGCTGAGTGTACGTCTTCTCTTCTTGGATAAGGCGTGACCCTTGCTTCCACGCTTTTAGCTTATTAAATCTGTTTCATGACAGTGAAAAACCCACACACAATTGCAGAAGTAATTGTGGCCACTGCCGCTGATTCTTGAGAGTTCAATTCATTCCAATCAAGAAGGAAAGCAAGATACAGGAAGTTATCAATTGGGTTTCGCTTGTCTCCAACATACGAAGAGGAAAGCTACTATAAGCTAATAAGGAAAAGTCAAAAGCTAGGCTCCAGTCCTCTGACATGCGTAGGAAGGAAAAACCAAAAAGAGATCCAAGGGAAAAGTTAAAGAAAAAACTAAGCTAAAGGAGAAAAGTCCTCTCCTATCTAATATCTATTAAAGTCCTACTCTAATGCGTATATCCTGTGCGACGGCCCCCCTTGGAAAAAGAAGATTCAGCCGTTCTCTTCTCTTCAGCAATTACTAAAAAAATTTAGTTTGATGGGTTCAGACCTCTGATGGCAATAGTCAATCAAGATCTAATCATGAACCCCACTCTAATATCAGTTTATTGGGTTTTAGATGCGGAATAAATACTATTAAAAAAATTAAATACACAATAATTTAATGATAAATAAGTCATTAGTATAAAAATAAACAATATACAAAATTTAACATGGTTCCTTATTGAGTTTACATCTATAGAGAGAATACCTATTTTTTGTTATGAGAGAAAAAGCCTTATGTAAGAATATAACTTGAATCCAAACTCAATGCTTATATACCATCTCTTACACCTAAGAGCCTTCTCTTACCCCATGTACAAAGCTACATGGCTCCTTGTGTGCCACTATGTAGTAAACTAATTCCTACCTATTTATAAGTCATATTACTGGACCAACATCAAAATAATAATAGAATTTAAATGCTAATTCCTAAACTCATACAAAATAGGAACTAGTTTCTAATTCCTAAACTCATATAAATAGGAAATTCTTAAAATATTACTTCAAGTAATTAAAACAATTAGAAAACTAGTTACTTTCATACAAAAGAACCACCTAAAAGAAATTAAGCCAATTTGAAGAGAATCCAATAGAGATAGTAAAAGTGTAGGCCGCCAATAATGGAATTACCTTTCAAGAGCAACCTGAGGAGAGGATACTGATTTGATATGTTCTAACTTCACTTTAAAAAAATAAAATAAAATTCTCCACATTAAGAGCTAACAAAAGCCCCAAAGATAGTACGCATAAGAGAAATTTAGAGTGATATAGCTGGGTGTCATCATAAATATTCCCACTGATCTTTTGATTTTATATGAGCTAAGTGGTTGTAGCCTTTGTTTCTTCTCTTGTAAAAACAGCTAACAAATGTTGCCCTCTAAAGCATGTATATAATTCTCCCTTTTACTCGTACATTTTTTCTTGGTATGTTATTTATTGAATTTAATCAAGATAAAGCTCTCTTTTTGGTAACACTGGTTCACTTCAGTTCCCTAAACAACTTAGCATAACCAAACAGAGAATCTGTGCCAACTGAGCTTATTTATACTGTGTACAAGTAAATAGTTTGAAAGGACGTATATTTAGGTCTAGGATGACTTTTGCTTGAAACTTCCTGGTAAGTGGAAGCATATTCTTCTTTACTTGCCTCACATGTCAGTAGACTTTTCTTTGAGGTAGCTCTACCACCCGAGTCTTGGAAACTTTTTAACTAATCTCTATGTCAAGAATTGCAATGTTTCACTTTAATATTATGTACATGAATTCTATTAGACTTGACTTTTTTTTTGTTAAAACTTAAAAAAAAAAAAATCAAAGGATGCTGGCAGAAAGTCCATAAGATCAAAAGACTCCAGCAACAAGGACGTTGTTATTATCTCTAGCTAGTAACTATCACATCAGTGTCCTCAGTATAGTCAATACTTAACCATTCTTTAAATTAAAATGGTGCATTATAGGCTGATAGCTGAAGCTTGATTAAGTACATTCTTTATAAAAATACTTCACCAATTCTCAGATACTTCATACTTGCACAACTCTGTTTCTGTTCCACACCCCAAGTCCAATAGAGTTTTATATCGACCTAATTCACTTCTCACAATTTTCATTCCACGTATAAGTGGACAACTCAAATTAGGTAAGGATATTAAAGTTATGATATGCAATGAGTCAAAGAATCACAATTTTAAACGGCTTGCAGGATATAACTGTTGTAAAGGAAGAAGAACAAATGACAGCTACTATTCTTTCTGTAGTTTAGAGAGGAGCCTAAGCAACCTGATGCATTCATTTGTAGAAACATAACATTTATTGCAATCTTAATACATGATAAGGCTAAAAGATACATAATCAGGTCCACATAAAAAGTAACCAAGAACTTGCTCAAAATTCAAAGAAAGCAAAATAAAACCAATTATCTATAATGCCCCGTAACTGAAAGTCCAAACTAGGCATATATAATGACACCTATGGAATCAAGTACATAACTCTTGAGCCTTCAAAATAATCAAGCTTTTGAATTATATAGCAATATCTGTTTGATCTGGTCAAAACATTGTATCCGATCCACTCAAGGTTCTGAGAGTTGGCTACAAGAAATAGTAGGCCATGAGCGCAAACGAATAAGGAAAGTAACTTCCAACATTGAAAGATAAAATTTGCACAAAATTGCTAAGTACTTGCTGTCAGAAGAAGCTGGTGTTTAATCTTCTTCAAATTTGCTAAAACATCTTTCAAGTTCATCCTTTCTCCTGGAGATTCTCTACAGCAGTTTAGAGCCAAATTCATCATCAATAAAACACACTTCAGCTTGTGAGTGAAATGCTCATCCTCTGGCCTTATTAAGTTTGCATCAACGACTTGAAGTGCATCAGGAAGACAATCTTCTACCCAGTTTCTAAGGCTCAAATCTCCTGAAAACATTTCATCACTAGGCTTCATCCTGGAAAAGTTTCAATCAAAACTATTCCAAAACTATATACATCAATTCTTGTCGAAACTATCCCCTCTGATCCATACTCTGTCATAAGATTACAATAGTCAGAATAATGGAATTAGCTAAAAGATTAACAACAGATGGACAACTGTAGAAGCAAAGAAAATGTAGACTGAAAAGGATAAAAGATTAACCTGGTGCAATGTATCCCAGTGTTGCGACGGTGTTGGTATGCAAAATACTTTCTCCTTCACCAAGCATTTTTGATATACCAAAATCACTTACATGAGCAACCATATCTTCATCAAGCAAGATATTACTAGGCTTCAAGTCACAATGTACCACAGGAGTATCATAACCATAATGGAGATATTCCAATGCACAAGCAATATCAATCATGATGTTTACTCTTTGAAATAGATCTAAGAAATGGTCACGAAAGTACAACCACTTATCAAGATTCCCATTAGGCATGTATTTGAGTACCAAGGCTTTAAAATCAGGGTTGTAACAGCTACCAAGCACCATTGTAAGATTTCGATGGCGTAAACTCCTTAGTACCTCGCATTCTTTATCAAAACTTTTTAATGCACCTTCCACTTGCAAGTTGAATACCTTGATAGCCACAACAATGCCATCACCTAGGATCCCTTTGTAAACAGAACCAAAGCTCCCTTCTCCAAGCAAATTGCTTTCACTATAGTTATCAGTTGAGTGTAAAAGGTCATAGTAGGAAAATCTTTCATATTTTGCCACTGACATCAACTCTGTTCCACCTGAACCCTTTGGCTTCTTCAGCCACCTTAGATTCAATAATGCTCCAATTGCTATTATCAGTATCGCTGCAATCCCTGATAGACTCATGACAAGTAGAAGCACCTTTCTTTCGCTTGATCTTCTAATTGAATTACTCTGACATGGTGGAACACTAAGCCTTGGGTCACCACAGAGTCCTTCATTGTTCATGAACAATTGACCCGTAAAGTTTCTGAAGGGACCATCTTGAGGAATTTCGCCGCTTAATCTATTAAAAGAAACGTTAAATTCCTTAAGAGATTTGAGTGCCTCCATTGACTTGGGTATCACACCAGAGAGATTATTGTGTGAAAGGTCCAAGAATTCCAAGATGAGCATATTACTTATTGATTCTGGTATAGAACCTTGCAAATTATTTCTTGCCAATGAAAAGTTCTGTAAAACTAGCAACTCTCCAATTGTTGCAGGGATTTTGTCTGATAATTGATTGAAGGAGATATCCAAACTATATGCTGCTTTGAGGTTCCCGATCTCTAAAGGTAACGATCCACTTAAGAAATTTGATGAAAGGTTGAGAATTTGGAGATCTTTCATGCTCAATAGGGTAGCGGGTATCATGGAAGTCAACCCATTGGAGTCCAAATAAAGCTGTCTCAAATGTGTCATATTTCCTAAGCATTCTGGAATACTACCAAAGAATTGATTTTGACTCAATTGTAACAAACCCAAACTATGCAGTCCACAGAAAATGTCCAAGACATCTCTTATTTGATTGAAGTCCAGTTTCAACTCCTGAAGATTTGTCAACCTATGGATAGTTCTTGGTACTGATCCAATCAATTCATTACCTGAAAAATCTAGAACTAGTAAACTGCTTAAATTGTTGATTCCGACTGGGATGTTTCCTTTGATTTTACAACTAAATGCATTCAAGTGTTCAAGAGTCGAATAGTTAGAAAAAGAAGCAGGTAGAAAACCATTTAGAGGATTCAGATCCACTGCCAGATATCTCAAGAATCTGCAGGTAGGAAACCATTAGAGGATTCAGATCCACTGCCAGATATCTCAAGAATCTGCAAGTCATCAAGAAAGTGAAAAAGCTTAATTCTGGAGATGAGGGTTCGCTTGACAGCTTGTTTGAAAGCCAAGTTTAGAAATTCTAGATTGCTTAAACTTCCTAAAGAGTCGGGGATTGAACCTGTAAGCTCATTATTGTCAAGCGACAAAGTAACTAGCTGAGAAGCATTTGAGATGAAGCTAGGTATAACTCCACTCAAGAAATTATGGTAAATGTTAAAATACTGCAGATTGCTTAGCTTATTACTCATTGTCAAAGGAATAGTTCCTGGAAACTTGTTCTGGCAGAGTTCAATTCTTTTGAGAGATGAGATGTTAAAAATTGTTGCTGGTATGGAACCCGATAATGTATTGATGTCTAAATGAAGCTCCTCTAATTTGTGAAGGTTCCCAATCTTTTCAGGTATTTCACCTGTAACATAGTGAAGTACTTTTGTGTTAGCATACCATCGACAACTTTCCATTGTAATGGAAAAATAGTCGTGATCCTTTTATTTTATAGATCCAATCGTAACCTGAGCTTTGCCAATGGTTTAAGCAATTAAGAGCTTTTAATTAGAAACTTTGGCATACCAGTCAATTTGTTGTCGGCAAAACTTAAAATCGTCAACATGGTTAGATTCCCAATTTCATTTGGAATTGCACCTGCAAAATTTCAACGTTTATGAGATTCATTTGACTTGTATTGGAAGTATATAATAACAACATTAATTGAGACTACTGAATTCTCCAAATGCATTAATTGGAAATGATTATAGAATGTCTATAACATGGATATAGGGGATTTGGCCCAATTATAGATTAGGTTTGAACTGGATTTGTGAGGGCCCAAATCCGTTAGCGTAGTGTAACAGAATTAGACGTGGTTTCCTTCTCTATCTTAGATCAATCAACTCCTTTGTGCTTCATTTCTTCTTCTTCCTCTCTTTCTCTTACTCTGCTTAATCACATATGTACAATTATTAATATATATAATTGTATATTAGGTAATATATATAATATATAACTATACATATTGTACCATGAAATATTAATAATTTATGTTGGATTTGGGTATTATCCCACCAACCGTTCATTTTGTTAGATTTGGATTTTATCCCCCCAACCTTTGTTGGACTTAGATTTTATTCCACCAACCGTTTATTTTGTTGGATTTGGATTTTATCCCATCAACCGGGATAAAATCTGAACCCAACAATTTATAATAATTCATAAATATTAAGTATATATATACTTATGTACTTAATTATTAGTTTAGGTGAAACTCGATTTGATTCCAAAACTCGTATTAAAGTGTGAGTTGAATTTGAACCTTCTAATTTAGGCCTGAACCCAAAAATTCAAAAGTCTGAAAATCCTATTTATTGTCTTAACCAAGTTTGGATTTATCAAAGTCCAACTCATGGAGTCCAATTGACACACCAGTCTTGGTGCAAGTCTCCAATCTAATGGATTCCTATTCTCGCACAACTACTTGGTTCAGCCTTAAGTTGGCCTTTTGCGGAAAGTAAATCCCAAATCCTTCTACCCTTACTCCTCCTCACTGATTCCAAAATAATCTACTGTTATTATAACCTAACAAACAATAACCAATACTCTGCTTGCCTTCGATTTCACCATCAGATTGCACTACCTCTACCGCTGTGCCTATCGCCCTCCTATGGATCTGTATGCCATAGTTTGCTGGTGTATTTTTTGTACAATAATGCTGATAGAATGTTGTTTTCTTGTGAAAAACTATATGAATATGGTGATACAGAATGGGTTAAATGATGAGAAAGTGGCATGAAGAAAGAGGAATATGGTGATTTTGTTTTTTGAGAAATTCAGGCTGCTTGGGGTGTATTATGGCAAAAATTTGAGATTATTTATGTTTGACTTTGTTTATCTTTTGCTCATGAATGTCTCGGGCTAAAGATTTCACCTCAATAGTAAATAGATGGACATGGGAGAAAGAATTTGTTGGTAATGGAAAGCTTGGTTGAATAAAGGCTTCGGGGTATTATCGGATGTTTAGCTTTGTTTATCTGGTCATGAATGTCTCAAACTAAAGATTTCACCTCAATTAAAAAATAGATGGGCATGGGAGAAAGAATTTGTTGGTAATGGAAAACTTGTTTGAATAGAGAAAGAGAAAGTTGGGGCTTGGAGGTATCATCGGACTTTTGATAAAATAATAATAATAATAATGCTGACATCAGTCGACATATAAAAAAGGGTAATTTCAGAAACCTCCATTCAAGTTTCTAATAATATCACTTAGTACCTTTAAAATTTAAAAATATCACTTACCTTCCCTATTTTCAAAATTTTTTTGGTAACACTTTCAATCCAAGTCAAAATATATGATTAAAAAACTAATTTTAAAAGAATTGGTAATCTCATTCCAAAGTTATCCTTTTGTTATGATCCCTTAATTGTCATGATAATTTTTTTTTTCTTAGAGGATCAATAGTGAATTCACACTTAACCCCTTAATAACTTGGATTTCAAAGAGGATCAATTGTGTGCAAAAGTTGAATTTCAAATTCAAATTTTGCATAGTTGTCATTCATCCAACGCTGACAGTGTATACACTCTCAGTGCAGGAAAGATTAATTCTCACACTTAACTCCTTAATTTTTTGAACCCATAATCTTTTAGTTACAAGTGAAGTATCTTACCAAATACGCCGTGTTCTATCTGTTTATGATAAACTAATTTAGAAACACTTAACATTTGAAAGCTTGACCAGTGTGGCTAAACACATAACATTTCTTAACTGATTTGAGAGATCCTTTAACAGTTTTTTTGGGTCATAATATGGACAAAATTTTTTTAAAATTGTACAAATTCTGAATATTTTACAAAACACATAAAAACCATATGAAATACTGCAAAGATGAAAAAAAAAGAACCTTTTTAGCACCTTGAAAACATCTCAAATAAATTTTAAATGTTATTGTGAACACTTTCCCTTCTTTTGGTTTTCAAATCATTAATTTGGACAAATAAAAAATAAAGACTCTAGACAATTTATAAAATTCCTTAAATTCACTCAAGACATGTTACATAAAAGGAAAGATTTCTTTTATTTGGTACTCTAATGGTGTATTAATAATGAAGGTAGGTCCAATATTAAAGTTCTAAAAACAAAACCGATTCCTCTAATTGCAAAATTTTTGGGTTCATTCCTTTGCCAAAAACGGGTCCATTACTTATTAAGTGGCAGTAGATCACCAAATGGACAAATTCCAAAGAAAAATCTACTTTTGCAGTTTGAGAATATCTTAAATGAACTTTTATTATTTGTTTGTGCATTAAATGAACATGATGCTTATGTTTGTAGCAACTATAATTTAACGCATCAAACTTGCATCTTCATGCTTTTTGTCTTTATTTTCAACTTTTAATTATATCATTACAATTGTGTAAAATAATAGTGCAACAAAAGGGCAACGTTAGAAAGAAATTATTTTCTTTTTCATAAAATGAGTAGTTTAATCATATATATATCAATTGGGTTAATAGTATTACAAAAATTTTAAAATGAGAGAAATAAGTAATATTTTTAAAACTTTATGGACACTAAATGATACTGCTAGAAACCTCAGGAAAATGGTAAACATTAAGATTTAAGACCCATACAATAAGGGTGTTTATATTATAAATCTATTTGGATGTAGGACCTTTTGATAATATTGACAAACCTCAAGGTCTGATATGTAATTTGATTAAACTTCAGAAGAGGTAAATGTAATTGGCCCAAGAACATATACGCACTCATATATAAACGTGAATGTCTATGTGGGTATATATGTATGTAAATCCCAAAATCCAATTACATGATTTGCATATTTAAGTTTGAAATTTTGATTGCAAATTTAAAGTTGTAACTTGTAAGGGATGGTTCAGAAGAAATTTGCCAAGTGATACACCCAAAATGGAATCCACAAACAACACTCTGCATTTATATATAAAACACATTATACCAAAATAACTAGAGCTCGTGGGACATTAACGATTATGTACCACACACAACTCTTAAACTTATACACCAATTTGCAATAGCAGGGACTTACCTCTCACTTCTACTCAAGACTTGCCCTCTAATTATACATGCACTAAGTTATCACAATTAAGACTGTGCTGATTTCCTTCGGGAAGATTCTAGAAATGCAACTTGCAGCTATACAAATCTAGTGAATGCCAGACTAATAGAGAAACAGAGAGGCGGTGCTCTCTCATCACTGTCTACCAAACCCGCAAAAAGAAAATGTTGGTATAGTTATTGTTTTTCTCTGAAACCTCCATATAGAAGACGAGAAGCATAAGCTTACTAGATATCTCTAATGCAAATACAAGAACAGAAGCATAAGCTTAATCTATAGTTAAAAAATAGGAATAAAAGCAGGTCACTAAAACATTTTACCTGTTAAACTGTTCATCGCAGGTATAGGCCCTCCAGCATTGTCAAGTTCCCGATTCCGTTAGGTATGGATCCAGTGAAATGGTTCCCAAACAAGGCAAGATACCGAAGCAGTGAACACTGAGACACCGTTGAAGGTATTCGACCGATCAAATTGTTCTCTGCTAGACTAAGCCATGTAAGTTTCTGAAGGCGGTGACAGATGTCGTCCGGAAGAATACCAGATAGGCTGTTATTCAAGAAGGAAACGCTTTCCATTGAGGAAAGATTGAAAGCATGGAGAGGCAAAGGACCGGAAAGCTGATTACTCTCAATAATCAAATTCTTCAAATTATGAAGATTCTGAAATTCTGTTGGAACGGTCCCCTCAATTGAATTGCAAGACAGCCATAAAGTCTCCAAGTTTGACATGTTAGAGATGGAAGGCGGGATAGAACCCGTAAAGCTATTGATTCTGAGTGACAGGTATTGGAGTTTGTATAAAGAACCAAACCAGGAGGGAAGCTCTCCACCGAGGTATCCCAAAATTAAGGTATCTCAATCTGCTCAAGTGAACTAACTCACGGGGCAATTCTCCGTGGAAATTGTTGCTGCTAATGTCAAGGGAAACCAGAAAGGACAGGTTCCCAAGTTGAGGAGGTAAGGTACCAGTAAGCTTCATGCTTGAAATATTCAAGAGTCACTCGACGGAGTCGAGCGTCACAGGTGACTCCCATCCAATCACAGACGGAGAAGGTAACTGACCAATTTTTTGCCAAGATTTTACGAGAATCTGAAGTGATCATGCGATCTCTAAAAGCAAGAAGCGCTGACTGATCAGCTGTAATATTACTGTTGCTGGCTGCCATGATGGCTAACCACGCTAAACTAAAGATAAACAAGAAAAAGTAGTAGATTTTGTTCATGGCAATGCTCATGGTTCAATTTCAGATTTTTTTGAGCTCACAAGTAAGAGTTGGGCTCAAGTTTAACCCTATATATAGCTATAGACGAGCGTGGGAAGCAATAGCTAACACGCTCTTAGAAAAATAAAACCAAACAAATGGAAAGAGCCTGTAATATTGATATTCCTGCTAAGTTCCAAACAAGTACTATCAGATCATGGAAGGATGGACCTTTAGGGGAGGGACCTCCGTCAAGTCGTGTTTTAACCTCTTGTTGGATTAGCAGGGCAGCAAGTCGGTGATGGTAGAACAGTCTTCGGAGACCATAGCTTCAAGGCGAGGGCGTCTACCCTGCAAAACAGGACCGTTTCTTGATATATTCCAGCATCTTCCCATTCTAGCTTCTGTTGTCATGTGCACTGTGAAGAAACAGACAAGCACTTGTCTCCCATCTCAAGTCGTTCCTGAACTCTCCTTTCAAAGTGAAGTGTGGACTTCTGCTATTCCATCGTGCAGGAGGGATATTTTTTGGCACTTTGTTGGTTAAAGGCACTCTTATTTTTCTCGGGATATCGTCCGTTGCATTTTGTAGACATATCAATAAAATTTACACTCCTAGCCACAATGTAGTTAATTAGAGATATATCAAGGTCACTTCGAATCACAAAAAATTTTCTAAATAATTGTAGATAAAACTTTCATGTATGTAGACATATTACTTGTAACCAGTACATATATTTAAAAAATGCTATTTATGTGTAATGCTCGAGTATTGACTTCTACATACATCCATATTACTTATTTAATTTTAATATTAATTGGTTGGTATATGAAATATGAAATACTGGCTTGTCTAGATTATCAACTATATTCTATTACAGGGCAAGTTCTGTAGAACCACGTAGGCCAAGTATTTGATCTCTATAGTACTTGTAATGTACAACGATAAGGTTTTTTTTGTTTAGCCCTCTCTCTCCTATTCACACCCATTCGACCCTGAAACTATCAGGTTCTATTTAATCTCTATAAGTAAGTCATATAATAGTAAGGTTCTATTTGATCTCTATTCGATTTATTCGCTTTATAACTATGTGAGGCATCTTGTAGGGCCATTAGATTCTTGCTTTGATTTCGTTCAAAGCAATTTTTTTTTCTCGCAAGTTATCGTCAACCAACATAGCCAATTGATTATTACTTTTATCATAATTGACAGATTATCCGTTACAAATCGGTTAATATCAATATTTTCTTCCCGTATTCATCAAGGCATTGGTGGATTGCCAATCTATTTGACATCTTATTCCACCTTTTCCAGTCTAATTCGCCTGAAAGTTTTGCCAAAAAAACAAATTGAAAAGAAAAAGTTTGGATCTATGAACTTCGTTTCTCATTTCTTAGTAGAAGAATTTGAACTTTGAATACTCGATCATGCTATGCATCAACTTATTGCAAGAGCAACATTTTAGAGTTAGTACCATAAAGTTGCAATGGAAATGAAACTGACTCTAAAATGTTGCTACAGTATTAAATAATGGCCTATGTCTTGCAATTAAATAGAGCAAAATGTCCAAAGATGATCCAAAGTCTTGACTTCTTTTATGTTGCAATTGTGAAAAGAGTTAAGACGGAAATGAAACTGAAAGGCCTTATTAGGAAGTGGCACTCGCATTGCAACATGAACCAAATCAGCATGTTGATTTTTGGAATTATAACTCAATGAATAACCAAAACTAGTAAACTATGGACTTCGTAATCTTTCCTTAAGTTGTAGAAAAATTTGCTAGCTAGTCAAGCCGTGATGTTTGCTAGAAAATGGAAGGATGCTTCGTAAATACGTAAAGTGATAGACATTGTTGCCCACTTGTCATCAATTACAAATGTGTAGCGTACTGTGACTGATAATCAAGAAGTCCACAATTCATCTTTTAAGAAAGACTTGAACTTTTCTTCTTTCCTTTTTCCTTTTGTTAATTTTTGTATAAACTCAAAGACATTTTCCCTTCAACATACTTTTGCATGTCATCAAATGAAGTTAAATAATAGCAGCCAAAGATTTTTTACTCACACCTTCAATTTGCTTCTTATAGGACTAATATTTAAAAGAGAGGAGGAAAAAAAAAAGATAAAATTGCATCACTAAATGCAAATGTTAGCACCAGCACAGTATCCTTTTGTAATTGTGGTCGCATCAAACTACCTCAAATTCTTGACTACGCACCGATTGCCATGAAGATGGCGACTGGGAAAAACTGATCACAAAATTGGTCTATATATTTTTCGACCTGATTTGGAAGATAAGCATAAGATACAAAATTGTGTACCAATTACGTGGAAAGAAAGCAGGAAAGGTGATGTACCAACTACCAATTATGTGGAAAGAAAGCACTCTGCAGATGTTGAACGTCACAAAGTCTTGGTCGTCTTGGGCCGTAGCCCAGAATACACATTAGAGACTTGCACGGCAATGTCTTGGGGCAAAAAAACAGAGAAATGGAAATGAGAGACTCTACAATGGATCCTAAATTCTTTAACTAAACAATGAGATGCTTTACAAATATATTAATGGTCTTGAATTTGGCAATGGGGAGGTTTTCTTCTTTTTGCTTGATTAGAATCTTATCCTTCTTTTTTTCTCTAAGTACTTTTAGTTTCATTTTTGGGTATAGGGGTGTACCAAAATCTATAAAATAGTTATCTAGACAGTTAAAAGTCCATTAAATTTTTGTGGGAGTTTGTTTGAAGGGTGGATATGAGTAGTTATCTTTCTTGAATTTAATTTAATTTGATATTTATATTCTACACTTTCCAATGAGGTTGAGAATCAATTAAATTTTTAAGAATCTTATAGAATTTTTTTGTATGTTTTATTCAAGGAGATGGTTAGTCTTAATACGACACTTTAAATACATAATATCTCTTTTACTTTTAGTAAACTTCAGAAAAAAAATCCTTTTGATGTAATGACAGACAAAGAAAACCAGCAAGTGATGTTTCAATTATATTGTCATTTTTGTACTGGTTCCCACTAAGTTTTTCTTTTTTCTTTTTACTATTTCAATGTTATCCAACTTAGTTCATGCTAACATATTATTTAAAAAAAATACAATCTTTGATCCAAGGTTAAACCATGATTCAAAAGTTCATTTACTTCATTTACCAGTCTAGATTTAAAAATATTGCCATAAATGATATGACCCGAAAACTACTACAATCCTGACGCAGCTACTTCCAAGTGGTATTCTACAAATATTACCAACACTGACAGTGAAGGCAGGCAGGGAACCATTAAAACATTTGATGAGAGGTTGAGCTTTTGCAACTCTTGTCATATTCCACAGGCTAGCTGGTATCGTGAAAGTCAATCGGTTTGTATCCAGGTATATCCCATTCAGAGATGTCATATTCACAGAACATTCAGGAATTGCACCAATGAATAGATTCTGACTCAAACATAATTCTCCCAACATGTGTAGTTCGCAGAAAGCGTTTAAGGACTCTCTCACTCCATTAGAGCTCAAGTCTAATACCTAAGTTTTCGTAAACCATGCCAAGTTCTTGGGACATGTTATCTCATTTCGTTGTTTGATAAATCTAACAATAATAAACTTCTCAAATTTCCCAATGCATCGGGAATACTTCTCTTGATTTTACATGATCAGCAGTCAAAATCCGTAGAGAAGCATTTATATTGTTAGGAATCAAAGATGGAAGATAACCATTCAGAGGATTACGAGACGTAAATATTCCAAGTGTGCAATTCATCAGCTAGGTGATAAAGCTCAATTCTTGAGTGGATGATTCACTTGCTAACCTGTTGATAGACAAGTCTAGAAAATTGAGGTTCCTTAAATTTCCTAGCGAGTTGGGAACTAAACCAGTAAACTTGCTCCCTTTGAGTGAAATCAACATGACCTTGGAAGCATTTGAGATGGAGTACGGTGTCACTCCACTCAAGTAATTGCTGTCGAGCCGGAGTTTTTCAAGATTCCTAGATTACTGCCGAAGGTTGAAGGAAGTGTTCCAGAGACGTGATTAGATGCAAGTACAAACTTTTGCAGGGCTGACATGTTGTAGATTTCCCTTGGTATGGAACCACTTAATTGATTAATCATCAAGTCAAGTCTGTCTAATGTGTAAAGTTTGGCAATATCTTTTGGTATAACACCTGTTAAATTGGAGCAAAGTGATCGGTACAATTATAAATACAATTACAGACACGAAAAGTAAGCTTTATCAACTTCACATGACATAGATCTTTTCAAATCTACAATCCAGGCCATGAACTGCTTTGACCCCAGGTTCTGTTTGGTCCAAAGCCTGGTAAGATTGGGATCATTTGCTTTTGGCAAGTAAGAATTGGTAATTAAGATAGAAAACGACTTGACTCCTAATGTTTAAGAAATTCAACATACCTGTCAAGTTGTTAATACCAATATCCAAGAAGCTCAACATTGTTAAATCACCAATATCCTTGGGAATAGCACCTGCGAAATCATAAAATTGATAAGTTCAATGTTACATATAGTTTTTGTAAAATTTGGGACACAAAGGACTTAATGCATTGTACTTCTTTACTTCTTTTGCATAAAAGAATGTGAATATACACATAATCATAATTAGCTACGAACCACAATCTTGCTAAGTTCTGATTAAGGTTAATTTATTACCAACCTACCTGCCAAGTAGTTCTTACGAAGATTCAGAGGAAGCTAGTCATAATAATCTAGAAAAACTGATTTTTACACTAGCATTTTCTGATACTATTGGTTCCCTTTTTTCTTCTTCTTTTTTTTTTTTTAAAAATTATTTTGGCAGTACCTACCTAGTTTAAAATTCATGTCATGGATCAGAGCAGCTATGATTCAATATTGAAGACTTTTGAGCTTCACATTCTACCCATATTCGACAGCTGTCGTTGCAGGCCTGATCGTAGTATCATGTTAACATTCTCCACAATGTGAACATTTGAAATGGATGTTAGCAATAACCAATATAGATAATATAAAACATAAATTGATGTTAAAACAAATAGGAGAGAAAAACAAAATTTGCTCTTATATTGCTAATTCAATGATTGGAAATCAACCATGTTGACAAATCCAAGGAAAACAAAAGCTCGAAAGCAGGCGCAAAAGACAAATTAGAAGTCAGATTCTAAATTTTATTAAAACACATATTTACAGGGCAAAAGGCTCCGATGCCTTGAGAAAAAAAAATGAAGGAATAGCCTAAAAAAATGCTGTCTTAGTTCCACTATAATTATAGACTCCATTTTTCTTGTTTTTCAAAATTATTTTCTTTAGAAGGGAAGGATGGGATTTAAGAGACAGAGAGGGGAAAGGAGGATTTGAATTCAAGGCTTCTTAGTTCTAAGGCTTCAAACAAGAGACAAAACCTAAATCTAAAATAGTATGGTCATCATTAAATGTTGCGGATTGAAAAGGTACAGATAAAGGGCAAATGTTGTTAGTAGTTAGAACATATTGATTCTCAGCAATTGTCTACATTTTGCAGCTCATTGACTTTCTTTTAAAGAGGGTTAAATTTGTTGGTTTTAGAAGTTCAATATGTTATCCTTTTATACTTCTGTTGCAGCATTGTCTGCATCTTCCTCTTCTTGTTCTCCAAGTGCTTGATATAACAATGTGGTAAATGATCTTTTTCTAATACTACATGGTTAGATCACTTAAATTGACATCCCAGACCATTCTTTAGTTATATATCTTTAAGTAATTTCTGAGAAGGAGCCTAGGAGTAAATAAGTTATTAATAAATTCTAGGACTTGGATGGACTATATATAAACTGGAATTAGTATTGCTTTAGTCCTATTCTCTTTCTTTGTTGTACGTAGAGGAATATTCAAATAAATGGCCATCCACTGGTATAGCCTTTCAACAATACAAACTGATTGGATATGAATAAGATACTTTGCTCTGGGACCTTGACATTCAATTTTGTCACCTCAGTGGACCAAATTTTTTCCTATCTGAGGGGGGTGATTTGCGAAGGGATTGAAGTCAAAGGAGTTAGGATGGGAAAAGGACAGGAACCAATACAACAAAGAGGAGAAATGACATGGAAATGCTGTTTACCATGTAAAGGTAAAGACAACATTTAAAAAGAAGCTTAGTCCAACACCATCTGTTTTCATCATCTCCCTGGTCTTGGATTCACATTTCAGATCAAAATTCATAATCTTTCACGTCCACTCACTTTGAAGTAAAGAATTCTTTGGTCAACTTCTGAATTCAGATGAAGCTTCAACATGATTCTCATACTGTCCTATTTAAACAAGCACATTATGACAGCGTGCATTAAAAGTTGAGCTAGTGGAAAAAATTGAACAGAACCAACCATTTCTACATTTAGCCTCCTCTGCAGATCATGAAGAAAAGTAACTTCCTCTTCCCTCTTGCTGCTTCATTATTTCTCTCTTTCATAGTTCATTTATCTCTGTCTGAAGTAAACATCACAACTGATAAATCTGCACTTCTTGCTTTGAAAGCAAGTATTACTTTTGACCCACAAAATGCCTTGGCAGACTGGTCTGATACAAGCTCTGTTTGTAGCTGGATTGGAGTCATATGCAGCTCTCGCCATCAAAGAGTTACAGCTTTGAACATTTCCAACATGGGTCTTATCGGCAGCATTCCTCCACACATGGGAAATCTTTCTTTTCTCATGTCACTGGACATTAGTAATAATACGTTCCAAGGCAAACTACCTGAATAATTAGCCTACCTGCATAGGTTGCAGTACATGAATGCAAACTTCAACAACTTGACAGGAGAGATCCCATCCTCGTTTGGTCTCTTAACTGAAATTCAGCACTTGTTTCTTGCATATAATACACTTTCTGGTCTTATCCCACCATCTCTATTTAATGCATCAAATCTAGAGACACTAGTGCTGGGGTTCAATTCTTTAGAAGGAGATATTTCAGATGAAATTGGAAACTTGAATAAGCTGCAATGGTTGAGTTTAGGAAATAACCAGCTTACAGCTTCCATACCTCCAAGTTTGTTTAACATATCATCTTTGCAACGAATTGTCTTGACTAACAACAGTCTATCTGGAAATCTTCCCACTCACATGTGCTCAAATCTCCCTAAGTTGGAAACACTTGCTCTCTCGGTGAATGAATTAGAAGGCCAAATTCCAACTGTCCTGAAGGGATGCTCAAAACTTCAAATCCTGTCATTATCATATAATAAATTCAGTGGAAGCATACCAAGACAGATAGGGAATTTGACCCAGCTGACCAATCTTTATCTTGGTAACAACAACTTAGAAGGTAAGCATCAACTTCTTCCAACTTACTGTGTGAACATAAGCTTCTTGAATGACCTTAATATCATGCAATTTCAATCTTCAACTGCAAGAACTTCACAGGAAATAAAACCTTGTGTGATTCTTCCATTTGGAAGACAAAGAGCATCGAATTTTGAATTTCAAAACAATTTTTCTGTGTTGGAATTTATCATTGACATTGAACATCCTTTCTACAGGAAAACCCCCCCCCCAGAGATTGGCAGTCTCCCTCTCCAATTGTTGAGCTTGGAGAACTCTCGCCTTGATGGAATCTTGCCATCCTCTATCTATAACATCACTTCTCTGACATGGATCAACATTTACAACAACAAACTGTCTGGCAGCTTGCCACCAGACTTGTGCTCCAATCTTCCTGCTGTTCAATTTGTAGATCTTGGAAATAACCTCTTCTCTGGAAACATTCCAAGAGAAATTGGGAATTGTACTTCTTTCACCAATTTCTATCTAAGTGGAAATCAGTTCACTGGTAACGTTAGATTTTCTTATTCTGGCTAAATTTTCCTTTTGAACATAATTGTTTCACTTTTAACAATCAAAAGATTCTGCCAGAACCTGTAAAGCACTTTCTGATGCCTGTGTACTTTTGGCAGGGGAGGTACCAATGGAAATTGGTAATCTATTTAACATGGACAGATTAGCACTTGACAACAACAGTTTTACAGGTCGAATCCCACCAACAGTGTTCAACATCTCAGGGATTAGAGGCATCTCTCTTTTGGGCAGTAACTTTTCTGGAAGTCTTCCAGAAACTATAGGCATTGGCCTACCTAATCTCGAAGAACTTTATCTTGGAATAAATAATCTCAGTGGAGTTATCCCTGATTCTATTTCAAATGCATCAAAACTCACCAGACTAGGACTTGGTTATAATGAGTTTACTGGTTCATTTCCCCACTCCTTTGGAGATTTAAGATTCTTGCAGTATCTAAATGTCATTGAAAATAATTTGATGACCGAATCTTCATCACCAGAATTGAGCTTCTTCAGTGCATTAACATGTTGCCAACAGTTACGACAGCTATGGATAGGTTACAATCCCCTGAATGGAATTCTTCCATCTTCTGTTGGTAACCTTTCTACTTCTCTTGAATATGTGTATGCAGCTAATTGTGGAATCAGGGGCTACATTCCAAATGAAATCACTAATTTGAGCAGCTTAGCATTCTTATTTCTGCAAGGCAACAACTTGGCTGGATACATTCCAGCAACAATTGGAGCACTATCAAAACTGCAAGCATTTAATCTTTACGACAACAAAATGGAAGGACCCATCCCAAATGGCATCTGCAGCTTGAACAACTTGGGATTTCTAAGTTTGAGCTATAATGAGCTTTGCTGCACAGTGCCAGCATGCTTAGGGAACATTACATCTCTAAGATACATTTATCTAAGTTCCAACAAATTTAACTCTGCTATACCTTCAAGCTTAGGGAGCCTCGGTGATCTCTTGCATCTTGATTTGTCTTCAAACTATTTGAGTGGCTCTCTTCCCTCAGAAATCGGAAGTTTAAAGGCTGCAACACTGTTAAATGTTTCTATGAATCAAATTTCAGGGATCATCCCAAGTACAATTGGAGGTATGCAAGATGTGATTGATCTTTCCCTTGCATTTAATAGATTTGAAGGACCTATTCCTGGATCAATTGGCAGCATGCTAGCCTTGGAATCGCTGGACTTATCAAGTAATAACCTATCTGGTTCCATCCCCAAGTCACTGGAAGCACTTTCACATCTTTCATTATTTAACGTGTCCTTCAATAGATTAAGCGGTGAAATTCCTACTAGAGGTCCTTTTGCAAACTTCACATCTAAATCCTTTATGTCAAATGAAAGACTTTGTGGCGCACCTCAGCTTCAAGTCCCAGCATGCAGAGCTAGCTTATCTGGAAAGCGAAGGACAAAAAGAGTACTACTAATTGTGTTAATTACACTAGCAGTTTCTCTCATAGTTGTGGCCATCACCATCCCTGTTGCCTTAATGCGATCTAGAAAAACAAGCAGCACAGTGACTAGAGGAGATTCCTTAGATGCTATAGCACATGGCAGAATATCATATCATGAAATTGAACAAGCTACTGAAGGATTTAGTGAGAGAAATTTGATTGGCATGGGAGCCTATGGTTCTGTTTACAAGGCATTAATCAATGGATCAAATGTAGCTGTGAAGGTGTTCAACTTACAAATAGAAGGTGCATTTAGAAGTTTTGACATAGAATGTGAAGTACTACGTAACCTTCGTCACAGAAATCTAACCAAAGTCATCAGTAGCTGTTCCAGCCCTGACTTCAAAGCTTTAATTCTTGAATACATGTCTAATGGAAGTCTTGAAAAGTGGTTGTACTATCAGGATCTGTACATGGATTTTTTGCAAAGACTAGAAATAATGATTGATGTGGCATCAGCATTAGACTATCTGCACGATGGTTATTCAATCCCTGTGCTTCACTGTGATCTGAAACCAAGCAATGTTTTACTTGACGAAAATATGGTAGCACATGTGGGTGATTTTGGCACTGCAAAATTATTAGGGATGGGAGAGAGCATGGCCCAAACTCAGACACTAGCAACACTGGGATACATGGCACCAGGTGATGACAGTTGCTTCTAATTTTGTTTCATATCCCTCAACATAATTGTAATCTTTCTGATAAGCTGTTTCACTTGGTGCAGAGTATGGATCAGAAGGTTTGATATCCAAGAAGTGTGATATCTACAGTTTTGGAATCATGTTGATGGAAACTTTCACAAGAAGGAAGCCAACTAGTGAAATGTTCTCAGGAGATATGAGCTTGAAGGACTGGATAAATGCATCATGGCCAGATACTGTGTCTGAGGTTATAGATGCTGATTTGATGAGGCTGGAAAAGGATTTAACGGGGATGGTTCAGTGCACATCATTGATAATTGAAGTAGCTTTCAAGTGCTCGGTAGAGCTACCCGAGGAGAGGATAGCAATTGGAGATGTTCTAACTTCACTTGAGAAAATCAGAAATCACCGCATTAAGAGCCAACATAAGCATGAAAGATAATGTGCTAACAGGATTTTAGAGAGTTAAGCTGGATGTCATAAGTAATATTCCTTCTTTTTTGCATGTATAGCAAATGTGGTCGCAATAGATTGGTCTATAGTGTTGACAATTAAAAATAATCTTTTGGTTTCATATGAAAGGTTCAAGGATTCCAAGCTTTTCATATTTCCAATTGATTCTGGAATAGACCCTTGAAAAGTGTTGTTTGCCTAAGAAAGGTAAGTCAAATCTTGTAGCTCTCCAATTGTAGTAGGAAAATGTCTTATAGTTGATTGACTGAGAAATCAAAAAGTATGCTGGTTTGAGGTTTTCGATCTCTGGAAATTGGGATCCACTTGAAAAGTTTAAGAAAGATTGAGTTGAAGAATTTTCCCGTTCCAAAGGCTGGTAGGAATTCTTGAAGTCGATTTATTGGAACCAGATGAATCTTGGCCAGAGATGTAAGATTTCCTAAACACATTGGAAGTGGCCCGGAGAACTGATTTTGGCTCAATTGCAACTTAGCCAATGTATATGATTCACAGAAAACTTCCAAGGATTCTCTTATTTCATTGATACTAGAGTCCAATCGCAGAAGTTTTGTTAAACGTTGTATTGTTCTTGGAACAGATCCAGTGAGTACATTATATGATAAATCTAACTTTAGTAAACTGCTCAAATTGCCGATTGTTTGAGAGATGTTTCCCTTGATTTTACACCTAGTAGCAATTAAGACTTCCAGAGAAGTCGAATAGTTCGAAAATGCTACTGGATGAAAACCATTGAGTGGATTATCGCCCACTATTAAATATCTCAAGAATCTACAACTTGTCAAGGAAATGAGAAAGCTCAATCCGGCAGAGGAATCAGTTAATAGATTGTTGTTGGCTAAGTTTAGATTGTTGATGTTTCTCAAATTTCCTAGGGAGTTGGGAATTACACCAGTGAAGCTATTAAATTGAAGGCTTAGCCAAATGAGCTTAGAAGCATTTTGAGATGGAGTCGGGTATAGATTCAAGTCATTTTGGTGGAGTTCAAGAATCTCAAGATTTCTTAGCTTATTCCAATTGTTGGAGGGAAGAGTTCCTGAGAAATTGTTGGTATTAAGATCAATTTCTTGGAGAGGTGATATTAAAAATCTTCGAAGGTACGGAACTTGAAAATATATTTTTGGAATTTTTCATTTTTGATACAATATAGAATCTAAACCAATTGTCATTTTTTTTAATAAACAACATGCAATACATGAAAAAGAAAATAACTAAACGAACATAATAAAATTATCATTTAACCATAATAAATTGACAATAAACCATGTTATTTATTCAAAGTTATGTATTTAAACATAATAATACCATACAATTTATTTCATATATATAACTAATAGTATATGTAGTTATATATATGAAATATATTGTGTGATATTATTTTAAAAAATTATTCAAAAAAAACTACATCCATATTATAATATATTAAACCCATCCCACACTTTAGTCCTGCAATTTCCCTCGCCCTGCAAGCACCCACCCCATTGCCATACTTATGGTGTAGTCTTTTGAAAAATCCTTAAATTTTTTGGGTGTCTCTTTTAGTTAGGCTAAATTATACTGATTTCCCTTTTGTTTTTATGGAAGACACATATCTCCCATCATAATTTTGTGAACCTCTCCTATGAGCATTAATTGCAGTTTTAATTTTATACTTTTGCTCTCTACTTACACTTCTTCTTCTGTCCATATTTATGTTGATTAAAGATTTTCTCTGAATCAATCCAAAATTTGTGTGGGCCAGCCTTTGGATCCGGATTGTGCCAATTGATATTAGAACGAATCTCGTGTGATCTTTGTGCGGGGTGAGTTTGGGTTAGCGAGTTATGATTCCGACTACGCAAGAAAATGTAAGGGGCTAAGTGCCCCGTCGGATAGGAATCAAGAGTAGAACTCGTACAAGTCACCTAAAGGAATGGGTTTAAGGACTTGGATACTGGAACTATTGAGTAATTTGGATTAACTATTTTGGGTTAGTGGATTTTGGAATAGTGGATGTGGAGAAAGAAAGAGGGGAACTGGGAGCATGGCGGGAGGCGGTTCAAGGGGTGGAGAGAGGTGCAGGCATGGTGGAAAGGAAAGAGGAAAGGAGAAAGTGAGAAGATGGTGGTGGGTTCACTGTTGGTATAGCAAATGATGATGGGAGTCCAAATAACAAAATCTGAACCCTCGACTAATAAATTAATTCATCTTGCTTTGATTGGTGTTAATCAGACAAAAAACAGGATGCATGGGATCCTCTGAAGAAGGTTTTCAATTGGGCATTGGCAGGGTGGGACTGATTAGCTGAGTCCATTAAGGAGGAGGGCTACTGAGTTTGCAAAATTTCATTGGTTGGGTTACTGATTAGCTGAATTTTTGCTTTTCAGTTCCTGATGTTTACTGAGGAGCTAAAAGTGCATTCGCTCAGGAAATTGTTCAGTAGCGTCTATCCATTAGCCACATGCTTCCCTGTCTTCTAAGCTAATCTTGGCCCATCAAAGAGGATAAACAGACCCGGAACTAGAAGTCTCTTGACAGTGATCTAAATATGTAAAATAATAATAATAATGAACACGGTTAGCAACTTGGAAGCAGTCAATTGATTAATTCATATGCTTGTATAAGCGTAACGTTGATACATCATGGTTTTTTTTTTTTTTTTTTGAAGGAAATTATGGTATAGTTTATCATGGAGAAAAGTCTGCAACATTTATTTCTTGAACATTTCTTACTCCTTTTTTTTCACACTTGATGGCACTCACCAATTAAGAATTGGGATGAACTGCAAAATGATATATACAGATAGAAACGAGCATGGAAGTCCACTAATAACACATTCCAGGAATAATAAAACCCAATCATGGACGAATGGGGCTTGCGATGCTGGTCGGGACGGGGAGTCTTGCTTTATTCCTTCATTGACTTTAATCCCAGTTTCCATTAGTATATATGAGGATGGAGAAGAAACAAACCCAGATCTAGACTTGTCTCCATATGAAGTCTCCTTTGAGAGTGAACGGTATGCTTTTGCTATTCCAATTTTATTGCAGGGAATTGTTAATTTTCTACTTTTTGTCACTAGATTATTTAAACTAAAAGGCAGCCAAGAACTTAGTCAGAATTAAAAGAAAGTAAAAGAAAAGCTTCAAAATAAATCAAGTTTACAAATTATACAGCAATATCTGTTTGCATTGGCCAAAACCATTGTTTCTAATACGATCAAGACCTGACCGTATGCTGCAAAAAAATAGCATATTATAAGCTCAATTGAATGAGGAAACATGACTTTCAACATTGAGAAGTAAAATTTGCGCAAAAAGGATAAATTCTTACTGTCATCAGAAACTGAAATTGATGCTTGATCTTTATTAGTTCTGCTAAAACATCTTTCATACTGATCCTTTCTCTTGGACATTCTCTACAGCAGTTCAAAGCCAATTTCATAATCAATGTAACACACTTCAGCTTGTCAGTGAAATGCTCATCCTCTGGCCTAATCAAGTTTGCATCAACGACCTGAAGTGCATCAGGAAGAGAATCTTCGACCCAGCTTTTAAGGCTCAAATCTCCTGAAAACATTTCATCATTAGGCCTCATCCTTGAAAAAATTTCCATCAAAACTATTCCAAAACTGTATACATCAATTCTTGTCGAAACCAACCCCTCTGATCCATGCTCTATCATAAAAATTACAATAGTGAGAATAATGGAATTAGTTAAAAGATTAACAACAGATGAACAGCATCGTAGAAGTAAAGGAAATGTAGACAGCAAAAGTTTGAATGCTAAACCTGGTGCAATGTATCCCAGTGTTGCAAGGGTGTTGGTATGCAAAATACTTTCTCCTTCACCAAACATTTTTGCTATACCAAAATCACTTACATGAGCAGCCATATCTTCATCAAGCAAGATGTTACTGGGCTTCAAGTCACAATGTACCACAGGAGTATCATAACCATAATGGAGATATTCCAATGCACAAGCAACATCAATCATTATGTTTATTCTTTGAAACATATCTAAAAAATGGTTGTGAGAGTACAACCACTTCTCAAGATTTCCGTTGGGCATGTATTTGAGTACCAAGGCTTTAAAATCAGGGTTAGAGCAGCTGCCGAGCACCTTTGTAAGATTTCGATGGCGTAAACTCTTTAGTACCTCGCATTCTCTATCAAAGCTTTTTAATGAACCTTCCACTAGCAAGTTGAATACCTTGATAGCCATAGCAGTGCCATCACTTAGGATCCCTTTGTAAACAGAACCATAGCTCCCTTCTCCAAGCAAATTGCTTTCATTGTAGTTATCGGTTGAGTGCAAAAGGTCATAGTATGAAAATCTGTCATATTTTGCCGCTGACATCAACTCTGTTCCACCAGAACTCTTTGGTTTCTTTAGCCATCTTAGATTCAATAATGCTCCAATTGCTATTATCAGTATTGCTGCCATCCCTGACAGACTAATGACAAGTAGAAGCACCTTTCTTTTGCTTGATCTTCTAGTTGAATTACTTTGACATGGTGGAACACTAAGCCTTGGGTCACCACAGAGTCCTTCATTGTTCATGAACAATGGACCTGTAAAGTTTATGAAGGGACCATCTCTTCATGAACAACGGAATTTCGCCGCTTAATCTATTAAAAGAAACATTGCATTCCTTGAGAGATTTGAGTGCCTCCATTGACTTGGGTATCACTCCAGAGAGATTATTGTATGAAAGGTCCAAGAATTCCAGGCTGATCATATTACTTATTGATTCTGGTATAGAGCCCTGCAAATTATTTTTCGCCAATGAAAGGCTCTGTAACACTTGCAGCTCTCCAATTGTTGTAGGGATTTTGTCTGACAATTGATTAGCCGAGAGATCCAAATCGTACGTTGCTTTGAGGTTCCCGATCTCTAAAAGTAGCGATCCACTTGTGAAATTTGATGAAAGGTTGAGAATTTCGAGATCTTTCATGCTCAATAGGTTAGAAGGTATCATGGAAGTCAACCTGTTGGAGTCTAGAAAAATCTGTCTCAAATTTGTCATATTTCCTAAGCATTCTGGAATACTACCAAAGATTTGATTTTGGCTCAAGCTTAACAACCCCAAACTATGCAATCCACAGAAAATGTCCAAGACATCTCTTATTTGATTGGAGTCCAAGTAAAACTCCTGAAGATTTGCCAAGCTATGCATAGTTCTTGGGAGTGATCCAATCAATTCATTACTTGAAAAGTCTAGATGTAGTAAACTGCTCAAATTGCTGATTCCAGCTGGGATGTTTCCTTTGATTTTACAACTGATTGCACTTAAGACTTCAAGTGAAGTCGAATAGTTAGAAAAGGAAGCTGGTAACCATTTAGAGGATTATTATCCAACACTAAATATGTCGAGGATCTGCAACTCGTCAAGAAAGTGAAAAAGCTCAATTCTGAGGATTCACTTGATAGCCTGTTGGAATCCAAGTTTAGATAACTTAGATTTCTTAAACTTCCTAAAGAGGTAGGGATTGAACCTGTGAGCTCATTATGGTGAAGCGACAAAAAAAACTAGCTTAGTAGCATTTGAGATGGAGCTAGGTATAACTCCGCTCAAGTAATTCTGATGAAGAAAAAGAGACTCCAAATTGCTTGGCTTATTGCTCACCGTCAAAGGAATAGTTCCTGAGAATTTGTTCCGGTCAAGTTGAATATGTTGGAGAGATGAGATGTTAAAAATTACTGCCGGTATGGAACCCGATAATGTATTGCTGTATAAAACAAGCACCTCCAATCTGTGAAGGTTCCCAATATTTTCGGGTATTCCACCTGTAATATGGTAATTGAAGTGCTTTTGCGTTAGCATACAATCGGCAACTTTCCATTGGCAATGTCTAAAATTTTATATATGGTTCTAAATTTTTTTTTAAAAAAAAGAATCTTTTAGAATAATAGAAAGTTATCGGTCTTCCCAGATCCTTCTAGTAAGGCTTTAAAAACTAACCTCTTTGAACATAAAATGCATTAAAAGGAAAAGTTAATTTCATTCAACCGAACATAGGCCCAAGTTATCCTATACATCAAACTGATGTGGAGTCTTAAAGACAGTCCAAGCAATATGTTGCTGCTAAAATCTACAATCATCAACACAGTTAGATCTCTTATTTCATTTGGAATTGCACTTGCAAAATTGCAACTTTTATGAGTTTGAATTGACTTGTAATGCGGAAACGTAGTAACAAACAATGATGAGATTTTTGAACTTTCCAAATGCATTAATTGGAAATAGTCGCATGGTTACTAATTGCTTTAGTAACCATGTGGCATCTGTGGCAGGAAAGAAAATAGGATAGTTTTTCTGCTTGTTGAGGCAAATACTAGTAAAGTTTTATCAGACATTGCCAAGCTTGTTCAACTATCTGTCGTTAAAAAAACAAAAAAAAAAGCTATACTATTAGTAATATCAGGGAAACAATCAATGTTAAGAGTTAAGCCCCATGCGATAAGAGTGTTTATGTTATAAATCTATTTTGACAAGCCTTAGGGTCTGATATGTAGGACCTTTTAGTAATATTGACAAATCTTAGGATCTGAAATGTAATTTGACCAAACCTCAAAATAACCAGAACTCCTGGGGCACTAACGATTATACACTACACACAACTCTAAACTAAGACACCAATTTAAAACTCATAAAGTTACCTCACATTTCTACTAAACACTTGCCGTCCATTTATACACGCACTAAGTTACCACAATTAAGGCGGGGCTGATTTCCTTCGGGAAGATTCTAGAAATGCAATTTGCATCTAGACAAATCTAGTGAATGGTTTTAGACTAAGAGAGAGAGAGAGCGAGAGAGGGGGGGGCTGTGCTTTCTCATCACTATCTATCAAAACCGCAAAAAAAAAAAAAAATGTTGGTATAGTTATTCTATTTCTCTGGAACCTCCATATAGAAGAACAGAAACATCGGCTTCCTAGATATCTATAAAGCATATACAAGAACAAAAGCATAAGCTTAATCTATACTTAAAAAATAGGAATAAAAGCAGTTCACTAATACAATTTACCTGTTAAATTGTTGCTCTCCAGGAATAGTTTCTCTAGCATTGTCAAGTTCCCAATTCCCTTTGGTATCGGTCCACTAAAATGGTTCTCAGACAAGGCAAGATACCGAAGCAGTGAACACTGAGACACTGTTGAAGGTATTCGACCGATCAAATTGTTATATTCTAGACTAAACCATGTAAGTTCTGAAGGCGCTGAAAGACGTTGTCCTGAAGAATGCCCGATAGGCTGTTATTCATGAAGGAAATGATTTCCAGTGACGAAATATTGAATGCATGGAGAGGCAAAGGACCAGAAAGCTGATTATACTCAATAATCAAATTCTTCAAATTATGAAGATTCTGAAATTCTGTTGGAACGGTTCCCTCAATGAAATTGTAAGACAGATGTAGCATCTCCAAGTTTGACATGTTAGAGATGGAAGGCGGGATAGCACCCATAAAGCTATTGTTTCTAAGAGACAGGTATTGGAGTTTGTGTAATAAACCAAGCCAGGAGGGAAGCTCTCCACCGAGATTGTTGATCCCAAAATTAAGGTATCTCAATCTGCGCAAGTGAACTAATTCACGGGGCAATCCTCCATGGAAATTGTTCCTGCTAATGTTAAGGGAAACCAGAAAGGACAGGTTCCCAAGTTGAGGAGGTAAGGTACCAGTGAGGTTCATCTTTGAGATATTCAAGGTAATCACTCGGCGGTGTCGAGAGCCGCAGGTGACCCCTATCCAATCACAGACGGAGGAGGTAATGGACCAGTTTTTTGCCAAGATTTCTCGAGGCTCTGAATTGATCATGCGATCTCTTAGGGCAGGAAGCGCTAATTGATCCGTTGTAACATTACAGTTGCCGGCAGCCATCATGGCTAACGAAACTAAGCTAAGATTTATCAAGAAAAGGTGGTGAATTTTGCCCATGGCCTTGCTCATTGATCAAGTTGAGATTTTTTTGACCGAAACTCACATGAATTGGTATCAGCAGCAAAATCATATATACTGAAGACGAGCGTGGAAGTCTTCATGACACAAAAACACACACACGGAGGTGGGGAACAGCAATTAATGCGTTGGTCTTTAGCTATGATAACATCAATAGCAGAAAAATACCCACCAGCCAATATCAATGTTGATTTTCCTCATTAACTATCAAATTATGGCTGACCGGTCAAGGTGTTTGGGAGAGGAGACTGGATAGGATTCGCCATCCCAAGTTAGATTCAGAAAATGTTGTTTGCACCCCTTAAACGTTTGAAAGTTTTCAAAATATTTTTCTTTTTTTTTTGAGCTAAAATATTTACTTCTACATGAAACTTTGCAAGATCTTTTTATTATAACATCTAGTTCATATGAAATCATAGTTTTCCTCCAGAAGTAATATGTTCTGCATCGGGTCTATGCATCGAATCAAGATAGACGTTGCTATGACCAACTAGCATAGATGTCTATCATTCCATAGGGTCACTTTCTCGCAAATTATGTCAATTAAAATTTAATACGGCTTTCAAATTATTTGTGTACCCAAGGTGGGTAGAACATTAATTTATTATATCCTTCAATTTTGATTGATGGCATTGCTTTTAACTCCTTTTGAATTTCAAGACATTGCAAGCTGGGAAACTATATAATCTTGTGGAAGAAATAAAAAAAAAATTGGGCAATCTATTTGTTATCCAAGCATTATAGAAGAATGATACCTCTTCAACGAAAATAATTTGAAACCCTTAGAGGAAGTACAGATAATATGATTGCTCAGATTTTATTAAAAAACGTAAATTAACTAGTTTATGGTATATCATGAAAAAATAATTTTTTTGCAAGCTAGATCTGATACTATTTGAAAAGTATTTTATGAATTATTGAATTAGTCTTTCCTACACTGTCAGAATTGGATGAATAATAACCATACAAAACAAGTGTCATGAATCTAATACTAATAGTGTGTACACTATTAGTGTATATAAGATTTACTCTTCTTTTAACTCCTATCACCTTTTTACTAGACAAATACTTGTTCTGATAAAGCGTTAGAATAGTACTTTATATATATATATATATATACTCTGCCAAAATGCAAATCAAACATAAGGATGACTATTACATACCCGTCCTAAATACATGTTTTTCTCACTGCTTCTTAGAAAATTCAAGCATATTTCCAACACTTTCATATCTAGTCATCGTTACTTTAAAAGTTTCACCCCATTGGAAAAAGCTCATTACATTTATTTCTGACCAAGTTCAAAATTACTACCAAATTATGCAAGGACAGACCTATCACCGTGCAAGACAAGTCAAGGTCTGTTTCTTGATATATTTTGCCTATCACCGTCACGATACTAGTTTCTTTTGTCATGTGCGGTGGAACGAAGGAGACAAGCACTTGTCTGCCATCTCAAGTCGTCCCTCGAGTGTCTTCTCTTTTCAAAGTTGAATTGTGTATGGACTTCTGTTATTCCATTGCTTGACAGGTATACGTTATTGGCTCTCTATTGGTGAAAGGCACTCTCATTTTCTATGCACTAGTTTGGGAAATCGTCCTTTGCACGTTTGATTGTTTGCAAGTATGGGAGAAGCATTCAAAGAAGACTGAAATTGAAATGTCGGCCACTTGCTATCAACCATATAATGTTCGGATACTGTGAGGAAAAAGAATTCCACGTTTCACTTTGAAGCGAAGACTTGGACTTTGTTGCATAGAAAAATTCATTCCCTACCTCCGGACCCTTCAATTTCCCCCTGTGGGGCTCCATTTTTTGCCTGATTTTAGTATTTTGTTTTGTAACATAAATTGGAAAACCCAAGTGCCCTATTTTCTTTATAGACGATACCAATTGCACCCAAGGAAAGATTACTAAACTTCCAACATAAAGTTCAAATTCGAAAGGTAAAAAAAAAATATAATAATAAAGAGTTCAAGGTCTATTTTCAAAAATCATGAAATTTCGATAAATTAATAGACTTCATTTCAAGTGATACACATTTCTAGTCTAAGTTGAAATTATATGTGAATAGTTTTGCTTACGAAAATCTTTGTTATATTCATTGAGAAATTTTGCTTCCTTGTTTTTGTCTTTTACAAGTTTAGCATATCTAGCAATCGATATTTTGCATTACAAATAGTCATTTACACTACCAGTTTGTGTTCATTTAGGCCATAAATGACTCTTTATGACGTTCTCCCTTTTTTCACAGTGTGTTTTTAATTAATTACCTTTTTGCTATAGTTAATGTTTGTTCTCATATCTCATCACAGAGAGATAGGAAACAAAGATCAGCCTAAAGTTGCTTCCAACTCTGTCTCCAAAGGCCTAATGAAGAGGTGTATTAAAGAATCCTAAAATCCTAGAGTCTCTTCCAACCCTTTTCCAGTTTATCTATAAGGAGGTCTACTGGACAATTCAAGTTCAATGTTATGTCAGTTGTTACTTCCTTTTTTAAGTGCTCTTAAAAAAAGAAGTCTGTGCATGGACTTGTTTAAGGGTGGCTTGATATCATTTTTGTGAATAGTATGCATGAAATAATACTGTATAAACTAGATGTATTGAAATGCTGCCAAACAAATACCATTTATATTAGATGGATGGTGGTCACATAGAGAAAATTGCCACCAGACAAGTTTCAACTTTCAATATATTGCCCATGGTCTGTTTTTTGTTAACTGATATATCTATAGGCATTTCTTTTCCCAAAAAAAAAAAAGATTGTCTATTAACTATTGGAGTTAATTTCAGAAAATGATAATTAATTTGAAAGATTTTTTAAAGATTGGGGTTTTTGAAACTTATTCTCATAGAGAGATTACACAATCAAAAGAATGTGTTGTTTGCTTAAAAGATGCATTCACGAAACACATTTTATAAGTAGGAATAGTACGGATGTTATTAGGAAGGAATAAAACGAAAGTGTTTCGACTGACCAAACATGCTAAAATGTGCTTTCTAAATTTTATTTCTGTTTGTCCTTTTTTTATTTTTAATTACAATAAACTCCCTTAATGTTTTGTCCACTTATCCATTTTGTCCCTTGTGGTTTTGTTTATAAAATTTTCCCCTTCAACCATTAAGAACTTACTGCCATTTCATGTACAACATTAATTATATCTGTAAATTCTTCATCACGCCAGTAAATGGTTAGTGTACTCTGCTTGGCTAAGAATAGGATGTGACTTCATTCAATTCTCTATCCTTCAAAACAACAAGTTGGTGTGTTAGGAGTAAGTTAAGAGTGTATGTCAGTACTAAAAACAATAGTAGAAAATTATTCTGGAGGTTTGTGAGTTTGGTTTGACTCTCTATTGATGCAAGAAATGTACTGCAACAATTATAAGGGCAGCTATGAACTTCGTCTGGCATTTCTTAGTTTCTTTTGCATTTTTTTTTAAATTTAAGGGGAGATTCCAAAAGTGCAGAAGGGGAGGACTTAACAGTTGAACCAAGAACTTTACGATTATTTGACTAATATTTCTACTAGTTAAGTTAAATCTTGAAAATCTGTATTTCTTAGCTGAGGAAGTAGAACTTTGAGTGCTCGATAATGTTGTGCATAACTTTATTGTAAAAGCAACTTTAGAGTACATGAGCTAATATGATCAATGGCCTGTCTTGTAAACAGAGCAAATTGGATGTATCCATTTTTCTACTTTCACAACGATGATTTAGTAGCATAGTTGTTGGCTATAAAGGTTTTACAAAGGAATACAAGATTCCAAATATATCAACCTTCTTGGTTCTTCTACGGTTTCATTTTCTATATTTATAGTTGTTAGAATATTGCATCACGATTAGAACATTTCCCCTGATCTGAATTTGCAAAGTCAATGATAGATAGCTGGGTAACTATAAAAATTTGCCAAAGAATCAAGTCTCGGTTCATGCAAAAGAATAAGGATGTTTACAAGTATGGAAAAGCGTTCAAAGAAGACAAAAAAAAAAAAAGAATTGAAATGTCGCCCACTTTCCATCCCCATATAATGATATGATATTGTGGGAGAAAAAAATTCCATATTTCACTTTCAAAGAAGACTTGGACCATTTGAAAACAAAAAAAATGAAGACTTGGACTTTGTTGCATGAAAAGAATTCAACACTTCTTTGTGGGCATATACTGTATATTTTGAGTTGACGTTAATAAAAGGTTCCAATTCAGTCCATTTTTTGTGAATAAGTCTGTCGTTTTTCATTTTGGACACTTCATGAACTTGAATATAAAAAAAGGTTTTGATTCAGCCCTATTGTTGAGACTCTAAATAGAAATAGATAAAATCAAATTTATAGGTTCATGGGGAAGATATGCGTACATCCACGTCGTGCATTTTCCGAACTGATTGGGAAGATTACTACAGTCGTAACATTAGCGAAATTAGTAGCCATATTTTTAGGATTGAATGAGAAGATAATGTGCCAATTCTGGTTGGAAAGAAACCATTCTATTGTCCTCGTAATTTCCAAGTCTTGGTCTTGCTGGTCCCGGAAGCACTTATCATAAAGTTGAAAATGAAAGAAGATGATTTTGCCAATTCACCAGCCCACAGCACACGTCAAAAGACTTGTAACGTTTCTTCAGATGAAAGAAGATAACTTGAAAAGATATTTGTTTTTGTGAGATTAGAGTTCTAATATAGTCATTTTTATATATTTTTTTCTCTGGCTTAATTAGTCTACAAGACTTGAAGAGAGTCAAAGATCAACCTTTCACCAAAATACTGCAACTCGTTCACCAATCGCTAATTAAAAAGGTAGTAAGAGACATGAGACATTTGAATTAGTTGATGAGATTTTGAGACTTTGTAGGTTTGGTAGATTGAGCAATTTGGAGGTGAACAGAACTGGAAAATGCCGGTTCTTAGAGAACTGGAGATTGGAAAAATCATCTCATAGATGAAATGGTATCGTCAAAATTATGTAATTTAATGAACAACGAAAATTATAGATGGACTTGTGCTGTTAAACTTTAATTTAAAACACGTTCCTTCATTAACCATTCAACTACTTAATCTTTCAGTGGAGTTTTGAATTCTACTTTTAGAAGAAAGTCTTGCTTTATGATAAAGTTAGCCATTCTTTTGTTTCATTCAACTACACATTCTTTTGTTTATCTCAGAGTCACAAAAAAAAAAGCTTTTCTTAATTTTTTCAAATCCTTAAATAGACAATAATTTTTGACAAATTTTACGATGAATTATAATAAAGTCTTATACACATACCTAAAAAACTCACAATCAAAAATTTAGAGGTGACATTAAATTAGAATTATGCCCAGTTGTAAATGAAGCTCGGTCCAATAGGTTTGCACCAAATGGAGTGACGTTCGTTCGGCATATCCATATTGACAGTCCAAGTTGCCTGGGCTGATATTACAGCAAGAATTAAAAAAAAAAAAAAAAAGTAGCTTGTGGGTACTGAAATTGGGCCGGCAGTTTGATTTGTGAAGTTGGATGGGCTAAGATTGTTCCAATTAAGGTGCACATTTGACCGGGTTTTGCATGGTAGTGGGCCGTTTTTGCTTAATAAACCCCATGGGCAATGGGTACCAAGCCAGATTTTTGTTTTTGTTGTTATAGTAAAATTTATGACTCAGCGTGCATTTGATAAAACTAAAATTTAAAATCTAAAATTTGAGTCTATTAAATTATGAAATTGTTAAGTATTAAATCTAATTTATTTGAGTGTATATTATGTTCAGTAACTTATTTTTGGGAGCAAAATTTGTCTAAAAAATTCAGTGCCACTTAATTAATTAAAATATTTAATTTTTTATTATCAAATGCGTCTGAACATATTAAAATTTGAATTTATTAAGTTTAAGTGCTGAATTGAATTATGGCCTTAGTCTATGAAGCTTCTTCCTACGTCTTGTTCAGGTACGTGGAAAACATTTCGTTTGAAAATCTTTTTGTTTACGATCCCTACATCACGCAATATTTAGAATGTGTTTTTAAACTCGGAGTCGGACTGGCCGGTCTGACCGATCAAATCGGGTACCGGCCAAATGTTTGGTCCGAATTATTCTAAAAAATCGGAAAAATAAAAACTCAATCAAATCCGGTCAAATATCGGGTTTGACTTGAAAAAATCGATTTGACCGGTTCAATCAAAGCATTTTTCTTAAAAAAGTCAAATATTTTCAATATTATATTTTGGCCCCTAAGTTGTTAAAAATTATTAATATACCTCAAATATTTTATACTTTATAAATATTGTCCTAAAATTTGATGTTATTTTTCAATCAAGTCCATAATTTTAATTTTAAACTTGTTAATGTTCATTAAATAATATAAATTATTACTTAATCATTCTAATTTCTTTGTATTTTCTTGTTAAATATATTTGAAACATCAAATATATATAAATATATCTTTATTAATATTAACATGCTTTTAGATATTTTACATACAATATTTTAATTTTTAAATAATTTTTATTTATGATGTCATTCGATTCAACCCCGATTCAACCTGGTCAAACCCATTAATCCCTGATCCCTGAACTCGACCGAGTTGATATCCGGTCCGAGTTTGAAAATATAGATTTAGATGGACATGAAAGGTGTGGGCCTTAGGGAACATTTATCGGTAAAGAGGACAATGCAATTTAGTGCAAAAAACAAATTTTTTTTTTTTACTTAGGGCTGATAATTGTTGTCTGACCACCATCTTTTCAGGATTAACTGTAGTAACACCAGCACTTGAATTTGGTTGTGGACCTACAATCAATTTTTCCCAGCATTCCAGACTTTAAGCTCGCTGGTTGCACACTTATGGTGTTTAATCCACTATGCAACTGTCCAATAGTGAATTTCTTTTCCCTCTCTGTTTCCCACCGTTGTCTGGGAATTTCTGAAAATCAAATATTATTTTTGTGGAAAAATACAAAATCTATACAATGGCAAACCGCCATTTCCTACTTGGGGTTCTCTAGGATTCAGGAATATTGTTAGTATGCAGATGTGAAGATAAAAGTATTCAAGTTCAGTGGTCCGCCTTTTTTCTTTTTTTTTTTGGTTCTATAGGTTGGACACCTTTTCCTTTCAACTAATTATAGGTACGATAAAAAATATAAAAAAAATGATGGTATATGCCTATTTTGATTTTAATTACATGTTTAGGTCTGATCAACATGAACATGATCTTTGAACTTGTATTGAACTGAAAGGCATGATACAACCGTGCACTAGATGGATGAACATATTTGGTCTAATTATGAGAGTAGATGAAGATTTATGTGATGCAATTATATCACTTAGGATCTTGAAGAGTTTAATTAAACACTTGCGATATTGAGAGAGATGTAAGATTTAATTAGGCACATCTTAGATATATTGAAAGATAATTTAAATACAATTGTGTGATGCGTTCGTAGCTTGTTAAGAAATTAACTGGAAAATTAACTCAAATTTTGGGTTAAAACCGAAATCCCTAAGCTCTCGTCTATTGTTTTTTCAACCACTCTTTTATTTGGATTGATCATTTATTTTGCTTCTAAATAAGTAATTTAAAATCTTTGAGATTTAACTTTTGCAATTTATTAGAATAATTAAAGTAAAAAAATAACTCGTTCCTATGGGCTTGATCTCTAAATTACTCTAAATGGTTTTTATTACTACGATTGGCCCTATATACTTGCAGGAATTCATTAATCAATAAACATACATGTACAACTTACCTGAATTTGAAAGACAAGTTGATTGCCAAGTTTCAATAGGACAGAATTGATGCTATTATTGTCTGTTTGTCCTTGCATGTGCATTAGATGCTGTCATTCTTGCTTATGTGCATTAGAATTGATGCTGTTATTATGTGCATTAGATGCTGTTATTGTCAAGTGGTGTATCACAACTTGGGTCGTTGAATTTTTGAAAACCAGTTCTACACAAATCTAGGCCTAAAACTTGACGTCCACAAAGAAGAATCTCGACCGGTTTGGCACCTATGTCCATCTGAATAACTGTAAGAGTACGACTTGTTAACTCCAGTTAAATAAGGGTTGAGAGCACCACAACTTGAAATTGCAAATTTGTGATGCAAGATGGTTAGGAAGACAATATAGTGGTGAAACACGTTTAAATAGGTTACTAATGCACATCTAGCCAAATTTATGTAACTATTCATTTTTTTTCCCTTTTATAAACTCATACTACTATTATTTTCTAACGCTGCGCTTGATACCCAGTATTCTAAACATCATGCTCTCCATATAAACAATAGTTGTAAGAAGTGCACACCTAACTCACTCGCTAGATAAGTAATTTGCCTTGCCTCAATTGCCTGAAGAACTAGAATCGTAAAGATTTTATTTTTCAGTTCAAGAAAAGATTTCGTGTCTTATAAGAGGAAAGGAAGAAAGGGGAGACATTAAGAGCCGAATCAGTAGTTTCAAAATTTCCCTAATTAATGTTTCTTATTAGCTGTGTTTGGTTTGTGATTTTAAGAGCTTAAGGCTCTAATCATAATGGCTCTACATAATTCAATATGCATTGTGCGTGATCACATATACACGACAAGATTAGGATCAAAGCAAAATGTTTCATTTACAACAATTGACAAATTAAGTTATCATAGAATAAATAGACAAACAATACGCAGACTCGAGAAGATAAAAAATGTCTTATCAATTATTTTTCAAGTGTACTTTTCAAATACTAGTTATGCGTTGTAATATTTAGGGTTAATCACATTTAATCCCCTTAAGGTATACCCCATTTCTCAGTTTACCCCCTAACCCTTAATTTTGCTCACTTAATCTCCTATAGGACAAAATTGCCCTTGCATTATTTTGACTTTTCATTTACCTTGTTTTCCTTTCTTTGATTTCTTTTTCTCTTTCTTCTTTATTTAATTCTTCCTTTTTCCCACAAAAATCTTCACCTTAATGATTGAAATTAAAAAAGAGGAATTGTAGAGATCTATCTTCTCCTTAAATGAGTAAAAAAATATTCAAATCACTTTCCTAAAATACAATTTTTTTTAGCCTTTCAATTCTTTTAATTTTGGGTTTTCCTCTTTCCTTTCTAATTTCTCATTTTATTCCCAAGAAAATATCATAAGATGAAATTGTGACCTGATTAATAATCATCAATTGAAATTTGTGACATGTGGCATCATACAAAAAATCAAAATTAGTTTTTGATGCCTTTTAAATCTTCACCCAGAAATATGAAATTACAAACTCAAAACAAAAATTTTCGTTGAAATGGAGTTTTCTATTGGGAAGGATGAAAGAGAGAAGAAAGAGAAAAAGAAATAAAAGAAAGGAAAACAATTTCATCTTATGATATTTTCTTGAGAATAAAATGAGAAACTAGAAAGGAAAGAGGAAAACCCAAATTAAAAGAATTAAAAGGCTAAAAAAAATTGTATTTTAGGAAAGTGATTTGAATATTTTTTTAATCATTTAAGGATAAGATAGATCTCTGCAATTCCTCTTTTTTAATTTCAATCATTAAGGTGAAGATTTTTGTGGGAAAGAGGAAGAATTAAATAAAGAAGAAAGAGAAAAAGAAATAAAAGAAAGGAAAATAAGGTAAATGAAAAGTCAAAATAATGCAAGGGCAATTTTGTCCTATAGGGGGTTAAGTGAGCAAAATTAAAGGTTAGGGGGTAGACTGAGAAATGGGGTATACCTTAAGGGGATTAAATGTGATTAACCCTAATATTTATCATCAATTTTTGATGGTATTATAATTGAGATGGGTTGCATCAGTATCAACCTTTTAAATAATTATGACTCTCCTTGTTAGAATGAGTTTTAATTAGCTAGAACTCAAGGACAGGTTGTCTGGCCATTTTCAAACCATAATGAGAATCCAGTAAGAAGTTAAACTACAGGGGAGGTATTTGTAATTTACCCTATTTATAGAGTGTGGCATATTGCAAGAAGCAATTCTTCCAGTACAAAAGTATCAACAGTTTTTAGCCATTCTAAATTCATTTCCATGACAGCACCCCAGATTTCTGTTTGGCCACCAGGAAAAGTCCCTTCATAGGGTAGATAAGGGTTGCGAAACCCCTAGCTTGCATTTCTCGTGCAAAATTTCCCGAAATATTTTTGGAGATAGTTTAGTTCCTTCTAAGTTCTCAATAGCTTACTTTGGTCCATTTCCATTCCCCACCCCCTCTTCCCCTAGTATAAGACAGAGTTGTAAAATGTTGTACTAAAAAAATAACAAAAAATGGAGCAGTATCTATATTCTTAATAATAAGGCTTGGATTTTCACATTTGTAACTCCCTTTGGTTATTACTCAGTTTTGTTAGATGCTTTGATGATTAGAAATTAATTCAACATAAACTCTCAATTTTCTTTAGGAGTACTGAGGCTAAAGATATGTAGATATCTGTGCATGAGATGGGTATCATTCTCAAATTTTTCTTGAGATAGGCATCATTTTTTCTCCGAAGGTTGTTAGCATACAGGAAGATATTCTTATGTGCTTCCATCATATTTATCCTAGTCTTGGATAAGTTTCCATTGGCAGAAATTGAATTGCAGAGGAAAGAAATAGGTAGCAAATTATTTAAGACCTTTACAAAGTGTCTATATTTTGTTCATTGAAAGTGCAATGAAAGACGAACATGCAAACGCAAAAGATACAATATAGTGCAAGAAGCACCATTTTTAAATCATGTCCTCACCAGATCTTTTAAAAGACTTCTTTAATTTTTTTTTCTCTTTTTTATGTCCGTGTGTGTGTGTGACATCACTGTCTACGTCTGCTGTAAGCATCATACATTCATATTGGTCAACAGAGAATTCTTTATTACCAAAAAAAAAAGACAAAGACTAAAGAATTCCTTTTTTTTTTTAATGCTCCTCACAAGTGCAGCTTCCTTTCAAGATTGTTTCTACTTTACTTTGTGCTAGAAATGGTTGTATGCCCACTTCATTTCCCTTACCTACCCTATTGTAATAATAAATATCTTCTTTCTAGTCTCTGCGCGTCCTTGGAGAAAAATTTTGAAGTCTTGTTCCTTCTTCAATGCATGCAGAGAAAATAGCAGTCAAAAAATTACGCTATTGAAACTTCCCCAGAAAATAATAATGCTGTAGTTGAGTTTCCACCTTGCAAGGACTTGTACCACACTCAAGAGCAGTGTCATCACTCACCTGCTGAAGATTTCCATAAATTGGAATTGCTGAGAATAGGAACTCAATTTGAAAGAAAACTACTATAAGAAAATCTGAGATTGGACTTAATTCGGACACAAAAATACAAGTCGAAACTTCAACCACTTCTTTCTAGTAAATCTACAAACTTGTGTATATAGTCATGAAGAAGACATACTACTGCTATTTCCCCATTGGAGTTGGACTCTCCTTGCTAAGTTATGTTTTAGCTAGCTTAGCCATGACCACCACAAACGTTACCACTGATCAATTAGCACTCCTTGATTTGAGAGAAAAAATCAGTTCAGATCCGCATCAAATTCTGGCAAAAAACTGGTCCCTTGCAACCTCAGTTTGTGACTGGAGAGGGGTCACTTGCGGCTCTCATCACTACAGAGTGATTGCCTTGAATATCTCCAAATTGGGTCTTACTGGCACAATTCCTCCCCAACTGGGGAATCTGTCCTTTCTAGTGTCGCTGGATATGAGCTGGAACAACTTCCAAGGAGAACTTCCCCATGAATTGACCCATTTGCGCAGGCTGCGGGTCCTTAATCTCACCGCTAACAAGCTAGGTGGATCTATTCCCTCTTGGGTCGGTTCTTTGCAAAAACTCCATTACTTTTCTCTCAAGAACAACAGCTTTGCAGGTTCTATCCCACCTTCTATCTCCAACATGTCTAACCTAGAGAGACTAATTCTGTCATATAATTCTCTGCAAGGAGCAATTCCAGCGGAGATTGGGAATCTGAGTAAATTGAAAACGTTAACCGTGAACTACAATCAGCTTTCAGGTCCTTTGCCGGTGGAGATGATCAATATTTCCTCATTGGAGACTCTGTCTTTTGAAGGTAATAGCCTATCTGGAAGTCTTCCGGTCAACATGTGCCTAAATCTTCAAAGACTCACGCGGCTTGACCTTGGCTTCAACGCGTTTGCTGGCGTCCTGCCGGCACAATTGTCACAATGTTCAAAACTCCAAAAGCTGTCCATCTATAGCAACAAATTTAGTGGAGTGATACCAGAAGAATTTGGGAACTTGACGATGCTCGACGAACTGGATCTTGGCTCCAACGAATTAAGCGGTACCATCCTAGCTTTTGTATTCTGAGAAATTATTTGAAGTCATTATTTTGCTGTTCCTGGATCAAGGTTGCTTTAAAAAATAAAAAAAAAGAGATTGATTTTTGGACCGTTTAAAAATGAGATGTATGACACTTTCACTTGGATGAAAAGGCAGTGTTGAAGTAAAAATAACTAGTTTTAAGGGACTAAAATTGAGAAATACAAAGAATTTAACCTTGCTTAGTGACTACAAAGACGTATTCAGAATTTAACCTTGCTTATGGAACTACAATTAGGAAATATCCCAAGTTGATATTTAGATGAATTTTCTTACATTTAGATGGAAGAGCATTTAATCAAACTCTATTAGGTTTCAAATTCATCCACTGCATTAACATTTGTAAACTTCACAAGTCTACAGGTTCAATTCCGCCAAAGCTTGGACACCTAAAGCATCTGGAATTACTCAGTTTGAGCAACAATAGCCTAACTGGTTCTATACCAACTCAAATATTCAACATCTCTTCACTACAAGTGCTGGACCTTATGAACAATAGTTTTTCGGGGAATATTCCATCAACTGTTGGTTATGGATTGATCAACCTTGAGGAGCTTTATCTCAGTGTGAATAAGTTTGATGGAGTGATACCAGACTCGATCTCCAATGCATCTCAACTGAGTATTTTACAATTGGCTGGAAACAAATTCAGTGGTCCGATTCCCAACTCTCTTGGGGATCTAAGGCTTCTAACAACTCTAGATCTCGCTGGAAATCATCTGACAACTGAACCTTCGTCAACAGAATTGAGCTTCATCAGTCACTTGACGAATTGCAATTATCTAAAAGATTTATCAATCGGTGACAATCCATTGCATGGTTTTCTGCCAATATCTGTGGGGAATCTTTCAACTTCTTTGGAAAGACTATATGCATATAGTTGTGAAATCAAGGGGAAAATTCCAGAAGAAATTGGGAACTTGAGCAATCTATGGATTTTGAGTCTACATGGAAATCAGTTGAGTGGATCCATTCCTCTGGCAATCAAAGGTTTGCAAAATCTCCAAGTTCTATATTTTGAAGATAACCAATTGGGTGGTTCTGTTCCAGAGAGTCTTTGTGGCTTAAACAGCTTATACGTATTATATCTAGACCAAAATCAGCTTCAGGGGTCAATACCCTCATGCTTAAGCAATATTACTTCTTTGGGGGAAGTTAACTTCGGTTGGAACTTATTAAACTCGAGCATACCTGCTAGTTTGTGTAACCTCAATAATCTCTTGGCCTTGAATCTGTCATCTAATGCTTTGACTGGCTCCCTGCCTCAAGAAATTCAAAATATGCAGGCATTAGCGGATTTAGATTTATCAAGAAATCACCTTAATGGGAAAGTTCCAAGTTCAATTGGGGGTTTGGAAAGATTAGCCAGCCTTTCTTTAGCACACAATAAACTTGAAGGAACTATACCAGACTCACTCCGTCATATGTTAAGCTTGGAAATTCTGGACCTATCCAATAATAATCTATCAGGTCCAATCCCAACTTCCTTGGAGACACTTTTATATCTCAGATACATTAATCTATCTTTCAACCACTTGACAGGAGAAATTCCCTCTAGTGGTCCTTTCAAGAACTTCACATACGAATCATTCATGTTTAATGATGACTTGTGTGGTGCACAAAGATTTCATGTTCCTCCTTGTAGTTCTCCTCGGATTCACAGTCGAAAGAAAATACTCCAAATATCAGGCATTATATCAAGTATTGCAGCAATTGTAATTGCTACAATCATGGTAATTTTAATTCTGAGATGCCGAAGGAAGGATGAAACTTCAGGAAATACTGATTTATCCATGGGAGTGCCTAAATGGATTTCGTATTATGAACTTGTTCAAGCAACCGATGGTTATGATGAAAGCAATTTACTTGGCAAAGGAAGTTTTGGATCTGTATATAAAGGTACTCTAACAGATGGGACACTTGTTGCTGTGAAAGTTTTCTCTTTGCTAGTAGAAATTACTTCTAGGAGTTTCGATACGGAATGTGAAGTACTACGCAACCTTCGCCATAGAAACCTAACTAAAGTGATTGGTAGTTGCTCTAACCTGGACTTCAAAGCCTTGGTGGTTGATTATATGTCAAATGGGAGCCTTGAGAAATGGTTGTACTCCAATGACCATTGCTTGGATCTAGTCCAAAGAATAAGCATAATGGTGGATGTTGCTTCGGCATTGGAATATCTCCATTTTGGTTATGTAACACCAGTGGTTCATTGTGATTTGAAGCCTAGCAATATATTGCTTGATGAAAACATGATTGCTCATGTAAGTGATTTTGGTATCACAAAGTTTCTGGATGAAGGTAATAGTGTTCTGCATACCGAGACTCTTGCAACGCTTGGATACATGGCACCAGGTTGAACATATTTGACTTCTTTTTATTTGATTTTATATTTGTTTTGTATATGAATTATTTGTCAATTGACTTCTTTTCAATTGATTTTCCGTTTAACTGTGATAGATTGTCCTTATCTTGTAGAATATGGACTTGAAGGGCTGGTGTCAACGAGAATTGATGTATATAGTTTTGGCATAGTTCTGATGGAAACATTTTCAAGAATGAAGCCGAGTGATGAAATGTTCAGTGAAGATTTGAGCCTGAAGAGTTGGATTGAAAAATCTCTACCCACTGCAACTATCCATGTTACAGATGCCAACTTACTCAAGCAACATGACGAGCATTTCAATGAGAAATTGGAGTGTGTTTCAATGATCTTCAATTTGGCTTTAAGTTGCAGCACTGAGTGCCCACAGGATCGGATGAATATGAAAGATGTCTTGACAGCGCTCAAGAAGATAAAACGCCAACTTGACACTTTATCAGATACTTCAGCACGAAAGCATGTTCTTACAACTTAATCCCACAAAACAGATTGTTCTAATTAAATAATCTTTACAATATCTTGTGTTGCAGGACGATACCAAGATTTGAAACATGAAGGACAAACAAATTTCATTGTCCAAGTTCTATTCAGACTACCCATTGCCAGAATTCTGCATGATTAGTTCCCACCAAATCGCTTTCCTTGCTTCCCTGTTTATTTATAATTCTGCATTCTTTTGTTTAAGTCTTGGTTATTTCTGTAGAAATTCACATATTATATTTGGTGCAGTAGATTCTGTAAAAACAAGGACATTGGCAAATGAACAATCATTGTCATAATTTATAATTCTATTGTGCATCATGCTGATTTCCACAAATTGATGAACAGACAAATCAAATTAATAAGCAATTTTTAGTTTTAGGAAATGCATGTGCTGTTTACATCTTTCACTACTTTTTCAGTCCAATCCGCCTAGATGAACTTAGTAATAAAGTTCATTCAAAATGGCAGCTAGTCTAATCTAGGTGGAAATCTAAGAATGTCTCTAACTTCTAAGGTGTAAATGACAGAATTAATGTACTCTGCTTGGCTTGGAATATATAGGAAGTAATGTCGTCCAATTCTCTTTCCCTCGAACCAACAGTCTGGATTCTCCTTAAGGGTGTGTTAGGACTAAGTTCAGAGTACTATGTGTTTGTACTGAAAGCATTAGCAGAAAATTTGTCTGGAGATTGTGTGTTTAATTGCTAACGATCCATATCTTTTGAACACCCCAACTCGGCACCAAAATACTTCAGCAGGACAAAGTTGTCGACACAGACTATTGGCCGATTGCTACCGTAGTAAATAGTAGCTTTCTTGCACCATTTTGCCGGGATGCGTAGAGAAATTTCCCCAAGAATTAAGACTTGATTCGTGACGGAAAATGAAAGAATACTTGCAATTGTTTGGAAAGCGCTCAAAGAACACTTTGACATAACGTTACTGCTTTTAGCGCACCAAATAGAAACAACCATGTTACGGTGGCTGACAAAAATTCCACACTTGACTCGAAAGAAATAGTTGGAGTTTGAAAATTGTGTTTAATCCTTCTTCCTTTTTTTTTTTTTTTTGTGAATACTTCTCCCTTGACAACGAAGAGAGCAAATTAAAAACTGACACGGTCAAGAATAGCATGGAGAAAAGGTACACTTCCTATCCATTGGGTTTGCATGAAAAATTGATGCTCTGCCTCCAACCCTCTATGCAGAAGGAAAAAAAAAGGCCCTCTGACCCTCCAATTTTGGCCTGATTTTAGTTTTTCCCCTATAAAAAGATTAGCAAAGTGAAATACATGATTTTTATATAAGCAATATCAATTAATCCAAAAAAAAAAAAGCATAACTAGAAAACGAAGAAAGGATTATTCAATTTCCAATATGAAATTCAGATTGAAAAAAGAGAAAATTAGAGTTGAACCCAAGATACTAAGAACAACTAAAAAGTTCAAACAGCATTTAAATAGAAAAATGTGAAACTGCAGTAAACTAATATTATACATACATAGATTTCGGTCCTATTTGATAATCCAATTTAGTATTTAAATTTAATTGGTTCAAACTTTAATATGTTCAAACCCAATTCAGCATCTTAATGATGGAAGCGGCTTTGAATTGCCTAGACATAATTTATTCCAAAAAATAAGTGATAAACTGTACACTTATTAATTAATCCAAAATATGTTCAAATGTTAATATTTCAATACTTAATAATTCAATAATTTAATAGATTCAAAATTCAAACTTTAGATTTCAGATTTTAATTTTATCAAACGCACCCTTCATCTATATGAATGTGTAAACAATTGCTATAATGAAGGCAATTTGCTCGGTACTGGGGGATTTGGATCGGTCTACTGTGGTACTCTTAATGACGGGAGAAAAGTTGCTGTAAAAGTATTCCATGTACAACTTGAAAGGGCACTCGAGAGTTTAGACACAGAATGTGAAGTACTACGGAACCTTCGCCATCGAAATCTAGCCAAGGTCATCAGCGGTTGCTCTAACAATGATTTTAAGGCTTTGGTACTTGAATTAATGCCAAATGGAAGTCTTGAGAAATGGTTGCATTGGCCCAGCTGTTTTCTAGATATGAAACAAAGATTAAACATAATGATTGATCTGTTAAGCGCATTGCATTATCTCCATAATGGTTATTCAATCCCAGTCGCTCATTGTGATCTGAAGCCTAGTAATGTCTTGCTTGATCAACATATGATTGCACATGTAAGTGATTTTGGGATTGCAAAGTTGTTGAGTCAGGAAGATGGTATTACACACACTGCAACAATAGCTACATTTGGTTATGTAGCACCAGGTTAGTGGATTTCTTGAACACATGTCAAGTACTGTTTTTCTCTAATTAGTTTACATTCAAAATTTTACATCTTTTTTTTTTTGTGAATCTCCGTTTAAACCTGGCATTCTTTGCAGAATGTGGATTGGAAGGACTCGTATCGACAAAATGTGATGTTTATAGTTATGGAATCATGCTGATGGAAGTCTTCACAAGGACAAAGCCTAATGATGAAAGATTCAACGGCAATTCGAGCTTGAAGGACTTGGTGCAAAGTTCTATGCCTAATGCTCCATATCAGATTATAGATTGCAGGAGGATGAAGAACACTTTGCAGAAAAGCTGGACTGCATATCGTTTATCATGGAAATAGCTCTAAATTGCTCAAGAGAATCCTCAAGGGAGAGGAGCAATATGGAGACAGTGCTTAGAGAAATGAACAATATCAAGTCTAAACTGTCATGAATTGACAGAATGCACTGAATCATAATCTCCGGTCAATGGTAGAACTTCTACAGTTGTTTATGAACTGTTAGAATTCATCATTTCTTCCTTAAAATTTCTTGTAAAGCATTTTGTAACTTGAACTTATAATAATGTATCACATTAGACTTTTAATTCAATTGAAACCAACGCCTGTAATAGTTACACAAGGGCTATAATCATAATTGACAAATTTGAAGTCTTTGCCAAAATGGACTTAGTGTCTAGTATTTCTAATTTTCATGTCCAACAGTTGGGAGCTTTTGGGTCCGAACTTGCAATAGATGTATCTACCAGCTTCCTAGGAAAAAAAATAGTTGGCCACTAGAGAGAGGATTAAACCTCCCCTTGAGTGCGTGGGTCAAGGGATCAAATTCCTTGATTTGCATTCGTTTCCAGGATTTCCTGGAAGTTTCACTAGCGGGTTATAATGGTGCATTCTTTATAAAAATGCTTCACCAATTCTCAGATACTTCATACTTGCACAACTCTGTTTCTGTTCCACACCCCAAGTCCAATAGAGTTTTATATCGACCTAATTCACTTCTCACAATTTTCGTTCCACGTAAAAATGGACAACTCAAATTAGGTAAGGATATTAAAGTTCTGATATGTGATGATTCAAAGAATCCCAAAAGACTGGTGATGTAGAACAAAGGGAAGTGACAGTTGCCAACAAAAGCCATGCTTTCACTTAACTCTTTTAAACGGCTTGTAGGATATAACTGTTGTAAAGGAAGAAGAACAAATGACAGCAACTATTCTTTCTGTAGTTTAGAGAGGAACCTAAGCAACCTGATGCATTCATTTGTAGAAACGAAACATTTATTGGAATCTTAATACATGATAAGGCTAAAAGATACATAATCAGGTCCACATAAAAAGTAACCAAGAACTTGCTCAAAATTCAAAGAAAGCAAAATAAAACCAATTATCTATTATGCCCCATAACTGAAAGTCCAAATTCGGCATATATAATGACACCTATGGAATCAAGTACATAACTCTTGAGTCTTCAAAATAATCAAGCTTTTGAACTATATAGCAATATTTGTTTGATCTGGTCAAAACATTGTATCTGATCCACTCAAGGTCTGAGAGTTGGCTACAAGAAATAGTAGGCCATGAGCGCAAACGAATAAGGAAAGTAACTTCCAACATTGAAAGATAAAATTTGCACAAAATTGCTAAGTACTTGCTGTCAGAAGAAGCTGGTGTTTAATCTTCTTCAAATTTACTAAAACATCTTTCATGTTCATCCTTTCTCCTGGAGATTCTCTACTGCAGTTTAGAGCCAAATTCATGATCAATAAAACACACTTCAGCTTGTGAGTGAAATGGTCATCCTCTGGCCTTATTAAGTTTGCATCAATGACTTGAAGTGCATCAGGAAGAGAATCTTCAACCCAGCTTCTAAGGCTCAAATCTCCTGAAAACATTTCATCACTAGGCTTCATCCTGGAAAAAGTTTCAATCAAAACTATTCCAAAACTATATACATCAATTCTTGTCGAAACTATCCCCTCTAATCCATACTCTGTCATAAGATTACAATAGCCAGAATAATGGAATTAGCTAAAAGATTAACAACAGATAGACAAATGTAGAAGCAAAGAAAATGTAGACTGAAAAGGATAAAAGATTAACCTGGTGCAATGTATCCCAGTGTTGCAAGGGTGTTGGTATGCAAAATACTTTCTCCTTCACCAAACATTTTTGCTATACCAAAATCACTTACATGAGCAGCCATATCTTCATCAAGCAAGATGTTACTGGGCTTCAAGTCACAATGTACCACAGGAGTATCATAACCATAATGGAGATATTCCAATGCACAAGCAACATCAATCATTATGTTTATTCTTTGAAACATATCTAAAAAATGGTTGTGAGAGTACAACCACTTCTCAAGATTTCCGTTGGGCATGTATTTGAGTACCAAGGCTTTAAAATCAGGGTTAGAGCAGCTGCCGCGCACCTTTGTAAGATTTCGATGGCGTAAACTCTTTAGTACCTCGCATTCTCTATCAAAGCTTTTTAATGAACCTTCCACTAGCAAGTTGAATACCTTGATAGCCATAGCAGTGCCATCACTTAGGATCCCTTTGTAAACAGAACCATAGCTCCCTTCTCCAAGCAAATTGCTTTCATTGTAGTTATCGGTTGAGTGCAAAAGGTCATAGTATGAAAATCTGTCATATTTTGCCGCTGACATCAACTCTGTTCCACCAGAACTCTTTGGTTTCTTTAGCCATCTTAGATTCAATAATGCTCCAATTGCTATTATCAGTATTGCTGCCATCCCTGACAGACTAATGACAAGTAGAAGCACCTTTCTTTTGCTTGATCTTCTAGTTGAATTACTTTGACATGGTGGAACACTAAGCCTTGGGTCACCACAGAGTCCTTCATTGTTCATGAACAATTGACCTGTAAAGTTTCTGAAGGGACCATCTCGAGGAATTTCGCCGCTTAATCTATTAAAAGAAACATTGCATTCCTTAAGAGATTTGAGTGCCTCCATTGACTTGGGTATCACACCAGCGAGATTATTGTGTGAAAGGTCCAAGAATTCCAAGCTGACCATATTACTTATTGATTCTGGTATAGAACCCTGCAAATTATTTTTCGCCAATGAAAGGCTCTGTAAAACTTGCAACTCTCCAATTGTTGTAGGGATTTTGTCTGATAATTGATTAAACGAAATATCTAAATCATACACCGCTTTGAGGTTCCCGATCTCTAGGGGTAGTGATCCATTTAAGAAATTTGATGAAAGGCTGAGAATTTGGAGATCTTTCATGCTCAATAGGGTAGTAGGTATCATGGAAGTCAACCTATTGGTGTCCAAATAAAGCTCTCTCAAATTTGTCATATTTCCTAAACATTCTGGAATACTACCCAAAATTTGATTTTGGCTCAAGTCTAACAACCCCAAACTATGTAATCCACAGAAAATGTCCAAGACATCTCTTATTTGATTGGAGTCCAAGTACAGCACCTGAAGATTTGCCAGACTATGCATAGTTCTTGGGACAGATCCAATCAATTCATTACCTGAAAATTCTAGTTGCACTAAACTGCTTAAATTGCTGATTCCATCTGGGATGTTTCCCTTGATTCTACAACTTGTTGCAGTCATGGATTCAAGTGAAGTCGAATAGTTAGAAAAGGAAGCTGGTAGAAAACCATTTAGAGGATTATTATCCAACACTAAATATGTCAAGGATCTGCAACTCGTCAAGAAAGTGAAAAGGCTCAATTCTGAGGACTCACTTGATAGCCTGTTGAAATCCAAGACTAGTAATCTTAGATTTCTTAAACTTCCTAAAGAGGTGGGGATTGAACCTGTGAGCTCATTATTGTGAAGCGACAAAGAAACTAGCTTAGAAGCATTTGAGATGGAGCTAGGTATGACTCCGCTCAAGTAATTCTGATAAAGAAAAAGAGTCTCCAAATTGCTTAGCTTATTACTCGCCGCCAAAGGAATGGTTCCTGAGAATTTGTTCTGGTGAAGTTGAATATGTTGGAGAGATGAGATGTTAAAAATTGCTGCCGGTATGGAACCCGATAATGTATTGTTGTATAAATAAAGCTCCTCCAATCTGTGAAGGTTCCCAATATTTTCGGGTATTCCACCTGTAATATGGTAATTGAAGTGCTTTCGCGTTAGCATCCAATCGGCAACTTTCCATCGGCAATGTCTAGCAAGATTCTAAAATTTAAATTGAAAAAAATCTTTTAGAATAATAGAAAGTTATAGGTCTTTCCAGATCCTTCTAGCAAGCTTTAAAACTAACCCCTTTGAACATAAAATCTATTAAAAGGAAAAGTTAATTTCATTCAACCGAACATAGGCCCAAGTTATCCTATACATCAAACTGATGTGGAGTTTTAAGATGGTCCTACGCAATTAAGACCTTGTAATTAGGAACGAAGACATACCTGTCAATTTGTTGCTGCCAAAATCTAAAGCCGTCAACATAGTTAGATTCCCTATTTCATTTGGAATTGCACCTGCAAAATTTCAACTTTTATGAGTTTGATTTGACTTGTAACGAAGAAACGTAGTAACAAACAATGATGAGAATTTTTGACTTTCCAAATGCATTAATTGGAAATAGTCGTGATCCTTTTATCCTATAAATCCAATCGCATGCTGAGTTTTTGCCCATGGTTTAAGCAATTAAGAACTTGTCATTAGGAACTTTGGCATACCAGTCAATTTGTTGCCCCAAGAACTTAAAACCGTCAACATAGTTAGATTCCCCATTTCATTTGGAATTGCACCTGCAAAATTGCAACTTTTATGAGATTGATTTGACTTGTAATGAAAAAATATAGTAACAAACAATGATGAGATTTTTTAACTTTTCAAATGGTTACTAATTGCAGTAACCATGTGGCATCTGTGCCAAGTTATTCAACTATCTATCGTATAAAAAAAAAAAAAAGTGATACTATTAGTAATATCAGGGAAACTGTCAATGTTAAGAGTTAAGACCCATGCGATGAGAGAGTATATGTTATAAATCTATTTGACAAACCTTAGGATCTGATATGTAGGACCTTTTAGTAATATTGACAAACCTTAGGATCTGATATGTAATTTGACCAAACCTCAAAATAACCAGAACTCCAGGGGCACTAACGATTATACTCCTGGGACACAACTCTAAACTAAGACACCAATTTAAAACTCATAAAGTTACCTCACATTTCTACTAAACACTTGCCATCCATTTATACACGCACTAAGTTACCACAATTAAGGCGGCGCTGATTTCCATCGGGAAGATTCTAGAAATGCAACTTGCATCCAGACAAATCTAGTGAATTCTAGACTAATATATATATATATAGAGAGAGAGAGAGAGAGAGAGAGGCCGTGCTTTCTCATCACTGTCTATCAAAACCGCAAAAAGAAAATGTTGGTATAGTTATCCTGTTTCTCCGAAACCTCCATGTAGAAGAACAGAAGCATAGGCTTACTAGATATCCATAAAGCATATACAAGAACGGAAGCATGAGCTTAATCTATACTTAAAAAATAGGAATAAAAGCGGTCACTAACACATTTTACCTGTTAAATTGTTGCTCTCCAGGTATAGTTCCTCCAGCATTGTCAAGTTCCCAATTCCCTTAGGTATCGGTCCAGTGAAATGGTTCTCAGACAAGGCAAGATACTGAAGCAGTGAACACTGAGAGACCGTTGAAGGTATTCGACCGATCAAATTGTTATATTCTAGACTAAGCCATGTAAGTTTCTGAAGGTGCTGAAAGATGTTGCCCGGCAGACTGCCCGATAGGGTGTTATTCATGAAGGCAATTATTTCCAGTGAGGAAAGATTGAAAACATGGAGAGGCAGAGGACCAGAAAGCTGATTATACTCAATAAGCAAATTCTTCAAATTATGAAGATTCTGAAATTCTATTGGAACGGTCCCCTCAATGGAATTGAAAGACAGAGATAGCGTCTCCAAGTTTGACATGTTAGAGATGGAAGCCGGGATAGAACCCATAAAGCTATTGTTTGTGAGAGACAGGAATTGGAGTTTGTGTAAAGAACCAAACCAGGAGGGAAGCTCTCCACCGAGATTGTTGATCCCAAAATTAAGGTATCTCAATCTGCGCAAGTGAACTAACTCACCAGGCAATTCTCCATGGAAATTGTTGCTGCTAATGTTAAGGGAAACCAGAAAGGACAGGTTCCCAAGTTGAGGAGGTAAGGTACCAGTAAGGTTCATATTTGAGATATTCAAGGCAGTCACTCGGCGGTGTCGAGAGCCGCAGGTGACCCCTATCCAATCACAGACGGAGGAGGTAATGGACCAGTTTTTTGCCAAGATTTCTCGAGGCTCTGAATTGATCATGCGATCTCTTAACGCAAGAAGCGCTAATTGATCCGTTGTAACATTACTGTTGCCGGCAGCCATCATGGCTAATGAAACTAAGCTAAAATTTATCAAGAAAAAGTAGTGAATTTTGCCCATGGCCTTGCTCACTGATCAAGTTGAGATTTTTTTTGACCGAAACTCACATGAATTGGTCTCAGCAGCAAAATCATATATACTGAAGACGAGCATGGAGGTCTTCATGACACAGTAAGACACACGTGGAGGTGGGGAACGGCAATTAATGTGGTGGTCTCTAGCCGTGAATATGATAGCAGGCATAACAGAAAAATAGCACCAGCCATAACAGAAAAACAGCATAAATGTACTTAATGACTATCAAATTATGGGCGGACAGGCCTAGGGGTTCCGGAGAGGAGATTGGGTAGGAGTCACCTCCCCAAGTTAGACTCAGAAAATTTTATTTTCACCCATTAAATATTTGAAAGTTTTCAAAAAAAAAATGTATTCTCATTTGAGTTATAATGTTTGCCCCTGTACAAAATTTTAGAAATTCTTGTTATTATACCATCTAGTTCATACGAAATCAAATTTGCCCTCCCAAAGCAATATGTACTGCCTCGGGTCTAAGGATGAAATCGAGATAGAGGCTGCTATGAGCAACTAGCATAGATATTTGTTATTCCGCAGGGTCATTTTCTAGAAGAACAGGTCAATTAGGATTGATTATAATTTAGCAGAATAGTCTTTGAAGACTACAACTTCAACATCTTATTTCCAGTCGTCTCTGAAGTCTACTCTGAAAGTGAGCTGCGGAGTTCTGATCTTCCAATTAATTGAGTTATTCAAATTTGATTGGTGGCATTGCTCCAAACTCTTTTTGAACTTCAACTTGTTGCAAGCTGGGAAACTACAGAATTTTGTGGAAGAAATCAAAAACATTTTTCGACAATTAATTTGTTATTCAAGCATAATAGAATATTTCTATATTACCACTTTAAACGAAAATAATTTACAACCTATGACAATAGTGAACCATATCTGATAGAAACCAGTTTAGGCCTTCATGGTGTATCATTTCTATCATGAAGGGAAAATTGCACTTTTGATTCCCAATGTTTGGGGGTTGGACTAATTTTGTTCTTCAAGTTCCAACCAAAACACATTTCATCCTCATAATTTCATAATTTTGATTAATTGAAAACAATTGGTGGATTCCCAACCAATTTGAATGGAATATCATCACTTGATCCTTTTTTAATTCACTTTTCCCTTTTCAGTTCAAAAAGGCCTTCAAAAATTTTCAGCCAAGATAACTCTTTCCTCATTCGTGCAATGAACAAGATAATTGAGAAGAAAAGAAGTCATTACATGTGTTTTTGGGACATAACATCACCCTGTCTAGAATCAAAACCAAAATAAACAAAATTTTTTACATTCTAACTTTTAAGTCTTCCTGCCATGTACGTCTGTAGCAATTGGCAACAACCAAGATGAACCCGAAATTCAACCTGCCATACAAAATACAACTATTTACTGCTATAGCCTAATTCTATATACAAAAATTATCAAATAAAACAACCAAAGCAAGGCTGATCTAAACAAGTCTTTCATAATACATTTTAAAACACAATTGTCATAAAAGTCCTTTATTTGAAGATCAAAATAATAAATTTTGAATAGTTTAAAAATATTTGTGTCATTTACTCCACAAAAATAGAGTAGAGTATCATAGTGAAAGTCAAAGCAAGAGTATCCAATTCCGGATTGGGGCACCCGAGTAGATGGATAGACTTTCCAAGACCACAGACAAAACCTCAAAAGAAAGTAGCAGATGCATGCATTAGACTCTGTATTTCGAAAATACAATATCTAAGGCAGGTTGGAAATGAATTGATGTATAAGGCGGCATCATAAATCAACAAGCGGCAGGTAATGCAGATTGACATGTAAGACAAAGACGTAATGTATTGATATATAAGACAAAGGAGTGTCTTATCTTGAAAATACACCAAAAAACTGGTCGGCTATCAAAACCCCATTAAAAAAACAGATAAAAGCCGGCTGAATACAGATTTATAAGGATCTATTCTTCTCTCAAGAATTGAGAATCACATGATTTTCAAAATGACAAGACTTTTTCAAAATCCAAGAAAATTAAATCCCAAATTTTTAAATGTCATTGTTGTTGTTAAACCTTAACTTACACCGAGTTAGAGCGTGCACGTTTTAGTAAAACTTTATCCATTTAATTGTGATTAGACATACAGTAAACATTTCAAACTAATAAACAAAAGTTTTACATATGTGTAATGCTCAATTAAGATTTTTATTTTTTTTAATGCTCGATTAAACTTGACAGTGTTTTGAGCCTCCAGACATATGCTCTTGCTCAAGTGCTAGGTTCCATCGCTATTTGATAATCCATGAGATTTAACTCTCTTTGATACTTTCATTTTAGAATCCACCAAAATAAACATCATTGACATTAAGTTTCGGTCGTTTACCTCTTATATTTGGAAATCACCGAACAAAATTTATTTTAACGACAACAATAACATCTAAAAATCTGGGATTTAATTTCTTGGACTTTGACTTGTCATTTTGAGAATCATATGATTCTCAATTCGTGAGAGAAGAACACACACACACACCCTTATAACTCTGTATTCAGCCGGCTTTTATCTGTTTTTTAATGGGGTTTTGGTAGCCGACCAGTTTTTGGTGTATTTTCAAGATAAGACACCCCTTTGTCTTATATATCAATACATTTTCCCATTGACTTATTCAGTCGGATATTTATTTATAAAACTGAATATCTATCTTTAAAAAAAATACTGAATATCTTAATCTCAGTCTTAACAATAATAAACGTTGGAGTTTGAGATATGAACAGTAAACTTTGGTCCCCTATTAACACTTGAAGTAGGTGGACAATTCTGTAAATTTGGTTCCATTTGTTGTTGGTTGATGCTGGTTTTGGCGGTGAGCTCATGACACAATCTGTTCCGGCTGATTATTATTGACTAAATCTTTGTTGGGATTTGTAATTTGTAATTGCTTTGTAAGACATGGATGGAGTTCACTTGCAGGGATGGCTGTTTAGTACAATTTAAGAGTTTTGTACAACTGTAAGGTCTTCATGGAAAATATGATTCTTTAAAACAAAAGCTGATTCTTTTTGGAAGTTAGAACTACACCCTCAACATTTAAGAGCTCTCTTTTTCTCTTTTTCTTTGTTTTTAGGTATTATATTGGGTTATTAATTTGAAAAAGCTGATTCTTAAAGAGCCCGCAAAATGCTTTTGGAAAGAACTTCTAATTTTTAAAAACGCAAAAGCCAAACAAACATTGTACATTTTCAATACAAATAATACTTCTTCTGTCCTATATTTGAGTCATTTTTTTAAGGAACTAATTTTTTAAGGGAATATGTAATTATTTTGCCTGAATGAGGTAGATTTGTGTGGTTTTACAATGCTATCCTCAAATTCGAAATTTAAAAGTATGAGCAATGCATTGGTAGGTGAAAAATGTAACTTGTTCAAATGGTGAAGTAAGTGGGAGAGCTAATAAAATATTATGTTAACCTTTAGAAAATTACTTTCATTTTGAGCATTCAAAAAATGAAAACATAACATTAATAATGAGACGGAAAAGGAGCAGCCACTTTTCTATGAATGGAGTTATAAGCGACAATTCCTTTTACATTATTCCACTATAAATGTGGAAATGGTGTTTGTTCAACTTGTAGAGCGATCAAGTAGCCTAACTCCATGTAATTCCAAAAGTTCTAAGAATGGAAAAGGTTGAGAATCTTGTTGAGCTTCGTGAAGCTCAAGACTATGCAGGGAGCCAAATATTCAACTTCAGAAAATGTGCAATTGAATTGGGAATCCCAGATGTCATTGATCAACATGGGAAGCCCATCACGCTTTCTGACCTGATTTCTGCCCTCCCAATTAACCCTTCTAAATCTATCCCCATCCACCGCTTAATGCGATTCTTATCAAATGCTGGCTTCTTTGTTCAGCAAAATGAATGTTATTCGCTCTCTACTGCAGGCCGTCTTCTTTTAAAGAATGAGCCTTTCAATATGAGGGCATTTATATATTATGTGAGCGATCCTATTGCACTGAAGCCCTGGAATTTCTTGAGTGAGTGGTTCAAAAACGATGATCCCTCTCCATTTGATACAGCACATGGGAAAAACTTCTGGTCTTATGCTGCTGCAGAACCTCAATTTGGGAAAATCTTTAATGAAGCCATGGCTGGTGACTCTAGTTTAATCGTTGAGGTGGTGATGGCCCAATGCAAGTCTGTGTTTGAGGTCCTGACATCTTTAGTTGATGTTGGAGGTGGCACTTGTGAATTTGCTAAGGCCATTGCCCAAAATTTTCCCAACTTAGAATGTCTTGTATGTGATCTCCCACGCGTGGTGGCCAACCAACAGAGAACTGAGAACTTGGACTTTGTTGCAGGAAATATAATAGAGATGGTACCTCCTGGTAATGCTATCTTAGTCAAGGTAATTAGAGACATCCACCATCCTTGCTTTAACCATTTGAATATTTTGAGAGATAAGGTATAAATTGTGCTATACAGTATTTTATGATTCCTAGAAACTATCCAAAAAAAAAAAAAACTTTAACCTTTCCAGTTGATTTGGCAAGAGCTAGCGTTGACTTAGACGGCAATCATAAAAATAGAATAATAATGAACAGCGTTACAATGAAGACTAGTTTTGCGTTAAAAAAAAAAAAAGAGATAACTCTATCCAAAATATGAGTGTAATGACATTATCGCCCATCTATTATTGTTAAAAGTACATCTTTAGGTGCCACACTTGTTTAGCATCATATAAGATGGATGATAATGCTCCAAGTACTAAAAATATATTCAAGTCATAGTAATAAGATTAAAACAACATAACTCTCAATTTCATTTTACCTACACTTTTAGATATACGAACCTCGACAAAGAGTTTCAAAAATTTTATTGATAAAACTTTTCGAAGAAAAATTCGTTCTTTAAATTCAAAAATTTTAATATTAATAAAATAAATTTAAATAGATATTAAGGTAAATGAGATGATCAATAGTGAATTATGGATAAGAATAACAAATATGTGGCTAGTCCTATTTCAAACACAAAAATTGGAGAAAAATGAAATTATTGTGAAACTCTATGAAATTTATTGAAAAACAGATTCGAACATACTACCTTTTGCGAAAAAGTAATCCGTTCTTGTCAACTAAGCCAACTTGCATTAGCCTCTGTTTAAATATTAAACTCAATTAATTGGATTGAGAATCAATATTCAACTAACTCACAGTAGCCGGGGGAGGGTTATCAGAGTTTTCTCCACTATCAAGTTTAAAATTCCAATCGAGTACCTAGCTCGCTGTAGGGTGGAAGAGGTGGGAGGATGGGAAAAAAAAACTTGATTAATTGCACACAATTGAAATAGTTTTTACACCTTAAATTCACCAATTTTTATGTCAATTTCCAAATCAAAATATTAAAAGTCTATCTATATCTTTTTTTTTTCCTTTTTTGAACTTGAAGTACCAGATTGATTCAATGTCAAAACAATTGGATATAAGTTCTTGCCTGCTTGGTGGATAATGATACTTGTTGCTGTTAGTCAAATTTGGTGAGGCATTCGGAAACAAAGGTACAGGGGATGGGGCTGGCCCTGAGAAGCCATTGGAATTTGGAGGGAGAGTGCTGGAGAGTGTTAAAATTAAGAAGGGATATAGTCCGGGGTTCAAGAGCAGAAAAGTTTTTTTTTCTTTTTCTTTTCGGTTATATTTGTCTACAACATGTAACTCAACAGGGAGTTGGGGGTTCCTTTTTTAACTTTTTGAACGACTTGCAGTTATTCGCTTTATAGAAACTAATTGAGGCATCTTGTTGTGGCATTAGTTTTTTCTAGCTTTGATTTTGTTCAAGACATCTTATTACCCAATTATATAACTACAGAAATTTCTCTCCCATTTTGCCTGAACCAATATAACAAATTCATGATTACTTTTATTATCATACTTCACAGATTACTTGTAAAACAGCTTAGAGAGTAAAATAACCACTACCATCAGATTATTGGAAATTATTTGTTCCTAACATTCTTTTCTGTCAAAATAAAGAAAAACACTGGATCAATATATCCATTTAATGCATGAACTATGTAACTCAGCTTGCATAGATTTATAAGTACTATAATTTTTTTCCACAACTGAGACGTTTTCCTATGGCCACAATAATACTACACAAATCTTGAAACCTGTAACTAGCCTCTGTAAATTCGATTGGTACAGATAGACCAGTGTAATTGAAATTGAAACCCCTCTCACACTTAATTTCAGTATCAACAATATCAACAGCTTTGTTTTTGAGGGACTTAATAGTCACGAGCAATCAATAACTTGTGGGACTCGCCAATGAGTCCAATGGTGGATTTGTAGTCACCCAAGCACTCGTCTAATTGGACCCGGATTCTGGTCTGTTTGATTGTTCAGAAGTGAGCTGATCAGGTTGCATGCTTACTTGGCAGTAGCATTTGACACGTCCTGCAATTTTTTGCAAAGGACCTTAAGATCATAACCACGAGGAGGTATAGGATTTGATCTCTGAGAATTTGATCACACAGCTTTATGTTTCGTGTATCATAAACAAATCTCACAGATTTATGCAATGCAACAACGTGAGGTCCATGTTCTTGTAATTGGAGCTTTCTATGTCCCCCGACATCCATGAGATCCATGTTGCACCGCTTAATCGTCCAAAATGCCTTGTGTTCAAATTCTACTGGGAGGTGGCACGGCTTCCCAAAAACTAATTTGTATGGGGACATTCCGATCGACGTTTTATACGCGGTGCGGTAAGCCCATAGAGTATCTTCCAACTTCAAACTCCAATCCTTTCTGTCAGGCCGCACCATCTTCTCCAGGATTGACTTAACTTCCCTATTCGACACTTCGGCCTGGCCATTCGTCTGTGGAGGATAGGGTGTGGATACTTTGTGGAGTACGCCATATTTACGGAACAGGGCAGCGATCGTCTTATTGCAAAAATGAGTGCCCCTGTCACTAACTACAACTCTCGGCATTCTAAAGCGGACAAAAATGTTAGACTTTATAAATTCTGCAACCACCCTCGAATCATTAGTCCGGGTGGCCTTTGCCTCCACCCATTTAGAAACATAATCAACAGCAAGTAAAATGTACAAGAAACCAAAGGACGAGGGAAAAGGATCCATGAAATCTATACTCCAGACATCGAAAATTTCAACAAATAACATGGGGGTTTAAATCATTTGGTCTCTACGAGAAACATTCCCCACCCTTTGACATTTATCACAAGATTTACAAAATAAATATGCATCCTTAAACAGAGTAGGACAATAAAAACCACTCTCCAACACCTTACGAGCTGTTCGTTTTGGCCCAAAGTACCCTCCGCATGCAAATGAATGACAAAAAGTTAAAATAGAATGGAACTCACCTGCAATTACACACCTTCTTATCACTTGATCCGAGCATTGCCTCCACAGGTAAGGGTCATCCCAAATATAATGTTTAGCATCACTTCTCAATTTATCTCTCTTAACCTTCAGCCAACCTGCAGGTAATTGATTCGTTACCAAGAAATTAACAACATCAGCATACCAAGGTACTGACGACTCAATGGTTAGTAGTTGCTCCTCGAGAAACGATTCTCTTAACGGCAGATCCTCCTTATTTATAAGCAACCGGCTCAAATGATCAGCCACCAAGTTATTGGCCCCACTCTTGTCCTTAATCTCTAAGTCGAACTCTTGAAGAAGCAAAATCTACCTTATGAGCCTAGGTTTTGCATCCTTTTTCGCTAACAAGTACCTCAGGGCTGCATGATCAGAGAAAACAATAACTTTTGCACCCAATAAATATGACCTAAATTTTTTTAGTGCAAAAACAACTGCTAGCAATTCTTTCTCCGTCGTGGAGTAGTTAAGTTGAGCTCCACTCAATGCTCTCGATGCATAGTAAATTGCATGTGCCGCCTTGCCAATCCTTTGCCTCAACACGGCTCCTACGGCATAATCACTCGCATCGCACATTATTTCAAACGGAAGGCTCCAATCTGGGGGTTGAATGATGGGCGGCGATATCAACGAATCCTTCAATTTATCAAAAGCCACCTTGCATTCACTGGTGAAATCGAATGTCACGTCATTTTGCAGCAACTTGAACAGGGGTGCTCCGATCTTTGAGAAATCATTGATGAACCTCCTATAAAATCCTGCATGGCCCAAAAAGGAACGTACTTCCCGTACACATACGTGGTAAGGCAAAGCAAAAATAAAATCTATTTTTGTTTTATCTACCTCTATTCTCTTAACCAACACAACGTGCCCTAAGACAATACCATACTCTACCATAAAGTAGCATTTTTCCCAATTAAGAACTAAGTTCGTCTCTATGCACCGTTTCAAAATTAAAGCTAGATTATCAAGATATTCCTCAAAACTATTCTCATATACGCTAAAATCATCCATAAATACCTCAATAATCTTTTCTACGTACTCGAAGAAAATACTTACCATGCACCTTTGGAAGGTTGTTGGAGCATTGCAGAGGCCGAAAGACATCCTCCGATAGGCAAACGTACCAAATGGGCAGGTGATTGTGGTCTTTTTCTGGTCCTCCAGCACTATTAGGATCTGAAAGAGAGAGGGAAATGGTCAAGCCAATCTTTCTATCATCTGGTCAATAAAAGGGAGAGGAAAATGGTCCTTTTTTGTTACGGCATTCAGTCGCCGGTAGTCGATGCACTGGCGCCATCCCGTCGGCTTCCTAACTGGAACCATATCACCTTCATGGTTCTCTTTTACAGTCACTCCCGCCTTTTTCAGGACTACTTGAATTGGGCTTACCCACAGGCTGTCCGAGATAGCAAAGATAATTCCCACCTCTAGGAGTTTAAGTATCTCCTTTTTCACTACCACCATCATCAGTGGATTCAATCTCTGCTGCGCCTGTCTTATCGGTTTCGCATCATTTTCGAGCCGTATCCGGTGCATGCAAAAAGACGGACTTATTCCTTTGATGTCCGCTATACTTCACCCAATCGCCTTCTTATGATCCCTAAGAATTCGCACCAGTTTGTCCTCTTGACTTAGAGATAAATGTGCAGAAATGATCACCGAAAGCGTCTCTCGGTCTCCCAGGAATGCGTACTTTAGAAGTTTTGGGAGGGGCTTAAGTTCTAACTCTGGCGCCTGCACAACTGAGGGCAACAACTTTGTCTGAGTTTCTGGTACAAAAAGAGAGGTAAGCTCATACCTTGGAGGAATGGTTGGGAGTGAATGTAATGCTTCAACTGCACGGTGCAACTCATCCCTCATGTCCAAAGTAAGAATTACACACAATTCAAGAGGTTTGGTCAAGACCACTTCCAATGCGTCTTCACCATCCAATTCGAAAGTTTCCTGTACAATGGGCTCCATAACACTCAAAACAAAGACTGAGTTAGATTCCTTCGGATACTTCATCGCCTCAAAAATATTGAAATTTACAATTTCGCCATCAAATTCCATTGATAAAGTACCCTCATTCACATCTATTTTAGTCCTAGCAGTGCTAAGAAACGGTCTACCTAACAAAATAGGTGACGGATTTAACGATTTTTCATCTCCCATATCTAGGATATAAAAATCTGTTGGGAAAACAAACTCATTTACCTGAACCAAGACATCCTCAACTAGCCCCTCTGAATAAGCGTTAGTGCGGTCAGTTAGTTGGATTATGATGGCTGTTTCTTTTAGTGGCCCGAGATTTAGAGACGCATAAATGATTTTTGGCATCATGTTGATTGGCGCCCCTAAATCCAACATTGCTTTTCTAATCGGTGTATTCCCTATTTTGCATGGGATTGTGAACATACCTGGATCTCCACACTTGGGTGGGAGCTTCCTTTGGAGTATAGCCGATACGTTTTCTCCCACCGCTACTCTTTCGTCCCCTCTCAACTTTCTCTTATGGGTGCATAAATTCTTGAGAAATTTTGCGTACTTCAGTACTTTCTTAATTGTATCCAACAAGGGGATTATTGATCTCTACTTTTCGAAATACGTCCAGGATCTCTTTTTTCTTCTCCGCCTTCTTTGTCTTTTCCAACCTGCATGGAAAAGGAGGTAAATTAGATTTAATGGGAATTGATGGATTAAGAGTTACCTCAGGGTTTCCACGAATGCGTCCTTCTTCTTCAATCTCCTTTTCAATTTCTTCTTCACTTCTACTCTTTAGGTTTGTGGTCTTAGGTCCCTCCACTTCCTTGCCACTCCTAAGTGTCATGGCAGATTTTTCATGCTCGATCTAGTTTCCTGCTGGAATTGAGCATTACTCGTGACCAAGGATCTAGTTTCTTGCTGGAGTTGAGTGGTATTCGTGGCCAAGACTTTTGACCAATATCTTCCCAAAGAGCCTCCTGAATTAAAGGACGAAGGTTGAGGCTTTGGTTGCCATGGCTGCTGAAATCCCGGTGGACGATTTGAGAATGAATTCTATGGCATGTTCCCATAGCTGAAGTTGGGGTGATCTCTCCAACCCGGAGGCGCGGGCACGCCTCCAGCCATGTTTTACTTGTTCAGCCCCATCCTCTTGCAAAATAGGGCATGAGTCAGTGGGATGGCCCACGTTTGTGCAAATTCCACAGACCTTTGCTTGATGCACGTTCCCCAGAACTAATTCCCGAACAAAAGATGTTAGCTCCGATATCTGCTGCTGAATGGACGACGTCTCTATCTCGTTAACCCTACGGGTAGGGATTACTCTCGCGGAAGCCAAACTGTTGAGAATTTTCGCCATAACTTCAATAAGCAGCCATGCTTTCCTCGGTGTCTTATTTGTCAGTGTTCCTCCACTCGCAGCATCAATGATACATCTGTCAGATGACTGAAGTCACTCATAGAAGTATTGGATCAATAGTTGTTTACTAATTTGATGCAGTGGGCATCTAGTGCACAACTTATTCAACCTTTCCCAATAATCATAAAGGGATTCCCCAGGGTACTGCTTAATGTTGCATATCTCTTTTCTCAGACTTGCCGTCCGGGATGCAAGGAAGAATTTTTTCAAAAATTTCTGTTTCAATTGGGCCCATGTTGTGATACTACCTGCAGGTAGGTAGTACAACCAATCTTTCGCTGCGTCCTTTAGGGAGAAAGGGAATGCTCTAAAGTTTAATATGCTCTTCAGTAATCCCTGGAGGTTTCATACTAAAAACATACCACATCGAACTCCTGAATGTGTTTATGGGTTCCTCACCCGAGAGGCCATGGAACGAGGGTAAGAGATGAATTAACCCTGACTTCAGTTCGAATGAGGTATTCTTAGCTAGAGTTGGAAATGTAATGCACAAAGGCTGCTGGGTCAATTCCGGAAGCAGGCAACTCCTTATTGTTCTTGCATGTGCCATAGGGATGTCCTCTTGGCCTGGGTCATTTGAATTATCACCACTCGAATCTGTTGACTCAACATCTGGATCCATTCTCGAGATGCAATTGTTAGATTGCTCCTCTCTGAGCTGTCTAGTCTCTTTCCTGGTTCGGCGCGCAGTCTTTTCTACTTTCGGGTCGAAAATCAATTCACCTGTACGAGAAGAACGAGGCATAAAAGTTAGAAAAATACCAGACAAATCCAAAAGAAAACAATTTAGAAAGAAAACAAAAATTAACCAAAACACCGTTTCCCCGGTAACGGCGCCAAAAATTGACAGGTGTCGAGTCTGTGCAATAATAATTACTAAAAAATCCTAATTACCACCACAATTAATTATAGAAACAAATCTAAGTATTGGAGCAGGTACCCTAGATGTGCAATGGATTACTTGATTCACCCTATTTCTGAAAAGTTTACTTGATCCGATATACCAGAATTGTCTATAAAAGTATTAAATTTGCATACAATGGCAAGTAGGGTCGATTTCCACAGGGAACGGGTAGGAAGTTGTCTCTTCCCAAGTCGATAGAACAAAATTGGGGGATATTTAATGGAATAAAAATGAAAATAAAATGAACCAAAATTCAAAAGCTAACTCACCAATTACAATTCACTAAAATTAGCAATTAGTAAAATTCTAACCCCAAAGGATCAACTTTTCAAGTACGGTCCAATTAAATGATCATCGATGCAAAGATTACTTCATTCATTCGTCACTAGGTTGGTTATAGCCACCAAACAAGTTCTGACAGCTAGTTTTTCCTTACTTTTTCGACAGCCAAGGTACGACCGTTGACTGCTTCTCTAACCAGAAAACAACCCTAAATACGACCGTAGGAATTTAATTATCCAGTTGCGATTAAAATTTAGAAAAAACCCAACCCTAACCAATAAACACGCTAAGAGAGTTTATTTAAACTAGATCTTACGTTTCCCCAACACAAAGATAATTATGATGGTGTGTCCACTATTTTATTCAACTAAACGAACAATTATGGATTCAATTTAGTTAACGTAACAGTAGGCTATTAGATTAAATTAAATATCCAACCGTTGATACTTAATTAATTAAAATAACCATGAATAGTTTAATCCAGGAAATGCACGAATAGTAACGGATTGGAAGAAATAGTGAAAGTTCGATTAGAATCTACAAATGTTATGGACCGCGCCTTCGCGTCGACCTTTGGGTAGAGAAAGAAACCTAGCCGCTCCTCATCATATTAATCTCGGCGTGGTTTGATTGATTTTCAGTCCACCACAATGTAACCGAAGAATTGGGAAAGATTGAAATAACGAAGGAACAAAAAGGAGGAAGTCTTGTCCTTTTTCTGTTTCGTGTTCGTACCGGAGAAAAGTCAAGTACAAGGTCTAAAGAAAAATCGCCAAGAAGCAAAAGCAGAGAGCCAAAAGTTGTCTGACAGGGAAAAACTAAAAGCTCTCCTATTGATCCCACGTGAATCTGGCTTTCTTGCCAAATTCTCCTAAGTAGCCGCCGAAAAAAAAGAAAACGTCAGACCCTCTACTTTCTTTAGGAATAGAGTTTTAATCCTCTACACCTCCGTGGCCCACGAGAGAAGATAGCCGCCCTTTTCTTTTGTTCTTTTACCAATCCCGCGGGGTCCGTCTTTTAGGTGTCTCCCTTCAGTTTCTGGCGTGGATACGCCATGAAATAAAGAGTCTTCTGAAAATTTGTCTCGGGAGATCACTTTTGACACCAACCACCTACACTTTACACAAATATCAAATATGAGCAAAACCTCAATACTTAGCACAGTAAGTAGCCAAAATCATGACCAAATAACAGCGCAAAAAGTGCCCAAGAATTGCTCTATCAATTACATTGCCTGTGATGTGATTGTTGCTGGTTGGTGTCGAAGAACAAAAGAAAGAAAAAAGTGTGGTCTCATTCTTCTCTCCGATTACTTAGCAAGCAAGGTCGTGGGCAATGGTGTCTTAGGACCCCTTTTTTTTTTGTTGAAGAAGGTTGCCATTGCCAGGAAGTATTACGAAGCCAAGGTGTACGTGTAGGTTTGCAGTTCGTGCGGAATACGGACTTAATGATTAAGTGGATGTTTTAGTCAGGCCCTCAGCCTCCATCGAGATTGAAGTCAAAATTTTTTCACGAGAAAAAGGGCTCCCTTGGTGCGACTGGTTTACCGATTCACAAAAGGAAAAAAAAAAAACCAGTCTGATGATTGTCCAATTTTGATGCCTTATAAAGTTATGTGGATAACTTGGTTGATTAAATATGAAGAAGGGAGATGAATGAATGAGCTTGGAATATTTTCTCATGTATTCAGGTTCATGGTTCAAATCATGTATATGAGAGTTTAGGAGTGGAAAGAAGTGGTAGGGCGAAATGGAAGGATAAAATAAAATAAAAGAATATCATGAGGAAGATCTTGAATACTTGCACACTACCATTTTGGTCAATCAAAAAGAAAATACTAGATTTCGTTATGCAGATAATGCATCATTAAACTAAGATTACATAGATTCAAAGAAACTAATACTCATGTCTTCCCGAGAGGACGTTCTGCAATGGCAATATTAATACTACCAAAATCCAGAAACCTTTGACTGGCCTCTATAAGTTGGATTGGTTCATCCCACACCACTAATGTTAAATTTCATCTTACAATTAGCTTCGGCACTGGTCAATGCTAATTGCTTTCCACTAGAGGTCTTCATATTCACGAGCCAATCAAGTGTTTGTTCGACTCGTAGTAAAAAAATCACCTATAATAAAAACTCATGGCTTAAATGTTGAAATTGTTAATTTTTTGTTGCTATATTATGTTTTCTTTTGGAAGTAGTATTTCAAGATGTAACCCATATTTGAACTTATACTTCTTATTAATATGTACTATGTGAAACAATTCTCGTTGAAATTTAAAATTATTTGTAAACAATAGAAGATATCTTTCCATCTGTAAACAATAAGAGCCTTAAGAAATTAAGAGTTTCTACCTAAAAAAAAACTTTTAAAATATTGGAGTTTAAGTATAGCCATGGATAGATAATTGACCAAGAACGGCTCCATGCCTACCCTTACATAAAATAAGTTCGGAGGACAAGATTCTTCTATAAATACTATGAAATGCCTAGATTAAGATCTGCATTTAATGCTTCATATCCTTTAGATATTTTGGCAATAACCACAGTAATATCGCCAAGATCTTGAAACTTTTTTCCGGCCTCTTTAAGTTGGATTGGTTCATCCAGACCCTTTTCCTACAAATCCTGTCTCACAATACTTTCGATTACCTGGTTATTGACTGCAATTTTATAGAGCCCATCATAGTCACGAGCAATCAAGGAGTTGTTGGCTTTTCCAATGCCTCTAATACTCAGTTCATAAGCATAAAAGCACAAGTCTAATTCATGCAGGATCTTGGGATCTGATTCATTTCTTTTAAGTGAGCCGATCAAGTTGTATGTTGACTTGGCATCAGCATTTGACACAGCAATTGAAGCTTGGCAAAGAATCTGAAAATCTAAGCCTTCAGGGGGTAGAGGATATGATCTTAAAGCTTCTTGACAAAGTGATTCATTTTTTGTCTGAAAGCAAACGACATAGATCAAGGCAATCTGGAGGCTCGTTGGTGGTTGCCGCCAATGCTGGAAAGATACACTTCTGAAAAAGAAGTGAAAGGAAAATTGATAATGATAAGGACAAGTCATCTCCCCTTTTTTTTTTTTTAAAAAATGATCAGGCATAATTTTGCTAAAACGAATGGTACTCTTTATAGTGCGCATGAACACAAGCAGGACAAAAACTGCAATTTTAGCTGTTTGGAAATTTAAGCGACAACAAGGAAATATTAATGACAATTGGCAAGTATTATTGGATAACTCCTTAGTAAACTGTGCATTTTTTTTTGGGTCAACACGACAGATTCTATTCTATATCTACTTCTACTCTGGGGAAACTAAACAGGTCAAGGGGAACCTAATGAACCACCACCGATCCAGACGGATGTCTATGCACCCGTTGACAAAATTTTCCGGAAGAGCCTGGATATTAGAATACGGGCTAAACAATTTGATCTCTTCACTTACACCCAAATAGAGTTTTAAAACTTTTTTGGTGGCTACTCTAGTAGTTGGTTAAGTAAAATTTGCATTCGCCAAGGTCATTTTTTTATTTTCAAAATTTTTTATTTTTAGATGAACATGGAGACAAAAGAACTAAAATAAAAAAATTTATTAAATTTGAGATACTAAATATATGACAAACCATGAGACTAAATGCAATAAAATAGTTACTCTCGCATAAAACAATGATCATTAGTTGTCAACAAATCTTAATCCAATGATGGAAAAGTATCATGTGAGAAAAGTAAATATATTGGGGAGTATATTAATATTCTATTGTTTCCTAAAAATATAAAGAAAAAAATTAAAAAGAAAAATCCTTCAAAGGAATAAAAACAAAAAGATATCCACATAAATAGCATCTGGTCATGATTGTAAAAGGACTATAAAAAGAAAACCAAGCACTTTCCAAATCTATGCCTGTGTCAAAAAAAATTTGGCTTGTAATAAGTTGCTAAGAAATTAGTATATAAAGGACAAAACATAATGAGTAATGAAGAAATTCAAAAATATAACTAATTATGAAACTTAAATGTATCTGCTAAAAATGTGGAATGCCAAAAGATTAAAAAAATTAAATTATCAACTTTTTAGAATTATTAACAAATAATCAAGCCAAATAATAGAAATAGCAAAAGCTGTGAGTTGATTAATAAAAAAAATCAAGGCAGAATTAATGATTTAGTAAAACCAAAATTAATAGTGTTTGAAACTACGGATTCATGGATACAAAATAGAATAAAGAAAATGAATTCAATAAAAATGCATATATAGCAAGAAATCAATATATTGATTAAAATTTGTTATAAATAAGGAAGTAATGAATTATAAAAAATAAATATTGTACAAATTTTAGTAATAGTAAGTTCTAATATATGATCAAGCCAAGTAAAAAACAATACAAAGCGTGATTGGAGAGAATTCAAAATAAAGAAAAGTATAAGCTGATTAATAAAAGATTAGCAAGGCATACTTAATAAAAATATATATATAAGGAAGAAATAATATTTTGATTACAAGTTGCTATAATAAGAGAGTTATTGTTACCAAATGAAAGAATAAAAAAAAAGTAGGAAATCAATATGTTGATTAAGATTTGTTATAAATAAGGAAATAAAGAATTATAGAAAAATTAACACATGCCCAAATTTTAGTAATAGTAACTTCGAATATATAATCAAATCAAAAATAAAAATACAAAACTTGATTAGAAATGAATTAAAGAAAAGAAAACTATAAGTTGATTGATAAAAAGATTTAGTAAGTTGATTGATAAAGGATTTAGTAATCCATAATTAATACAAATATATATAAGATAGAACTAATAAATTGGTTGAAAGTGGTTATAAATAAGAAGAGAATTATTTATTACAAAAAAGTAGAAAAAGAATATAAAAAACCAAAAAAAAAAAACAAACATTACATAAGTGCATGTGATGAAAAGATCGATGGTCTACTTGGGCAGAACGATAGAGTAACCAATTCAACCACTTACTAAACAGGAATTGAATAGCATTTATTAGATATAGTAGTTTTTAACCTATTCCTTGAATGAGATTAAATATAGTTTGGTAAAAATATTGGCAAATTTGAAAATTATAAACCATATTATAGGTAAACGTCAAAGGTATCTTGTTCCTTTAGGCATTGATTGACTATTGTAATGAAGATAAAACACTTAAAAGTTGAATTATTACCAACTATAAACTGCTAAGAACCTGCCCAAATTAAATATATTAAGCATAGTAATTACAAAAATTAAAGGAAAAAATCAGTGGAAAATGGATGGGAATGATTCTTGTTAACAAATATAAAAACATTTAGAAGCTGACACCCAAATAAAAACACTCAAAAAGATGACCATATTAAATATAAATACAATTAGTATGAAAATTAAGGAGAAAAAAGGAATTGATTCTTGTCAAAAAAAAATAAAACGATTAGAAATTTAAATTATTACCAAAACTAAAACATTAAACGCTATCCACATTAAATATGGAAATTAAGGGAAAATGGGTGGAAAAAAGATGGGTTTGATTTCATTAACAAAAATATAACACTCAACAATTGACAATATAGAAATTAAGGATAAAAAATGATAACAGATGGGTTTGAATTTTTTTAAACAAAAATAGAACACTAAAAAACTAACAATATGGAAATTGAGGATAAAAGGTGAACGGAAAAAAGATAGGATTGATTCTTGTTAACAAAAATAAAACACTTAAACGCATGATATCTCTACTCGGAAGTTTCCCCAAGTGTCATACAATGAAGTGGCCTTCACTTTAAGTAGAGAAATGGACAGAGGCAAATATCGCAACGGATCTTCTGTCCCACACCCTGTGCCACTCTCTGTCCCACTTTTTATTATATTGCTATTTCTCCTTTATAAACATCATGTTTTAATTCTTTTTTGTTTCCTTAAGATCCAATAACTATTAATTGAGTAATACACAAAATTTAACAAACTCAAAAAAATCAAAATGCATAAAAATGAGATTTTTTATGAATTTTCTGCTGTATTTTTAATTTTCTATTATATATTGCTTTTTTGGAGCTGTTGTATTTATTTTTTACTTAATTAATAGTTATTGGATCTTAAGGAAACAAAAAAGAATTAAAACATGATGTTTATGAAGGAGAAATAGCAATATAATAAAAAGTGGCACAGGATGTGGGACAGAAGATCCGTTGCGGTAGCCTAGGTAATTAGTACTTTCGTAGACCTTCAAAATTGCAAATTTTCGTAGTCTAGCCTAGAGTTTTATGCTAGAACTTCCGTTTTTGCAAATGTTTAGTGCTAACTAACATCCAATTTAGTGGAAAATGTTCAGTGCTAACTAACATCCAATTTAGTGGCTTAAGTAGTTTAGTGCTTTCGTAAACCTTCAAATTGCAAACTTTCCAGTCTAGCCTAGAGTTTGACCAAAAAAAAAAAAACAGAAGAAAATTCCGTTTTGTAATTGCAATTAAGGTATTCAAGTTGCAGTCATAAGCAGGAGTGGAAATTCTCCTGAGATTGCCAACCAGTTCTTCCATTTTCCATGATGAATAACTGAGACTACCAAGTGCCCCAACTCAGTCCACTCAGCTCTAGATAAATGCAGATTATGCTTACCAAGACTATTAGTTTAGTGATTAGCTATTGTTGCCATTTTATGAATGGCACCATAATTCTCTGTTCTTCCAATTGTAATTTGCCATGTACATGTACAGCTTCTGGTGATAAATCACCCTTGTTGAAATGACTGATCCAGTCCACATATGGTCGTGTCGAAGCCATCTCATCTGAAAGTGAGCTGACAAACAATGGATTCTACTGATGCGTGTGCTTGCTCGGATTAATGCAAAAGCCGCTGCCCGGGTGTGCGATTCAACAATCAAGGTTCCATCTTGTTACAGAAACAATTCATTGTTTGCCGATTCTTCTTCCATGTTGCTGGCTTGGCCACGCACCAGATCTGGACTCGATCATTAGATTTTGAGGAGATTGATTTGATCACCAAATAAAGTGGTACTATAGGGCCCCATGATCGAGTAAAACAATACATGAAGAGGGGCTAGACTTCCATTGCAAAATCCACTGCCAAGGACTTCTTCACAGCAGATGCAGGATCAAGAAGTATAGTGAAACCAGGTTGCAAACTTATACTCATCTTGGGCAAGATATGTGCACAACTATCTCACTCACTGCAGATTTCTTGTTAGGCGCTAAAACTGCATAGCGGATGGATATTTGACACATACACACGGGAGGAGAGGAGAGGAGAGGATAGGAGTTCACTAATCACAAACATATAAAGCGTATTTAACTATTATATAAATTCTAGACAAAATTACCTTTACAAATGCTAAAACTCTCACGAGAATGCAATAGTAAAACACCTTATATCTAGCACACAAGATTTGGTAATTAGAAAACTAAGATACGAAACTACTAAATAATTTCTCTACAGCTGAAACAAGTAAACTCCTAAAACTAGACTATGCTTTTAACTTTTAATTTAGAAATAGGAAATAACTACTATTAAGAAGTTTGATCTAATTATGTCAAACATTTCTGAAGGCCGTCTTTGTTGGATGATTTGACCGTTTGATTAATAAGCTAATTTAACTGCTTAACTCAACGCCCTCCTGGGTCTTAGACAGTCCTTCAAGACATTGAACCATAGTCTTTCAGATCATGTATCACACTTGTTCCCCTTTTTCATGCATGACAAATTTTTAGCATCAAAACAACCAAAAGTTTCATCCAAAAACAGCAGCCGAAGTGGCAGTCAATGCAATCCACTTTGTAATCAACTCTAGTTAATTTGAGAAGATTTTCATTTCTTTAACTCTGAGAAACAAAGGGATGATACTATTATGATCATTTTGCCAAGTAGAACACGTATCCACCAGAAAAAAAAAATCTCATGAAATGTATTTAAAAAATGAGCAATCTACAGATGGAACATGGTTTGGTTTCCGATTGGCCCCCTACAATTTAGAGCCTAGGATAATATGCATGGTTTTGATTAATTTGGGAGCACCGGTGCAAGATTTGTGATTATTATTCAGGCTTTTAGCCTCCACTTGACAGGAAAAACAAAAAATCTTGCTCAGTCAAATTTTGAACTTTTTTCCTGTGTTTACAGAATTAACTAAATGCTGTTTCAGTTTCATAATCCAGCATAAAAACTCCCCAAGGGATACACTATAGGTCACCCAAACACCAATGGTGAAGCAATTGGAGCTGAAGAAAAGATTAAAAGAAAAGAAAAGAAAAGAAAAAATACTATAAAGGTCAACAACAGTTATTCCTCAATTTTGAGAGATCCTTGGGCAACTTGAAAATAAAAACTAGTTTCCTTGGGCAAATGTAAAGTATTATTTTCCATTTTATCATTGTATAGTACTTCCAAACTCTTGAACCAACTTTATGGTTTAATTCAAATAATAAGCAACATCTTTGATCAATGACATGGGTCATTTTAATTGATTGAGCTTGATAAAATTTATAATTTAAGGGCCAAGAACTTCATTAAATTTTATCCTAATGTTTGATATACTCCAACACAACCTATTTCAGTTATTCTAATCAACATCTTATCAATAGTTACAAATTATAAGAACTACCATTAGAGTGGCTATATAAATTATATCGTGTTGCACGATTTCCTGCAATTGATTAATGAAATTTGCTTTTTATGAAAAAACAAAAAAATCTATGAAAACTCCCAGTGTATTCTTTCCATTTAGTATATACTTTTTTGTCTAATTTATACATAATATAATTCTTTCGTTTTGTATATCTGTTGAGATACACTATATGTTTTTCAATTTTGTGAGAAAAATGAAAGAGAAAAACGAAAACTAAAAATCCTCTGCTAACTAATTAACTTTTTTTTTAATAAGACTAACCAACTGATTCGGAAGAGGTAGTTAATAATGGCCCACCAAAATCCACCACCAACTTTCCCTCCTCCTCATGGTTAGTGGCCAATTTCTGAAAGATGCTTTTCTTCATAACTTTCTATTTTCCACTCCAATCTCTAGAATCCAGCCTAAAAACTTAGACAAAAAGTGCAGAAAACTAAACGTAAAAGCTCAATATCTGCCACTGTTTGGTGGAAAGTAGTTGTAGCAGATGGAATTTGTCTCCAGTACTATTCTACACGCTAGACCTGGTCAGTCTACATTATACTAAATTTTGTTTCTCATAAGTTCAGTTACGTATTAAGAATCCATTTTTGTACTTTGATTTCTGCATTTTATTGTCGTCCCTGCTCTTTGGAAAATTGTTGTTTTTTAAGTAGCTGTTATTTATACGTCAATCCCACCTAATAGTTAACTTAGCTTCCAAGTATTAAGTCTACTTCTTCTTTTATTGTTTTATTAATTAAGTCTACTTCTTGGATGTGTCCATTCTATCTGATGATGTTTCAGTTCTCACCAAACTTCAAATTGCCGGTGATTTCTAGTAGAATGGATATACTGTTTCAAACAGAAACAAGGCAAAAGAGAAACAAGGGGAGAGAAAGAGGGAACATACATAAAATATATGCCCAAAATAAGGGTAATTTGGATTATAGTAGCATTAATGTATACAAGGTTTTGTTCTTGATTTTGAGGCGATTATTTTGAGGATGTTGACAACTGAGTGAGGAAAATTGGTTGGTTGGGTTATGTTTAGTTGATGATCTTTACTTGAATGCAAGAAAATGGGAAAGCAGGGGTCCCCTAGAAGTCCTAAGCCCAAGAATTCAATTTTGGATGTTTCTTATGGGATGAGAGAGTATCAGTCTAGATGTTCAGATATGCAGCAGACTGGAGATCCCTCTTTAGGTAGAAGGGGATCAGGGGGAGATAACCACTGGGATAAGGTTATTCTGGTTCAAGGATTGAGGAATGATTCTGGAAAGTTTGCTGCTTCTAAAGGTGTTAATGCAAGCAAGAAGCATATGTGGTGGCTCCCTAGGCATATTAGGCGGATCATTTTAGCATTTGTGTTCATGAGCTTTCTTTTCCTGCTGGATTCGCTTTTGTTTTCTCTTTTGGAGTCAATAATCAAGAATCATTCGGCCCCTCACAGATCAACAGGGCAAGAGGTATGGTTTAGGGTACTGCCATCAGTTTGGCTTTGCATCCATGCTTTCCCAATTAGCTCTAAAGCCTAAATTTAGTTAATTAATATGCTCTGCTTTTCTTTGACATGCATGCAAGATTCAAAAAAAATATGATTTATCTAATTTTGACAGGAACTTAGTAGCACAAATTGAAATGAAAAGAATGAAAGCAAAAGTAGATCAAATGTGCATTTAGACTACCTTAATATGATATGATTCCTCATTGCCAAGTGCCAATTGAATTTGTAGATGATATTTCTGGAATTCAGTTTATTTTTTAACAATTCAAAAGCTCAGTCCAATATCATAATTTTCAAGACCACAGGTCCTATTAATTTTCTTTTGGAAGGTACTTATGAGCAATTGGTGTATACTAGTAAAACACGTAGCTCTCCTTTATATGTTAGGAATTGATGGTTTCCAGCTAGCTCATATGGTCATTGACTATAGTTTCACTTCTGAAAGGGAATAATTTGTTATACTTCATCCAGAGATTAGAAGCAATTCTGGTTGATCAGCTTACATCTGCTATGAATACAAAATTGATGCTACTATATTTCCACCATTGAGCTGAGTCTCACATGAAATTTAACAGAACATAAGTAGTGCTAGACCGATCCATGTGGATTTGATGATAGCAAAGTTCCAGAGAGGATTATACATGAATTAATTTATATGTTAAAAAACTGTTTCTGTATGTCAAACCTAAATTAGAAGAGTATCTAAAGTTAAGTTACAACAATATTTTTGTCCGTTTTATAGAACAGGAGTTGTTTCTGTAAACGTGAGTCACTTTCCTGACAATTTTGCAGACGTTCATTCTTTTGTAGAAAAATAAGCTGATGTATGTGTCTGCAAATTGAAAATTAAGCAACATGGGGAAACTATATGTAACCTCTGCATGATGATAATATTGAAGGCTGTTCAGTCATATTTAGTTTATTTACTGTGCTTATTCTAATAAACATGGTAGCTGGATGAGCTTTGTTTATTTAGGAATTATTTGTTCCAAAGTATCAGTTGTGAAGCAATTCATCACATATCAGGAGTTGTTATGATCAGTATTACAGATGAAGTAGGTCATATATCACTGCAGGAGAAAATCACTGGCATGTTGGAGGGAAAAGAGTTCAACAAACATGTATGATCGCCTTCTAAAACTGGCGGCCAGTTCTGTTAATGAGGTTAGAACTATTATCATTGCTTTCATATAGTAGAATATTTTCGTAATCTCAATTATGCTGGATGGCAGGAGTTTCTACTATCTTAGCCATAGATTTTGTAAGTGCTCTGAGCTTCTGCAGTAAATGACAGCTACTTAATTACTAGAACTAGGAAAGATAAGGCCAAATCATCCGGTTGCATCATCAGAATGTGTTTGATTACATAAGCATTGGTCTTGCAAGTGACTTGCCTATCAGATAATTGATAATATTAGGAGTTCACAGAATAATATACTGAAATAGTTGCTCTTTTGTTGTCTGTTCCATGGCTAGTTTGGGATATCAACTGATCTTGTACTTTTCATTGGGTAGTTGTGGAATACACGAGCATGCTGAGAAAATATTTTATTTATTGTTGTTTCTGCATTCCCTTTTACCAATATAATGTTTCAGAAAGAGTTGAAGAGAGGTGAATCAAAATTTTGGGAAGAATCATACCCTCAGGCATCAATGTGGAAGCCTTGTGCCGACAAGAAGAGTACCAAAGGTATAATTTAGATTCATTGAATGATGTCTATGCAGAAATCAAATTGTAATTTGCTTCTTACAACAGTTATGTCTCTGACAGTAGGTGGTTTGCTGTCTGAACTGTGGTGTAATTGTTTAAAGTTGTCGGGGCAGGAAAATCCAGGAACAGTTCTGGTTACATTGTGGTCAGCGCCAATGGAGGCCTAAATCAGCAGCGAGTTGCTGTAAGCATGTAGAATTTGGTCCTCCTCCTTTTTGGTACTTTTCGTTGTTGTGGGGTCAAGTTCTTCTTACTTCCTGTATCTTCATGTTTTTTCTTTACTTTCTGATTCTATCTCTCTTATTAATTGCCACTGAATGCTTCGTTCCAATTTCACAGGTCTGCAATGCTGTTGCGGTTGCATCCCTGCTAAATGCAACTTTAGTCATTCCCAAATTTCTTTATAGCAATGTATGGAATGATCCCAGGTCAGAAGTACATTTGAGCATGTGTTGAGTCAGGATTGGTTAAATATATTGCTCCTAGGTCTTTCTACTTCCAATTTGGCCTCTTACCATGTTGATGCATGCTTATTGAGGGAAGAATGATTAATTATCCAGCATTAGAAGTTTCAAAACGAATTTTGTTTTCTGGTTTGTTTCTATATTATGCTTTTTCCCTTCATAACTGGTTACTTTCTATCCCTTTCCATAAAAGATGTTAGCGATTTCTTTCCAGGAGAAAATTTTTTCATGCATTTACCTTTCAACAAAAGAAACATGTTCTTGAGTTACTTGAGGTATTATTGTTGATGCACTCTTAGAAACTAGTCAATTTTTTTGACAACCAGAAGAAAAGATTAGAAATATAAATTTCTTTTCATCTGATTCTTTCACTTGGATTTACAATTTCAGCTGTTTAAGGTACTTCCTGGCTATATGATATCAGCCTTATTAAGTTCTCCTTGGCAAATGACTCTATTTGATTATCGTGGTTATATAATTTGTATTACAGTTAATGATACGAATCTGCAAATTGTATCCCAAAGACCAATCATTGAATATATTTGAATAAATGTTGAAAATTTTTGGTTCATACTAATGTCTGTTTTCACCTCTTCATGTCATAAAAGATTTGTGCATTTTATTTGTTCTCCATAAATTCTGCCTCACTTGAGCAGCATTGTTTTTCATTTTCATATTTCAGTTGCAAATGACCAATCTCCCTTTCCAACAAAATCTCAAATCTTCTATTTTATTATGGAAGCAGTCAATTTGGTGACATATATCAAGAGGATTACTTCATAAATACACTGGAGAATGAAGTAGATATTGTAAAGGAGCTCCCTCCTGACTTAAAGTCAGTAGATTTTGAATCAATTGGCAGTCAAGTATGTCACCTTCTCCTTGTCAATAACTGCAGATTGTGCCTTTTTCCTCATTGAGTTCAGCCATTTTACCTCTTCTATTAGGTAACTGATGCTGATCTGTCAAAGGAGGCAACACCTGATGAGTACATTAAGAAGATACTTCCGCTTCTCTTAGAAAACAGAGTTGTTCACTTCCTTGGATTTGGGAATCGACTTGGCTTTGACCCTTTGCCTGTTGAACTTCAGGTCAGGCACTTTCTTGGCGTTCCGTTCATTATTATTGATGTTAGGTCCCTAATTTGCATATTACAGGATATGCCTGCTTTAAATTGTCGAAATTATCTGTAAGACTAAATTCTCCAACAATCAATGAAAAATTCAAAACCTGTCCATCTCGAGCAAAAACAACATGATGGTAAGTTGTTATGACTATAAGCTTCCCTATATAGTGGAATTGCTTGGACCTTTTAAGAGACTTTGCCTGACCATCTTATTTGGACTTCATGAACATCTTAGAAGAGTAGATTTTGCGCTTTTTAGTACGTCTTTAGGAGACTGGAAAGTTGTCATTTACATAATCCGCATGACATTTGTAAGCACAAGGTTTCTTAATAAACAGAGGAGTAGTCTTCACTTGCTCTCTTGCCACTGCTGCTTTCTAACCTGACAATCATATTCCCCATGGTTGCCCCTCATTTTACTCCCCGTCCACCAACTCTGCTTCAAGCATATTACCAGGCTCAATTATTTCTCCTGGATTCTGCTTCTAAGATGTTGATTCTTGTGTAAAACTCATCATGGGATTCCGGTGCATTTTTAATTTGAAAATGTTAACTGATCAATTTAGATAGAGCTTTGTTGATTATTCATCTTGTTCACATGATCCTGGAAAGAAGTTTGCTTATCAATTGAATATTGGCTTTTCATTGGAAGTTTTAGCTGCTAGAAATCAGTAAGATTAGGGTCTAGGAGCGAAATTTGTTTACTGATTCCATTGACTTCAATGGATCCTTACACTCTGTATAACACAGACTTGTGAACTTTCTTGCAGAGACTAAGATGTAAATGTAACTTCCATGCTTTAAAGTTTGTACCAAAGATTCAGCAGATGGGTTCGCTATTGATAAAAAGGATCCGAAAGTACGACATTGCAAAAAGCATGCTGGATAAGCAACTTCTTGGAAATTTCATTTCAGATGCTTCACCAGAAGACCATCACATCCTAGACGGACCTTCTAGGTACCTTGCCCTGCATTTGAGGTTTGAAGTTGACATGGTGGCCTACTCTATGTGTGAATTTGGAGGTGGAGAGAATGAAAGAAGAGAACTTCAAGCATACAGGGAAGCACATTTCCCTCTCCTCATTGAGCGCCTAACGACTTCTGAGTAGGTTCTTGCAATGTCAAGGTTTTATTTATCCTCATTCATATCATGAAAACACACTAAAGCATCTTGATTTTGTATCTTTGCTTCTGATTCAGACATCCTTCTTCGGCAGAACTAAGAAACCTGGGAAGATGTCCATTGACACCAGAAGAAGCAGCACTTGTTCTTGCTGCTCTTGGCTTCAAGAGTGACACTTATATCTACCTTGCAGGCTCAGAAATTTATGGAGGAGAATCAAGGACGCATCCGTTTACCAGTCTCTACCCCAATGTGGTCACAAAGGAAGATCTTCTCTCAGCAAGTGAACTTGCACCGTTCAAGAACTTTTCTTCTCAGGTAAGTTGAGGACTCTAGTTATAACCACTTCGTCAATGGACATGCAGCGTTTCAATGTTAACTAGAGATGTGTTGAGGAATATAAATCAGCATTTGTACCGAAAAAACAAAAAGGTGCGTGTCATTTACAGAGTCCTTACAGCTTCAAGTTTTCACTCCTGCTACTGGATGTTGAAAGCATGTAGCATTACATGTTTGCTACACTATATCTTGATATCAACAACTGATTAGTAAAAGGTCTTAGAGCCAGCCATGCAAGAAAATTTATATAAAAATGCTCTTCATATAATTTAATTTGCAGTAAAAAAAAATCAGCTCCAGTTGTTCTTATATATCCTGCTTATATATGCAGTACAAACCCGAACTTGTAAACGTACACACTCTGAACCCAGTCCTGGAAGTTTTGCACTGAATATATGAGCAGTAGATTCAAAATTAAGTGACCTTAAAAGTAAGTTGCAGCTCAAACAGTTTAATTTCAGATAGATGATTTTTTAGGATTTGATGTAAGTAAATCTCCCCTTCTAGGAAGAAATTAGAAATGCTTATTCCTTAGGACCGAAACAATTTCTAAACTGTAGATGCCACTTCATATTTGCTCACCTTACACTGATATAACTTTTATCATAGTGTCCAATCAAGTCACTTCTCAGATACTTCATTTGTAATAAAACTGACAGTGTTAAGTCTTCAAATGCAGCTTGCAGCCCTGGACTTTATTGCATGTGCGACTGCTGATGTATTTGCCATAACAGACTCTGGGAGCCAACTATCATCCCTGGTGTATGGATACCGAACATATTATGGTGGTGGGCATGCTCCAACTCTCAGTCCTCTCAAGAAGAGGCTTGCCGCAATTTTGTTGCACAATCACACCATAAAATGGAATACTTTTGAGGAAAAAATTAGGAAGATGATTCAAGAAGGTCAAAGAGTCCGCCAAAGGGGCTTCCACCGTAGTGTTTATAGACTTCCACGCTGTAGAGGATGCATGTGCAAGCATCAATAATTCCTGTGTTATCAGTGATCAAGCATCAAAAGTTTGTTGATCATTTGTCATGTTTTACATTATCTTTTCCTTCTCCAATGATTACATCCTGAAAAGCTCCCAGGTTTCTTCTGGTCCTATTTTTTACACAATGTCAACTGTATAAAATTTCTTGCTTTTCAATGAGAATCATATGAGATACTTGCGTATTGGTCATTCTATTTGACTTGCGTCCCCAGTTTCACGTACTTTAGAATTATTCTCAATCTCATGTGCTTTATATTGTGTTATTATATATGCCACGCAAAGCTATGTATGTCTCAACTTAATATTCTAATAAATGACCTGCAATTCGGTTTAGAAACTAATTGGTCGGGTATCAAGTTTCTGAAGAGCAAAAGAAATCTAGACTCCCAGTCTTCAGAATCTCAGGTGAGTTTTAGTAATTGTATATGTATCAGGTAAGGCCATATATGCTTCATCTAACAAATGAACCCAAGAACATTGCCAGCAATCTTATGTTACACGGTGGAGGAAACAAACCAATTCGTTTCGTTGGATTAATCTTAAATAACCCAAATTGTATACATCAAATTAATGAAAAAATAGTGACAGTGGAGGCAAATCTGTCATTCTCTTCCTGGCTGCACCCTTTCTCATGAGGGTTCTCTGTGTAAGCGTAAATCTTTATCAGCAGATGAGGAGTCCTTCCAAGTGCCTTCTCATTCTCCTCATGCAATGCAATCATGATGGAGGAAAAAAGCGATTGAGGTTAAAAGGAAGGGTGTAAAACTCTTCATTCCTGCTGTCCCCTTTAAACGTCCTGAACTTTACCCACCATGGCATTCCCCTATCCTTAGCACTGTCTTTGTAATCAAGTGTATTGTCCAGGAATACGGAAACAATCAAGGCAACGGTGGGGAGAGGATAAGAAGATGGTATTAAGAAAATCATTGAACTGCAATCAAGATCCAAGAAACATATGTTAGTCAGGTAACGTGCGAGGTTTAAATTAGAACCAAGAAGACAAAGGACTCCTATCATTTATTTTGTTTTATTCATTTATCTTGTCTTAATCTGCGTTTTCTAAAACAACCTCTGTCTTAGTCATTGGACAAGCGAAATGAATTTCTCTTTTCCCAACAGTGACTTGAAATTTTTTAACTACTCGCTGAAACTTATTTTTTATGGGAGATAACTTAAGGCTCGTAAAATCCATGTGCCATTCACGAGGCTATTGGTCATCTCACTTTCACCACATAAAATTTTGCTAAATCCTAAAGGAAATGGACTCAATTTCATCTCAATGGCAAGTTAGTTCATATTTTCACTTTGCCTATACATCTTTTGTGGTTTCTTTTCGAAGACTCTGATAAAATTTCGCTGATACCTGAAGGGAATGGACTCAATTTCATCTGAATGGGAAGTTTGTTTCAGATTCTGGCATTGTCTCTCAGTACTTGGAAAAAATAATTCCAAAATTTTGCTGATATTAAATGTTTTCTATTTATTTTGTGGTTCCCTTTAAAGCCTTTCTGAGCGTCAGAGAGTTCTTTTCAAAGTCATTGCAACTGAACTTTCAGCTTTTGCTCTTTTTCATTTTCTGGCATGCATGTCCGAACGCATGGGTATGCATCTAAATGCAATGACTTACCCATCCAGCCTTTGTATGAGCAGGACCATGAAGAGCAGCCGTGGTATATTCCCTGAAGTACTCAGGAATAGACAAACCAAGGAAGAGGGAAACACCGGTGATAAAGAGGCTCCTCATTGAATTCATGTTTGTAAATTGCAAGAAGGACAGCCCCACAGAAGCTGGAAATGTCAAAAGGGCCATCAACAACTGAGGAAAAATTGACAAAAGGACAATATGGAGACAAAGTATAGTATCTTACCAACAAGCCCAAACATAACACAGTATACAGCTGCAAATATGGTGAAAGGTATTGATGCAAATAGTGCTCCAAATTTTCCTGCATATGTTTAGCAGATTAATGCACAAGCTTGTCAAAAATGTAAGCCTACAGGAAGAGCTTCAGCTATAATCACTTACCTAGAATTGAGAAAAATATCATAAAACCAGCTGATATTTGGATAACTCTACGGCTGCCAACACGAGTGCTTCCAAGAAGACCAACATTTTCTCTGTAATTGATGTCCTCATTTCTCTAAGTTGAACAGCTAAGTTAAATGATTTAGAAATCCAGAGCCTAAATTGCTCAAAAACTTACACAGAGACTGTAGACCCAGTAGCTGTCCCAAAGAGTCCGTCCAACAAGATCCCAATTCCCTGTACATAACCAAGGTTCAGTCTCTCTCTGAGCGAATTCCATTTACTGATTTATGAGAAGTTGAGGATCTTATTATGTTGGCATAGGGCTTGGTATCTACTACTCCTATAGACTAGATTGAACTTTTAGCACTGTTTTGCTAGTTCCTAGTTCAATTCATTATGGCAACTGGATCTTTCTTGTATTTGAAGTTTTCAGCACATTCTTGTTTCATAACAGTATCTGTCCCCTAAAGCAGACGTTGTGTAAAAGAACAAGAAAGTATATCCTATGAATATTACAACCTGCCAGCCAATACCACGGCTAAGAACATGAGCAGGAGGCGGTGTAGCACTTGCTAGGCGAGATGCCACTTTGTAAGCTCCAGTTGACTGTCAAATTGAAAGCCTTAGTTTTCCATATTGTCGAATAGGATGAAACTAGTTTGACTGATGTTCCACTGCATTAGGTATTACAGCATACACGGACAACCTTTTACCTCAATCATAGAAACGAGTACAGCAGCCATCATTCCAAAGGCATGACCAGCATCAAATGTTGGTGCGCCCCATTGAAGTGGATATGGGATTTTAATCCTGCATTTGTAATTGGGAAAAATTAGCTTTTGCAGCATCCAACATTAAAACAAGTAGCAGGATTTTTAAAAGTTAACTGATATTCAACCTACTAGAAATGTTAACATACGTCTTCATAGAACTGATATATTTCCTCAGGATAGTGTTTGATATGTATGTACATATGCGCAAGCTAGGCACTACACTGAAATTATGGTAACAGTGAAAATGAGTTTAAAGCATCTCAAGTTGACACTAACCAAGGCGCGGTGGAAATCAGGTTTGCTTTATCTGTGCGGCAGTTTCTTTGGGTTATTTCTGGACGATGTTTGTAGGCCCCACTGGCTGTGAGGAGGTGTGCATAAGCCCAAATAACTGTGACTGAGATTATAAGAGCAAAACGCTCCAATACTGGCAGTTGTCTCGTCTGAAAATGTTTCAAGTACTGTGCAAAAGAATGGAAAGTTTAAGGAGAAAAGCAAGATATTATCACATTTTTTGGAGATGAGAAAAAAAGAACTGAGATTTCATTATTTTTGGAAACAATGACCGGAGATTCTTGTGAATTAAAAGAAAATGTCAATACACAAGCTATAAGTCCATATGCAGACAAGTAAATGCATTGCTGATATAAATGAATAGTTACATGGTATAACAACAATTGGAACAAGACAGGTTCAGTCCAATGCTAAAACCTTATTCTTCCAGTATTGAATCCTTGCAAGTGATTCTTGAGGGTTATAGTGCAACAAAATTAGTTCTTCCCAAGTTATGTACCATTCTCTAAGGCAGAAGGAGCTGAATACTGTCCTTCAAGACAGATTGAGGGTTATAGTGCAAAAGAAAGAGTTCTCCAAAATTAAATAACATCCTCAAGCAGGATTGACTCTCTTGCTCTTTCACTTCACCGAATAGCCTAGCTCTTGATGTAAAAGATCTCAACATGCCATACTACACTCAAGTAAAAACTTATGTTTCAGAACTAGTCAGATTCAGTTCACTGCTAAAATCTTCTCATTCTAACACAGTATCCTTAAAGAGGTAAAATGTCTCAACATGCCATAATCTATATATACTCAGGTAAGAACTTAATGTTTTAGAACATGACAGATTCAGTTCACTAATAAAATCTTCTTATTCTGAGACCCTATCCTTAAACAGGTGATTCATGTATAGAAGGCAATGATTTTCTTCGAGCACAACAGAATCAGTTCAGCCTATATAAATGGAGACCAGCAAGAAAATATCGAAGCTTGAGCACCAATGCTTGATCTTGCACTTGTCCTTGCAGCCTAGCTCTTGATTTGAATGACCTCAACATACTGTATACAGATAAGATAAAACCTTATCTCATAAAACGTAAATTTTCTTGGGTTGGTAGCAGAATCAATCAGCTGCAATGTTTGTCTCCCTGTACCTACTTCAAGAAACAAACTGATTCTGTTCATTACTAAATATTTTATCCTGTCAGCAATTTCAATTTCCACAGATCACAGAGGAGGTTAATATTAGAAGACATGCGCAATGTCTTGTTTTCTAGTGCAACATAACCAGTTCTCCTTACATGGTATAAAGGAAACATCACAACAGCTGTTTGTGCATTTTCCCTTGCACTTCCAATTATATAGTAATTTATCCTTAAAATTGCTTGCTGAATAATCTCAAGTACTTTAAGTTCAAAGATCACAAAAATGATTCATTCTCTTTCGTTGTGCTAACGTGCTTACCCTTTCCCTTGAGCATATTTCTTTGTTAGTTGTCCCACACAATGTTAAGGTCAATCTGCCTAAGAGTCTAAATTTGTTATTCATTATTCCCCATACTTTTGCAAACCTTACTGCAATTGCCAAAACTAAACCCTTCTTCCTCTTACTTCCAGTGTATTTAGTTGTCTTTAACAACAAAAAATGTAATTCAGAGTAGTTCACATTACATAATTAGGAGTCTCGTTTGAGTGATCTATTAGAGGCAGTTAACAATGGTAGCTCCTGAGTCCTTTACAATCCAAGAAATAGAGTAAAGGTTACCTGAGAGAAGGCTACAAATAAGATGAGCATGGGAATTCCAATCTCCACACACCTGCCAACCTGATTCAAGTGCAAGAAAGTTCATTTAAGCATCAGTTGAGGGACTTCAACGAAAGAATAACAAAGACATAATTAGACGGAAAATATAAATATGAATACAGCTCTACCACGGGGAAGCCTCTATCAAAAAGGCCAAAGCCCACCAATGATATTACCGGAACCATCCCAAGTGGGCTGAAAAACCTGAAATTAGAAAATTATGTGAGTTCTCCTTTCAGAAGTGTGATAATCATGTCAACACTTGTACATTACATGAATTTTACATCGGTGTAGTACCTAGAAGAAATAAACTAAAAGAAGAAAGGCGGGATAGATGTTGTACCTAGAACATATAGCCCAAAGTTGACTATATCCCAAAATAATCTGCACACTTGAAGCTACAATCAGTGCACCCTGTATTGCTCTCATTGTATTGAGAAATCTCTACATGTGAAATCAAAGGCGTCATTGTTAATCTAAGAATAATCACCAGATATATGATAAATTTATCATTGCTGTTTGCCTCCGATTTTCTGGATGATATCTTTAAAATAGAATGTAAAATCACTTAGCATTCCACCCGCAAGTTCAAAATTTTCTTCAAGGTATTTTCTTAGTAAGGTTTTACATGTACAGAAATGGATTTAGCCCAGTTGTCAAGCATATCTGTGATTCCTTTTTATACACCATCCTCCATTCTCCTTGCACGCTCATTCTTCCCACTATTTATAATGACAAAATAAAAAGAGGTACCACACTGCCGACCATCTTGACATTCATTATAATCCTTTAAGAGATAAAGTCCACCTACATCATTAGCCTGTTGTCATTTTCTCCATCAAATGAACCTAGTTTTTGCAGCCAATTTAGGATTTTTTTTCTTCATTCAAATAAAAGTGAAGAGCCTCAGGTTAGAGAAATGGTGATAATATCTGATCGGAAATATATTCAGGAGTGTTTCTCTATGTTTCAAACTCTTCCCATGAATTAACAGGAATGCAACTATAATCTATGTGAAGACAGTTTTTGCACACTACAAACTAAGTTTATATCAAGAAATCAATCAAGCCAAAGTTCTCAAGAGACATCTTGACTTACTGAATGAGGATCAGTTATTGCAGCCAAGGATGGATCATGAATTATGGAAATTATCGGTACCATAAACGCCCAAGATCCTCCAATAACAGTCGGCAATCGTGTCCCAAATAATGTTTGGAGTAATGTGTTAACTCCTTGTGCAAAGAGTAGAGTCTGAACTACCCTAACCTTATCACCCTGTCCGACCAAACATCCAAGAAAACATTAAGACGGCCAATTAACAGAACCAGTTAACACTAATCACTCCTCCTTTAGTTGAATTGCTAAGGCTACAACCACTTCTTTCTTTTTCTTCTTAACTTCTTGCAAATTCAAAAAATTGCTGAATAACAGAAAATTTATTGCTTCATTATTCAGTAAATCAACACACTTAGAAATTCATTTCAACTTCACTGTCTTTCATTAGAACGAACAGCTATCCATCTCATCAACATCAAGAAACAAGCAGTAGATTTTGTGAGTAGTATCTTACATCAGTTCCACCCATTAAAGGAACAAGAAATGTTGGAATCATCACTGCTGTTCCTAATGCCAATATATAGTGTTGAAATCCCAGTGCTATTGCTTCCCCTGTTGTCACAAACAAATCGAAACACCCATACAAGGAAACTTTATTAAGAAAAACCATTAACTAAATATTTTTTATAATCATTATGTGTAGAAATGGGACATACCCCAAGAAGGATTAGAATCAATACAATACTCTAACCCCTGAAGTTGATCCATAGGAGGATAGCTTATCTCTTCAGGTTTTGGAGCTGCCATTACAACCAAAATCAAAAAACTTCACTTCACCAACTTAAGAACTAGTAGTAAACACCTTTTCTTTTGCTCAAAATCAGAATGGGACTTTAGCAAATGAATCAAAAGACAGATACAAGTCAAGAAAACTTCGATAATAAGTAATTAAGGGTCTAGCTTCTTCTGTCCAATATCGAAATGGGATTTGAGTAAAAGAATGAATGAGATAAAAAGCGAAAAGGCCAAAAAAAAAAAAGCTGAAAACTATTAAAGATAGTGAAACCAAAAAGCAGCCAAAAAAAAAAAAGTTGATGAATGATGAAGTCAAGATGATGAATGTATCTGCTAATTTATACAGGTTGAAAATTGCGGAAAGAGGGAAAAGGAGGAAAGCAGTTGTAGCCCACTTCAAAGAATTGGATTGGTAGTTTTATTGTGGTGGCGTTGTAGTCTAGTGTGTGTGTTTTCTTTGTCTGTCTCACTTTCACTGTGTGTGGCCTTTTCCTGATTGCGAGTGTTCCGTTAACTTTTTGTTGTTTTCCCAAGTTGCCCTCCAAGAAACTGCCAAATTCATGTTACCGTTAGTGAGTCTGGTGGGAACTGTGTACTTAAACATTTATATTTATGTTTATATTTATATTTTTCTTTTCTTGGTGCTAATTGAAACTTTTTTTAACTACTTTTACACTGAAACTTACTTTAATGAAATCTTGAGACTTGCAATGAGTATTATGGGGAGTAAAAAGTAGTTAATTAAATAAAAATAAAATTAAGTAGTACAAGAAAGAATGTTTATTCTTTCCCATTAAAATAAGAAGCTTGCACCTTTTTTGCATCTTTTCCCCCCTTTTTCTTACCTTAAAAGTAGAGAAAGAAGAAAGAAAGGGAATGTATGTTTTCTTTTTTCTTCAAAAGGCAATCGGTTTTTCATCTTATGCATTGGTGAATATTCTTCCAATGACCTCTATAACAACTATTGGTACAATTTTTTCACTAAATAGTCAACCTTTCATCTTGTTTTAGTCTTCCCTATCATGAGAAAGTAGAAATAGTTGAATCTAATTTGTCATGCAATGACTTCTATTGGTTTTGTTTCCATTTGGTGGTTTTTGTTTAATTTTGGGAGATTTGATCTATCAGATCCAATAATGGGCTAAAAAACTTGTGGGTCCAAGACCAAAGTCATGTCTGCATCTCCTGTTTCAATTACTATCAACACTACAAAAACTTGCGAGCATGTATGGCAGTTTCACTCAATGACACTCTTGTTTTTTTTTCCTAATCAAATGAATCCCCATCCAACAAACATATTAATAAACAGAAATTTACAAAAAAAAACTAAATACATTACTAAAATCAATATATAGAGTTCATCTTCCAAGAATCTATGAAACTTCCCTGACTCCCAAATTATCTAACGATCCTTAACCAACCTTCGATATGGACATTCAAAAGGAAAAGAATCACGGAAGGATTGTTTGGGATGATAAACTAAAAAAGATTATAAGTATTCAAATCCTCTCACTTAAAAAAAAAAAAAGCAAAGAAAAGAAGCAAATGCATTGCAACCTTTTCTTTTACATTTCGGTATCTTTTGGCATAAAATGTGCCAACTCTCTACTGACTAGGCTTGAGCATGTGAGTTGGGCTAGCAGCGTACAAATCCATCTCCAACGTCTCTCTATTTTTTATGCAAAAAAAGAAGACCCAGCATCGATAAATGAGCTCTCCTATTTTGTAGCTTGAATAGTCACTTTTTATCTGAACCAAAAGCGAAATAACATGGCATTTATCACCCTGTACATTATACACGTACAATCCTGTGGCCAACCAACATGCATAGGATAGAAGACAGCCAAAAATAATATTGAAAACAAGATCTTGTGCAGCATATGTAAGTGTCTTCTTCCTCTTTCAAAAGAAAAGCAAAAAAGTTTGTGTTACATACATGTACTTTTCTTCTTTTGACACCAAAAAAAAAAGGAAGATATATGCAATCCACCTGTGAGATGGTCAAGCATAGATGTTTGTTGGAGGATTCAAGAAAAATGGCTGAAGAATCGGACTCCAATTTAATTTGATTCTCCATCAAATGAAGTAGATTAAATAACGAAATAATTGCAAATTCAATCATGAGGATCAACGAAAGAATGAAATGATTACAAATTCAATCATAAGGATCAAGTAAAGAATGAAATAATTGCAAATTCAATCATGATAATCTTATTAAGAAAATATCTAAAGTTTTAAATCAGCAAGAATATTATTAAACAAGTGAATGAAATGACTAATTCGACTCTTAAACCATCTCCTGTTTCCTTGCAAGATTTTAAGCCTCTCTTGAACTTAAAAATAAAGATAAACCAAAAAAAAAAAAAAGATGAATTGACCTGTAATCTAAAACATGTTCCTGTTGACTACCCAAAAATTACTTCACGAAATGGGATTAATATGAATATGATGTGGAGTTCAAGCTGAGGATAACCTTGACCTAGCAAAAAGTTTAGGCAGATCCTATGTTAGCAGGCAGGGGAGGGAGGAACCTTTCGACCACCTCCTTGCAGTAACTAACGGGGCTGGGGCCAAGTTTGTTGGGTCATTGCTGTTTGCCATTTACTTTCCATGCAAAGCTTCTCCTTTCGGCTGATGTAAATCTTGCCGTCAAGTACGTGCACACCACATGATGCTTTTGACTGACTGGAAGGTATCCCAGTTGCCAACCAAGAAAAAGGCAAAAAGAATAAAAGAATACTGTAACCCTTTTTCTTCATTGTGATTTATCAAGGGGAACATCTTTGGCAGCATTAACATGGCAACCTTAATAGGGGAGCAAGCAAAGAACTGAAAAACAGAAAAACCAACAAAATAGGGAAAAAGTAGGCATGATAGAGCAACCAGGATTTCTATTTTATGAGACACAGCAGCTTCCATCAAAATTTAGTTACTGTTACACTCAATTTGCTGCAAGAACGGAGCAAGCTTTGCAGACAACCGTTCTCATCAAAATTTCTGATTTAGCAAGGCTGACATGAAAACCGGCTCTCCCTATATTCATTCATATACAAATTGGTAAGATCTAGAAACAAATACAGCCTAGAAATGTGGTGGCGCCACATTCTATCTTCATCTTGATGGATCTCACAGGCTGATAGCTTCCTTGTCAATTGTGCAAGCTGAACTAATCAAGTCCTTCTATCTGATTTCTTGTCACTAGATCTGTCAGATTTCTTATCACTTGAACGTTTATCTTCTGCCTCCCGTCGTCTTTGTTGGCTGCAATCAGTAGAGTAAGGAACTTTCAGGGGACAGGTAAAATACCACAACAGAAGTCTTATTCAAGACATAAAAGAAAGGCCAAACAAATATTCATTCAAGTTTACAGCATGAAAAAGAGTTGAATCTCTAAGAAGAGCATATAGGAAATAAACATGACCTGCCTCCCATACGTCTCTAGCTATGATGTAACCCACATAACATATTGCAGCACTTTATGTTCTCTCAATTCACAATTTGTCCTGTCTACACGTCATGTTCCAAAATTTTCAGGTAGCAGCACCAAAAAAAGATGCTTCTCCAATACCACTATTTGATCTATTTGATCTGAGACTTGCACAGCATATCTATTAACATGAATATTACTTAAAGCCCAACGATTTGCCAATAGCAACCTTGATCACTTTATCTTGCCCGCTCTGCAATTAGATCCATTGTAACAGAACTTCGATAGGTAACAGATGTTAATATTTTCATACATGCACAATTTTCACATATCTAAATCCAATTTAAACATTCAGTTAACATCACATAACCCACCCTACCACCATTCCAAACCCACCCCCCCCCCCTTCCTCTTCCCCCCAAAAAGGGAAAAAAGAAGAAGTAAACAAACAAAGATAGGTATAAAAAGAAGAAACTATACTACGATTAATTTAGAAGTTACAAACATAGTCCTGAATGCAAGGTTATGATTGATCTATGCAACTCAATCACCATTAATCAATAGAAAAAGATGGGAAAAAAATCCAAAAAAGGAACCCCAAAATGGGTCTTACACAGTATCCTCTTCTTTTCTAAGTACTTCACCTGCTAAGATGAGATGTATTCCATTCACAAGTTCCAAAGTGTAGTTAGAACAAAACAAAAGCTAATCTACTAATTAAAATTAGGATATGTCTGAAATGAGTTATGTAAGAATATATAAACCAGGAGGGAGGGGGGGATGGATTGGGTGGTACGGGCGGAGGGAGTGTAAGTGAGAGGTCCCGCATTCGAGACCTCCCTCTTACACTTTCAAAAAAAAAAAAGAATATAAAACAAGAACTAAGTAATACAGTCAGATCATGTGATCATTATTAAAGTATATCTACACATTAGACCTGTTTAGAAAAAGCAAGAGCATAATCTTACAACCCTAAACAAGGATTTCAATAGTAACCATAGAGCATTAAGGCACTGCTAGGTCAACCATAGAATACTCAAGACCATCAGACAAGGAAAGTTGGAAGAGGTAATAGATGTGCAGGACTGCAAACAAAAAATAATAGAGTTAAGACAGAGACGAGAAAAATGAGATTTGAATATGCATAAAGAACTTACGCGTAGGCAGAATATCCAGTACCAGCATTAGCAGCGGACAGAAAACTAGCATGTGTTGCAACAGCAGACACAGCATCCTGCCCAACAGTCGGCACAAGATTAAATCTATCACCATCCACCTGAAATCAAGTAAGGTAACTGATTAATCGAAGGGTAATTCACATCTTTAGTAGAAATCTTTTACATTACTACATAAGTAGATGGAAACCTTATCCCACTTGGATTTCTTGTTCTGTCGGCCATCCCGAGCTAAAGTGTCCACCGCAGCAGTTACTGTATTCAATCCAGTTCCAGGTGCAACTATCAAATATAGAAAAATAATTAGAAATGGTTTTCAAGAATATCCATATTGATAGACAAGACAACACAATTTTTAATGACCAAAACTCGAGCAAATCCAGATGTCAAGGTGGTTTTGGGACCTGGAATTGGCAAATTGATTTTGGGAGTTGGAACTGCTCCTGGTTGTGTGCCCTGCAGACAAAAAATCTATTTTTGGGCTTCTCTTTCTTTCTTGCTCCTTCCTCTCCATTTCTCGCCTCATATCAAGCTCTGCACATGGACAAATTAGTAAGAGCATGAATTCTAAAGCAAGATAGAGCTTAGGAAGAAAACATAGTATAATACTGTCATTAATATAGACGATACTCCACAGGAACAAGCTGATAGGCAAGGATAATGAACAGCAAGAGAAATTTTTTGCACCTAAAACAATTAAGTCTAAGGTAATTTTCATGAAGAAATAAAGATACATATGAACCAGATAAAGCATATTTATCAGCTACAAGAAAATATATTATGAAAATTCCTCTGGAACACATTTGCAATAAACCCGGGAACAAAAACGTTAAGACTATTCCCTATGACTACAATAAGCAGAATACTTATCAATGTTAGTACCTTTCCTCCATAAAGGATTCCGAAGGAGAAAACCACAAACTTGTTGAGTACCAATTCTGAAGTGCGTGTATGTGTGGTTCCTTAAATGACCTCATATTACCAAAAACCTAAGTAACTCAAACAATTACACACTAAAGAAGTCGATAACTAACCTCAACATTTAGCAACCATGGAGATAAACATCCAGGAAGGGAGCTTGACAAGGCATCACATCCCATATTCCAAAACCATTAACTTAGCTCAATAATGCCACAAATACCAGTACATAAAACTCGCTCCCACAAATTGGAGAAACTATGCTTGACAAATTCCAAAGGAACTGAATATGTCAAAAACAAAGAGCACAACTGATCTCTCATCCCATGCTAGACTGTAATTTATGATACAAGTTGCAGACACTAATGTTTTTCTCTTTTTGCATCCATTCACCAGATTGGAAAGATAGCTCAGTTTAACCACGAAACCTGCCAAGAATGCCTAACTAAGAATGTGATCTCTCACGAAATTTCACCATGATATCTCTGTCATCAAACATATACAATAACCATAAAATTTAAAGAAACAGGAGTCTTGGGTATTGGTCCCCAACGACCAAAACTAGATCTCCACAACTTGCAATATAAAGTCATTGAACCATACACAAAAGCACCATAACAAAACCTGAGAGGATTTAGAAGAGAAACCCAAAAATTTGGGACCTCATTAATTCAACTAAGACAATCCTAGTCCTAAAGGACGTGAACCAAAGACATACTTTATTTCGTTTATCAGTTGAAAAGGTCTAGCTCCATAATATCCCAGCCCAAACAATAATAATATCCATTTTTACCATTCTCAAGAAAGTAAAAACTATAACATAGGGGTTATAGAGAAAAATTCTCTATAAACCAATCATGACTGGGTAAAAGAGAGGCAGACTGACTAGGACAATAAAATTTAGACGAACAATATACTAATATGCAGGAGCTAATGGTGAAACCAACAGGATTCAGGAAGCTGTATATTCTGTTCTGAGGCTGAACCATGATAGGAGGAATGAAAGCTAATGAACCAAAGTGAAGGAACAACAGTCTGCTTGAAAGGGGGTAAAAAAATCGTGAGGGCCTAACTTCAGATTCCTGCAAATTGAATTACTTTAAGGTTCAGAACAGTGTGAAAAGAGAAAAGGAACTGGCAAAGAGATGAAAAACACAGCTACATGTCCCCAATTCTGTTCTGGGAACCATGCCAGAAAAACACCAAGCTCAAACTAATAGGATGACACAATTTTTATTCCCACCCTGAAGATGATGCCAGAATTCCAACCCCCTTTCATATATGCTATAGATTAAATACTGGTAAAGAACGCATATTAGACTATTAAACAGTTTGCGACTACATCAGATTAGGCACAAAGAGTAGAAGCTTCTTAAGCCAATAAACTGCTAGTAAGACCACAAAATTCACTAACTATGGATAACTTTTGACAAATCTAGTACCACTTTGACCAGGATATTTTCTGATTTTCTGTGTAATTAAATAAAATCTCCCAAGGACACAATAAAAATTCCCATTATAAAATTGTTTTAATTCATGAATAGCTACCCATGATCAGAACAATCACAAGTAGATTAGCACCATTGTCAGTTCTAGTTTACTAGCATATGTAAGTTACATTGGTACCAAGGGAGCAGAAGGTGGAAAAAAGGATCCTCATATCTTTTGGGATATCATCATAAGCCCCTATTTGATAAGAAGCAGATAAGGAGAGGTATTCTTATCTTAAAGTCCTTCACATTTTACTCCACACACAAGGAAGCCTTAAAAAGGGCATTTTCATTTTTTAATACCATGCTTCTCTACTCTCAGAAAGACAATATTACACAACAGTATGTAGAGCCCAAATGAGCAGAACTCTCCTCTTTTTTATCACAGCCTTTCTATCATACAGGAAGTTTAACGTCCCACTTTCTCATCCCATGAGACCATTCCTTTTTTTTGCATCTCTCTGTATTCTATACTCCCAAACCACAAGGCTGTTCATTCCTAAATTTATTGACGCAGAAATTTGTAAGTTCTCAAAAATCCACATCATGACCATCCATAGAAAACCAAAGACAGCCTAAACATACTAATTGCTGTTTGCTAAAAAAAAATGAAAAAAAAGGGCCTAGTGTCAAAGCAGTTTACCAATTCCATTTGTTTGAAAGCAAAACCTTCCTTAAAATATCGTGCATTGTCAAGAAATAATCACATCTGATAGTTTTAGCATGAAGTCACAGCATTACATTTGATGATGCAGGTCTTTGGAAAAAGGGACAAATCAAAAAGTAAAGATTTAATGAGTGCTACTGTTACCTATTTCATCATAAAAGTCACTTTGATTATATCCATGGGGATCAAAGACATCCTTGCTAAAACAAGATCCAATCTCATCAATGTCAAGATATATCATGGCATGCCGTAAGAAGTCAGGATTCCGATATTCTTTTCTGTTGCGCACTTCCGCATTATAGCTTTTAATCTTCTTCAATCGAAGAAATTTACTTATCTTCTCCTGTAGGAGAAAAGAGAGGATGGACATGAAGACAAGGATATACACACGACACTTAAGTACGTTAATTTGGCAAACTTACTATGTATTAAAGGGAACAATAAATGTAGTCTTCCATTTAAAATCACATAAAAACTTGAATCAATTAAGGTGACCAAACTTACTTGCAGTTCATCTGAGCACTTAGCCTCTGGTGGCGGTGGTAAAAACTTATTTAATAGATCATATCTTCTGCCTCCTTTGAAGGAACCACATCTGCATCCGCAGCGTCGGCTGATTCTGATCCAACTACAGCAGGGTTGCTCGTATCCATCTCTGCCTGATCATTTGGATCAGATACTTGGGGAGGAGTTGCTCGGTCACCAGGTGTCAACACCTGGACTGTCTTCTCTTGAAAGTTACCTGAATAAGTAAAAATGGATCAGGAAAACTAAAAGCTGTTGAAATGAGGAAAACTAACAGCTATGAAACCTTAAGCTTTGCTTTGACACTTCAATACGCTTCTTCTCATATGTGAGTGGACATTCACAAAAGTATTTAAAAAGGATAAGGAAAAAAAAAAGCATGGTTGCATAAAAAATTTATTTTGCACTACAAAACAGACCATTCAACCAAAACAGGTTTCAATCCACTTTTCAAGACTATATTTTAATCAAATTGATCCAATATTTCTAACTGTAAGGAATATACCCACGCAATTCGAAAAATATAAGATGTAAAGAAAAAGAAAAAAAGAAAAATAGAAAAGGATAAATTATCCGTGGTACTCAAAAGCTGTTGAAGAGGCACGTGTTTCTTTTCGCCTGGTATGAGTCACATTTTGTATCCAACATTCCAGTTACATTCCCGAAGGATAATGCTTGTCTATTTAAAAATCATCAACAAATAAAGAAAAATAATTTACAGTCCCAGCACAATAAACTGCTATATGAAAGTTTACAGGCATATAACAGAGAATACCACAGTCCATGAAGTAAACAGCACACGACAACAGCTGCTATCAACTCTCCAGCGACTGATTATGCTAAAAATAAATTTTGTCCCAATCAACCCGCAGACATAAAAGTAGACATAAATTAGTACAAGCACATGGGTCAGTAAGAAAATTGCAAGGAAAATCACAAACTCTAGCTTGGATCTTGTACACCAACTACATTAGAACTACATTCCATATCCTTGTTAGCCTAAGGCTTGGACAGGGCGAACATTCGCAGAAAAAGCAGCTGAATGTTATGGATGCTTTGAAGGAAACTGTAAAACCAAGAATAGGCTGAATAACGAAATTCTGAAATTTCCGGTACACAAGTCTAAGAATGCTTGGAACGCTAAGAAGATGCAAAACAAAGGTAAATTGGTGAATGAAGCTTGAGGGGAATATATAAAAGGCATAACCCTAGAGAAGGGCGGGGAAACTCAAAGAGTTTTTAAAATTTAAAATTGAAATTAAAAATCCAAACAGCGGTTACTTTGGCACAATTGCTTATCTGGAAACTCACAAAGAAAGCCTTGAGAAGCGAGAAGGAAAGCTACAGTTTGCAAATGTCATTATGACAAGACATTAATGCCCTAGCTGATCAAAAGTTCAGTATATGGGATAAAAAGCCATTCAGGAAAAGGAAAAATAAATAAATAAATAAATAAATAAAGGCTGTGAACTGTAAGAATTTGCAAAAGCTTGGGAACTTCAGCAAAGGCCGAATACAAATCTCAGAAAGAGTTGTTGCAAGGCTCTGGAAGAACAATACGGGAAGCCCATCTACTGATTTTGGTAAATCACATGTTCAGGAAAGTTACCATATTTATGGGACTATTCAGAAGCGGAACAACTGAGATGCACTGCTTAATAGCAGTGCCACCCAGGCAAGTGCAAGGTTATGCTGGCCACATTCAACTTATTATTAGTGTCCTATCTTGTCTATGAATAACCACGGTACCCCACATTTATGGTATCAGAATATTCCTTCATTATAATCCGGTATACTTTTTTCTTCCCCCATCATTGTCACTATCTCACGGCGTCGAACTCCGTTAAGGTCAGATCATTTCTTACGCAGGATCCCCAACAACCACGTTTTTACACAACCCCACATGTTCGACCCAACCTTATGTACTAGAATGAATATAGAACAGTCACAGGACTAAGAACAACAGTAGATAAACACGTACAACATTTAAATACCTTTAGTGTATCAGCTACATTAAGTAAATCGGGTACATTTTCAACATTATACCAGTCAACAACAGGTCAAACTAAATAAAGAAACCTAGTACTTGTCTCCTAGTGACATAACAATATAACTAAAATATAAAAGAAAAAAAAAATAATGACATTTTTTCGACTTAACTTACGCTTTGAATATTGCACCATCAACAACAGGTCACACTGAATGAGAAAACCAAGTAAATGGTCCCATGGTATGCTCTAACAGGATATCTAAAAGCCTCGGAGTAATTGATTAAGCACATCTAATTTCACTAGCAACTGGATAGTTTCCACAAGCACTAAATTAACCCATCAGATACTTTAAATCCCTCTACCTAACAATAATCTCAGACAGCAAGACACCTACAACAGCATAAACAACACAATAATCAACTGACAACTGCAAATTGAATTAATCAAACGGGCAAACCAAAATTCATACCATTAACCAGTGCGGCACCCTCCACTTCCATCGAATTTCGACCCACCATTATCTCCCCTTCCTACAACTCAAACAAATAAAAGTAACGACGACCAATCAGAAAAACCGAACACACAAACAACACCAAACAAGAAAAGATAAAACAACGTAGACACATACATTCTTGTGCCTTTACATACTGATCAATACCTCTGGCTCGGGAGACATCGCGGCCTCATCATGCCCGTAATCCACAATCGTTATCCTCTCCTTCCTTCGCCGCCCAGGTGAAGAAGCTGAACCCTGCGGCGTGGCGGATGCTGACCCTCCTAAACCCCCAAATACCCCCTGCCAGGGGTAACATTATCTTCTCCTACTCGCTGTTGCTGCTCATGCCGCTCTTCTTCTTCTACTACTAAATCCGAAGCTACAATTGTAGTACTAGTATTCTCTCGTATGACAATGGTGCTGGGGTTTTCTGTTACGGAAAGCTCTTCTTCTCGTTCTTGTTCCACTTGAAGTATCTGAAATTGTTGTTGTTCAGCTTCTTCTTCGGTTTTGGCTTCGGTTTCGGCTTCGGCTTCGGCTTCAGCTTCTTCCATTTCCTCGTCATCTTCGTCGCCGTATATGGAGAGTAAAGCAATGGATTCTTTCTTCTGATGCGAAGCCATGGCCGAAATTTTATCAGAGCTGAAATCGAAATTGAAGGAGAAGAAAATTAGGGATTTGATTGAATTATCCGAGTTAGAATTGCCCCAAAGAAAATATTTCAAATTTTTTTTGTAAAATTTCCAGTGAAAAGCGAGGGTTTTGTATGATTGATTAATTGTTTGAGGAGAGGGAAAATAAGATAAACGGGAGAAAAGTGACGAAAAAGATGATGAAACGGGTTGTACAAAAGTTTGGTCGGGTTGGGTCCAAAATAAAGAGGGCCGAGTAGCGTATGATTGCAGTACTCCATAACAAAATTTTGGGTCGGATCTGTCCCAAAATAGTGAGGCCCGTGTACGTTATAAATGTTGTACATAATACGCCTCAGGAATTACTTTTTCTCAATTGGGCTTGCTGAATAGCCCATTTAAGATTTGAAATTTTTTCCCACATTCTTGGGCACCAAACAAGACATAAACAGTAACTAAATTTTATATGGCTTTCTATTAGGCCTACCATGGAACAATGGAACCCCTCCTCTTCTACTTTTACTAACCAGGGGTAAAAAAAAAGCCTACTAGAAGATAGGATAAGAATCTAATTGATCACAAGGAGTTGATGATTTTAAAATTTGTGAATGTGTCAACAAAATAAGGATATATATATGTCAAATTTTAAATATATACGTAATAAAGTCTTCTGGTGTAGACAAGTGGATAATTCCATATGGGTATGAATTTATATACAATGTAATGAGTTTGAGAAAAAATAAAAAAAAATTGTTCAAAACGTCTTTCACATCTCACTAAATGAATTTTTTCTTTCCATCACTTTTAAATAGTAACTTTACATTTTTCACAAAATCAAATCGATAAAATTTGGTCCCAACCTAAATTTTTGAACACTTTTGTCCTAAATTTATTATGTAAGGCCACAATGCAGTTATTATTTATGTACGAAAAGTCAAATCCCACCCACTTAAGGGAAAAATAAATACGATTAGAGTCAGATTCTTCTTTTTAAGATAAAAATGAATATGAATCGAGTCATTCGTTTAATTACAAATGAAACTTAACATTTTCTGTTCTAAAAAATACATAAGTTATCTCAAATAATATTTTACTTGCACCATAAACACATTTTCTAACTCATCTTTTTATTTCACAATACAATATCACAAAAAGTATAATAATAATCTCAAATAATACTCTACCAAATTCATCCTGTTAAGTATTCAAAATTGGCAAATCAACGACCTCCTCAATCACCAAGAAAACATATGAAATCAACCCAAAACTTGTACTGCTACTGCTACAGAAACTCAACACGCTTCAATCAAGAAATTGGCAATGTAGATTCAATTTAGACTCAACAATAAGACTCCCATACGGCACGCATTTGATCTTTCCATGATCTTCTTCTTTTTATCGTCTTCTACACATCCGTCATGAGTTCACAATTTCACTAGACTCTGCTAATTTCTTCAATTTGTACTTGAGCTTTTGATAGTGGCCCACCCCACGCATCTTCTTCTATCAACTCCATATTCAATTTGTTGAATTTTCTTTGCGTGGACCAAAAGTGTTTTGGGTTGAATTGAAGAATATGAGATCTTTACCCACTTGGATCGATAGCGACGCGTTTGTCTACTTATCACTTTTTCTTTATTTGTTCTATATATATCTTCCTTATGATGGATCCTTGAGTGACTTTTTTCTTTCTCTCTTTTCTTTTTTCCTGTGTGTTCTCTTATTTCCAAGAGTTGCATTTGAATAAAATGGGATTCAAATACTACTACCACATTGGCTTTCACATATTGACAACCAATTAGGTGAGAGTACGTAAAGATTCTAATATTTTTATGCCGACCATGATTTCAGAATAGGTAATTGTCAAGCTCAATGAGATTATTTAAATAAAATGTTAATTATTGATAACATTATTGGTATATGGTATGCTAAACATGTACTTTTAGTAAATTGAGACGACTTCTTTTAGAGGGTTTTGTCTTTTCATTGCTCCAAGTAGCAACGAACACATTATATTACGTATATGCATCGTGTCGTACATCTAATCGCAAAGATATATATAAGATTAATTCTTTGTTTCTTGTGTTCTTTAAAATGTCTCAAAAATTCTGAAGTATGACATGATCCTCGGATGCTTGAAAGAGTATCAAAGTATCGCTTTCACCATTGCTGTACTTTACTCTACACTGGCTATCTTTGGAAGTTTTAGATGTATGTAATCAAAAAGAACAGAAAGGAAGAAGACAGTTAAAAAAGTGAGTCCCCGATGCTGCAAAGAGGCTTCATTCATCTGATTTTGCTTTCCCCCTTTGTTCTTGATTGGATCGGAAGAAAAAGCGGTGACCACCCCAGAATCAGTATTGGAGGATGCAGGTGGATAATGTTGGCATGTGAATGGCCACTAATCTTATTAATTAGCAACCGAAAACAGCCACAAAAACCCTGTGGCGGAAGTAAGAGGGCGCTAACATATTGGCACGACAGCCGCCTCAGGACCATTTTGTCGTCGTTGGTACTTTAATTACATAACTTTTTTGTTGTCGGAGTCCTAATTACATAACCTTTTTCCCCCTGGAATGTTCGCGAGAAGCATGTTTTCAATAAAAAAATCGTATGTTCGAATCCAATGATGATATAAGAACCGTATTAGTGGCTGATCTATAAAAACATCTCTATTTTAGGAACAAGTCTAAATTCCCGATCGCGGCGGTGATTGGAGCTAACCCAACCAAAGTTATGTTTGCTTGAATTTTTTTTTTTCCCAAAAAAAGAGAAGATTGTTAAGTTAAAATCAAAGATTTTCTTTTTTTTTCAAAACAATAAATACAAATATGAGATTTCTTAAAATCAAGGAGGTAAACTATCATTTAGTTTGTGTCTATCGTACAAGTCATATGTTATTTGGAGTAGAATATTTCTTTTCTTTCTAACGGGCCAGATGAGCTCCTCGAGTCATGAATTCATAAGTGAGAATCATCTAATAAGCAAATAATAGAGGGAAAGGTTTGTCAAAATTCCTAACTTGCCAAATATAACCCATCTTTTCTATATGCTGACACCGATCATTTTTTGCCTCTCAATTAAAGAAAATTCCTCAAACGCCGCCTCTTTTTCCTCCTTGGGCAAAGGGGGGGAAAGAATCCCATTTGGATGAAGATTATTTGTAAACAACTTTGCAATATTTGTGTGAAATAAAAAGTAATTATAGAAATTTAAAAAAAATGATTGAAAAACATAATTAGAGAATAACATGAAAAGATTTTGCCAATTCTAATTGATTTCCAAAAGAGGGCTGTACAAACCAGCAAGATAAACTGTGCTACACGGGTTTGAACACTAGACCATTTGCCGAGTTGTGGCCTACAATATTGACTATGAGCTGACAATACATTCATGTAATTCTGGACGATGGTTTTTAGTGGAATCCAGCAGCCAAACTGGAAGCACATGACATTAATGCATTCTGGCAAATTGCTCTACATCTTTTGGTACCAAATTGACTGAACCACTAAAAAATGTCCCCAATCCAACCAGTTGATAAAGATTCGTGTCCACCTTCATTGCCTTAAAAGGAAAGCGACGAGAATATTTATAAATTGAAAGCAATAAAGCAGTAAACTGAGAAAAGAAAAAAGAGCAAACAAACAAGAAAAATTAAAGAAAGAAAAGAAAATCAAAGGAGCAGATGATGTCCTGTGCCACTTAGAACAGACAAATAGTAAGTGGGATTCTCTGCCTTCTCTGATCCAAACCTTATGGTCACCCACCAACATCAGCCCTTCTTCCCTTACCTTGCCCACCTTATTTTGTCCACCCTCACCATTTTTTTTTTTTTTGCCTTTGAATTTTTGTCTGTACATTAAAATCCTAAAAAAAATTCAAAGGAACAAAAAAAAAAGAGAACCACAAAGAGAGAACCCACAAAAAAAGAAAAAAAAAACTTCCCATTACACCTTGGGAGGGGAATTTTCCCTAAGGCACGTGAGTTTCACGTGATTAAATCACCAGTCACAAATTAGACCAGTTAGTATTGACCCCAATACCCGTGATCGAGTTAGTTGAGTTCAGGTCAACTCGGTAGCGGTGGATGTATGTCCTTTAGCAAACCTAACACTTGTTGCATTCCAGGCCTTTTTCCGGGCGTCTCAGCCGTACATAAATAACCGATTCGGAGGCATTCCACCATCTCGCTCACTGAGTCACTGCCCAATTTCAGCCGCTGGTCAAGTGCATTTTCTCCTCGGCCTTCCCTCACCAGTCTTCTCACTGAATTACCATCTCGGTTGAACCAGATTGACCAGTCAACAACTCGATCAATATCAAACCGAAATTATATACGTCCTCCCCGGTTGAACCACTACCTCGGTTTTCACTCAACCCAAAATCAAGCTATCCTGGGTCCAAAATTATCTGCCAACAGGATATTTGAAGGTACCAAATGACCATGCACAATCGGCTTCGATTGGGCGTGGTGAAGATAGGCTAATCCACGAGCTATACCAACCGCAATGCGGTGGCGCGTGTGCCATTCCAATTTTTCCGGCGACGTAACTTGCGACACATTTTGAATTTCCCACGTGTCGGAGCTCCAATCTTCCACATTGGGCTCCCCGGTCGGGAGCTCATGTAGCCATTGGTGGAGGTCACCATTGGCCATGAACTCGTACAACACAAGCTTCTGGTTACCTAGTCAAGAGGGAACAAGGCCAAAACCATAAGAAATGTTGGAATTAAATTTTATTGAAAAGAGTCCTTTTCCAAAGTTATAATTTTGTACAATCAATTTCTCATCAATGAAGTTGTTACATTATTGCAGCACACAACATCAATAACAATAACATCTACAAGGAAATTTGAAAAAAAAAAATCTTTCTAGATTTCTTGGACAAAGAACTTGATATTTTGAAGTGTTTAAGTTAACAAACGAGCTGCACTTGCTTGTAGAATAGTTTATACTAAGGTACAAGAAATTAATTATGCATCTAACGTATTGACTTATGTGGTAACATTTTATCACCAAATTCATGTGTAATCATTAATGAGGATGACATTCATCCACCAGACAAAAAGGGCATTGACACAGTCAGCTTCAAAGTTTTAACAATCGTTCTACTAGTTTTTTTTTTTTTTTTTTTTTTTTTTTAACCATGTTCACACGGTAATGGAAGAAGAAATGAAAAGGCGATGGGAACATAAAAAGTCAATAATCATACACAATCTAGCCAGAGCAAAAAGGCACCAACTATCACAAATTGCTTTTGGATTAGTTAATTCCTTACCATCTAAGCCCTCGTTGGACCAAATTGTCTTATCTAGTTTGAGGTAAAAATTAGAATCCCTTCTCATCCACCTCTTGTTCAACGAGGCCAAAATTTGAGTAGATCCGATTTTTAAAATTCCTATGACTTAGATTGTATAACGTCACTTGATAAAATGATATAACATAATTTGAACCATTGAATCTTTAAAGATCGGATCTAATACTGAAGTGTGAGCCATTTAACTATATGGCTACACATACGGTTATTAAATGAATATAAACAGTGAAAATGAAATTCCCAAGTTAGCAAACGATAAAGTGGCAAAACCTGATTCTTGTTCTCTTGAGCATACAAAAAGTTGTGATTGGCAATAAAAAGTAAAATTGAAATATCTGGACCAACATACTTTTCGCTACGCTACAAACTTCTAAGCAACCAAAATCAAATCCCAAATCGCCTTAATCCCAAAGTTTGACTTAACTTTTCACAAACACTGGTCACTGTGCACGAGGGAAAAAATTTTCAGAGAGCAGAGCTGCTGAAAATTGAATCCACTGTACTATACTATAATCCAAGTCTCACGAAAACCCACTAGTAATCATAGCTACTGTGTTTGGATCTCTGCAAATATTACTGACTACTACTACGGCCTTTCAGAAACATGTGAACACATTAATTATGGCTGGTCAAAGGACGGCTAAATCTTGAAAATTACAAAAATAAAAACCCATAAATTTAAAGAAAATTTGAGTACAAACAAGGAATAAATCCATACCTGCAATGCAATAGCCAGAAATTGGCAGCAAATTTGGATGCTTCAGCCTGGAAAGCTCTTCGAACATGGCTACAGAATCATCATGAGTTAGCTCCCTAGAATGCTCTAGCACCTTGATTGCCACGTGGAGTTCACCTGGCAGCACAGCTCGGTATACAGGCCCACATCTCCCTTCTGATAATAGGGATTCTTTCCCGAAATGTGACGTGGCAGCTATCAAATCCTTGAAGGTAAGGTTAAGCAATGGCTTCTCAAACATTATCACTGGTGCTGAAGATGGTTCCTTGATATCAGCAACCCACGATGTCCCTGACTCGGTTTCAAAGGAAAATGGCCCTGATTTTTCAAACTTGAATTGCATTTGAATTGGCTTTGAGATTGCCCATTTGTTCTTTTTAGCCAATTTTCTTTTCTTGTAGATGCAATAACCAAAGGCAATAATGGACACTAACAAGCAAGTTGATGCTAGTGAAATGGTCAATACCAAAATCTTGGTTCTTGATTTGTGGTCATTTTTCTTGATTTTTTGGATAAAGGCCTTTTGTTTTTGGGTAATCCATGAGGTGGGGTGGCTGAAATTGAATGAGGCTTTACATGAAGCTCTGGATTACCACTGCTACTACTATTTGGACCAACAATTTTGCCAGCATGAATGAATGCAGACTTATCAAGCTTCTGCAACTTGTCAGCTGCTAGAGTGAAGTTATTGAATGAGATGTTCAAGAACGTGACACCATCTAAAGGAGGAAAATCTTTTGGGAAATTTCCGGTCATGTGGTTGTTGGAGACATCTAAATATTTCAATGACTTTAAAGTAGAAATTGGTTTTGGATTGCTTGAAATATTACAGCTAGAGATGCTCAAATGTTCAAGATTGGTGAGGTTGGTGAACCAAAAAGGAAGAGACTTTAGATCATTATGTGAAAGGTCAAGAATCCTTATCCTATCAGAAAACTTAGGAAGATTAGCCAAATTAGTGAACCTGTTATAGGACAGATTGAGCTTTTGAATTGCTGAAGAGGTTGCATCCATTTCCGAAGTTGGCATCCCAATTGTGCCTCCTAGCTTGTTCATGGACAAGTTTACTTCAACCAGACTTGGCATGTACCAAAACCAAGGAGGAACAGATCCGGCCAAAGAGTTATTTGAGAGATCTATTGTATGAAGATGGGGCAAATTTCTGAGGAACCTCCATGAGATGGTGCCAGAGAGATTTCTTGAAGACAGATTTATTGCTGCAATTGGAGGAACATTTGAACAGTTCTGTTGCGGGTTTCTGAACCATGAGCTTCTGAAGTTATTGACCGAGGCAAAGGCCTTGAAGAGAAGTGCTTGCTCAGCTGTAGTGTTGCATGTTGATTTTGCTGAAGCCAAAAGTGAGAAAATCAGAAGGAAGTTGAATAGGATTCTGAGTATCAATCTTCTCGTGGGACGTAGAACTTTTAACCTCTTCTTATCACTTTGTTACACTGGTTGCCATTGATGCCGTGACTGATTGAGTGAGAGAAGATATGGAGAGGAGGAGGAGGAGAAAGAGATTTTTGAATACTTTGGTAGGCCAAATTATATTTACACAAAAAAAGTGGCAAATAAAGGTATGAGTATATATATATATATACACACACTATAGGGCAGCTAGGGAGAAGTGGTTGGACTTGAACCTATAGTCATCAAATATCAACTCGTTTTTGACCAAAGCCAAAGGTCTTCTTATCCTACACAACACAAGAAAGTAACCAACTAAACGCCTTTTTTTTTTCGTTTATGAGCTTTGTTTTGTTGATAAAAGGAAAAATGATTTCATACTTTCTGCAACAATAATTCTATCTCGAGAAGCACAAAACAAAAATGAAAATTGAAAAGCTTTTACACGTAATTGTACGATCTTAAAACTTAACTAGAATTGGTTTAATTTCTCACATAGAGAAGAAGAAAAAAATGGATTATATTCCTTAACGTCACTTGGAAGTTGGAATTGCCAGAAAGAAGAAAGAAGAAAACAGATCACATGAAGTAAATGATTATTTCTGTTACGAAATGTGCAACTAATAACATGCCTAGTTGATATCTTTTTGGAATTTGGTTGTGGAACGTAAGCATCTGTAAGGGCCTGAGCAAGTCATTAACTTCAATATTAAGAAATAAAATAGATTTGTCCTAATCAGAGAGTTTCAGATGTTGGCTATATTCATTGCTAATTCAAAGCTTATTCTATGCTATGAATTTAACTAAAGTGCACCACAACTAATTAAATCTTGTATACATTACATTATCAACTTTGGATGAATGTTAATTATGAAAATTTGATCTAAAATCTAATTTTGTTTTTCATATGTGATGGATTTAATAGTGATATTGTGTTCAATTCTCCTCCTCCTCCTTCTCTCTAGAAAAAACTCTCTAACTAAAACTCCCTTTAACTCTCTCATGAGAGAAATATCAGACTTTTCTGATCTTTCTCCATTTGAAAAGTCCTTTTTATAGTTTCTTTTCATTTGTGTGAATAAAATCTTTCTTAAAATTTTCTAATGAAAATTTCTTCTCTCCTTAGAACTGTTTAGTGAGAGTTTTCTTCTCTCCTAAATTTTTTAACAAGAGTTTTATTCTCTCATAGGGATTCTTAATGAGAGTTTTTGATAATTTTTTCATTTTTCTTTTATTAGATCTGAGTTTTTTTTATTTTTATTATCAGATCTGAAATTTCTTATATCTATTCAGCAGTTTCACTATAATATCTGGATTTTGAAGTAGTTAATCAGCAGATCTGGCAATTGGAAGCATGCACAGATGTTTGTGGAGTTACAATTATTTTATCTCTTTTTTTAAATTTGGAGCTTTACAATGTAATTTTTATTGTTCTTCGATTTTGGAGTATTCTTTCTTATATCTGTTCTTTGATACCTTTGTATGTTTGATGAAGTGATTTCTGCCATTAGTGCAATTTTTAATAAAAATTATGATATTTTATCAATAAAAAAGTGATACTGTATACATTATTATAATATATATAATTTATTCTTAAACTCAATTGGTTTGAATCAAATACCCACAAGCTAAATCTTACCATCAAAAATACCTTTAACTCTTTTTTTCCCCTATATTAAACTTCAAATTGTCGTTGTCGGTTTTTTCTTCTTTTTATCCTAAATTACTCCAAATACACTTTGCACGGTGCTTAAGAAAAAGGAAAGCTTCAATTTCCTCCAAGAATACATTTTTTATCAAAATTTTGCTTCTGCAATATAATAAACTGATCTAAATTATCATCCCACGGTAGCAAGATTGAGCTGCATTGCACATTTTACTCTTGTAATAAATAGATGTGGGATCTACATTGTGTGTTCTACAAGGAGAAGGTACTTCGGCAGCCATGCATGATGATGGCGATGGCGATGGCGACGGCGGCGGCCAGCCAGTTGTTGCAGCTCATGTCTGTAAGATTAATGCTTAGGCTCATAAGGCGGACAAGGGGCAAGAACGGTTGCACACGGTTGCAGCCTTGCAGGTGTAACCGTTCCTGGCAGTTTTGATCATTTTCAACAGCGTGTAACTTTGATTGCACACGGCATAATTTATTTGCACAACGTGTAACTTTAATACAAAATTTTGCGAGCCTCACACACGTTGTGAAAATCGATGTACAACTAGTGATTTGGATCGCACATTTTTTTTGACCAAAATCTGGCCGTGAACAGTTCAGGAGGAGTCATTCTAGCATAGACTGACTGGCCACTAATGATATACAGAGCATCCCAAATGGCATGAGAAGTTCTTTGTATTCCATCCGAAAGTTGTTTCTCGGACTTTCTTATGGTCAACAAGCTCTAAACAACACGAAAGCAATTAGTACAAGTTTAGCATATGATTAGTGTAGTTTTGAGTCGACAATTTGATTGTGCATGATATAGGAACAAAATTTGGGCTCAAACGTGCAACAATAACATGGAAAATTGAGAAAAGAACCGTGAAATACATTTCAACTGACAGTTCAGACTACAAGTAAAAAGATAGTACAAAAGTAACATTTCTACTTTTGGACCGGAAATTATTTGTCTAAATTTATTTGCTGACATCACCATTACAATTTTCAATACATCTTTTAATATTCCTAACCACTTTTTTATCTCACATACATCACATCACAAAAAGTGTTACAGTAATTATTCCAAATAATATTTCAAATAATACCCTATCCAAACAAACCCATATGAATTACAGAATACAAAACTAAGACGGGCGCAAACTTTATGGTGAGTCTAACAAAGATTGCTAAAAATGACCATAGCCTAAACATGCATATATATTATGGATGTACAATGGAAAACTAGTTTTATCTGATTCGTGATTTTTCATAAAGAGTTTTTCTAACGAGTGTTTATGAGTACTTGTTAATATACTTGCAATTCACTCAATCTATTATGTATATATACACATTCACTAATAATTACTATTTTCTCTTGTATTTATACGTTTTTCCTAATTAATTCCCCTGCATATATATATTTAATTAATTTTATATTTTTAAAAATCTAACGTCTGAAATACATCTTAACGAATGACATTTAGACAGATAGTTGCATAAAATACCATTAATAAGATAAAAGTCTTACATTAGCCACTTCATAAACAAATGCTTGCTGTTCATTACTTGATGAAGCATGCATGCATGTGAAATATACAAAAGAGGCGATAATTTGTAATTTAGACAGAAGATGTGCAATAATTTGGATCCAAGATATGATGTGGTTCCGTCCAATTCTTCTTCCCAAAATGTTACTATAATTTGGTGTTCCCTTCAAAAGTAATATAACCCTTGAAAATCCTCATGAAATAAAACCAAATTCAACATTTTGTATCGTGATGTATATCTCCTGCTCAAACTAGTTATTACTAACCATTTCGTCACTGTAAATCGAAATTGGAAAAGAGTGTAGTATTCTTCTTTGTTCTTATTAGCTCTTACTCGCTAAAGCAATATTTTCTTCTTGGGAAACCAATAGAGACGCTGTCACAAATAGCGACAAGCAATTATTATTTTGGTTAGGTATAGAATTATCAACTCAGAATAGTCCTAATACAATGTGGCCTGTTTAATGCTACAGTGACAGACTTAGCTGATCATTGAGGTTAAGGCACAGGGATTAATTTCTTGTACGTTATTAATTATCATAGAGCCGTGTCTTCGATCTACAAACTTCCGGGCTCCTTGATGAAAACATTTTGACGAAGAATATGAATATTTATTTTTTTAATTTTGGGGTTGGAATGATTAGTGGCACGAATCTATGAGGAATAGGAACCAGGAATGAGTCTCAGTTGTAGAGTCAAGCACAAGGTGACAAATTGCCAATTATGCTGCAAATGACTCAAATCTGCCAAGACTTGACTCACCAGCTGTTTCTGCCTACTTAGTACGTGGTAATTAACCTTGCATTTCCACTGCTGCTTCTTTGGTCACATCTTTTGCGTGTCATTCTTATATGGAGTTTGCAAATTTTTCACATCATTCAGGATATATTTTAATTATGAGGTTATCCTAATTTTATTATACCATAGAGTTTTTTTGTTTGTTTTATTTTTAACGCAATTTATCATGATTGTCAATATTTTTAAAGTGAAAATAAAATCACTTTGTGCTACAGTTGAGATTTCGAAACTTAAAAATTTTTTGTTTAAATTCCATTTCCTGTTATTCCGTTTTTTTAAATTTATCTCTCTTCATCAATCTGATTCAATCGTGAATTTTCATCTCAGTTCAGAACGGTTTCATCTTTTACTTTTTTGGCTATATGAGAACCATTTCCCATAAACTCACGTACATTCCTAAAGAAAAAAGTGATAAAAGAAAAACGAAACGCAAAATAATCATGTACGCTCACGAAATTATGAAAGACTTCTTCTACACACTGATGATCAATGCAAGACTGCTTATGGCAATCGTTGAAATTTTATAACGAAAGTTCCAAAAAAGGAAAAATAAAGAGATCAGCCATTTAATTAACTTTAATTTGCTCTCTCAAGTTATAACTAATAAAATTGACAAATATCAAATACAGTGATTGAACTTGGTTACATTCGGGAGGGAATTTCCTGCAATCAGTTACGCACAATTAACATGGATTTGGCTGATAATTAATAAATTAGTCAACTAATTCCGCAATCAACACGCGAAATTTGGTTAATCAAATCCACCGCTGCAGTACTAACAGGGGGCTGTCGGATTAATTTTAATCATCTTCTTTTGGATTGTTAAACAATAAGATATAGTCTTCACATTCTCGGGATTTGAATATTGGAATTGTAGAAAAGGCAAATGACTTCACCTAATACCATAAGAAGCCAAAGCTGAAACTCCAATTGGAATGACAACTAAAATAACTGGTCCAACCCTTCTACCCGAAAGTAGTTTCCACAAGATTTAGACGTTGCAGTTTGATTCTGTGGATGGGACTCCACTTGCTATTTTTTGACGTTTCTTGCTTGGAAGCCAACGAAGAATGTTACATTTGTGACTTTTCTTTTCCTATTCAACACCCCCCCCCCCCCCCCCCTTTTTTTTTTTGAAAAAAAAGAGGTGGCTATTTTGCAATGAAATTATTGGGTTTTAGCTAGAACATAAATATATTTATCAGGACTAACACGGATTCCTATTTCTCAACGATATTCCACGACAACAGAGGTTAAATTTCAAAAATCTTATTGAACTCTTAATGCAATTGTTTTCTTGTTTCAGCTATTGAAGGAATATTGGTATGCTATAAATTTCTTTTTTGGGTAGAAAGTGCATGCATTTTTTTTTTCTTGGAATAAGATTCGGGATATTTCCGAAGATTAAAATTCTAACTTAACTTAATTATTTATTCTCATTAGAAAAGAATTTCAACCTCCTTTGTAGATTGAGAGTAAACAAAGAATTTGGAAGTCACGGAAATTCCAATACTACAATTGAATTGATCAACAAATCCATGACAATGGCCATTAGTACTCTCGAATCATGTATTCAACATATTAGGGTCCTTCGATAATGAGAAACAAAATTAGGGCGATGAGTCTTGTAGTAGTCATATTTCTAGATAGATTATGGTCTAGGTTCGACTTTGGAGTTCTCAGTCAATGTTGTTTGGGCAATGTGTTCTAGGTTGCCTTGCCTATCGTGGTCTGGAAGAGTAGGAGCAGGGCAGGGAAAGTGCCCTAAGCTTCAAACGCCACCGCAATCAGCTCTTCATTGTGTGACGAACAAAAATTCTTTGTAGTTTCCTAAGAATGTAGTTGACGTCTAGAGCTTGAGATTTAACCTCCATCACTTGAGGAAAACTATTGAATGGTTGAGAAAAAACCACATAAAAGTTCAAGTACACTAACTATTAGTGGGGTAGTTTCAAACATCCAAAAGGTGAGACCAGCTTCTCTAGAGTAGTATAGATCCTGTTGACAGAAGGAGTTAAAATTTTATACATCAATACCATCTGATGGGCATTTATGTACCATACATATGTCATACCTTCAAAATTTTCTCGTCAAACCAGGTAGGCTCTTAGTTCTCAAAGATCCTAATGTCCTAAATTCTACACTTCTTATCAAATTAAGTTAGCGTGTTTTCACTAATTATCAATACATTCTGCATGAAGTTATTGAAGCATGAATACTTCCCTTCATGCTCTATGCTCAAATGTTCTAAGTTTTGGAAATCAATCCATAAATTCCTCTGTTCCATTTTAAAAAAATCTTTTCTCACTGTCAGAACTACAGATTTAACTGTTAATAACGTGCATACAAACAAAATAAGCATGATTGCTAGAAGGTTTGTGTTGCAAGAGGTTTAGACAGACAATTTTTCCGCCAAAGATTTGCTCTTTAAATTGAGCCAATTTTGACTAGGTAAACTTATCAAACGAGTCAAAAATTTAGTGTGTTACTCACTTCCCTCATGAAAAAAGAATTTAAAAAGAGTTAGTAAGCAATTCTTAAATAATTTCGATATACTTTAGAGATATTTAACACCCTCTCATCCCTAATTAAGATAGGAGCGTATGTGTCACTAGTATTGTAGAAAAGCAAAATCAGGCGATTTGGTTTCTTCAAAAAATTTACATGCATGAATTTAAAAAAAAAAAAAACTTGAGATTCATTTCTGGCTAGTGAAGTTTCTCAATTTCACTGCCCAACGAAAAGGCCCAAGGTCATGTTTGTCTCGTGAATGTTTGGAGATGTTTATGCTCGAATTGGAAAGCTCTTGTCTACTGTTCTATTTTGACTGGCCCATATCATGGCCAAAATGTCTGCTAAGTGGCAATTGTGCCTAAAAGAACATGGTCCACGAATTTGGAGTTTCTTCAGAATGTTTGAGCAAATCCAAGGGTAAATCTGTCTCAGCATCCAAACGCTTAATCCATTGCGAGGTGCTGCCGAAAAAGCCTGTTAGCCCTGTTACTGAAACTTAGTATTCCATGAAATGGAGATTCTAGTTGCCTTAAGATTGGCCCATCATCTAAAACTATAGGATTTTCTTCTGTTCTTGTAGAGCTTTTAACGAGTACTTGACTACTTGGTGTCCATTGAGTGGTGTTTGGATTGTAAATTATTTGAGATATTTTTACTGTAACACTCTTTGTGATGTGATGTGATGTATGCGAGATAAAAAGATAATTGGAAAGATAAAAAGGTGTATTGAAAATTGTAATGGTGATGTAAACAAATATATTTGGGCAAATAATCTTCTGTCCAAAATTCATATATTATATGAACATGATTATTCCTGAGTTCAACTCAAATATTAAATTAATTATAAGTTGTTGCTTGGATTTGATCTGTTTATTTGTGTAAATATTCGGGTTCGAGTTTGGGCTCAAACTTGAGCTCAAATTTAAGTTTGGAAATCATGTAATTATATTTTTAATAAATAATACATTATTTAGAATAAGTTTAGACAAACCAAGGAGGCAAGGAAAAGGGAAACACCGGTGATAAAGAGGCTCCTCATTGAATTCATGTTTGTAAATTACAGGGAGGACAACCCCAGAGAAGCTGGACGTGTCAAAATAGACCATCAACAACTGAGGAGAAATTGACACCACGACAATATGGAGACAAGTGTAGTATCGTACCAGCAAGCCCAAACGTAACACAGGATACAGCTGCAAATATGGTGAAAGGTATTTATGCAAATAGTGCTCCAAATTTTCTTGCATATGTTCAGCAGATAAATGCGCAAGCTTGTCAAAATGTGAGCCTACATGTTTAGAATAAGTTTAATTGTATTTTTTGGTTTAAAAAATTAAATAATACTACATTTTTGTATAATTACTTTTTAAAGTAAAATACAATATATATTTAATAACATTAAACGTATTTATATTTGTATTATTTATGTTTATAATTATATATGTATTTATTAATTATTTGAATAATTCATGAACAGGTTCATATTTGACTCGATTATTAAATGAGGTCAATAATATTTTTGAACTCGATTAGTTTATTAATCGATCGAATTTTTCTTTCGAACCTGGACGAATTGAATATAAACACGTTGGCCAGTAGCTCGATCCGTTAAAAACTCTACTTTCTTGTTGGCACTTGCTAGAGTTAGCGAACTCGTTGTGACAAGGCGGTAGAAGCGGTCTTTACCTTTGCCTTTTTTTTTTTTTTTTTTAAGGCAACTTTGCTTGTCTCTTAATAATTGTGATACGCGGCTACTACTACCACCACCACTACTACTACTACTACTAATAATAATAATAATTGTGATATAATGGTAAAAGTAGTTTGGCGTACCATTTGTCATCTAAAAACCTCGAAAACTAGCTGTTCAAAAATGACAATTCAACACAATTGAAGATGAATAAGATAGGATTTGACTAAAACATGAATTGTGATCCATCTTCATTTGTGATGACTAGTAAATAAAATGAAAAGAAAATAATTCATCTTCATTTGTTTAGTAGTTCATGACTTCATGCAATTATTACTTACAAAAATTTGTAATTTTTATTTATATGTGTGGTTTCTGTCAAATTGAGAGGAAAAAAAAGGATAGACGACCATATTAATTTTTAGATATACTAACTTTTGTTCTGGATCCACTAATTTTAAGTTTCAATTGATTCTTGACTGTTTTAAGGCAGGTATTCGTCATGAGGGCCTTAGCAAATTAATTAGTCATCGCAACCGATGAATTGTCAAACCTAACTCTATAACAAAATAGGGCCTAATTTGGCAAACAAGTTTTTTGTCAAGTTTATCTGCTATAAATTTTTAACAATTTTAGTTACAATAGTCTCAAAAAAATTTTCAAAAATTTTAAATTATACATTTCAAAATATCCAAAAAATTACGCATTTCGAAAAATTTTTCTACAACTTTTACAGTAAACTATACAGTAAAATTTTAGATAAACATTCAAAAAACTTATTTGCCAAATGAGACCATAGTAAGAAAGAAACTCCCCCCCCCCCCCCCCCCCATGAATATTACGAAGGCTAAGCTAAATAAAATTTGGGATGCCTATAGGGTAGGTGGCTTAGCTAATAAATCACGTCTAACTAATGGGCACAAGTCCTCATTGAAATGGAACAGGAGTGGGTAAGAAAAATTGAAATGTCATCTATCAGTGCATTTTGTATTCTTGAGTTAGGAGGAGATGCTTTTCTTTGACCCAACAGCACCCAAAAAAAAAATGTTTTTCAAAAAACCGATGTAAAATTTCCATCTTCATCCAGAAAGTCCTTGTACATGTAAGTGATTTCATGAAATCTCATATTTAATATTATCCCAAAGGATAAACATTGAAGACCTGATAAAAACAAGAGTTTTGGAAAGAAAAGCTTTAGTTTAATCAACTTAATGAAGTTACGAGAACTCTTAATGATTAGTAATGAAGTAATCTAAGCAAACACAAACGTGACGCCTTAATTAATTATAAATTCTCCGACTTAATAAACTAATCTACATAGAAAAAAAAAAGAGATGAGTTGTATGGTACGAGGAGAGAAGGAGTATAAAATATAAATCAGAGAGAAGGAGTATTTACAAAAAAAAAAAAAAAAGAAAAAGAAAAAGAAAAAAGAAAAAACTAATCTAGACAATGATGACATCTTGATCATGACAACCGACTCGTTTTGCATCCTTAAAACAGCCTTTTTTCCGTGTATACTACACTGTTCTCGTGAGTATGATTGGTTTACGTTGACCAATTTTCCCCAAACAAAAAAGAAAAAAAAAGTTGCTAATGAAGTTGACAATTTCATCAGCAAAGACTAAAGAGTAATGTGCTAAAAGAGTAATCCAAATGTTTTACGCATGTCATAAATTGTTGTGTGAGACACACACGTATACACATTGATAACCAAGAAAGGCCACAACTCACATGAACGATAAGAGGATTTATAGATTATTGCTTTCAAGCTGGCCTTTCCAATAGGGATGGAGTCAAAAGCCAATAAGTAGTTATGACTTGTGAGCTACAGCACATCCCAGTCATGGTGACTCACCCCTTTCCAATAGGGATAAAGATGGAATTTACAATCGAACTTGTCAATGCTCTTAACACCGACCTAATGACGATTAGTCAAGCAACATCAAAATGGGACAAGAGCTCACTTCAACCGTATTTTACGCCGTCTCGTTCAATCATTGTACATGTTCAAATTTTTAATATATAAATATATCATAATATTATATTAAACATATATCAAGTATTCTATTTATGTATATTACTTTTTATTTTGGATATGATAATGTAATGTAATTGTATATTAGTAATATAAAAAATACAATAATTGGATCAAACCGTACTAAACTCCAACCGCATTGACCCATCGCTCCATGAACCAAAATGAATCATGTTGGCAGAAAATTTTTGAGTAAACCCAAATTAGAAATTTCTACAATTGCAATTTAACTTTAATGACTAATTGCCATGTCATTCGTTGATACAGAGAAATGCATTTTTATTATCACAATTAAATTTTTTTTTTTGAAACGTTAGAATCATTTCATTCATTGTAACAAGAAATTACATGTACGAGCAAAGGCTCGAAAGAACTGTACAAACTAGTGCTCACATAGCACTGAGGAAATTCCATTCCTCATCCACAATGATGCCAAAGGCATAGGAACTTAATTCATTACTTCGTTCTATTCTTTCTTCATTAACCAAGCAAAACAAGCACATGCGAAACAACTTTTGCATGCTAAGTATGTCATCTATCAAGGTAGCTAGACTACTGTTAGAGGGACTCTTGTACTTTATCTGTCTCATAAGTTCCTGGTTCTGAGCATGGATCGTCATCCTGTGCCACTTCTGCTCTAGAGCTTTACACAAAACCAGTTTGATGGCCACAGCTTCATCTATGACCTTGTCTCCCATGCTTCGCTCTTGGAGTGCCCATTCCGCAATCCTAGTATTTGGATGCATCCTAGCTGTAACTCCAATCCCCAGTGAGACATGGGCCGTGCTGATTTGTTGTAGCCGCGTCCAAAATGATAGAACAATTAAATTATTTACGAGTCAAAATTATGTTCAAACGTTTAACAGTAAACTTTAATTTAATGGTACGATACCCAAAAGGGGATTAAAATCCTACGATCTTTTCAGTTACACTTAATTTCACATACATGAAATTTAGGGAACAATACCTATTCAGTTCATCTATCAAGTAGTCTAGAAATTGAAATGAAACTGATAAGTCGGTAAGTATGAAAGGTTAACTCTAGTGATCTGAATGTTTACGTACCATTGAATCAGCCGCGGGCTCATGCCTGGCCGGGATTGACTTGTTGCTCAATCCAACAAGCACAAGCGTTTTGTCCTTGAAGCCATCTACCCATAAACTGTACGCCGACCACTTCATTCCGGGGACTGGCTATCAGGTTTAGGTGAAGTATTAACCCTTTGTTTCCCAAAAAGATTGGAGGGGAGAAGTAAAGCTAAAAGGGATATGCACAAAAGAAAAAGAGTTTAAAGTACATCAGAATCATTCTAACTTGAAAGTTTTTAGGCTCCTAATTACTTAATGTCACATAGGATCTTTAAAACACTCCATCATTACAATAACACGCCATTACTTGAATAATCGTGTTTTGTTGTCCAGCTAGATACAGCTAGATGAATATTTCATCTTAATTCTTGACATTTTTATGGTCTCAGATGATAATGGTAATTTTTTTTTTTGGCTAAATTACGTATAAATGAAATAAGAAAAAGAGAACAAAAGGAAATTGGTGAATAGGAAAAATACTTTTGAACAGATAAAAACAGTGTTTACAAATCCATGAATGAAGTAGAACAAAGGAGTGACAAAGATCGGATGGGAATTCGTTTACTACTTTTTGATAAATATACTTTTCAAGAAAGTGACAGTAGATTTTATAAATGAAGCTCATGATTAAGCCAAAAAAAAAAATCAAGTAAAAAAATATAAAGAAAAACCAATGAAGAAAGAAAAAGAAGAAGAAGAAGCGGACGAGTGGCATTAAACATGATATGATAAGTTTAAAAAGGCCAATTTTAAGTTTGTTACGCTATCATTAAGATTAGAGCGAAGGCTAAGTAATATCAATGATCTTTAATCAGGATTTGGGCTTCCATAACAATCTAGTATGCTACAATTCATTAACTTGCAAGTGGACCAAGCTCATATCTTTTCCTTCTTTTTTTATTTTTGGGTTAATGTTTTCCTTTAAAAAAAAAAAGTAACCTTTCTACTTTTGCTTTTTAATTTTAAAAAAAAAGTTAGAAATGATGCTAAATTTGTTTTTGGTCCGCTGTTCTATGTGCGTATGAATGAATGACAAGATAATCCTAAGTTACCATTTTTTTTAACCTAAAGAAGAATTTTGACAAACACAAAGTAGAATTGTATGAATCCCTGGATTTGGCTGTAAAGACAATTTGCATATGACTTTTCAAGAACGGAAAGAAATCCATAAAGAGTTTCCCAAGTATAGTTTTCTTAGTCTTTAAAGTGATGTTTTACTTAGTGATTCGGTCAAGTAATTGTTTTCAGGAACTATTCAGATTAGAACACAATCAATGGTTTCTAGCACGTAATGGTTCTGCTGAAATGGCAGTTTGACATTCATAGACAGGAAGTCAAATGCAGGACCTAATTAATTTCATGCGTATGGTTTAATAAACAATTGAACTTGTTAACTATTGATTACTTTAGAAGAAAGATTTGCCCTAATCTTCCATAAACTGAATTGCATTAAATTTTTAGCTCTAATGTTGCCAAAGAATTAATCAACCATTGGTGACCAGGTGGTGATATATTAATTCTTTTAATTGACCCTCTCCTTTCCTGTTATTCTGATCCTCCGAATAATCTTGAATCATTTACTTGAAATTGTTGTCATATAATCCTTATACTGAACAAGAATCTAGCTTAAGACTTATGATTCGAGTAATTTGCCACAAGCACATAAGATTCCTAAGGACCATAGTGGACAAAGAACCTTAAACTTCGAGTTTGTCGAGGATAGCTAGGAACTTCAAGCCGACAGAAAAAGAAACAAGAAAATTAAGCTAACAATTGAAGTAGGACTAAAGAAACATATAGTGTCGATCAGAACTTAGATTTAATGCATTCAATTAAGATTTTGATACTTTACAATTCAGTAATTTAATAAATTCAAAATTTCGATTCCATATTTTAGACTTTAAATTTATCAGACGCCCCCTCGATCTAAAGGAGATGGTTAAAAACATTTAAATTATTGTTATCCTTTTTTTTTTCTGTTATACAACTGTCAATTACTATAATTTTGAAGAGTAACGCATTCTGGGTTATTAAATGACTCCAACCAAAGTACGAATTAGGAGTAAATACAGTTCTTTGAGGAGAATTTTTAACTGTGTTTATCACCATTTTCAATCCATTCCCCTTTTGCTAGTCATTCCAAGCATAAATTTATCCGGTTCTAGTTCGTACTAGAATTACTACCAGTATTAATTGTTCTCAGCTCACATAATCACTCAAACTCTCTTCGTCAATTGTCCTTAAGCCCAGTGTTTTTGTTGAAGTTAATGAGTTTATAGTCTTCCATCATATGCAAAATTATTGTATTGCGCCTCAAAATTGAGCCTAGTTTGGATCATAGTTATTAAATCCAGCCCAGTTCGATAGTTGAACTGGTCAATCCAATGATCTGGGCATTAGATCAGGTCGGATCTCTAGTTTGACCGAACAAGCAATTGACCTGATCAAAAAAAGTATGGTATAATAATTTAATGTATTTAATGTAAAAAATTAATTAAAAAATATGTTCATAAAAAATACTCATAAACTTTTGTCTTATAGCACTAGAATCCAAACAAAATTAAGACAAAATTTTGTATAAAATTTTGATTCTACAAAACTAGAATCCAAAAAGTATAAAATTTTGACATGCCTCCTCTTGACATTTGACAGATTTTTTTTTTTTTTTAATATGAACCACAGTATCCACATTCATTGTACGATTCTTATGATTAACAGATGCAAATCTCTTTCACTAGGACCAACATCCGTTGCTTAGCAGTTGACGGATTCGAAACGACAAAGGTTGGTGTTCAAATAGCAGTGACCGGTGAGAATAAAAAGAAATGAATGATGGAATATTCGAATCTGCAATTTTTACTTCGGCACTTCTCTACGTGTGGGTCATATTACCAACCATTTGTCACAATTCACACATCATCATGATCTTTCATCAGGAAACATCTTGATTTTTTTGGGATAATTGCAGAAACCTCCCCTGAGGTTTCTGACATTTGCACTTACCTCTCCTGAGATTATTAATCCTTTGCAAATTCAGTCCAAATAATTAAAATATTATTTTACGGAGTGAAATTAGAATTTTATATCAAATTTGTCCTTTACACTACATGTTCAATGAATGATAAAGTATTACAAATCAATTAACAATTAATAAACTTTAAGGAATATAGTTTACAGGCAAATACGCATTACCTATTTAAAGTACCGGCTCTTTATGGGTATTTTACTTTCAAACATTTAATTTAATACAAATATTTACGCTCAAATACATATTTGTATTTACTTTCAAATATTTAATTTTTATTAAATACAAAAACTACCAATCTCTCTTCCGTAAAAATATTAATATAACACTTTTTCAATTTTAGTTACAAAAATTTATGTATTTAACATAAATTAAATGATTCAAAATAAAATGCCCATAAAGAGCCAATACTTTACTCATGTAATGGATGAAAGCCATAAAAAATTAATACTTTATGGGCCATTTCTTTTTTTTTTAAAAAATATTTAATTTATATTAAATAAATAACCTATCGATTTTCTTTTTGCAAGAATATTACTGTAACACTTTTTGAATTTTACTTACAAACATTGATATATTTATCATAAATTAAATGTTTAAAAGTAAAATACCCGTAAAAAACCGGTACTTTAAATGAGTAATGCCTGTTTGCTCATAAAGAGTCGGTAACTATTTAAAGTACCGGTTCTTTACGGGTATTTTACTTTCAAACATTTAATTTAATACAAATATTTACGCTCAAATATAGATTTATATTTACTTTCAAATATTTAATTTTTGTTAAATACAAAACCTACCAAACTCTCTTCCGTAAAAATATTAATATAACACTTTTTCAATTTTAGTTACAAACATTTATATATTTAACATAAATTAAATGATTCAGAATAAAATGTACATAAAGAGCGAATACTTTACTCATGTAATGGATGAAAACCATAAAAAATTAATACTTTATGGGCCATTTCTTTTTTTTTTTTTAAATATTTAATTTATATTAAATAAATAACCTACCAATTTTCTTTTTGCAAGAATATTACTGTAACACTTTTTGAATTTTATGTACAAATATTGATATATTTATCATAAATTAAATATTTGAAAGTAAAATACCCGTAAAGAGCCAGTACTTTAAATGAGTAATGCGTATTTGCCCATAAATTATACTCCTTAAAGTTTATTAATTGTTAATTGATTTATAGTACTTTGTCATTCATTGGACATATAGCACAAATGGCAAATCTGGTACAAAATTCTAACTTCACTCCCTAAAATAATATTTTAATCTTTTGGACTGAATTTGCAAAGGATTAGTAACCTCAGGGGAGGTCAGTGTAATTTTTCAAACCACAGGGGAGATCAGTGCAAATGTCAGAAACCTCAGGGGAGGTTTATGCAATTATCCCTTTTTTTTCGTCAAAAAGGAAACATCTCGATGTAGCCTCCAAATATCCACATCCTTCGTTAAATTCATTTAACCTTTTCAACATTTCGATTAGACAAAAAATACCCACAACCTTCATTAAATTTACTACCACCACTTTTATGAAGTTGTAATTAACATCAAGAGTATGACATTTTTTTTTTTTTTACCATTTCACATGAGTAGAACTGTTAAAAAAAAAAGAGTGTCATCAAGATCAAGCATGTCCATCAACAATTCCCATTTTACATTTAACCAAAATAATTTCTCAATCATTTGCCAAATTGCATCCAAAATTGTGGGATGATTTCAAAAACTTCTCTTGAGTTTTGGAACAATTGCAGCCACCTCCCTTGAGGTCTGAAAAATTATGGAGACCTCCCCTAAAAGCATATTTTGGTAACAAATGGTGATGTAAGCACAGAGGGCCCAATGAATATCCTATATTGCTCCTATTTGATTTACAAAATAAATTAAATGACAAAAGAAATCAAATATCAACATTACTTGCTAAGTAGAAAAAATTTTAAGATGGTTCTTTGCAGCAAAATTTAGGTCATGCTTCAAAGCATCATTTTTTAATGTTTGAACTTTTTTTTTCTTTTTAAAGTAAGTTGTGAAGAAACTAATTTTAAAAAATGCATCCTTACTAGTTAGCTATTTATAAGATTAAATAAGAAATCCATTCAAGTAACTTACGAATTGAATATAATGTATTAGGTGAAATGAGGTTAGCATTTTTGGATAAAAAAATTTGTAAAATATGATTTTTTTTCTTTGTATCCATTTTTCACTTACGATTTGTAGAGTTGTCAATGGTGTGTTTGGATTGTAAATTATTTGAGATATTTTTAGTGTAGCACTTTTTGTGATGTGATATATGTGAGATAAAAGGTGTATTGGAACTTGTAATGGTGATGTCAGCAAATATATTTAGCCAAATAATCATCTGTCCAAACACACTAAAAGGAGCAAATAATTATTTCATAACACTAAAAGGAGGTGAGTATAGTTTTTCAAACTCTAATGAAAGTGGCTGCAATTATCAGAAATCTCAAGAGTGGTTTACGTAATTATACCCAAAATTATTTCTGTACATAAATGAATAGCCGTTACAGTCAAATGATAAATCTGCCTCCAGCTGTAAAACATGAGACGCTAGAATCTGCTTCACACATAACAGTACTAAATTACTCCTACTCCTACAACTGCTCTAACTCTCTCCTTCTCTCTTTCTCTCTCCATTGAATTTACCTTTATTAACCAGCCTATAAATACCATTTTCCACAATCATTGCAGAACTCTTTTATTTCTACACCTCAGAAACCTCAAAAAAAAAAAAAAAGGTCCAAACGGCAGACGTCAAGAAACACAGGAAAGACACCCTCCTTTCTTGGCTGCCTCCCTTCTCCATCTTCCCCCTATTATGGAAATAACGCCGCCTTCGAACACCTGAATTGTTCAAATCCCAATCTTGTCTATACGATCAAACTAGAATTCAATTTTGTGAAATTGATTGACCCTTTTGGGATTTGGACCGACCCTTTTGAGTTTATCTCGAGCTTTTGCACCATGGCTGCAGCAGCTCCGGCAGCACCAACAGCAGCAACAAGTACCAGCTCCAGGAAGAAGGAATTGCAAGGCTTGATATTAGGCCGGTACGAAATCGGGAATTGTTAGGCCATGGGACCTTTGCTAAGGTTTATCATGCTAGAAATGTGAAGACAAATGAAAATGTAGCAATCAAGATTATTGATAAAGAAAGGGTGCTGAAAATTGGGGCTGATAGCTCATATTAAAAGGGAGATCTCTATCTTGAGAAGAGTAAGGCATCCCAATATTGTTCAATTGTTTGAGGTGATGGCTACAAAGTCCAAGATCTATTTTGTGATGGAGTATGTTAAGGGTGGGGAGCTATTCAATAAGGTTGCAAAAGGGAGGCTTAAAGAAGAGGTAGCTAGAAAATATTTTCAGCAATTGATTTCTGCAGTTGGCTTTTGTCATGCTAGAGGTGTTTATCATAGAGATCTTAAACCTGAGAATATATTGTTGGATGAAGATGGTAATCTTAAGGTTTCTGATTTTGGGCTTAGTGCTATTTCCGAGCAGATTAAGCAAGACGGTCTTTTTCATACCTTTTGTGGTACTCCAGCTTATGTTGCACCTGAAGTTTTGGCAAGAAAAGGGTATGATGCTGCTAAAGTTGATATTTGGTCATGTGGGGTGATTTTGTTTGTGTTAATGGCAGGGTATTTACCATTTCATGATCAGAATGTTATGGCTATGTATTAGAAAGATTTATAAGGGTGAATTCAGGTGTCCTAGATGGTTTTCTCCCGAATTGACTCGGTTTTTAACTCGAATCCTTGACACAAATCCCGAGACTCGGATTACGATTGCAAGATAATGGAGAATAGGTGGTTTAAGAAGGGGTTTAAGCATATCAAGTTTTATATTGAGGATGATAAATTATGCAGTGTAAACGATGAAGTTTGTGAGGGTGGTCGGGGTGAGACACTGGGTGAGGGTGGATGGGTTTGAGTCTGATCAGTCTTTCTCTGAGCCTGAACCTGAAGTTGAGAGCAGGAGGAGATTGGCTACTTTGCCTAGGCCAGCTAGTTTGAATGCATTTGATATTATTTCGTTTTCCGCGTGGTTTTGATTTGTCTGGTTTATTTGGAGGAAGGAACTGATGGAGCAAGGTTCGTTTCGGGGGCTCCGGTACCAAAGATTATATCCAAGTTGGAAGAGATTGCCAAGGTTGTGAGTTTTACAGTAAGGAAGAAGGATTGTAGAGTAAATTTGGAGGGGTCAGAGAGGGTGTAAAGGGTCCATTGACGATTGCAGCTGAGATATTTGAATTGACACCATCTTTGAGAGTTGTTGAGGTGAAGAAGAAAGGAGGAGACAGAGTAGAGTACGAGGACTTCTGTAATCGGGAATTAAAACCTGGTTTGCAGAATCTAATGCTCGAAGGTGCCCTTACGCTTTGCCTTCAGATACTGAATAGGCAGAGAAAGAAGAGAAAAGGGGTATTTCCTCTTTGGCTACTTCTATCAGTGTAGCTTTTGTATCATAGTTGCTTTTTTCTCTTGGTGTGGTCTAGGGGAAGCTCTTCTGTTTCTGACCTTGCATGTGCTTTCTTGTCTGGTTAGTGTAGATGAAGTATCTAGAAAATGAGATACACAGCTGTACACGGAGGTGACATGAATTTCTGATGTATCTTGATCTGATAATCGAATTATTAAATAAAAAAAATTATATTTCCTTTTTATTTAACTGATCTTTGTAATCCTGACAGGGGAACAAAAAAGAAAAAAAGAAATGAATTTGGATATGTTTGTGTGGACATTTAGAAATATCTATTGGTTGCACTATTGCTAAATCAGAATTAAACGTGTCATTGTTCATTTAATAATGAGTTAGTCCTAAATTTGCTTCTTATGCATTGTATAATGATCACAACTATTGCGAACCATTTGCTATTGAAGGTGTCAATTTGCATTTTACAAAGATCAAATTCCATATTGGTGATTGGTACGGTGAAGCTGATTTTGATTGCTTGAATCAATAGAAATAATTACTGGATAACCAGAGGTAGAAGATGATTAAGTAGATAGGAAAAAATGCTGCTAATGCATTAGGAAAAAGAAAATGATTGACTAACATAAGGAGTCTAGACATTTAGTGAAAGCATTCAAGAAGGGTTTTTCTGGACTGGTGCTCTTTAGGTTTTGGAGAACATGATGCAATCATTTTCTGTTCTGTATCCAATGTTGAGAATTTTTAGCTTTTGGTTATGAACTGTTTAGTTCTATTTAGAGCACTGTCTTGTATTTTCATGTTTAACAACACTATGTAAGATGGTAAAGAACAATGAGTGTGCAATTAAGACGTCTAGGGTCAGCAATTGTTCCTCAAAAGGAAGATATTGCGGGTGCAATCATTGCTATTCCCGTGTCCAATGTTAAGAATTTTCAGCTATTGATATGAACTGTTTAGTTCTAGTTAGAGCACTGGTTTGCATTTTTCATGTTTAACAACACCATATAAGATGGAGGAGAACAATGGATGGTGGAATTAAGAATTCTAGGCTCAGCAATTGTTCCTCAATAGGAAGATACTGTGGATGGTTTCTAAGGTTAACTCCTAACAAATATTCTTTGTTCTTTACTTGACCTGACTTTCATTGTCTGGGTTTTAGGGAATAAAAAATAGTATCTGCATTTATTCTTGTATTTTAAAGTTTATGCCTCCTCTTTCTTGCTCTACTGAGTTCGTACTTGTTCTAGTATCTGCTTTGGTTTGGTTGTGTATTTTTGGCTCAGCCTTTTGGGTTTGGTAGTGTCTTGCTCAGGTTGTTAATTATTATCAACTGAATGTATCATAACTATACTTCTTGATATAATATGTTACTCAGTATTCTGATTATTCAAACCACATTTACTGAAGAAGTAACTAAAGTGTTTTGTTGCTTTTGTTTCAGTGAGCTCTATTTCTTGATCTTTTTTAATCCAATGCAAAGCTGTTTAACTGTTGGCATACTGTCTCTAAGGTTTTAGCTTGGTGAGCATAATTCACTTTATTGATCTATGTACTGTTTTCATGGGAATCATTTGGTCCCTTTCGCTGAAAATTAAAACCACATTTTGATGATGGGAGGTTTGGCTAGGACCATTAACCATCTATTGTACTATTTTAAGAAACGGATACAGGAAATGAGGTGAGGAATGGACCTACGTCCTGCAAAATCCAGTACAACTTCTGAATGATGGAAATTAAACTTATCTAATCTGAGCAACACCTTAAACAGAAATAGTAAATTTAATTCAGTACATCATTAGTTCCTATATTGGCATGAGAGATCAAAGAAACTTCTTTTTATAACACTATAGTCTGACATAATTCTGTGATCTTCTTCAGAATGAAGAAAAATTGTGGGCGCCTGAAGGATTAGGGGTCAGTAATGTTTTAATGTGCGTTGTCAGTAAGACATAATGATATGGAAGTTGTTCTAAGAATTTGCTTTCTTGTTGCTTTTTTTTTTTTTTGTTGGGAGAGGTGGAGCACAGGATGTGGTTGTGACTCATGAGACTCAATTGGTTTAATCTAACAGTCAACTTCCTGTGTTGAATTATCTACACATTTTTTCATAAAGTTGTTAGTATATGTTCATCTATACTGCAGAAAACATGAAAAAGAAAAGTTGTATGTATAGAATATTGAACTTCTGGTTTATGGTTCCTTTTTACTGATTTTCAGAAGAAGATGTGTTCAAGTTTTGAAGATTTCTTATCTTCCTGTGGTAAATTGGTGTCATGTTCCAGTGATCAACTAGACTAATGGTTTAAGATAGGAAAGCTAATTTATTCCATTAAAAGGATATGTGGGCTTATCTCTGTGTGTATTTGGTAATTTTGCTCGGAAAAAGATCACAGAAAAGGATGTCTCAGTGGATAAGAAGTTTGACATTATGATTCTACTTGCAGTTGAGTTTTCCTTGGGTACATGTTGCTTGAAAAAAGAAAAAAAGAAACTTCTATTCTATAATCCTGTCGTCGGCAGCAAAGTTCTGAAAAAGATGTTAAGATATCTGTTCGTGTGATTTTCCTTTCTCCTTGTTATCCACACTAAATATGTTGATAGGGTTTCGCATTCCCAATCGAATTTAGTATTTCGTATCTTTCCCTGTTTCAGCTAAATGAGGTCCTCTAGATTTTATTTGGTGGATCGTTGTGCAAAGATTGGAGACGTTCCCATTCTTTTAAATTGGTGTTCACTCTGATTAGCTTTTAGAGTTGTTTCTAACTGTCTGCACAATTTAAACTTCTTAGTGCTCACGCTGTCAAAATTGGCGCCTGATTGAAATGCTGTCCAAATTGAGTGCACGCTCTTGTATCATCCTTTCTGTCTGTCCACAATTAGATTTATTTGATCACTTGCTTGCTAGCTAAATTGATTGTCAGTTCTATGTTGCCTCTAAATGTATAGAAATAACAAAAATACGGCCCAATATGTTTAATTAGTGTTGCCTTCTTATTTGTTATAATTATTTTTTTGGTCCTTACGAAAAGAGGAGCATGTTTGTACTTTCCATGGACATAGTTAGACTTTAAGTTGTGATTTAAGATGTATTTAGGTCCCATTTAGAATTCAAGGTCACGCCATGAAATCTGAACTATAGATTTGGTGGGGGGGATATCCAGGACCACAAGGAACCAGAGATCAATAAATCTAGCACGTGTTAGAGACCAAACAGTAGGCCGATTTTTTCTAATTGGCTATGGTTATACTGCAAGTGGATAGCTTGGGAACCCTCGTTGACCTGTACAATTCTCAAGGGAGTTGGCATTTGTGATTTAACGCATGGTGCTTTCGTCGTGTTATATTCATGTGTCTGCTAATCCTTCCTATAAGCAAAGATGGCAGTAAGCATCGGCTTGGTTGAATAGGAGCTCTATCGGGGATTTTGTTAATAGTCACCCTATAGCTCGCCTTGTTTGTGTCGGTGAATACAAGAAATGAAATTGTGGTCTGTATTTGTTGGTCGGTTACAAGAACAAGAAATGAGTTGACATATTTGTCGGTCGATAACTCACCATTTCAGTTAAAACTGGTTCTTTAAATAGTTGAATTAGGATGGACGTTCCTCTAAATTATAACGCTAGATCAGGACAAGTAACCACTCGTATTTGGACATGTGCAAATTCTCTTCGTGACTAAGGCCAGGACAAATTTGACAGGGAGGGCTTGTGTATATAATGAAAATCATGAAGAAGTTCTTGTTGCTGCAACGGCCAATAGCAATTTGGGTTCTAAGGTGTATTGATCTTTCCATTGTGTGAAGATCCAAGTGGGCTGAGACTCTTACTGCTGCTATGTATTAGAATTATTGAGTGAATAGCTGGTACCTTTACTTTAGATAGGCGAACTAAATTTTACAAGAACATATAATTGGATTTTTGCTTGCCCACTTGTCTGTGCTTTTATTTTAGCTGCCTCTTGGCTCCTCAAAATTGTGAAGTTGAATTTCTTTATGCAAGTGGCAAGGCTCCAGTGTATAAGCACTAGACCTATGTGCTGGCAATTTCGTCTCCAGCAGTTGTGGAACTGAGGCTTCTCATTTCTGGCGTCCAGGAATCAGGAGTATTAAGTTCATTGCATCTTTGCTTTCCAGTTCTATGAGAGTAAGCAATAGTCATATTCTAGACTGGACTTATCAAAATCTTAATCAGCAATTAGCGGAACCAGAGGGATGTCTTGATATGTACACACCTTCTGATTTGCTAATGACAGTTGGTTGGACTTTTTCCTGTTTTATATGCAAGCTTTTTAAATATAGTTGGTATTGGGTAGCTGTAAATTTTATTTCACAATAGCTGTAAAAAAAAAAACCCCTACACACGCACACACGCCCCCCTTTCCCTGAGATCTGAAATGTGGTCATTTTCCAGAAGAGCAGTGTAGTCATGTGACTTCTTTCACTGGCAATTTTGGGTCCTTCTGGCTCTCATGCATCTGGGGCCATTGGTCTACTTCATGCATAATATTCAACTGTGACAAGTGTTACATTTCTTTTTCAGCTGTACAAATCTTTTCGGACCGCGCAACATTAGGGTATATTATTGTATGGTCAGATGTAAGTTTGTCCTGGTGCCTGCTTCTTTCAAGTAGGTTATTTTACTTGGAAATTTGGAAAGAAAACATGGGTTTCTTTTCTGGTGATGTGATCATAACTAAATTTTCAAATGGAGAGATGCGGATGCTATTATTGTCACTGAGCAGCTATCTGCCGTCTGTGAGATGTCAATGTTATCAGTATTCTGTTGTCTGCAACTTTGATTATGGCTCAAAAGCAACTGAAAAACGTAGGGTCAATGATGCTTTTTGGACGATAATCTACTGCTCTTACAACTTGATTGGAACTGGAATCTAACTTTTTTTGACTAACAAGATCCATGACTGGGTTTGACAAAAAAAAAAGAAAAAAAAAGAAAAGATCCATGACTGGGGATTGTTTCTTTTACATAAGAGGAAATGGCTTTAGATTATTTAAGATTACTTCTTTCGATCAGTAAACTTTTTCTTTATTCAGAATTGTCATTCAACTAACAACGACATATTCATTTTTTTGTCACTCAATTAATAAAAATGTGCATCTTTTATCACTCAGATTAACCCAAAAAAAAAAGCATGCATTATTTCATGTTCTTTAATTCACCAATGCAGGACATTCATGGTGAGAAACTGCGAGTTTTGTTTGGATTGCAATTTTTTCTACGTTTTTTGTGGATATATTTTTTAATCATCTTTTAAGTTCACATATATCAAATCGCTACAGCAATTTTTCTAAAAAAAATTCAGAAAAATGCAATCCAAACAGTAATTTGTTGGATTGGACATTCATGCTCCTGTTCTCGTCTCGTATGTTTCTCATCATAATATCCGGCCTAACACAGAAATTTGAGGTTTTCATCTTGATCACGTCAATCTTTTTTTCTTTTTGGGTTCTTTTTATTTTAGCTTCTTGTTTCTGCCTGTAAAAGTTGAGAGGCTTCATCACCTAAAGGAAAATCTGGTGCCATTTCAGATTTTCTTTCTCCATAATGCTTTGGTAATTTAATAATTGTCATGAATTGGTCAATGCTAGGGTAAGGTTTGTCTACACCATCAAGCAATTGCCTGAAAAGGGGCTAGTCGAAATCCCCTAAATTTCCCTAAGCTACATGTATATAATTCCTGTTGCTTGATGTGGTGGAAATAGATCTCTTTTTCTTTAATTTAAAGCTTTCTAGTATTCTAGACCAGGATTTAAGGGGTATTTACCTTCCCCTTTCAAGTTTTTAATTTGAAGTTGCAGTTTTTTCTCCAAAAGAAGCTCTAATTATTTTGCTCTCTATATGATTCAACTTCATTGTCAATTTCTAGAAAAATATTTGTTTTTTATTGTTGGTGTAAAAAGTTGATAAATTGAGTGGAAAGCCAAATAAGAATCAAACTGGCTCAAAAAAAAAAGAACCAAACTGACTGCATAAAATATAGTTGAGGGACTAATTTGACTTTAAGTAAAATAGTTGAGAGACTAAATTAGCTCATAATAAAGTTTAAAGATAATTTTGACTATTGACTTTAGTAAAGTAGTTTAGGGTTTAAATTGGTGTGTTGCTAAAATTTGAACGATACAAACTTTAACTCGACTAAAATGGAAAACTTATGCTCTTTCCTAACCTTTAATTAACTTGAGCAAATAAATTGAGTTTTTTTTTATGTAACAAACATTCTATTAACCAATTAAGGATGACGAACACCGACTATTGTGGGTTTCAATCGTAATCTTGTATTTTATAAAAGAAAAAAAAATTAAACGTAACGAAGAAATGTTTAAATATAGGCACTTCAAATGTGCGTATGCTTCTGGTAATAATATGAAGGTAAATTATTTTTAACCCACTTGTGATTTGATGCTTTATCATATAATCTCCTTATAGGTTAAAACTCTATATATAACCATACAGCTACAAATTCTTTTGTTTTTTTTCTTAGGGGAAAGGGAATTTTGTTTTATTGTTGTATCCTGATATGTCAATGACAGATAGTGGACGATGGCTAGGTTTGAGAGGCGCAGACTGCAGCCACCTATAGGCTTTTGAATGTTGTTTGTATCCTCCAGTATAGAAATTTTCAAACAGATTTTACTAACATTAATAGTTGCCTTCCCCTTCAAAAAATTTCCTAAATCTTTGAAATACCTCCTCCTACCATGCAAGTAATATACTCCTTTGTTACTTAAGTTTTCAGTTTAATTAATTACGTTTGATTGCTATGTTTGTGGATCTAGTATACACTTATATTAGAAATTAATTTCATAAATTGATTTGGCAGACAATAACAACATTCATGTGTTTAATAAAATTATATGAGTGTATACCAAATCACGCAATAAATATAACAATTAGACACACCAGAATGGTATCTGCATCACTGAAAAACAAAATATACCACAGCTTCGACAAAACCAAATCGAGAGGTATATTTGCTTTTTACCATGTTGAGAATAACTAAAAGAGAAAATAAGAAGTTCATCATTTTCTTGGAGAAATGGTTGTCTTTTAATGATCGAATACATTGTTCTCCTACATCGACTGCTTAAAAATCTGGAGTAAAATAGAACTGAGCCTTTTGAAAGTTCACTAAATCAAGAGGGCCAGAAAAAAAAGAGAACAAAAATAAAAAAGAAAATACCAATTACATATTCATGAAACCTGGAGCAACTAAGATGATTAAGATCAAGTCCCACGGGGAGTGTTCCGTTAAGTGGTAACGTGGAAGAGATTGTAAGTAGAAGGTCTTGGACTCGAAACCTCGTGCTTCTCAAAAAAAAAAAAAATAAAATCCCACAAACAACCATATATCCAAGAGGGTAATTGCACTCATATCTGATCCTCTGGATTGTTAATTCCGAGGTAGTTCTTTGTTGGTAATGTCTTGCCAATCCCATACAATGCCCTTGAGTGAAGGCCTCAATTCTTGATCACAGAATTTCTTGTATTCCATTGTGTCTCCTGCCCTCTTCTTCACCTCCACCATGTGAAATGAAGGAGTGACTTCAAAAATCTCTGCATCTATTGCAAGCAGCCCTTTTCGACCGCCTTTGTTGCCTTGCAATTTCACCATGCCATCTTTCTTCTTCACCTTAAAACTATCTATAGCTGCAATTTCCTCCAACTTTGCCACGACCATTGATGGTGGCATTTGCGTGGTGAATCGAGCTTCTGATTTGCAATTTACATCTTTAATAAATAGGCCAGATAAATCGAAGCCTGGTGAGAGAGATATGATGTCGAATGCATTCAAACAAGTTGGTTTCATTGTCCTAGTTATCACTTCTTCCTTGTGCTGATGAATTCCCTCTGAATCTGATTTACATACGTCATGAATATCCAGAACACCACGTGGTGATTCAAACTCCTCCCAATCAGCGCCATCAAGATCAGGAATTGGAATTGCAATCTGTTTGAATCCCTTTTTTGAACCAAGAATTTTCCATGATTTTAGACAATGGCATTCTGGTACATGGATTTGGATCAAGAATTCGAGACATGAGCTTCTTGACCTCGGGGGGAAACCATTGCGGGCACTTGAACTCTCCTCTGCTTATCTTCTTATACATATCCATCAAATTTGTATCATGAAATGGAAGATAACCAGCGAGCAAAACAAAAAGAATGACTCCACACGACCAAATATCGGCCTTTTCCCCGTCATACCCTTTCTTATTGATCACCTCTGGGGCAACATAGGCTGGTGTTCCACATGTTGTATGGAGGAGACCATCTTGCCTTCTTGATTCATGCAATGCACTCAATCCAAAGTCTGAAACTTTGAGATTTCCATTCTCGTCAAGAAGGAGATTTTCTGGCTTGAGATCGCGGTGGTACACCCCTCTGCTGTGGCAAAAATCAACTGCAGCAATCAATTGTTGGAAATATTTTCTTGCAGCATCTTCTTTGAGTCTCCCTTTTGCCACCTTATTGAAAAGCTCCCCACCTTTGACAAATTCCATGGCAAAATATATTTTAGTCTTGCTAGCCATGACCTCGTAGAGTTGGACGACATTGGAGTGTTTAACCAGGCTCATGACAGAAATTTCGCGTTTGATTTGATCAATCAAACCAACCTTCATCACCTTCTCTTTATCGATGATTTTGATAGCGACGCTGAGCCCTGTCTTGATGTTTCTTGCATGATATACCTTTGCAAAGGTCCCTTGACCAAGCAACCTCCCAAGCTCATATTTTTGCATCAAGATGGTCCCTTTTTTCTCCATTTTCCCCTCCTTTCCTATCATAGCAAAAGATAGAAGAAGAAGAAGAAGAATTCGAACGCACAAAGGCTATATGAGATCAAAGTACCTTCTGCTATCTTTTGCTCAAAATGTGAGGAATCCATTTTGCACTCCGTACATTTTAGAATGTAAAATTCTACAGTGTAGAAAGATGGAGGAGAGGAGGGCCAGAGGTTGACAACCTTGCCCTGAAGGCAGGCTTAGAGAATTCCTTTGCTCAGCAAGCCCATTTTACTGAACAAAGTTTGTGGTAGCAAGATAACATTCTTGGTTTTCCAGCCAACCGAAGCCAAACTTTAATATTGGGTGGTAGGCAAACATATACAAGTTTGGTCAAATGCTTGCTAGCTACAAAGCCAGGGACAATTTTCAGCCACAACTATTCATTTTTGTTATGTATAGTTATGAGGAATTTGAATTGGTAAGGTTTCAGATCCCAAATTCGAACTTATGTAGTCCTACAAAGTTTTGATTGAAGAATATGAGAAGATTGAGGAATATACTTAAATGCCTCCACGTCATTTTGGTGTCCATTGAGAAATGGGGGGAGAAATTATTGGAGGAAAAAGAGCTTGGTCAACTTATACGCTTATAAAGTTACTGTAATTTTGTTAATTTATCAGTTTTAGCTTTCAAGTTCAACTCATGCATACGTTTGTTTTCTTTTTCTTTTTCTTTTTTTTTTTGGGTTTTTCTGATCCATATCCCGCTAAGCGCGCATTATGTTAACACACCTAAATTACCTTTTTTTTTTTTTACTCTTTGGATTTACAATGTACCGTGTATATGCTAAATAATTAGCATAAAAAGTTTTATCTATAGGTCTCTCGCCTGTGTAATCGTTCAAACATTTTGGATACAATTAATGTAGCTAATAATGTTTGATGTGATATAAACTTTAGACAGTTAGATTAGGATACAAACATTTCATTTGAGGTTTGCTATTGTTTTGGACTCTGTGGGTTGAGGGAAAGTTTCACATGACATTGACCATTGATGAAGATACACATTTGCAGTAGCTGTTCTTGATTACTTGACGGAGAAAATTAGGAAACAACTGTTCCTTGTTTCCTTCCAAGAAATTAATTGAGGGCATACTCATAAATATGGTTCATGAGATTTTGCTTTAAAAATGAAAAGGTTAATAATGAGACTTTAAAAAAAAAAAAAGTTTTCAACAAAGCAAGACTGAATTGGTGGTCAATTCAATGCATTTTCTTTTTTTCTTTTTCAATACTGGGAGTATCTCAACTTTTGTCAGACTAATTTCCCTGCGCCTGTGCATCCCATCGCCCAAGGTTACATAAGCAGTAAAGAGGTGATTCGAACACACGATTTCGGGACCTAACTAGACTATCCCGAAACCATCCGAGCCAACTTCAAAGGTCAATTCAATGCATTTTCTTGATATAACATTTTATAATAGTCCAATGTATGATATTGCTTTCTCCACTCAAACCGGAGAAAGATGGACTACACGTGTTCCAATGGTCGAGAGTTTTGATTGCGTACAAAATTTCAATTCTCGGAGGAAAATGTGGTTTGGCAAAAATTCAGAGCACTATGCCAAATTTTCTACAATTGTACATAGAACCATTCATTCATTCATGTCCAATTTGATTTAACATTTTATGGGACCATTTTTTAATTTGTCAATTAATTGTTGCCAAGTGTTATGATTATGCCATTATCGTACGCTTGTCCTACACCCGCATGCCGACTTTGGCATTTGCAAGTACCTAAAATTATACTATGCGGCACGTGGGATGTATGGGGCCGAAGATCACTTATACGAATCCAGACAATTTGATAGCGGCCGGAAAATGAGAATCCAATCAATATTTGCAAATGGGGAATATTATTATTTACATTCCATTTTTTCTTATTTGTATTTCTATCATTTGTTTCATCATATTATCTAATAAATAAAAATTATATAATTAAAATGATGGTAAGAGTGTGAATGATAAAAATAAGAATGCAAATAATAATATTTTTCTTTAAAAATATACGATTTTACGATGGAAAAGTTTAGATAAACAAATCTTATTGAGCGAAAAACTACAAAAGAGGAAGACAAAGAAAAATTAAGGGTTTTTGACATATCGAAACCAAAAATTATCAACAATTAGTGCCACTGAAAAAGAAGAAGAAGAAGAAGAAAAGAATAATCACCTTCCCCATTTTTCTCATGTTTTCTCTTGTGAATTTAGTTCTACTGACAATTGGTAGTACTAAAGATTAAGAGAAGAAAAAAGGGACTTTTGCCATAGCATAATGAATGAATGACCCGATTTGATCTACCCAACGTGTCCCAAGGGATTCTTGTACTGATTTCATACTGTCATGAGCAAATTCCAACGCAAACATATCTATAGTTTGCTGGAGTTTGGCAACACCAGCTACTCACCACAAGCTTCGGGCCTTTGAAAATTTTCCTTTAATGGGGTTTTCAATTTTTGCATTGACAACTAGATGGAAACATGCATGTTTGGTACAACCAACCTTGATAGATACAAGAAGAAATAGCGTAACCGATCTTTTGTTTTATTTTTTATTTCACTCTTTATCCTATATTTTATTATATTTTCATTTCTTCTTTATAAACACTACATTTTAATTTTTATTTATTTCCTTAAGTTCAAATAACTCTTAATAAAGTAAAGAATAAAATATAATAGTCTAAAAGATATTATATAATAGAAAAGTAAAAATTACACTAGAAAATTTACGAAAATATCATTAAACAATGAATTTTTATTTTCCTAGTTTGTTGAATTCCGTGTATTACATAGTTATCAGAACTTGAAGGAAATAAAAAAAGAATTAAAATATGATATTTGTGAAAGAAAAATGGTAATGTAATAAAAAACGAGATAGAGAGTGGAATTGAAAGAAAGACAAAAGATCTGTCCAAAAGAATTAGGCAAAGATAAGATAGTCAAACTTGCTAAAAACTTGTTTGGAGGTGATTTTGAATCCATGTTTCATAAAATTGCCATGCTTGTTGCAAAAACATTCTTAAAGAGCAAAACTGAGAATTGAGAAAAACTTTAGGGATGTTAAAGTAGAATTAATCCTTTGAATGGCGTCTACTATCAGACAGAAACACATTTGTTATTATCGCTAGAAAATTTTCCCTAAAAATGTTTAGGATGTATTCATGTCTAATAGAGTTTTCTTTAATCACCCTAAATGATAATATGAAAGATATATTAACAAAAAAAAAATAGGCCCATAATAGAATTTATCATACTTCTAAATTAATTGGTTTATCATTAACATTAGTTTCTCTTAATGAAATAAAGATTTCAGTACTTGTCAAAACAACCAATGAAATAGAATTAATAGCATTTAGGTATGGCACGCGATAAATACTTTTATTCTATCTGTGGTAAGTTTTCCATAATTATAAGGAGCTTATAAAAGATACGGATAGCGTTGCCATGTCGTGTTTTGTTGATGTGTACAAGTTTTTGGGTTAATGACAATTTAACCAGCTAAATTCTGAGGATAATAACATTTGTATTCTCACTGAACTTAATCAATATAGAGTTTAGTTCTTCCTATAGAATTGAATGCATTAGATATCCGAACACTGTCAAAAAAGAGAAGCAGGTGAAAAAATGGCCTTTTTAAGGGATAGACAAGTTCCGTCTTGTCTTTTTTGCATTTCAGTTGAGGGAGAAAAACAAATCGTCATCGCTTAGAACTTAGAAGCCATCATAAGAAAACCATAGTATCACGTCACACTTTTCGAGTAGTCATTTAAGAGTAATTTCAATTCCCTGAAAATGTTCTGTTTTTAAAAAAATTAGGATTCAAATGCAATGGCGTAGAATATGGTTCTGAATCACTTCTTAAGCATCAAGTTGTCACACTTATTTGTAAAATAACAGCTGCAAATCCATAATCAAGGATGCATGGTTCCCAAAATTTTGAAACGAAAGATAAATGAGTTTACATATTACAGTGGTGCAACGAGAAAATGTTAGGCGTTTCTTTTACACATGACAAAAATCATATCAAAGTTTAGGTGTATTATCTTGAATTCTTTAAATCAAGTTGTTTTTTATTTTTTATTTTTAGTGTAAGTGGAAAGTTTCGAACTCGTGACATGTCACTCGCATCCTTCTTCAGTACCATCCAACCCATTTCTCTTCCAAGTTGTTATTGACTGTTTGTCACTTCAAATATGAAGAAGAAAAGCAAAAACATGAACAATCCATTTTCGAGGTCAAAGTGAATAAATGTTTTTGAATATGAGGCTAAGTCGTTACTATGGATAAAATTAATGGGAGGTTATGGCTTATTATTTTGGGGGCAAAATTTAGATTTTATTATTCGCATTTTACCATGCCGTCAAAAAGATGTATCCCTATTAATTCTTTTGGTCGAAGGGAGGTGTAGTTTTACTAACCCTAGAGTTACACACGGATCCTCAAAACCATTTTTCTAGTGGTAATTCAGTGTCACTTTTATATTTATGCTAAGTGTTCTGTTTATTTAATTTGTCATGTGTTGTTTATTTAAATTTCTTCTACCATCACGTGATGAGTGAGATTGACACTGAATTTGACATCGAATAGTGGTATAGAGGATCCAAACTTCTAAAGTTAAGGGTGATAAAATTTAACCACTAGAATTGGTTCAATAGTTAAAAGAGGGTTTTTAGATTTTCTCTACTGGTAAGTTCAAGTCTTGAATCATGAATCTGGTAATTGGAAGTGAAAAAGGTTATGAAGAGGGGTGAGAGGGAAAAAAAAAAAAAAGGAGGATATCATGCACGAGACAGAGAGATTCTAAGATCAATGTTCAACAAGGCCCTTAATTTTTCTTTTCAAAGAAAATTGATTCTTGAGGGAAAATCGAATGAACTTCTGAAACTTCTCACCTGAAAGGTGGGTGCCCGCTGAGTCGCTGACAGAATTTGTGTCGCAATTGGCCCATATATTCTTGGGGAGCAGATATTCTCAGATGTTCAGATGAGGCCCATTTATTTCCGTCTCTGCTATCCCGTCTCAACTTGGGCTAGTTTTTAATCTTCCAGTTAGCTCTTTGATCCAATTGAACTGGTAAGAACATTAATCAAGGTGATCGTGGAAACTCTCAAACTTTTTCCAATTTTAATTCTCCTTGTAAGATTTGAAATCTTCCGTTGAAATGATAAGTATTCATTCCATAGCCGGAAGCATGTATAAAGTGTTGCGATGAAGTTCAAGGGGAGTAAAATTTTATTAATTTTGAGATTAAAATTGGAGTTTTGTGATTCATAAATTACCAAACCGGAAGAGAGCGCACCATCAAATGAGGGAGGAAACAGTACACTACCATTTGGGTTCAAAGGAAGTTGTAAATTTTTGCTACAAGAGAGTTCAGGGAATAAAATGTTACAGTCTTGAAACTTGTTTTGTATGATTCGTGTAATAAACATAGCAACGAGTAAACCTACCATGCAATCAATATACCATTAGTAGGCCAATAAGACATTCCAAGAAATTCAGCTGAAGCCCTTAACTTTTTTGATTCAGTGAAGTCCTTGTATCGATTCTCGAGTGAAAACTGGAAGAACTGCTTCTACTTCTCACCTGAAAGGGGGATGCTTTCGGACAGTATTTGAGTGGCCATTTTGCTATATATAGTTAGGAAAGAGGGCGAGGCACGAGAGCAACACAATTTTGATATCTGATGGACAGTTGGGCAATCGGATGGGCAATGCTTCTGACTAGGGATGCTGATGAAGCGCTTGATGAACACGCAAGAGCTACAGTGAGTGTGATGGAGGAGGCTGATAAGTTGAGGTTGAATAGCCTTAAGGATCTCCTTGGCATATTGACCCCCTTGCAAGCAGTGGAGTTTCTTGCTTGCTGCAAGCAAGAAACTTCATCTTTGCATTCATGAATGGGGTAGGAGAAGAGATGATCTGCATGGAAGGACTAATAACGGAGGATAATATAAATTTCCCTCTTGCCTTTAGCTTATAAAAAGAGAAACTTATGACCACTTGTTTAATTTGCTCCGACAAATGTTCACATGGTAAATGGAGAATCATTCTCAATAGTTTTCAAATCCGACGATAAGACTCTTAACATGGTTGGTTATCTTTTGCTCCGAGTGTTGCCTCATCAATTCTCCTATTGCGTTTCTTGGCAATGGCACGGAAGGAGAGTACTTGTGTCTCAGCCATAGAGGGAGAAGTACTATGTCGGAGCATACAGCAACTTAGGGGGCAGCAGTGCATAGTATCTGGAAAGAGAGGAAGGCAAAGCTTTGAGATCATTGTACGAAAAGTGATAAAAGAGATTCGCAGCTATGTGGCAGGATGGAGGAATGTACCGAATACAAGAGACAATTGGCTACTCAGTCTTAGTTGAGATTTTCCACAAGGCATTTTTCTCAACTGTTGGTAAATAGCTAGCATTAGTAGGATGAAGCAGAATATTGTATAGCAGACTCTTCTGCTTTGGTATACTATTTGCACTTGTCTTTCACTTTGCATCCTTCATTTTCATCTAATACCAATTTATCCTTCTTAAACCTTGGAGAAAAGTGCCATTGAAGTTTCTTATTTATTTATTTATTTATTTTGACCTTTCAACCTGTTTTTTCTTCCCCATCTATTCTTTTACAATGCAACATAGTTTAATAATAGTTTTATTAACTGTAAAAAGTAACAATTTTGTAAAATAATTCAAACCATTATGTGCAGAAGAATAATAAGATAAATTGACAACCTTTTCTTCTAAGTTGCTAATTGATTATTCATAACATTATAAAAGTATTGGTCATTTGATCAACTATTTACATCTAATATTATACTACTTGTATACCGAAGGCATATTCAATTGAACATTCTATTATAACAAAATCATGTAAATATGCTAATGTTCATAACAAATCAATTACTTACGGTGAAAAGTTACAAATACAGAGATTGCACCCAATAGAGCACGAGAACAGAAAATAATAGAATCCATTCCAAGTATGCAAAGGAAAACAAATACATGCAAAAACATTTGCAACAAAACGTATAAAGAAGAAAAAAAGAAAAAAGGTATAAGTCTCGGGCCGGGCATATTTTGTCCAATTGTCCTTCAATTCCAAACAAAGTGAGGGCTAAGTGCTGATAAATATGATTTTAAGGGGCAAACTTAATTCTACAAAGGGGTTGTGTAAGTCACCCCAGAGATCCCTACTCTCCTAATTTGTCTTCTTTTGCATGAACTACGTGTCCTCTTCCCGCATCAGAAATTACAGGCTTACTCTCAAGATTGTCATTGAATCGACCAAGAACAACACCCAATTCCCAATCGTCCAAAACTCTTCTCCCTCCAATGTCATCATCCACCGCAGGCAACTTTGTCCTCTAGTACGTTTGCCAACAGTTTTGAAAAACTGCTCTCGGGGCCTCGCCCACTTTGTATATTCTCTACGATCACAAATTCACAATTTTGATAGCATATAGCAGTTTATGGTCTCGATTGGTTTATTTTAGAATCGGATTGGACGAAATTGACTATGGAACACAATTTCATAAACTATTAACATTTGTTATGTTTGTATATATTACTGTTTGAATATTTATATTGTTGTCAACTGCTACTCTAATCTAAACTAAGGAAAAAACCAGCTGGGCTATGAGAGGGTCAAAGTGAAAAAATTCCACCTCTAGATGAAAGGTAATCTTATTATATGTACAGAGGTTTGAACACCTAAGCTATAACTAGACCTATAAATTATGCTTCATTTCTCGGTCAATTCAACTAAAGTAAGCTGGTTATGTATCATACAATTGATGCTGGTAATTAGAGAAGTCCCAAATATGAAATCTCCCGTTCAAGTGACCATGAAAATAATGAAAAAAAACCTTGTCTACATTATACCATATTATTGCTTTAATATTTACGTTGTTGTGTTATTCTTTTTGTTACACCATTTCCATGTTCTATTGTTAAATAAATAAAGAGGCATTTGTCACTTTAACACATGAAAAAACAAAGAGTGTAACACTAGTAGTGTAACAGAGTATCCAAAACTAGTTTCACACTTTCTCTCAACATTTATTAATTGGATTAATTTTTTATATATTGATAATGTATATATTATCAGATTTAGATGAATAATAACTATACAAAATTTAAGGTTAAAATCTAATTTTTACGTATGTGTCATGGATCTAATAATAACGATACATATACTGACAATATATATAAGATTTACTCTTATTATTTATAGACAATGCTACTAGTCCTTGGGAAGAACACCAATTTGTTGATCAGAATGGCTAGTTCTAGTCCTAGTCCTAGCACACACCAAGGTCAACAAGAATGTTGTTTCCACGAATGGATGATCCTTCAAGAGGCTGATCTATCAGAGATGCTACAAGCCCTAACTGTGGAAGACAACTTTGGCGACAGAGATGTGTTGCTAAGACAACTCGTTCAGAAAAACGTCGAGCACTTCCAAGCATATGCCGATGAAAGAACCCGTCTAGCGCAAGACCATGTGTCACCCTTTTTTTGCACCTTCTTGGTGTTCTTCGCTGGAGAATTCTCTCCTCTAGCTAGCCGGCTGCAGGCCATCCCTTTTCATCAGGCTGATTTATGCACTTTCTGGGATTGAAATTGAGTCTCATATAGCAGAGTTTCTGCAAGGTACCAGGACTAGTGAGCTAAGCGAGCTATCCCTTACGGCTCGGCAGCTTTCGATGATCAATCAATTGCAGCGAAGAACCATAAAGCAAGAAGAGGAATTGTCTCAACAACTGGCTTGTTTGCAAGAGAAGATTGCTGATCAGCCATTTGCGTTAATGGCAAAGGAATCAAGTCATGTTGCTAGCCAAATGTGCAAGCTGATGAGGCCACTTGATGAACATTCAACAAGTATGGTGAGAATTTTGGAGGAGGCTGATAAGCTGAGGATTAAGACCCTTAAGGAGTTGATGAATATACTTAGCCCAGTTCAAGCTGTGGATTTTCTTGTTGCTGGCAAGAAACTTCATCTTTGCATCCATGATTGGGGCCAAAAGAGGGATATCAAGCATGGTTATTTCCAAGTTTGAACCAAGAAAGTATTTTGTTCAGTAGATGTTGCACATGTAGTAGCATTTAGGTAGGTACTATACTACCAAATATGACATACTAGTTATTTTATATTAGCCATAAAATATATAGGTATATATAGCTTGTATTATTAGTGTTTTTTATAGTTTTAGTCTTCTTTGTCTCTATAAAGAAGATTGAACAAAATAGGTTTCGAAATTTATGGGATGATTTGTGACATAAGAGTGGTCGGACCACGTATCCGTCAAAAGTACATATCCGATAAATGTAAAATAGTATTTCACATTTTAATCTGTGTCTAATGTGGATAGCATCTTCATCTTTTAGGAGATAATGAAGATTTTTTTCCTCCGAGAAAGAAGGAAAGCAAATATTTTGAGTGACAAACTCATGAAGCCATGACTAACACGTCCACGTCTTATTGATCTACTTCAAGAAGAGCTTCAATGTTTAAGTTATTTTAGGTGTAAGTTTTCACTAATAACTAGCAAGGAAAAAAAAGAAAAATTAGATTATACATAAATTACATATGTCCCGATTTGAGAAAGTTTGCCTGTATCCTCTTCTTCATCTGCTTCTTGATTTCTTATGCGTATTCATCCATTTGACAAGACCTTTAAATTGAGAATACTTAAACAAATTAAAAAATTGGAATCAAGTGACAAGTCTAAGACTAACTTGCTTGATAATTGTATTGGAAAAAAAAAGACTTAGTTAATTATTGGTGATTTGCTTTTTCTTTATATGGCCAAGCTTTTGCAATTTTGGTTCATTTTATGTAGGGATAATTTTAGAAACCTTCCTTGAAATTTTTGACAATCTCACTATCCTCTCTTGAAGTTTCTAAAATATTGGTTACTTCCTCTATCAATAAATTTAGGAACAATACTTACATCACTGTAGTGAAATGACTCTATACCCTTATAATTTAGGAGATATTATGCAATTATTGAGATATAATGAATATAAACATGGGTTAACAAAATTAATCACAATTGATTAGAACGAAATAATTTCTAATTTATCATCAGAAATGAGCGCCAAATCTAGGTTCCCTTTATTGACTGATATACCTAACAAAAAGGAATCAAATGTGACAAATTGATAAATAAAGAACTAGACCTTTTGTGGAGAGAAGTAGAGCTTTAGCATACAAAGCTAAGGATTTAGGAGGTTTCAAGTAAAGGAAAATTGCTCTTTTGTGAGCATCTTAAGGTAAGAGGAAAGACTTTTCCTGATGCTAAAGTTTGGGAATTGTTAGTTTGTCTACAAATTTCTGAAATAATTCTTCTTGATCATGTTTAAGTGTTTAACAATTGTCCAACAAGTGAAAAGGATAAGTTAGATCACTCATAAATTGAAAAAAAAAAGACATTATATAGCATAGTTTATGCTCTTTGTGATCAGCTCCTTGATGATCACCATTATATTCTACAATATTTTTCTTGAATGTTTGTAGCTTTATGAAGTTGATGCCTTGAAATTTCCATCAAGTGCACTTACATCTCCTGACCTTTGACTTTATTAGAATATACATTTACTTTCAATACCAGATTAACTAACTAATACAATATCTATGAAAGGCACTTATGGAATCATCTTATCCTCTCTCTTCCGCTATCATTTTTTTATTGTTGATTTTTTTGAAATGGGCTGGCTTATTACAAGATAATTAGTTTTATTATAAACTTTAGGGGAGGATAGTGAAATTGTTAAAACCTCAGGGGAAGTTTTTGATTTTATCCCTTTTATATATTATTTGTATAATTGTTGTAGTTATCAAGATAAAGATATGGAGAAGATTGCAGTAAATTCAGATGGACCCTCTCCTTTTTCTAATTTTCTCACGGCTCAAAACATGTCTGCAAAATAAAAAAAAAATTATGGAAAAGAGATAAAGACATATGAAAACTAGGATCAAGCAGGCAGACAAATACATTAAAGTCTTTCAGTTATGATTCAGTTTCATGATTTCATCAGTTGTTTTGTCTTGCATTCTTTGTATCCTTCTCCAACTTCGGACTTCTTGAGATGCGGATCGATTTCCACAATATCAACTTGACAAAAGTTTTGAAATAAATGGATGATGACTGATGAGCTTTGCCTTTTATTTCAAAGGGGTCCAGATTGATAAACTGGTTTAGCACTTCACCTTGCCACGATTGGAAGAGTTTCTTGGTGCAAGAGTTTCTCAAGAGTAATAGCAAGTCTGACATGCTGGTGATAAGAATCTGTGGTGGAAAATTGAAAATCTTTCCTTCATACTTTTATAATAAAAAATTAAAGTTAAAAAGAAAATTAAATTCGTGATAAGTCCCCAAAAAGCAAAGCATCGAGGCCGAATTGAAGCAACTTGTTCACAACGTACTTACACCAGCTCAGTGCGTGGATCTTCTGGCAGCTGGGAAGAAATTGAAGCTTTGCATGCAAGAATGGGGTAGAAAGCGGGATCATGATCATGGCAGGGAATTAGTTTAGGAGTAGTGATTATTGTGCTGTATACTAGTAATTAGGATTTAGGAAGATGAAATTTGCATTTTCAAAATTATGTCTTATCAAAATTTGGGTAATGAGTAGTTAACAAGATATGATCAATGACATTTATGTTTGGGAAATATGTGATTTATACAGTAAACTTTTAGAATTTACCATACATTTTTTGTTTCTTTCATAAGTTTAGGGATAATTTGGTCCAACCATTTGTCACCTGTGCCAAGTTTTGTTTGCTGGCATGCATATTGGCAATGTGCCATTGTTTATCTCCTCAAAATGGTGACTGCCAACTAGAATCCATTAATTGATCAGATGAGCAGGCTGATCTACACGACAGCTTTGAAGAGAAGGATAATGGATGAGTTCAAAGTATATACATACACATGTAAAATAGATGATGCAGCCATGTAATATAATCCTTTTCTTTTTTGTCATTTCTTATTCTTTGCCCTTTCGAGACTGGACCGTTCTCCACAACAGGGAAAGAAGTTTCCAATTTTTTTTTTTTGAGCAAGAAGCTTCCAATAATTCTTGCCGTGTTTTGGTGCTTGAATGAAAACTAGCATTTTAATGTTTCAAAGCAGGAAATGAGCGGCCCAAAAATTGAAATTACAGCACCATATAAATCAAGCATAAATTTACAACTTTTATGTGAGTTTTTCCATGTAGCCTGCATGTGAGTTGTCCATAACAAAGTTAAAAAAATTGAATCAACAGAAAACTTTTTGGTTGTAGGCGAGCATATGAACATTAAGATATGGATTCAAATTCCTTTTCCCCCTTTTCGCTTCTTCAATTTCATTAAGTTATGAATTCAAATCCTCTTTTCTCCTTTCTGTTTCTTAAGTTCCATTTCTTCCCTAAATAGAAAAAATTAAAAATTAAAAAAAAATTGAACACAAAGTCAGTTTCGATTATCAAAGTGCAAAGTATCTTGAAGCAGAAATTATAGTCATCTTTACATGAAGATGTACCTCAATATATGACATTCATTTGCTCACAAGGGTTTCAGCTTGTCAGTAGTATAATCCATACATGGTCATATTATCGAAGGAAATGGACGTCTTTGAATGTTGAGATCTGATCTCATATTACCAAAGGTCATGTTTACCTAAGGCATTTTAAATCTTCTATTGCAACAGATGTAATCCTCTAATAATTCTCTTGGGGAGTCGTCACCTTGATTTGTCTCTTGGGCAACGAAAATGATAGAAGTTAGCAAATTGCATTTACATCCTTGTAATCCAATGATGTTCTGTTCAGATTTTTTTTCCCATACAATAAAGACTATTCAACCTGATTGCTTGTATATTAAGTCTAGAAATCATATTTTCAGATGGTATATGAACCATGACTTCATTTTTTTTTTCACGTTGTAAGTTCCTTAGGTGACATCTCTCACAGCAACCAAACGAAGAATAAACCAATCAATTTTTTGTTACAAATAAATAAGTCAATACAATAAAACCTTAGAGAAATAACTTAAACATATACAAGGATTTGAAAGCGAAGGCATTGTTTGGATTGCATTATTTTATGAAAAAATCTTTTGAATTTTCGTGAGAATATTTGTTATTATATTTCTCAATCATCTATTTTTTTTTATTTCACACACACATATATATATATCATAACTTATACTATAATATCTTTTTTTTAAAAAAAATTTACAAAAAATTACAATTGAAATGGGCTCAAGAATTCCGTCTTTCTGGAAAAAGATACCAACCTTTCCCGATAGAAAGTGTGATATAGAGATTATTGATGTGGGGTGGAAAAGCAAAATCTGGTACCTGCTTTGCTTAATTTTGATGATGCTATGCTGGACTCAGCTAAGAGGGCCTAAAGTGAGGTGGGATCGTCTCCTCGCGAAGAAACTCCGATGCCTATGTTATTATTTGTAATATGAAGGGGAACATGAGCATGAAATGAGATAAAATTAGCGAGACGTAACTTGCCTTCTTTTTTTGAGAAAAAGATATCTTTTATTCATAATAGCTTCCTTTCTTTATTACTTTCTAGGCAGTGGACCGTGTGATTACTGGTTGAGATCTCAAGGATGAGGTATCACATTACGGCAGTAAGTGATTTCTGTCTAACTTATTATATATTAGACTGATGACTCATCAACCACTTGTAAATCTATCTTGACACTCTTTAAAAATTTGTCTTTAACACTTTCTAATGCATAATGACACTTGTCAAAACAGGTGATATTTATGGGTAATATTCACTTATTCCATTTATTCATTATTTTTTCCCTCTTCATGGGGCAAAACTTAAGGATTTGTCATATGCATAAAAAATTAAGAAACAATTAATACTTTTATTCTTGTTAAAAAAAAAACTTCAACAATTGGCAAAAGGTGAAAAGGAAACAAAATAGGGGAAGCTACTACTACCATCGTGGAATGTGTCTTGTAACTTGTGGGAGAGATTGAGAATAGGGTAAGAAGATGAGCAAGTGGAAGATGCACCAAAAAAAAAACTGAAGAAGCGGTGGGGCTAAGCGGGTCTCAGCTGAAATTACCAAAACACCCACAAGAATTACTCTTATTAACACTATAACCGGTCCATCTTGTACTCTTCGCCACTGTTGTAAGACGTCCGAGTCCATTGGCTATCTCGTGTGTGTCTGTATATATTCATGAGAAATGAGGATTGAATTATATCTTTCCATTTTTTTTATCTCTATCTAATGAAGGGGAAGTCTGGTTTCTTCTGCACCAAACCTCAAGTATATGCTTCAGCAAAAATCATAGATTTAAAACCTCGAATAAAATGCCTCCTCGTAACTTAACCAAATAGTTGTTCGAAAGAAAAACAAAAAAAACCAAATAGATAAAAGTACTTTATATGGTCAGAGGTTGGCAACGTACCCATTCATTGATGGACAGATGCACTAGATATTCCCGAAATGGGTGATTTACACTCTGATGCTCAAGTCTAGTTAGGTATTGATGAGAATAAAATTTTGATGCATGAAATCGAGTTGCAAGGATAGAGTATGTCAGTTCAATCATTTTAAATGAGATAGCTTAAATAATTTTACATGTAATATAAATAAATCATTTTGTATCAAAAAGATGAATTTTGTTGTATTGAAAGAAGTTTTATGTCGATTGTGAACAACTACTAAATATGCTTAATAGTTGATCTGGAACCAATAAAAATATTCCATGTAAACATATAAAAACCCCACTTACTAATTAACATATTAATTTGGGATCCACTGAATATGCTAATTCCAAGTGAAATTTTTTTATTAGTTCAGAAGCAACTACTAGGGGGAAATAAAATTTTCCAATACCTAAGAGTGGAGGATATGTTGCATAAGTTTACCATTGATAGTCCTTGTGCAGTCCCACCGAATCCTATGTGCAACGATTGTCTTGAGTTATAAAAATCAAAGTTCCCTCCTTTCGAGTTGGATGATGTACGATAAGGCCTGAAACAGTTTTTTTTTTTCTCCTTTCACAGATAAAAATACATCTCACAGTCCAAAGATTGGCGACCCACTTTCACATGTAAAAGTACATTATTTAGTCCAGAAATTGGCAACTTATCCATTCTTCGACTTTGTTACAGGCCATTCTCAAAATGTGAATGCTATCAATCGGCATTCTCAGAATGGGTGATTTAGGAACATTCCACACATGTTGGGGCACCCAGTGCCTCTATTTTTTGTACCTATTTCGCATATGTTGATTTGCTATTAGAGATATAATTGACAAGAACCCACACACACATATATATATATATATATATATATATATATATATATATATATATATATATATATATATATAGTGGGATTTGCAGTTAGGAATAGTAAAATTTGGTCCGCTCTAGGCACCATTATTAGGTGGTATGATATGGTATTTTAGCTGAATTATAAGTCTGCTGTTTAAATTGGAATGAGTGGCTCTTATGTATGTGATGGGGCAGCATCTTTTGATGGTTTTGCCCTTGCCAGTCTATTTTACCACTAGATGAGGCGTTGAGGGAGGTCTATGAAGGTGAGTTTTTAGTCGTTTTGCCCTAAGTTTAAACGATAGAATTTCTTGCGTTTTGTATTCTCCCTCGTGACTTCTCTCAGATTTGCCCTTAAACATCCAAAAACTCTCCCTCAATTCACTTTGTGGATGGCTTATTGCTCTTCTCGTATTTCTCTCTGCACCTTGCATTAAGCAAGGCGGGCTTTTGAGAGATACATGCGAATATTGAAAGACATGATGGTCATTTTATGCTTCCAAAGGATACTCTAGCGGTAAAGCAGATTTTTTAATTGAATACGTTTTTTGATTCGAATCTTTCACTAAACTTGAACCTTTCTGTCTAATCTGGGTGCATCGTGGGGGATTGCGGCATATCCCCATTTTGATGTATCGGCTCGGATCTAAAGTGATTCGAGTTGAAACATGTTTTGGATCACAAAAAAAATGTGGTCATTTTATAATTTAGCACTCCTTTAACCCAAAAATAGTCTGTTCCTTGTTGGTTGGTTCTAACCCGAATTTGGATTAAGGGTAGCAAAGATTCAGGCATACTCCTCAAGAATCATCTTTGCTTTTATTTGTGCTCAATATATAAGTTGTGTTGTGGGTCTGCTATATGTTCGCTGTTTTGTGTTCGTTAATCTTGATTTACAATTTAGATACTGTGCATATATTCTGACAAACCTCATCAGCTCATTCTACTGACTAATGATGACTTCCACTTTCAGTTTAGTTAATGTCGTAGGATGCTGGGGGTGATGAATTCCACTTCACTTTTTTATCGTTTTTCTTTTTCATGTTGGGCCCGTCAAGAAGAAAGGCAGGCAAAATTTTGTTACCAGAACAGGCTTGCGGAGGAAAGAAATAAAACCCACTGGCTGAAAGCATTTGCTAAACTTTTACCGTAGAGGCAAAGCATTTGTTACCAGAACAGGCTTGATGATTGAATTCGAGATTGCTTTGAAGCATGCATGTGAAAACACTGTGCAAGACTTGCATCAGAACCTTTGTCGGATTGACTTTTGAATGTCAAATTGGGTTGGTCCAAATCAATGATCACTATGAAGTTGCACTTGCATAAGAGGCAAAAGTTTGGAACCTTGTCGGATTGAGTTTTGAATGTCAAATTGGGTTGGTCCAAATCAATGATCACTGTGAAGATCGAATGTGGATGTCCGCCCTGATCGATCCTTATATGTCAAAATGCGGTAGTCCATTCTCCATGCAGAGAACTCACTGACAAGAACAGTACACAGCGTCCATGCAAAGCAATTCTCAGACGATTATCTTTGTTTTGTTTGGTCAATTTGCATTTGTTTTGATTATATTTTTTGTAATTGTATTACAATTCATAACGCAATTCATTGCAAAGTTGTTGTTGCAATTTGTGCGTGGAATCCATTGTTTCTTGCAAGTTCAATTCTTGTTTCTTGAGTCGCTCTTCCAGCATTTTTAAACAAGTACTTTCTACCATAACTGGATCGAAAAGCGGTTCAGGATCAACTACTTTGATGCCAATTTTGTCGGAAACCTAGATTTAGCTACATCTTTAATGGAGTAGCTTAGTGGTTCTTGAATGGAATGGTTCTGTAATAAAGAAAGCGACGGTAGGGAAGAGAGAAGAAGAAAAGAGAGAGAGGAAGAGGAAAGAGAAAAAAAAAACATAAACAAATAATACGAATGAATTGATATAATGTTAAAATTAAAGGAAAAGCATAAAATAATAGGTGAAAACTTATGAATTGACCACTAATATACATTTTTCAAAGTTTAGTGGAATATTTAAAATAAAAAATAATTGAGTGGGCAAAAGTGCACGATTTTTTAAATAGTTTAGTAGCTAATAAAGTTTTTTTTGCTATATTTTGTATTTTGACTATAATTTTTGTAATATTGACATTCGTCTTATTAGTAAGCATTTAAATGCATTTTACTTCTTTTTAGCTCTACCCTGTGAGCAAAATTTTTGTTAACCATTCTATTTGTTGATTCAGTATTGCTACACAATACAAGTGAAGATTACGATAATTTTTTTTTTTGACAAACTAACAGTGTGTAGGTGTGTGCAAGTCCAAAAAATTTTGATTTTTCAATAGAATTCAATTTGAATTCAAAAATTTGAAATCAAGAATTCAGAAAATGGAAAGGAATTTGGAGTTTTCGTATTCAAAAGTGATGAAGTTGAATCGAATTCGAGGCCATGATTCCTAAAAACAGAAATTCCAATTTCAAATTCACAAATTGAAATTGGGATTCAGTTACCTAATTCAATTTCGATTTCGTATATCTAATAATATATAATATATGTAAGTCATTATATTATATAATAATAATAATATAATACCTCAAACTAACTAATCTAGATTGTTATAATATATGTAAGTTGTTATATTATATACTAACTAGTTTTATACCCGATCGCTGAACGGGAATCGTCGAAAAATAATAAACTATTTAGTTAATTTTATAAAAAATGTCGATATAAAATACAAATTTTATGTATAATCTATTATAAATTGTTTTGAGTATATTACTATGTGTTCAAATAGGAATTTACAAACCCATGCTCAAATAGGAATTTATATTTGACCGTACGGGTCAAATACATATAGTTAATTGGATTCAATTAACTTTTTCTTGTCCATAAATTTCGTGCTATGCATTATGTCTTGATAACGCACTTAATAATAAAATTTATTAAGAATCCTATTTCCAACATCAGATATTGATTTCTGTTATTAATAGTTCCTTTTGAAATTAGTTACTTTTCTACTTTTTATAGTGATAACAATTCTTTTGAAATTTAAAAACGTCTTATAGGAAATAAGAATTGATATACATCTAAATAAAAAAGGAGCAAGCCACGTAGGGAAACTACTCGCAGTCTCGTTAAGGCACGTAGGAAAGAGAAAATATGAAAGGATAAGTATGAGAATACGACTTTATTATATATATATATATATATGATAACAATAGTATAATACCTCTAACTAACTAATCTAGGTTTTTTTTAAAAATAAATTCCAAACCAGTTTTTTTATACAAATTTGGTGAATTTGGAACGAAATTGAATTCAAAAGTTTTGAATTGAAAATGATATAGGTCAAAATTTACCGTGTTCAATTTATTAAATTTTTTAAATTTAAACTTCCGAATTACCAATTTTGAATTTGATGCATATCCCTAACAGTGTGAAATTTATCAAATATAGGGAATGAAGAAAAAGTTAAAGACAAAGAGTGGGGCTATTTTCTCATTTTTTTTTTCTTTGTGTGGGAAAAGGAATAAACTATCCAAAGAGAGTCCTGTACAACCATTTTGGGGCCATTTTCTCATTTTATTTGTTTACGTATTAGTGGCATAGTCATTGGGTAAGGGGTAGGAGCGTTTGTCATAATCAGCCATTTAAATGATATATATATGACTTCAAATCCACCAACAATGTTAAAACTCAAATTGTAAGAATGAGAAACGTCACGTAATTCTAAAACAACTAACATATATAACTAGCAGTTAAATATAGCATATGTGTTTATAGAAACATATAAGTTGTTGATTATGAATTATAATGTATTAAAAAATTATTACATTATTCGAAAAATAGGAATAGCTCAATCGAACGTATTCCTTTCGTATAATCATTACTTAATCACTTTTTTTTTTGTTGATTTTTTTCCCTTATTTTTTTTGGCTTCATTCCCCTCCCTCAAAACTAATCGGAAAAAAACTACTAATTCTTCTTCACTTCTTTTTTTTTTTTTTCCCTTCAAATCCCCCTTTTTCGAACTAAGTAACCTAAAACCTTGACTCAAATCTTGATCACTAAGATCCTCGACATCCTGAAGTGTAATTAAATGACATCAAAAACGCTTCTTTTCTTTTCTTTTCTTTTGAAATGGTAAGACTGCTACAACTGACGAACCTTTGCACTGATCATGACTTGCCACAACATACTTACTGTGCAAGTGCAACGTGCAGGGCTTGTCACAATCAGAGAGACACGCTGGTTCAGAAAGATTGGATCATCATCATCAATGCTGACAGGGACAGACAAGGATTGCAGGCACCTGAAGCTGAGTCCACCTCAGGGTGATTGCTGCTGCATAAAGCAGGATGACGAAGAAGCATGCATTAATCTCAGCATCGTCCACGTGGGCCTTCTGCTTCTTGCTCTGCCACGTTCCCTCGTAGAAGCAAGCAGGCACCAGGTGGTCGTATGCATGCCTCTTCAGGACGGTCAAAGGTTGAGAGACTTGGGGGGTAAGGCCTTGTTTGTTTGATGGTTTTGCAATTGTTTTTTGAGAATATTAAGAATATTATTCTCTTTAACAGATTTAGTAATCACATCTTATTTCACATATATCAAAATGTTGCAGTGTTATTTTCTTACAAAATCTCTCCAAAAGTTTTCAAAGACTACAATGCATGTGGCTTAAGTGTAGAAATTTTCTCTTATTTGTTTCAGTTTAATAAATCAAACATATAATGTTATTTTTTATCTATCTTTGACTTTTTAGAATTAGTAATTACTTTCTCAAAGAATACATCTTGCAACTTTTCTCAATAAGCAAGTCCATTGCTTAATTTGACAAACTTATATCTGTTGCCCTAAAAATTCTTTCATTATCTTAACATTCTGGACAAATATGTACACCTTTACTTCTATACTTATCATTACCACGGCCATGTCATTTTCCTTTTTTCCCTTCAAAATCAAATTCCCAAATAGGAAAAGAAAAGTCATATTTCTCTTCCATTTCTGCCAAATTACTTCCATCCAAACAACGCCTGAGAGTGGGAGAGAGGTTAATGCTATGCCATATTGCCGTCCCCAAGCTGCTGCAAAGGGTTGGCCAACCCTAGAGATCGAATGTTGGCTAATTGCTTGCGCGTAAGCCATGCAGGAGCCACGCATTTCCCAAACTAAGCCCCTCACTTGCAGCGTGTCCCTGGCTACATCTTCCATCTGGTCTCCTCATTTTTCACGTCCACCCTTAGGCCACAACATCTATATATAGCCTATCTTTGCTTCAATGAACCTTGTTCTCGTTTAGCTCCCATCGGTCTCATTTCACCTCTTTAACTTACCTCTTTAACTTGGGAGAAAAAATGAGAACCAGAATTGAGGAGAAGTTCTCCAACTTCTTTGAAATATGGATGTCTAAACTAGAAGAATATGTACAGCATCTTCTCACTCTCAAAAAAGAGAACAAATCTTCTGATGAGGAGGTACATTATGTGCCATTAGTGAACAAATTAACACAACATCACAAAGATTACTACACTGCCAAATGGGCTTGCGCCAGTGAAGATGTTTTGGCCTTTTTTACACCTGTTTGGTTGAGCCCTTTGGAGAATGCATATCTATGGATCACTGGTTGGAAGCCGTCAATGATTTTCAGGCTTGTTGATTCGCTAAGGAAAGGCCAAGTACCCGGTTGCAACAAGTTTGGCTGATTTGAGTGAAGAGCAAGTGAAAAAGATTGAAGGTTTGAGGAGCAGAATTAGGGTGGATGAGGAGAAGGTGGAGAGGGAGATGGAAAGGCAGCAAGTGGCCATGGCGGATAGGAAGATGGTGGAGCTGGCGAGGCTGGTGAGTTTAACCAAGAATGGCGAGCACCTGGCGGCGGCCTCGAGTAGTCAGATCAATGGGCTTGTGGAGATGGCGATGAAAGAGCTGCTGGCTGGCTTGGAAAAAGTGATGAAAATGGCTGATTGTGTGAGGCTTAAGACTCTGAAAGGAGTGTTGGATGTGTTGAATCCAATGCAGAGTGCGGACTTCTTGGCTTCTTCATCTGTGCTGCAAATTCAGATGAGAAAATGGGGGAAGAAAAGAGAAAAAAGGTCCATTAATGAATGAGAAAATCACAAGTAGTTAGTAATCATGTTTAGTAGAATCTAGTTTGTGCATAATATATGTGTAATATATGCACCTGTAATGATGTGGCGTGGCTTGTCTTTTTGGTTTTTATGAAAAATGTAATGTTCAAAAACCAGAAAATAATTCTATTAAAGAGCCCAAGTTCATATCCTAATAAGAAGATATCATGACTACGCAACTCAAAAAGTTAGAATTGAGAATATGCTATTTATCAAAGAATATGAATATGCATGCTATTATGTGCAAAATCTATGATGTCTCAATCACCAAAGAATTGATTTATTTGTTTCAAAGATACCATAACTGGATACTATGTCATTCTTAGTCAATCTGGCTGCGCTCTCAATTGATGAGTTCCTCCCAACGTTTCATGTCTCGTGAGCCATATATGTTTTTTCTGGGGAGCCGTGTCATATATAGAGAGAGGGAATGGCTTTATGTTGAATTATGTGTACATGAAATCCCTTGTAAGTTTTTCTGGAAAAGTTCAACTAGTTTCCTTGTAGAAGTTGTTATAGCAAGGACAAAGCATTAATGTAAATTTTAGCCCAGTAAAATCTTTGGTCTAAGTCTCTAAGACTTCGGTCTAGTGGTCGAGGAGGCAAATTTGAGTCCTCCTGGGGAGCAGGTGGAGAGTTTGACTCCCGCTAGCTGCGTTATCTAGGGAAGGTTGGCTTCCTGTTCTCCGACAAGTTCAGAGAAGGGCAGTAATGCACTTGTTGGTTTGCAGGTGTCTCTTTTTTCTCCGGTCCTCATACATAGCACAATTGGACACCTCCCCTCCTATAATTTTGGATTAGGATAAACTGTTTATAATTGATAAACAACAAAAAGAAAAAAAAAATCTCTGCTCAGAGCTTATATGCGACACACCAAACAATTTGACGTACCCATTGTCAACCGATCTAGATTAGTTGGCCACTAAAGAAAAACAAAAGTTGCTCTTTAGAAAGTTAAAGGGATTTGAAGCTTCTTACTTACATTTCATGATCAGAATTTTCTGTAATATTTTTAGAGATAATTTAATTTTCTTCAAATTTTCAATAGTTTAGTTGACTTCACCACTATCCCTCTCCCCCCTCCTCTAGTATAGGACTAGTTGTAAAAACATTGTACTGGAAAAAAAAAAAAGCTTTAAAACAATTGAACTCGATCCAAGACAGTGATTGAATCGATCGTGTTGGTAAATTGACTATAGAATCATGCTAGTTTACCAGTTTGACTGAAAACAAAAAACACAATTGTTTGGACCGAGTGAAACCGGCAGTTGAATGGAGAGATCAGGAATCCAAAATGATTGTATTACTTTGAATTTTTGTCTTCCAAGAGAAAAAGTTATGACCTTGATCATCTTTTACGAATTATTTCAAACTTTTCGGTCAGCTTATCATTTACAAGTATACTTAGTATAATTTTATAATTCCTACTTCTCCAAATTAATAGAAAGCACAAAAAGATGACTGACAATAGCATAATTATGTTCGGGACAACTACGATATGGTTAAAAACTTAGATTATGTAACTTTAAAGAATTATTTTATAGAACCTACCAATTCAACCAATTTACTTACCAATTGAACTATTCACCCAAAACGAGTTGTCGGCCGGGGGTTTCATAAGTAACATTGTCACGCCTCCCTCCAGCATTAGATTGACAGTAGTCGGATTGAAGTATTGGTAGTTTTCAAATTCTTCATTACAAATATTAAAGATCATCTGGCAGCTTAAATCAGCAAGTCATTGGCAGTTCAAATCCGCAAGCCAATTCATCTTTAAATCAGGATGATTATTCTTCTATTGTTTTCAAAGAATTTGAAAATTCATGTACCTATCCTAAAATCCAAAGTTTTGTCTGCTTCATCCAATGCGAAGAGCTGGAAATAAAAATTACCTTTTTGTTGCAGACAAATATATTGGAAATATTTTTTTCCAAATAATCTTATCTATCTTTGAGACTTTTTGTTGCAACTTGAAGACTTTTTCAACCTAAATTCGGAAGTGTTGATTTCTTGCATTGCAGAGGTTCGGAGGACTCGAGGAATTTAAGACCAAGACATTTTGAGCTGTTGTGTACAACTTTTTGCTTGCGGCAAATTTCCTGCTATATGATCAATGAAAGCTTATCCATTTATAGTCTCATCAGAACTTCAAAATTTGGTCATGTTGAAACCATGAGTAAATGATAATCCTACACAGGGTTTCCTATGACACACACAGGATAAATACATATAAAAAATCTCTTTCTGACTCAACAGCAGGTTAAACAACTCTTACATACCAGTTCATAATCTCTATATACATAACTTAGGTACGTGGAACGAAGTTTTGTCCCGCTTGAAGTAAACAATTGAAGAATAAGAATAAAAAAATGGCATACCAAAGAAACTGGAAAAAAAAAATGATGTATATTGGAATTTTCGATTTTGTTGAAGGCACGATAAGACTAATATGCAAACTTGAGGCACCATGTAGACCCTGAGCTGAATATTTAAGCTGCCTCAGATGATAAAATCTCAAGTTCAGCCCACCAGAGCGGAGAAAGCCGTGGGGTTGCTGAATCAGGTGATATGTCAAGGGCATCTCTCAATTTCGTAACTACTTCCTTCATGGTTGGTCTCTTTCTTGAATTTTCTTGAATACATTCTGCAAATAACCTCACAGATGATGTCAAGCTCGTTATTCTTGAAAGACTTCAGCGTTGGATCAATCAGGTAGCTGATGCTTCTCTTATCATTCAGGTATTCCGCAGCCTGAACAGTGTGATAAAAGTCATGTTGAAGCAAAAGATGTAAAATGGATTCGAAGATTTAAAAAGGTAGGGAAGTAAGAGAATCTGGTAGGAAATTTACCCAATTTAAGAGAGACCCCGTGTTCCTCCGAGTAAGGAAGCTTCCCAGAGATTACTTCGAGCAACAGTAATCCAAAATTGTATACATCACTTTCTTCATCCTCAAGTAGTGGATATTCCAACTGCTGTCCTTCATGCTCTGCAGATTTTTTAACAAATTCATCCAGAAGGCTATGTCTGCAATCTGAGACCGCCACAAATTCAGTTGGTTAAGTTTCCCACAAGTCATTATGAAGGATACAAACACAGTCTGGTCAATCTAAATAAACCTCTAAATCAGTACGAAGATATGCAACCCTACCTTGGCAGCATAATCATCCGTCAGAAATATAGCTTTGGAGTTCAAATGGGCCATGTGGAAGTGGAGGATTGAGACCATGCATGTGCTGGAGACAGTATGCTGTTCCAATGATAATCCTCATCCTTGTACTCCAGTCCAGATGTTCAAGCTCTTTCACTGAAAATCAAAAGAAAACAGGTTAATGCAACTTCGTAAACAGAAGACTTAACTTTTTAACTATTAGACATCTTGTTGCCATTATAGTTACCGACTTACCATGCAGGTGCTCAGATAAACTTCCGTTTGGTGCATACTCAAACACCATCATTCTCACAAAAGGTTCATCCTCCTCGCAGTACCCAATAAGATTCATAAAATTCTTGTGGTTCACTCGGGGACAATGAATCAATCTAGTTAAGTGCACCAAAAAAGCTACATTTAAGGTATTACATTCAAGAAAAACTGAAGATAACTTCGCAAAATAATCACATTTTTGAGGATAGTGGATCATATTGATTTTCATCATTTACAACCCTGCCAGAACAACCCATGAAAACTGACCTTCTTCCTGAAAGCAATTTCTGCGCGCTTTGACCAATCGTTAAGGTGAATTAACAACAGTTGAGGCAACAGCAATTTTCTACACCACTTGATAAAGTTCCCTTGTACACAGTCACCGTATCATGTGCCTGAACAATATTGCTGAAATCCTCGCATGCAGTCTCTAGTTCCGCACTGTTCAGCTTAGGGACCCCTGCTATTTCAGATAGATGGTTTATGCATGTTAGCTGCAACTTGAGATGCAGTTTATAAAAACTTTTCAAGAAAATGTTTACTTGATACACTATTGCAGCTGTAATCTATATAAGGTGATCATTTTATTAAGAGAACTATTTTAAGGAAGTACTCATTCTATACGAGTCACCAACGAATGCTGCAACTGTTGCATGGTATGAATTTGGGGCACAGACGAGGAAAAGATAAGATTCATCATCCTAACATAAAGCAAGATCTTTAAGACCATATGGAAGGGTATAAATTTTGACATGACCCAATCACTATGAAGAGTATGAATTCGCAATATCCAATGAGTACAGCAATAGTTCCTTCAAAAAGATAAGTCAAGGAAGTGATAAGAGCAAGTATCAGAAAGAAACGATAACCACTCAGAAAAGATAAAGGATCAAGCAGGAATTTTCATTTAAATACACAAAGAGACAACATAATACAGTAGTGCATGTTTTAACAAATCCTAGACCAAGTTGATTACATATTCAGCTATTTGTCTGTGGTCTTCAGGGTCTTGCAGGATAAATGGATTTCACAGCCATTTTCATGACTGTCTGAAAGTGTCATTTTATAGTTTGATGTATCACAGACATGCTTTTGCTTCAACTCCTTGAACTATCTATAGACTTTAATTTTTTGCTCAATCCTATACAGTTGACAAGCTTTTGCCTCATTCTTACACAATTGACATGTAATATCTGTTTCAGGTAGGTTATTTTTGTTAAGCTCATCGGTTGTTTTACATATTCTAAGTGATCACTTGATATAAGAGATCAGTGAAGGGTATTATGCAACCATGTGGAACGAAGGAACTTACGTTCTATAGTATTGCTAACAGATGTCTCCATTTGAATTGTTTTTTTACCTACCTTTCTACTCTAATTATCATGTTTCTTTTCCTACCTGTTCATGCTACTCAGCTTCACAAAAGTTGTTCTGATAAGACACTTGTCAGTCAAATTATTTCCAAAATATAGAAATATGGAAAGTTGAATGACTATTTGAACATACAGTTGCAGGTGAGTAGAGGGTACACAAAGGCACCAATAAGCTTCTAATAACCAACCAAGTTTTCACTAGCGAAGTTATCCAGTTCAGGAGTTGAATCAATCAGCAGAGTCTTTGGGGACAGGAAACATATGGTGAGGCCATGGCCAAAAACTATGCAACATTCTGCATGCTACCACTTCAGTATTAACAAAAGATTACCTGTAACAAATGCTTTCTGCAACTGTCCACTTAATCCAGTCTTCCAAGGGCCAATGTTTTTTGCTGTTCTACCTCTGATGACAACAAGAATGGCTGCTGCAAAAAAGAGCAGGAAACCTCCGCTTGAAATTCCAATTATATACTTCCATGTGTGTTCGGAGTTCCCCGCTGCAGGAGGCTGTTTGTCAGCAGGTTGGTTGACAGAGGCAGAGGTTGGATTTGATGTGTTAGGTGATGGAGGCTGCAAAGGACCTGCAGGAATGGAAGAGGAACTGTTCTTGCTTGGAACAGCAGGGAATGACCCACTACTTGTACTGCTTGGATAAGAATTAAAATTTCCAACTGGATTCCCATTATTAAAAGGGTACGCAGCAATATTATTAGGCTGCTCAACCAGCTTTCGCCGTCTAACATCAGCCATGTTCAGCAGATTTTGTTTGACATTTAGCTCAGATGCACCTGTTAAAAGCCAAATCAGCATCATATCCAAAAATCATATAACTCTAAATATAAGTCAAGCCAAGATAGTATTGCATTACTTGGTAGATTGTCATAGGAATCACTGGCATCATTTCTGAAGGAGCCCTTCCCAAATCTGTACCTTAACAAAAGATGGTCCACTTTCCTTTATAAAAACATATCATGAATAAAATTTTGATGTACTAAATTATTAGTTGTGTATCGTCTCAGATTGAATAAATATTTTCTTCACTTACATGGGGAACAGATCAAAGTAGCGATTTAACATTTCTTTGATTGGTGTCAGCAAGGAATATTCTTTTCTCAAGGATTTGAGATTGCTTGACCACTCACTGCCAAAAAAAGAAATGAAAAGCTCAAATACAATGAAGAAGAGAACATGCTTCGGTGAGATGCTTGATTTTTGAATTGTATATCACACCAATGAATAGACAGCTGAATCACTTCTCCTTAGAAGAAAAACATTAAAAAAAAAAAAAAGGAACCACTTGGAATCACAAGATAACCATAAAGTACGACTAAATGATGATCGTGATTTTAAGTACATAAAGTTTGGATTCAATCATCTGTAGCTAAAGGAGAATAACTGGTCCAGAGACAGAAGTATTTTCCTAAATCTGATTTGATCTTCTGGGTATGGTGCAAAAACTGGAGTAAGATTTTCATCAACTAATCTAAACATGTTTTGGTTGATAAAGATTACAGGCACGGGTACAAAAAAAGTACAATTACTACAGTTGGCTGAATCAAGAATGAAAAGTATGAAAAAACCTGACCTTATGAATCAGATATAACAGAAAAATCTAGGTTTCACAGGGATAGTTACTTTCGTTTTCCAGTTAAGAGAATAATTAAATGCAAGTATTGTACAGATCTAGGGATCTAGCACCAATTCACATACAGGAGAGCCAGAAAACCTTATTTAGACGAGGTAGATGGATTAGGTTTATAGGAAGCTTGCTAGCTATATCCAGTAGCCAAGGAGTGTGCAGGAGTTCCTGCATTCCCATGATATTATTGTTAAACAATTGGGTCTAACTAACACAATCTAACTTGTACTTATCATCATTTTTGTTGATCTTTCTTTTGGTTGTTTATTAAAATTTTCCTAAACAGGAATCAAAAAGATGCTGTGTTAATCCACACCTAAAGGTTTCATATAACGAGCTCTTAAGATCAAGGCCTTCTATTTGGGCGGACTAAGCTCACTCCTTCATAAGAGTTTAAGCCCTGATCAGAAAATTGAAGCAAATATTTTGCAAATCATTTGCACAGACCTACTTCAATTCAGTGTATTAGTTCGATTCCTGATTCCACAGATCTGAATAGGATAGTAGTGGCCAATTACTCGCAGATGGTCATAGAAGCAGATCAAACATGATTTCTTTATGAGTGACTAACGTGTCCACTGAGGGAGGACACAAAACTCCAAGAAACACCATACTAGTTTCATTCAGTGGGAAATTATTTTTGTCTTACCAGTGCCCAACTTTTCTGCTGAAACAACCAACTTCTACTGCAGCAGGGATAAGGTTCGCATCAAACTGCATTTCCTTGAGCTGATCAAGCTTCCCAACCGCCAAAGGAATACTTCCTACAAATTTATTGTTGCTAAGCAACCTAAAATACAAAATAAATTAATAAATAAATAAAAGAAGCACATTTTAGTTATAAGCAAATAATTCCAAATTGTTTTAGGGAAGATAAAGTTCTAAACTCACAGTCGTTTTAGGGAATGCAGCCATGCTATTTCTGCAGGAATAGTCCCATCCAAATTATTGTTCCTCAAATCCAACACTTCCAGGGCTGCGAGCCACCCAAATTGCTTAGGGATGACTCCAGAAAAATGGTTCTCGCAGAGTACACTGATAAAAAGGTCAGAGGAAATCAACCGGAAACATTCAAACTGTTTCATAGTATGAGAGAGGACTTTTGAATGACACTGTACAATTAATATCTGAAGCATAAATCTCTCTTGAGGCCAGAAATTTATGTAGCATGTAATGTCTAGAAATTATTTAGAAAATCAACAAAGTGCATTAACTACTATAGCTTAAGCCCAAAGACCAATGTGCATAATCATTTGAAATACAATTCATGAATGATGATGCCATCTGGTTATCTAGTTTAAGAAATATACAGTATATATTTTCTTCTGAGTGTTAAGGGCTATGTATTGCTTCAAAATAGATAATAGCATAAGTACGTTTTCACATGATAGCATATGCTGGTTAAGGTAAATGTAATAGAACATCAATAATTCACGTCATTGAGGCCTTTATTGTGGTGTTATAATTTCAATGCTTTGGATTCCAGTACTATCATCCAAATTATGAATCCATGCTAGATACCATGTAAAAGACAGCTATACAGTTCAATAGTTCATATCACAGCTCTGAGTTTGTAAACAGCAAAATGATTCTGTGACAGGCTTATTCTGGTGCCCTGCACATGTTATGAACTGCTGAAATATGGTTCGTAGAGAGTACATGAATAACAAAGTCCATTATATATTATGCAAATTAGACTTCTTGTTAAACAAGTACAACACAGTAAACTTAAGTTTAATTAGCCTAGTGTACTACAAAATAGTGGGACTGGTGCAATGCTATTGCTAAGATCTTCATAGTTGTGATCATTATTTAAGTCAAATCTCTACCACAGCTTCTTTGCTGATTAAGTTAAATTTCACCCCAGTTTCTTGGGAAAATAAAAACTTCTTAATCAACACATAACAATCAAATACAGAAAGAAAGAAATGAAACTTTTTAAGGAACATAAAAGTGGGATGCAGAAAGAAGGAAAAGATCCGACTACAGAAGGTAAAATTTCAAGGAAACTAATATAAGCATGATAATTAAGCCATATGAATAAACACAATTGAAGAAGATTGTGGCAGAAACACAAACACCATAACTGATGGAAAAAATCATTTTAAACATCAGGTGAGCAAATAATTTAGGAAAGATGAAAATGACTATGCTTGGTTTAAGTACATCCAATAGCACCTATTGGTGCAAGAACATGTTGCCACGACTTGATAGGGTTGTTAAGAAAAGCTAGTAATCAAGCATTAGGACATGAAAAGGTACCATTTAATTTTATTATGCCAATCTTTTGATACCTTTATATGCGAACATGATAGTGAAATGAGTGGCTTCTGCTCTGGAAATTTGAGGTATAGCAGGGGGATAAGAATAAAAAGAGTAATTTGTAGTACTCCTTTCAGCAGACAACATCTACTAGTGATACATGCATGATAAAAATTGAGTGCACACGGATCATTGATTTCATCAAAATGTATCAAAAAACTAGGGTCAAGTTGACATGCTAATTACAGGCAAAATGATAAGGAGCTATTAACAGTTCCCTAGTTAAGTATTAATGTATCATATTCAGCTTCGAAGTAGTCACATTCAACAATTATCTTCCCCATTTCTGTCTCTTTCTATCTGGTTCTGTCTGTCTGATTCCCTTCATATGCATAATTTCAATTGTCAAATGCTAATTGTGCAATAACTCTAAGCCATAGCTAATTCAGGGTGACTCCAATTGCCTGAGTAAGTTTGTTAATTGCAGCAAGTTAGTAGCCTAGCCCATAATCTCTCAAGCTTTAAGGGCTATAAACAAGTACAAACTGAATTAGGTGTCAGCAAAACGAGTCTAATATGAAGACACAAGTGTCACACAGCGCCCAAAGTGAACGGAATGTAAGTAATTTAAGTTCTGCTTTATTAGGTTGGTGGCTCAAAATAACGTTTAGCAAGAATGTGCATCCTGAAGATGTAAGAATACCATGGACGTGGCTGATCTTACTTCTGAAGATAGAAACTATAACAGCTAAATTCTTCTACTCTGACAATTGACTTCAAAGAAGCATTTGCAATCATGACTTGATTCCATTCAAAGAAAAATTATAAAAATGGCATCTATTACAAACTTTATAAACTTATCCAATGATCAATTGCACAGATGTTATCTAAGAGGCATCAAGGGCAGTAAAAGGAGAAAAAAAAAAGAATTTCTTTTAAGCTTGTGATATCAGCTAGTTACACAGAGATGGAGTACTTACAGAGATCTTAAGTGGGTGAGGTTTCCAAGTTCTGGTGCCAGTACACCTTCTAAAGAACGTCCATTTAGATCCCTGTACAAGATATCAAACATCAATTTGTCAAACAACAAGTTGTTCCGTCAGAATGGCAAACAAGGTCTAATGTCAAATATGCTAAAAAGCTACTCGTCTATGATACCCTTGGGGTACTCTGTCTACTTTTGGTGTTTTGCAAATTAAGACAAGAACTGAACTTTGAACAGTCACGTTTAGGACTAAGGGCAACTATTGTGATAAATCATACAAGGGACTTACAGCATCTGTACTTTGCCATCTACACAATGAACGCCAGACCAAGTGCACGGATCCTTGTCACTAGGATTCCAATTTGAAAAAGTTCGAAATGGATCAGAAGTTACTCTTCCTCGAAATTCCAACAATGTGAGTCCTGAAAAGTCACACATTTACATTTAGCTTCAGAGTTAGCGAACACTTCCTTTAAAAAAAAAAGAGTTAGCGAACACTGAAATGAGCAGCAGGGCTTGAACTCAAAAACTCGATGATTACCTTCAGAATTAAGTGTGAAGCATCCCTGAATTTTCAAAACAAGAATCAAAAGCAAATAACGTGATAACTTGATTTCATAAGTAGTAGTCCAACTACCACCCATTGCTCCTCGAACCATACGTTGTTGTGGTGGTGGGGGTGGTGGTGGTGGTGGTGGTGGTGGAGGCAGATCTTCTTTCTGCCAACAGCCAGATATACAGGATACTACACAAATACGCCAGCTTTCTTCTACTAAATGCCCCCCCGAGTAATATAATTACTCGGATTAAAGTTAAGCCAAACTAATTAACCACACAAACGAAAATACTAACTACCACGAGCACAAAAAAAACACTCACAAAAGATAAAAATCTAGACAAAGAAGTAAATTACAATCAAGAATGCAAAATGTACCACCCTTCTTGAACCTCTTTACAAAATCATGGTCCCTCATTTTGATGTTTCCTAAATTCAGACTATAAGAACTCCGTTTTCGCTACAATTGCATAAAATCCCTTTACGCGAAATTTCTCCACGATTAAACGTTTAGCTGAAAAAGGAAAAACAGAATTAGCATTCAAGTAATGTATCTAGACAGCAAGATTCTTTGACGAGCCAAAACAACATCCATAACAAAAAGGAATAAAGGGTCAAAAGATCAAAAAGGAATAACCGTATGATCAAGCAATGTATCTAAAGAAAAAAGCGAAAGTCATGCACGGAGATGTAAAGGCATGCAAAGTGGTTAAACTTACCAAAACGGATGGGCAAAAAGGGCAGTCAATCTGATGCTAGGATATATCTGTACAAAATTCTTTGAGTTGTTTTTCAAAGAATCTTGTCGTGAAATTTAAAGGGTCGATGGAACTGATGATGATGGATATAGAAAAACACGATGTCGAGGAAATATAAATATATTTCTTATATTTGAATGAAAACGATGGATTCTTCTTTTTTTTTTTTTAATTTGGGTAATTTCTTGACTGCCCTTTTCAGGAATGATCTCAGAGGAGGAACATTGTCTCTTCTGCGATCAACTTCTCTGAAACAAGGGACAAAAATGGAGGAAGAAAAGACGAGAAGCTTTCTCTCTCCAGAGAAAATGTTTGTTTGCTCTCACTTTCTCTCTCTCTCCAACACCACCCCCGACCACTGCCACCACCCCCTTCAAACCGTGATGTTATTTTCTTTGGGATTTTCCTTTTTTTATTTTTCCACTTGTGGAGTCACACTCTCTGTGGTTTTTTTTTTCTTTCTTCAAATAGGGAAAATTGCTGTAATGGTCCTCTAATTTCCAGAATATACTTTTTATTTCCTAAGCTATATACTTTTTATTTCCTATTAGCTGCATTTATAATGAAATTACAGTGTGATCCTTGCCTAGTTGTCTCAAATATTTTTGTTTACTAAAATAAATAAACAAGAAAAGTTGGGTGGAATAATTCACAAAAAGGGAAGGGAGAGGGAGTAAATATGTCAAAACTCTTATCATCATATGCTCAAATTAGAAACAAGAACCATCAATTGTGGCCATAGAATCTCATATTCATCTCAAATTTTAGCTCTAATTTTTCTTTCTCACACAAAATGCAATATTCAAGTTAAATGCAAAAAAGTTAAAAGGCAAATGTAATTTTTTTTGAATAGGTGAAGATTTGGATTTAAAAAGTACAGAGGGAGATGGGGAAAGATGAATCCAGGACCTATAATTCTTAAAACTTCAAATTTAGTCACCAGACCAAAACTTTCTCAACAAAAGACAAATGTAAGATTTAAATAAATAAATTGTAAAAGTAAATTCTCCTTCTTGCTCTAGTAAAACAAGTAAATATGGTTCAACAAACTTAAAAAACCTTTCTTTTTTTTTAACCAATTTATGCAAGCATTGCTCGACCAAAAACTGGCAAAAATGAAATATTGAGGGTCTAAAAAAGGATCCTATTGAACTTTGAGGGAGCATATTAACAATAACCTTTGAAATGCTTGTTTCCGGCCAATTTTCCTGCTCAAAATAATCTTTGCAGAGGACCCGACTTGACTTGATGATGTGGGTCACAACCGGTAAGCGGTAAACCGGTGGGGAGTTGGGTGTGACTATTGATTCTCCCGGCCGTAGTGATGGGTGGTGGTGAGGGCCCCCACATCCGAAGTACTCGGACGCGGTTTTACAACCGTTGGTCGGGTCCCACCCCACAGGTCATTTGATTTGGAGGGCAAATGGCGTGCGTCCCTCTTAGCCCCAATTAGGCTTCCATTTTCTACTATTGACTTATTATTTGCGCAATACAACACTCATTGAAAATTCTTTTGGCTAAAGCATAAAATCTTCATGCATGATATGAGAATCTACATATTGAACGACCATAGATGTTTTTCTTTAGCCCAAAATTAGATATAAAAGCATGCAAGATAAATAAGTAAGAATAGAAGAGACACTGTAATTTAGAAGTTTCAAATTCAAATATCTCATTTCTCGTTCTCATATCTTGACGTACTTGAATTCATTTAAAACACATTATATTTATGATCTCTAAGAGAAGAGGCTTCTGTTGATAAAACTTTTGATATAAGATACAAAAATAAATTCAACAAATTTTTACTTTAATGCGCATTCAACGACAAATAGCAAACTTACTTCATCTTTTTTGTAAAAAGTCCTGGCAGACCTCGACAAGCCAAAGTCACGAAAACTTCAATGGGACCTAATGGACCAAAATCGCAAAAAGCCTCAATTGACATGTCACGTTCTTGGACTATTTTTCCACTCTCTATATTGTTATGTCAATCCCATTCTAAATCAAAATGACCACCATCTTGAGTTGTTACATATTGAAATTGACACTCTATCGAATTTCTCAACAATAGTATTTGTTATTGTTAATGTTATCATAGAAATCTAGAACCTCCGAAGAAACTTTGATACCACTTTGCTAAGTTTGACCCTAGAAAATTAAAGTAAAATTTGATTGAATCATGTAAATTCTGATATCTCTTTATTTGATTTAATTTTACTTTGTTACTGTCTATTGGGATTACCAAGAGCTCTTTTGTCAATCTTTTGGGACCCCACCTAACAATTGTCCAACTTTTTGTTCAATTTGGACTGGCAACTTCGCATGTGTATGTGTTAAATTCGCATTAAATTTACATTTGTGTCAATATTTAATGACACTTTAGGACACCTAATATTGGAATGGGCTCAGTGGAACCCTGGCACTTCAGAATGTTCCGAAAAACAATAGATTCAAAAAGGTAGTAAAAACTGTTGTCACAATCTGGTTAAATTGGTAAGAATACTAGTTAAGTAACCAAGAGATTTTTATTCGATTTAAATCCTTTTTTATCTGCTTCGTCCAAGTAAAATACACATTTTCTCTAGTACTCACAACAAAAGAAAATAATACAAATAAAAAACTGAGTAATCTTCGAAATTTTGAATTTCTATTCTATACCAGGAGAACATTTGCTATGTAACGCCAAGACAAAAAAAAATTGCGCTTGAGGCTTTTTTTTTTTTTTTTGTCTAATTGTGCTTGAGGTTGATGCTAAAGACTTGTAAAATTACACTTTTTCACCCTGATCAACTGAAATCATATGACAACAAAATAAACCAATTGTATAAACTTACAATCTAATTGCTGCATGGACTTCTTCTAGAACAAAATCTGTACTATTGATCTGTGCTTAAAAGAAGAAGGAAGACTTTTTCCTACATATTTATGAGATTATCAGTTTTAAGCTTAATTTAGCAGAGAATTGACTTTTCATGCAAGAGGTCCGATGAGGATGTGTTTGGATAGGAGATTGTTTGAATAATCACTGTAACACTTTTTGTTATATAGTATTTATGAGATAAAAAGTTAGTTGAAAAGACAAAATTTAGTTGAAAACTGTGTTTCTGATGTAAGTAAAATATGAATATCGTGTATTCTCTTCTAAATTAATTATTTGAAGTTGCTTATAAAAGGGAATTCAAATGATCTCAACAAATGACATATTTCCTTCTCATTTTTCTTTCAGAACTATTTAATCAAGTATTTTTGGGTAAACCATTTGGAATTTTGAAAGTATATCTCAATCCAAAAGTTACTATAAGAAATCAAATTTAGAATTAAATATTTTGAAGAAATTAAACTAGAGGTGCTAGGTTCCTATAATTACCCCCGAACTGCATAAAAAATATACTATAATACTAACAAAACAGACTAACTTGTTGGGTTATGAAATTGGGAGGATTTTTTTTTTTTTCAATAGCACTATAATACTTTTTGTGATTTGATATATATATATATATATATACACTATAGAATATGATTAAAATATGTGATTGTGATGTAATCAAATAATTTTTTTTTGTAAATAATGTATTATCCAATCAAGATCCTTTTGCATGCAAATAAATTGGTATCTTCAAATTTGAACCAAAGTAAGCAAGCCCTACAAGTAGCGCAGTCAAAATGTGATCGTGTGATGCCCAGCCCAGCCCAGCCCACTCTTTCTTAGCAAAGAGTTAGGCATAGTCCAGTCAAAATCTGTCCGGCGTTACTGGCATCGTAATGGCACAAAACTGTACTTAAGTGCTTAGGAATAAGTCCTTTTGACACGCTCGATGTATTTGTAATTGCTAATCTTTTTTTATTCTTTTTCCTTAAAAAAAATGAATGAAATAATTTTATTGACTTTGTTTTTTTTTCTTTTCTTTTATTTGTTTTATCTCAATAGATGGTTTTTAGTTGCTTGTACATATACAGCTAAAAGCTTTAAAAGTAGGAAGTTTCTTGGGTAGTTTTTTAAACTGCTACTTAATCAAGCTAGCGGGCTTGAAAGGTCTTGGACTTGAAGAATGTTTTCATTAATAACCTTTATCAGTAGGCTTGCTTTTGGGGACCAGGAGCAGATAAAAAGAATGAAAGTCCATTTAGTGGCCCTATTAAAAGATCTTTTACTGCAATCTCGCCTATGAATACGGATCACATTATTGAATATCAATTTTGTTTTTCACATAAGTACAATTAATATAAATTAATTAAAGAACTTTGATATATAGCTAGGCTATAGTAATTTGATAGTTATATTACTTACGGTCGTTATGAGTAGTTATGTTAATAAAATGTGATTAGGTAATTCAGGTAAAAACTAGCTAGTTTCAAAAAAAAATTTACACCAATTGTCACCCCTTTAACTTTCTACATTGTATAGATAGATGTATAGACGTTGCTCTCCTAAAATGGCCAAGGAAATAAGCTAATCCAAAAAGCTTCATTATCAAACTCTTGAAATTATATAAGTGATATTCCGTTCTTAAGTTCTCAAAACTTCCCTTTTCTTTCTATACACTCAAATTTGGTCATCTTCTTGTCAAGTGCTCAAGATGTTAAGAACTAATTATTATGATGCTTGACGCATTGCAGACACATCGAGTATGCCATAGTACAATTAGAAATTACAGTGCTACTTGATCCCTAAATAAGGTCAGACACCTACATTTTAATTCTGCGAGGGCAAGTAAGCTTGAATGATTCTGTTGTAACCAATCTATTTCTATATAGAGATTTGAGTTTTCTTGATGTATCAATAAACTTGTTATGGATTTAGAGAAAGGTCAAATGATTTCTAGTGGATAATGAATAGGAAAAAAAAAAACTAGATATTGAGGTTTATTAAGGGGCATAGTGACGATGAATATTCTGGATATAATAAGATGACATAACAAATGTTTTCTTTTTCTTTTTTGAAAATTCAGAGGGAAAACCCAGTAGAAAACATTTGTTTATAGAAGATAATAAAATAGTGAATGAAGTTTTTCCAAGGAGTTAACAAATCCAGATGATTACACCAATAAGGGGAAATAGCATAACTAATCCCTCACATATTGTAATATTACCTTTTTCGTCCATCATTTTAAAGTGATGCGAATTCATCCTTTCCATATGCAAAACACATTAACAAAATACTTTAGTCCTAAGAGCATTCTAAAGCCAATTTTTAAACCTTTAAAATTCATGTGCCTGCCACGACACATAATTTCAGGGGGAAAAATCACATCACTTGTAAATTACGAACCATGTACGCCTCCTCTTTCTTGAATTAGTAATCAGAAAAAGGGTTAACAAACGTTTCAAGAAAAAAAGGCAAGAGGAAAAAAAACCAAGATAACTTCTAAAATGGGAAATCTAAAAGAGTAAATTATATATATATATTGACAATATATATTATCATGATTGGATGCATAACACATGAGTAAAATTTGAATTTTAAATTTAAATTCAGATGAGTTGTCATGCATTTATTGGTGATGGTATATACACTGTCAGTATATAAAAGATTAATCCAATCTAAAATGTCATACAAAAAAGATTTCAGAAAAATGCAAGAACATATTATGAGAAGGGGAAATGATGATTGAAAGTACAGGGAAAATAAAAAGAAGTGTAAACATAATAAATACTAACTAGATGGCAAACAAATAGAGAAGAGTTGCAGCCTGTAATTCAAAGTAAGTAAGGCTTTTGGGGTTAGCTCACCTTCACAGAATCTCGACACATAGACAGAAATAGATAAACAGTTAATTAATTCTAGCTCTACCCCCAATCTAGCGTAGTAGGTGAAGAAGTAGCCACTAGGCCTTTGGCCTGGTGGTCACTGCCAACTTGGTGGTGCGACCAAAATTTGCCACAATCTGTACCGGCTTTAATTGATTTTTTTAATAGAGTTTGTACTCACATCGAGTCCCTCTTCCTTTCCCCTTATATGAGATTAGGTTAGATTATGCTTCAAAAAAAAAAAGGTATACAAGCTTTTCTGATAAATGAGCCAATCCCCATCATTCGCCCATCGGCAAATGGACCGTTTGTTTCGGCTGTAAATAGACAAAGCTACTGATCTGCCATTGAAGTAAAAGTGTCAAAATGATTGATTCAAATGGATTTGAGTGGATTATAATTAGATAATGGGTATAATTGAATTAATCTATTTATATCTATTTAAATTAAATTGGTCAAATGAGTCAACTTATTTATAGGTATTTAATAAATGGGTATGAGCATGCTCAATTACTTATTTATAACTCATTTGAAATTTATTTATTTTTAAAATTTTTTTGCATGCTATTTGACAAGAAATATTGATATTTTATTATTATTATTATTAGATTGGTAGGAAATTCAAATTTGTCAGCTTAATACCCACTAAAAATTGAGTTTAGATGTATAATTATTTTTAAATAAATATAAAAGAGTGAGTCGAATCAACGCATTACCCATCAATTAAATGAATTTAATTACATATCCATTTAGACCCATTCAAAATTCATTACATATCTAATTCCACTTATTAGTTAACGAGTTTGAGCGAGTTAATACAATTGACTTATGATTGACACCTCTGTATCAAAGTAAGCTCATTGGATGGAAAGCAAAGAATAGTCTTGCAAGCCTTGATACAAGCATTCCAAGCTGACTAGAATACAAGTCATGAGCAGCGGCGGCGAAACCAAAAAGGAATATCTTACATAGTTTGAATAGGGAAAACAAAAAGGAAAAGAAAACCTAATTGCCATTGAAACTATCATCCCATGGTAGACACGTTACTTTTTAAGGCCAAAAAGTGACCTGATATCTTCTTAGGACCAACATGCTGCATTTTGTATTTGCCAAAAACAAATTCGCATCACTTTGAAAGTGTACAATTTCCTCCACAAACAAGTATGACTTTAAAGGCAAGTTATAACTTTCAGCACCCAATATTCATATTCCGCGCTTCTATTTTCTAATTTTATCAAATTTGTTCCAATTGGAAAGGGTTTCGCAAACATAACACCTCCATTAGTCAGTTATACAGAAAAAAAAGATCAAATTTATACTGTTTAGTCTTTTCAACCCAAGAAATTTTGCATTTACTGACAGGCTACAAAGAATGAAATGATGAAGAACCAATATCCGAAAGAGAAAAAAAGATAACGTTTAATCCTGTAAGAGCCATTCAACGTGTGGTTAGTGTATTTTTTGTAAAAGGTTCCAGAGTGCTGCAAGATGGAACAACAGGCCAATGATTAATAATTTATTATGGATAAGCTTATTTGAAGTTTTCTACACTTAAATTTATAGTAAATCTTGTATACAATAACAGTGTATACACTATCATAATTGTATGAATGCAATATATGTAAAATTCAAAGTTTACATATGTGGCACCCATTCAAACATAATAGTGTATACATCGTTAAGTATTGAAGATTAATCCTTAAATTTATGTGGCTATTCTATGTGTAGATTGAAGAGGCAGAAGGCAATGGGAATAAAAAAAATGCTTGGAAAGATTAATATTGCACCAGGCTTCTTTCAAATGTAAAACAAAAAGTAACACCGAAATGAACAAAAACTACGGTGTGTTTGGTTTGGAAATTATTTGGAAAGTTATTATGGGAATAATAGTTTAATACTTTTAGGAATTTGATGTATGTGAGATATAAAAATGTTTAGAAAAATAAAAAATAATTAAAAAATGTGTTTATGATGCAACAAAAAATCCATTTTTTTTTTGAAAAAAATTTTCTGTTCCATGATGATATCAAATATTTACTGCTTATAAGCACAACCCACAAATTTAAGCTGCTTGAATACACAGACCTTTTATTCTAGTCAAGAGGGCCCTTGATAAGTATAAATTGTTTTGACAGCAAATTTTATTGCTTTTAAAAAAATAAAACTTGAGATTCTTCCCCTTGGATTTGGAACTAATTTCTCGTAGATCTTTGACTTTACGAAGACTTGGATTGAAAGTCATCTAAGCAATCGATCGAGCTTAGATGATAATCTTTTATTCGAATAAGAAATAAATTCAGTGGTCAAGTGGAGTATATTAATCACTTTAAATAGTAGTCATGAATGAAATCGCATCTTCCCATTTTGAAACTCTAATCTACAACTACAACATGGATACAGTTCCGCATGCCAATTCGCCCTTACTACAAGAGTATTATGTCTTTAAATTACACTATTTCGTTTGTGATTTCTTTGAGCCCCATATTTAGATTTACTTATTTAGAAAGAAATAAACATCACCACCAATATCCTTGAATTTACCAAATAGGTTTTGTGATGGATGTATATTTTTATAAATTGTTTTACATTAGCTTTCAACGCATTGTCAAAGAAGTTTTAGTGCAACCACTAGGATCGGCTCAGTAGTCAAAAGAGGATCTTAAAATCCTTTCTTTTTTTTTTTTTAAGATTCAGGGTTAGAATCTTGGTTGAAACTCTTGGGAATAAGAAGGGTTTGGGGAGGGATAGGAGAGTTAAATCCAAAAAAAAAAAAAAAAGAAGGTTTTAGTGCAATAGACTAACATCAATTAGAAAAAAGGACTATCATAAATTTTATTGTTTTACAATTTATTTTATACTAGGAGGAAGCTAGAAGAGGATAGTGGAAGCCATGAAATCGATCCGCCCAAATTTGACAAATTTATGGATGTCAATTGTTAGAAAGATAGCGTTGTCATTTTCTTTTATCTCAAATTTGTCAACCATTAATACTTAACAAAAGCTAGTATAAAGAACTAGTTATGCCTTACTATTTACGTAACTTAGAAAAGGAGAATTGACATTCAATCAAATCTTAGAGGCAAAGTGAAAATTATTATACTTGGATACGGTCAGGACTGGAAAGAATATTTAGAACCAAATTCATAAGTCAAGAGTCCTGATCGGCACTTTTAAAAGTTGGAAGACTAGATAGAAAGACGGCCAAAAGTTCAATGACCATTGGTATCGTTTACCTTGTTGATTAAATCAAAATCTCGATTTTGATGGTTCAAGAAAAAGTCCAATCCGAGGACAAAAGGGCATTTGTTAATAGTAATATGGGTGAGATGCATAATTGATTCTATGGCAAGCAAACATTCGAAAGTCATGAGCACGTTAATTACTTAATCACAGCATCCTTTTCCCCCCCCTGTCGGCAGAAAAATCCCCAACATCTTTGACATTTTGCGGCTGAACCTGAATTGAACTGAAAGCTATGAACGTTGTTCTCTTGAAACAGTTGTTAGTGGTGATCTTTTTTTTCTTTTGAAGAATTGTTAGTGGTGATATTCATGTATAAGGGGTTAAGGTACTTTCCCCAAGATTTAATTTATTAAACTCTATGACGCAACAAAGAGCTCAACTTGATGCATTTGCGGCTTGCATGACAAATTGCAATGTTCTACGGTCTCCATTTTTTTTTCTTTTTCTGTATCTTTCATTCTCTTGCATGACAAATTTTGTCTAGTGAAATTGGACATACGTACACTGACATGCATAGAAAAAAGAATTGACCTATAAAGTTGTTGCGGCCAACACAGAAATAAAAGATTGCAAGAAACAAAAACTAGAAGCAAAAACAGAGTTTAACTGGATTTGGGTTCATCTGTATATTGAAATTAAGCAACCTTGACGTAATTGTTTGATTAGAAAGAAACAGCACATACATATGGTACAAGTTGTGTTGAATGGGACAAAGTTCAAAAATTATATGCACAATAAAGTTAGGAATTTCATGGATCTAGATTTGTGATCAGCATGACCTATTGATTTAGGCCGGTAAGAGCTGGCTGCTCCATGAGTTTTGGTCAAATTAAAATGCAAAGAAAGAGAGGGGCCCTCAAGAAGAATTAATCTAGGGAAAGCAGTGTCCGCTCTGAAAGGTTTGACAAAGTGCATGGTCATCTATTTAGAATTATACATTTAAGAAAACAGCCCAAGATTAATTAAAGACTGCAATTTGACCCCTATACAAAATGTTCAAAATTCCAAATCAAGGTGGACTATTGGATGCAGCCATGCAGGCAGGCTGAAGATAGAATGCTGAAAAGTGGTGAGAATAAACCAAAAATTCCCCTTATGAATAATATATTCCTCATGATATCAATACATTTGAAAGCAATCATTCTGGTCCTCTCATTTACTTTATGCTCCCATGCAAATTTTGGTCCTTTTTTATGGACTATGACGTATCATTATATACATGCTTTTATTTTTTTAGGTTGGACGTCTGTTTCCATGAAAAATAATTAATGGGAAAAATGATGAAACGATTCTTTGAAAGATTCCATTGTCTTAAAATACTTGAGGTCAACTCTCTCCAATCCCCATGCGCACGAGAAGACAAGAAATCAAGAATTTTCTAAGGCATGTAGGTACCTTTAATGCTTAATTTTTTAAAACCCCCATGACGCCTAGTCCAATTCTAGAACAGTTCCTATGACAAAAACTTGGAATTTCTCTAGATATAATTTGTAGACAATTTCCATGCATACACATGCTTGAAAGCGGACAACATACACATTATGACATTTTTGCTTATTGGTGTTTGACTAGCTACTTTTGTTAGAAGAAACAAATCGGACCTTTAAAAGATTAATTCTGGTTACAATTTGGTTTAGAAGACCATTAATTAACATGGTAAAGGCTCAAGGGATGTATGAAATATGTTAAATAGAGTCAATCATTGAAATGCCCTATGGAAAGAATTCCTTGACTAACAAATGCATTAAAACTTCGGTAACTCATATCAGGATTTCCCTATTTGCCACGGAAATTTTGGCTCTATAATTCAAGCAATTCGGTGACCCTGTAGAGAAGAAATTTGGTACTGCATTTTTTCTCCGTCAACCCTTCTATCTTCATCTTTTTTTTTTAATTTTATATAATCATATTATTATCAGCTGGACTGTATTTATCTTTCCAAAAAGAAAATCTGGTATATTTACACAAAGAATGCAGACCGTTCACATTGAACAAATGAAACATGTTTGAGAAGGGACACTTCTAAGTTTAAAGATAGGATTAGAGGTAACCATAATTACTTTCAGCATACGATGTAATCAAATTTTCCACTTTAAAGTATCGGAATTAGAAGAAAATGGCAAATTCATGAGAATTGTTTGGTGAAATGCAATTATAGTTCCCATTATATATATTTGTTGAAATCAAGTTGTCAATGTATTTCGTAAATCTAGCCTGTTTATAATAGGTGAATCACCGTCCAAGCCAAGTCAATATGGACTCTTCATGGCTTCGAGACTGGTATATTAAGCTTATGACTTTTCATTGCCGGAGTCATTATTTTCTTTACATTCATTGGAGCTAAAGTCCTAAGACTGAAATTTCAATTTCTCGTTTTTCCTGAAAGCAGGGAAGGAAAGGGATTTCAATCTTCCATTACTCCTATGACGAGGAAAATTCTATATATGATTTTTCTTTATTGGATCAAACGTCCAAATTACGCTTGCTTCTATGGCAGTGCGGATGTTTGTCAAAAGTGCAGGTAGAAGGGTAACATGCTTCATTTACTGTTGAATAGTTGCTTATGACAAATGGGTCAATTCTACCAGTTTGAATATGGAAGTCCTACCAAAATTGACTTAATTTTGGACTTTTAGCTTCCATTTGTTACCCCAAAAATTTCGAGAACTACATACTCAGAATTCAATTCTTTGAATCCAATCAACTAGTTTAAGCGAACTTGTTAACATTCACTCCCATATTAAACTAGTAGTATTCCTTTTCTTTTTTTTGACCCAAACGGAAAAGGATATATGTTACCTTTAGATACTGAAATTCTATAGTATTGCTGCATTAGTATCTAATGAGGCTCAATTAAAGGGGTGGTTTCCAGAATTAGGATTGAAAACTGCTGTGAGATAAGTGATGAGGCTCAAGTGACTATTGAATGTACTGGTATGGTATTTACCCCTTAGAATCACAATTTAGTGTCTCATTATCGTCCCCCATTAACTTGGGACAGAGTTTAAGGTTTCCTTAAACTAGAACCAATACTAGCTACCCTCAGCTAGTTTGAGACTATGGCCATATTTGATAATCCAATTTAGAACTTAAATTTAATAGGTTCATACCTTAATATATTCAAACGTATTTGATAACAAAAAAATAGAAGAATGTCTTAATTAATTTAGTAATTCTAAATTATTCAGGCAAAACTTACTCAAAACAATAAGTGATAAGTTATTCACTTATCAATATAGAATACTCTCAAATGTTAAAATTTTAGTACTTAATAATTAGATTTCAGATTTCAGATTCCCTCTCACCCTTAATTAAGTTCATTTTCATCATGTCCATGAAAAAATATAAAAATAAAAAGAGAGAAAACCATGATGAGATATGGTATAGATTCACATCCAATTGATGGGACTGGAAGAGATAATTTCAAAATTATATCAACTTTGTCCTGAAAATTTAGCATAGCTTTGAAGTTTACTTGGATTAGTCATGAAACATGAGTGCCCAAAAATATTTAAATATGCGAGTGAAAAGCTTTTTAATCAATTAAGTCATTTCATTCGATGACCCAATCTAATTATACATTTATTTTTTTTCATATGATTGTGCATGCAACACGATTGTCAAACAAAACTTTTGATGAAAAAGTGTATTAATTGAATCATTTTACATGATAAGACTGCAAATTCTTCTGTAGTTATGTGGATTGATCTCCAACACCATTTTTGATCTGTCAAAGAAGAAAAATGCAACCATTTCTGTCCCTACATGAGAATCACAATTTAATTATAAGCAACATTTAAATATACAACATTTTTCAAATTTCAACAAACACCATACACATATAAATTAATTGAAGGAGTCTGCAACAAAGGTCAAACAAACTAATTTAATCAGAGGCCACCGCCAAGAGAGAGAGATAGAGAGATCCTAATTCCTAATTCCTACCTTGAACAACTGTCAAAGAGAGGACTAACACAAGAAAAAATATAACCCCTTTAGAAAGTCACATTGATACTCTCTCAACCAGCCAAAGGGACCAGTCTCGTCTGTATCCATATTTCATAATGGAAGAATTATGCTTATTATGAGCACAAGTGGACTGTCCGTCCAACGTTGAATTTCAATCTTTGGATTACCTATTTAACTCTTTGAAACATCTGAAAACTTGATCCCCTTTTCTTTGAGTTGAAAACTTCGATCACAAACGACCAGAAAATAATACAAGTTTTAGTTCTCCTTGCTTGCCCTCCCATCGGCCAACTATATCCCTCCCTCTTCTCTTTCCTACATCTTTTCTTCACTTTGACAATAGAACTTATATCTTGCTTAAGCTCAGAATTTTGGAAGTTCGAGTGAGCCCAATTGACAGAGTATATAACTTGTCATCGACATCAATTCTATTAATCATCTGAGAAAAGTTTTGGAAGCTGTGGAGTAGTTGATAATCATCTCAAGCAAGTGCTGGTGTTGGAAGCTCAGGAATCAAGAAATTAATTCGCTGAATGGTTTGTATCTACGGATTGATGAATTTCTTTTGGTTATACTTGCCTTCTTTAAACTGTTTTCCTTCTTCTAGAGAAATTTTGATTGATTTAGGGGTTGCATGAATCACGGGTTTCTGCTAATTACTTTTCGTTTGAGCCATAATAGTTACCTTCCGATTAGGTTGGTCTTTTATTTATTTTATTATTTTTTTGTTTTTGTTGGGGGGGGGGGGGGGTGGGGGGGAATGATCCAGACATTCCGACAAATTACAAGGAAATGAACACATAAAATTTGAAGATATTACTACTTCTATATCTCAGTTTTGCGGTCTAAAAGCCCACCTCTAGAGGGTTTCACCTTGCAAGTAAAGGGTTTCATTTCCTCCTGCTTGCTTGTTCATTTCTGTGTTTCCTTTCTTGTATGACTTTTAATCTTAGGATTACAGGTCAAATATTTGTAACTAGTTCACTTGATCATGATTTAGAATTCATACATCAGAAAAAAAAACATGAAAGGCAAATAAAAGATGAGAGATTGGTAATATTCTTACTCGGTCAAGCTGTTAGACAAGTATGAGCTTTTGCGTGATTGAAAATAATCATGACTAGGAAACTTGAGGAAATATATCACAGTAGGTGTTGGAAATTGATTGCTTCATGAAAGAGGTTCCATATCAACGTATGTACTCATTTATAACCTTCTGAACTTTTCTTCTACATCACATTATACTGACCCCCAAAACCGAAAGGTTATCTCCCTTCTCTTCTCCATTTTTCTCTTCTTGTTTGAGTTTCTCTCAAGAATAAAGAAGTTCCTTCTTATTTTTAAGGTTTCATGCCTTCTTTTGCACTCATCTAATCAGGTAAAAGTACTATTTCTAGGTTATTACCCTTTGCTTATATAGTAATTGAAGCTTACGTGGTCATCCGTATTCTACTTTCTGTTCTGTTGAAATTTCAATGTTTTTTTCTTGTTATTAAAGTTTACGAATGAAATTGCACCATAGTGCAATAATCTATTCTTTGCCTGTGAATTCTCGGGAAGGTAGTAGGTAGATGAGGCCCATGAATGAAGGATATTTTAGTTGCTTGCTACTTGACAAAAAATTGTTTTGTTTTTTCTTGACCTTCTTCTTGTTCCCATGGGAGGAGATTAGAAATTCGAATGATAGCCCGCCTACACTACTAACTAGTAATCGGACCATTAACACCTATATAGATATTCATCCTTCTTAATCTTACTATGAGATTAAAAGATTATTAGGTATCGGTGTAGTCACAAAGATTATTTTGGATAGTTGTTCGATGACGTCACAGACAGGTGTTATTTTGTAAAAAGTGTAAATAGAGTAGTTGAAAATCTTAACCCTAATGATCCCATGCATACTTCACATTGGAACATACTCAGAGAGACTTAATATTTTCTTACATGATCAACACTTCATTTTCCCCCAAAACTAACTTATTGCCATTGATGGCACTAAAATTTCTCTAGGTAACACCGGCAACAATGCCCTTATTATCTTGTTGGGTGCTCTGCGTTGAAAGTTATTAGTATTGAATAGGGAAAAGACTGATGACCATACAATGAAAGGATGTACATCCAAAAAAACACAAAATTCAGCTAATAACCTCACCTTGGTGTATCTTCCTTTATGTAGAAGAAAAACTAAATTTACGATTAATGAGTGCTCATTGGGCCCTCGTTACAAGGCGTTTCGTGTATTAGTTTTGAGTTAATCCTATATATGCTGACATTATATATATTATTATTGTTAGATGTATGATACATATGTAAAATGTGGGTTTCAAATTCAAATTTAGATTATATTACATGCATCTAATGATGAAAGTATATACACTGTCAGTGTATAGAAGATTAATCTATTTTTTTTTTTAGAAAAGTATAGTTAATTTGAAAAAAATTTCCATAGGTGGGGAGTCCATTAATTATGATGGATGATGTGTATTAACATGCTAGGTTAAATATAATTTAGATGTTTAACGCGTGCCCAATGTGTATCCATTAATCTTTTAATTTATTAATTGCGCAATTGCTTCTTCCAATTTTAGATCTGGATAATTAATTACTTTTCACTTCTTGAATATCTGTAGCCATAAATGTCAACTAAAAGTGCAACTGCTTTAGCTGAAGAGTTCAATTGTGAAGCGATGGTTGAAGATTCTGATGTCAATGCAAAATTAAAGAGCGATAGAAATGAGGATGATACAGCACAGACATCACCGGACTCTTCACTGAATATCTCATCCATTGATTTGAATGAAGAAGCAAGCAGCAATGTAGATGAGGAAACCAGTAGTGAGGTTCCTGACTTGAGTCTTGTAGATTGCGAGAAATCAAGCGAAGGAAACTCAGAAAATTATTGTACATCTGTCGAACGAAATGAGAAAAAGGTTCGTCAATATAATCGATCTAAACTGCCGAGGGCTCAGATGGACACCTGATCTCCATCTCTCTTTTGTGCATGCAATTGAAAGATTAGGTGGTCAAGAAAGTAAGAAAAAGAACTTCGCTACTGTTTTGCTTTTTCCAAGTCCATTATTTGTCATGAAGTTTTGTCCTAGTTAAGATTCCTAAACATATAGCAATGGCCACTCATGGAATTAAATTAACTTTTCTTGGCCAGGAGCAACTCCAAAACTGGTGCTTCAATTAATGAACGTTCGAGGACTAAGCATTGCTCATGTAAAAAGTCACTTGCAGGTATAGAAAGTGCTCCTTTTTGGTACAATTAGTTCTACTAGTGTCTTTTGCTACTCCTGCATCCTTCATTTCCCTGATCACTTCCCCTTGATTTCAGATGTATCGTAGCAAGAAACTCGATGAATCTGGACAAGGTAACTCTAACTTTCTTCACTGTTCATGCTTTCAACCACTATCTGCATAAAAGTCTTGATAGTTAGATTGACTAGTTTGTTTTGTATTGACAGTAATAGGTCTAGCTAAAAGAGGGATGCAAGGAAAAGGTCCCTTTTCAGGGCGAATGGACCAAATTTGTAGCCCTGTTGAGCAGTTCAGATACCAGAATGGTGCAATTGTTGTAGCCTCCAACCCCAATGGGGGAAAACAACATTGTTAATATTCTTAATAATGCATCACTCCAATCTCCTTATGAGACTAAATCTCTCTCTTCGAGGTAATCAGTTGATAAACCTAATTAGTCTTGATCAAAGGCAATGAAACTTGGTCCAAGTTACTAATTAACTTCTCTTTCTTCATTCTCCTGTTTCCAGATTCCAGCAGTGGCCTTACTATCAAGATAATATGATGAAAAGTCAAGGCAAGGCTTGCAATTCAAGCATATTTCATGCCATGCATGGAGCCACAAGAAATGGTCCCATTAGACCTAGCAGTTTTCTTGAAGAAAAAAGATGGCCACCACGTGAATTCAGTTCACATCACTTGAAAGAGAAAAGGGTCGACCCTACAGCTAGCAAATGGGCCAATGCTCCTTTTCAACCACTCTATAATCAATTTCATCAACCGGAAAATTCAGCCGGGGCAACCTACTTCATGCAGCGAGCTAACTGGAATCGTAGGGATAGCTTGACAGCTGAAAGGGTTGAAACGAACGGAAATAATCCTGCCAACATCGTGAAAATTGAGTCCCCGTACAGGCATCAGGTAATGCCCCATTTTCTGCTATAAACATTCTTTCACCATTGGTTCAATTATTTGAATATGCATTCTTTAATCTTACTGAATTTTTCCTTCCTTCTGTTCAGATGATGAATGAGCATAAGATCCTGGATGGCAAAGAGTGGTTGCCTGATTTACAACTCAGTTTAAGCCGAAGTCTTGGGAGCTACAAGGACATGGCGCAAAATAAGGGTGAATCGGATGTTAACACAAGGCTTTCTCTTTCTCTCTGAAACCTTGATCCCCCAGTGCAATCTAGCTTGTAAAATGCACAGTCACTAGCAAAGGAGATGATGTACACAGTATACTCACACAAACTATTGGTAAACACTTAGATAGATTCGGTTTACGGCCTTTCTTGCGATTCATGTGGTACATTCAAGAGACTCTCCATACTTTTTCCACATTCTCGTACATCATCGCCATGATCATGTGATTCTTGACTATACCACACGATTTACAAGCAGACCTTTAAACTGAGTCTATCTAAATGTTTTTCAAAACTAGTGGTCTTGGCTAGAAGGAGACTGAGTACTTGAGGTCTCACTCGCACACTTAGCTTAGGGTGTGAGATCTTCTAGTGGTACTTGTGTCGGATAGCCTTATAACTTTAGACGAAGAACTTCTGCACGGCTTGTCTTTTGAGCTCCATCCTCTCTCTCTCTGGAAGGCCGTTTAATATGTTGAATCAAAATAAAAGCCATATAGTGGTTGTCATCACTTGCCTAAGATGGATAAATATCAAGATGATGAATATATACTCTATAGATTACTAATTTCTATGCAAATAACTTCTTAAAACTTCAGCATGATTATATAGTTTCAATTCGTAGTTTGAGAAGTCATTCTAGATTCAAGTTTTAGCTTATGCAATTATCTATGAATTTTCACTTAAATCATAGCCTCATAGGATTTGGTAGTTTAGCAGAAAAGTGTGTATCGCAGTACCCTACAAGTCGACTGTTGGATGAATATGGTGATGATAGATACTACCTTTACACGGTAAGTTTCAATCAAGTATAAGTTAGATATATATTTTCTTTCAAACAATTCATTATGTAAATATTTTTTTTATGCTATAGGTTGTGAACCGCATTTTCCTAGCTAACAACGATCCTCTCCTCCTTTCCACAAACATTTAGCTACGACCAATCTGTCTGTCACTCTCTCCAACATCCAATGATTGTGCTTAGTAAATTCAAATTGGTTGAGATGCACATTATTGGTCACCACCTCTCTAAACTTGTAATTCTGTTTTCTCAAGTGATGGTTCTCAATTTAATTTGGGTTTTGCATGTCCCTTTTGCTTGCAAAAATTTGATTTATCTTGAGACCAGATAATAACACTTTCCGTGAAACTTTTGCACCACAAGAAATGATGGTGTGTTTCCTTTCAAAAAGAAGACATGATAGTGGTGGTTACTACTTGCTACAAAGGACTTAGCAATAGGAGACCTCTTTTTGTCATAGGCAGTCCCTTTTATTTAGAGGTGGCAAAATGAACAGAATGGACGAGATTTGCTTGGATTTGAGATAGAATCGAGTCAATGAGTTTGGCCCAGTCTTACCTATATTTTTTCATCAAATAGGGAATATAAAGCAATTTCCGGCAAAACCATATCACCTACAATGTTTTGACCACCAAAGTCCCGGACAGTAAACCTCATGTTCTTGTACTCCCGGATCTCCACATTAAATCCTGGTATTTTTGGCCAAAAAAAAAAATCACTATCAGAATTCAACAAAATGTTGGGATGACTCCACATATGCAACCAATAGGCTATGCTAATCAAACAGATGACAATGAACAGAGCTGAATAGAACACATCAGTGGCTGATAATCAAATTAGTGTGAATAGTTTCTGTTCATCTGTAGATCTGTATGGTAGGTATATAAAAGGAAACAAAATAAACTACCATAAAAAATGATTTTTGACTCAGCAAGTAGCAGCATTGGGTAATCAGATTAGTCCACTGAGCCTGAATAGCATTGATTTATACTCTAGAATAATCAACAGTTACTTAAAAAAGACATAAAGAATGAACATATTTTCTCCCTAAATTTTTGGATAAATTAAATTTTTTGGTGAGATATTTGGACCTAATAGGTATCCAAGTATTTCCCAAAATTACCCATCAATTAATGGGTATAATTGGGATTTATCCCATTTCAACTCCAATATCAAAATTACAATACTCATCCCGCCCAAAATCCCTTTGGGCATGGATAGCCCAATAGGGCTTGAGACAAATTGCCACGTTTATTTTTATTCATCATATCTCTCTCTAGAATTTTATTACATACCTATTGGATTCAGATATTAATATATTTTTCAATGCTTAAGATTCAGCAAATTAACTGTTTCAGTATTCAGATTTCAAAATTTAGATTTAGTTTTATCAAATGGAACAAAGACTTCTAAAATCACAATCTTTTTTTTTTATTCTACAATCACAACCTTTAATTTCATTCAAAAAATTTTAAGTATTTATTTTGTAATTTTTCTGTTAGTTTCAAAAAACATTCCTTTTCTCAAATGGGTCAATCGGATCAACCTTCCTTGACACAAATGGGGCTTCTAAAACATTGAACATCGGAGCCCCGAAAAGATTGAGCGTAACAAGTTTTACTGCTGTTGCGCGGCTGCAATAAACATTTCATCTAAATTTATTTTATTTCTGTATAAATGTCTTGAAAAATTAAATCTATACAAAATATGATTATGTAAAAACTTGAAATTTAGTGCAAAAATTGAGAAGTCTAAACAAGATTAAAATTCGTAAACTTTACGGCTTAACCAAAACTAATGGTCAATTACGACAAAATTCATGGGATGACTATGGAGTTTATGAGAGTAATATAGTTAAGTCCATTTCTGAAATAGGGATTTTGAAATTGTCCTACTGAGGAGTTTTTTTTTCTTTTTTTTTTTTAATTGGAGCGTTCCAAGCCTAAACAAACAGCTCTCTTCTCTGAAATTCCCCATTGCAAATTGTGGGCCGGCAGTGAAAATGTGTAGTCTATTATGGGCTGGTAATGTCAGATGATGGCCCAACTTTCAGGGCTCTTTTCGTTTCTCTCCTTTTTTCTGTTTCTTTTTTTTTTTTTTGGCCTTTGTGCCATTTTCCGTATAGAAATTTCTTTAAGGATATGTTGTACCAAAGATGCAGGAAAAGATAATTCTTATTTTCCTCCTCTAAACGGTAAAATAAGTAATTCTCTGTGAATTTTGACATAGTAGAAATTTTAAGGCTTATTCTAGAACATAAATCGATTTTTTTAATAAAGAAAAAAGGGAAAGATATTGGTCAAGTTCAGTTAGAAATTTTTATTCATCATGATATAAATGATTATATTAGGATGGGCCATGACTTCCAAATCTGTGGCTCTTCTCTACAAAGCTACGATACTTGAAAAATGACCTTGATTTGAATAACAGATGTGTCAATATGAAATATCCTCTCCTCTGGCTGTTTAAAAAACAATTAAAACAAAGGCCCTCCTAAGCAATTGTTTCAGCAGTGGCACTGAAATAATCATTTCAATATATATATATGTGTGTGTGTGTGTGTGAGCGTGCGTGTGTGTGTGCATAAGGGACAGTTGTGGGAGTTAATTGTTAACTAGAGACTTAAAAGTCAAGGTCATTTTTCCTTCGCACCATTTTGAATTTATTTGGATAGGATATATGATGCTTTTAAGAACAGTTGAAGAGAAAAAACAAGTACTCCACTTGAAGGAAACATGGTCCACAAACTAACGTTGCATACGCCACACTTATGCTGAGGCGAAGGAAAGATGGCTTCAAGACTTGGAGTTAAGGGGAGCATCTGAGTCCTAGTGTCCTACCTGTCTGCTGTAGAGTGACCAAGTGGTTTGGATATGCTTAAACTCCTGCCATGTTCATTCACATGCTCAAATCATACAATTAAGGGACTGGACCATCATTCAGGATTTTTCACATGGAATTGCTACTCCATGCTTTCCAGCCCCTGGTGTTTGGATAATGAGACAATGACTGGAGTATTGCATTTATGGCCTTCGATTATAGCTGGTATTCATTCTGAACAAGCCCACAAGAATTCAGAGCTTTACTTAACCCACAAAGCAAATTTAGAATGTGATGCATTAATAATCCAGAGACAAGAAAAACAAGAATGGCTTTTAATCTTTTTGGCAGAACAAAAAAGGCTTATTAATGTGAGAATCTACCTGTTTAATTGTGTCTTTGAACTGGTAAAGCTACTTGGTGGCACCCCATGCATTCATTTCTAAACTAACATATGCAACTCTTAAATCTCAATCGGTCATCAGTTACTCCTGCATCAACTTCTGCCAAGATAGTCATTGCTAAGATGCCAGGAGTCTAGTTGCATTGCATGTTTTTCTGAAAAATACTTGCATCACAATCGTTTGCGATTTTCAGAATTTCAGATACAACGTAGGTGCCTGAGATTTTAAGAAATCGCAAGAGTGTTCACTTTTCAGGTGTTGAGTATATTTTAACCAAGCAAGAAGTTTGGAGATAAGAAAAGAGCAGAGGAAAGTGACATCAATGGACAACCAATACCTTGGATCACAGATGTGATTCTAGATATAACATCTAAGCAAATGTTGAAATGGTGCCTCTTTGCAATTGTTAATGTTTATGAACATAGGTATTGACTCAGATTGTGCCAGAAAGGCACAGAATTCAGCCAAAGCAGGTGCTAGTTACCATATAAAGGTAGATCACTCTGATCATCTCACTAATTTGGAGAAAGGTTCTTGCTCTTTGATAAAGTATCATAGTACTAGTACTTTCCGTGATGATGCAGCAGCAGCTTTGGTCAAACTTCTGATTCTTGTCTAGAAAGCATGTGTTAGATTGAAGTATGAAACATCAAGGATCCTCATTACAAACCTTTAAGAAAGATGGAGGGGAAACCATAACTACAGACTGTTGAATTTTACCCATAGGAAGTCTCTGACGAAAATGTGAAAAATGACAAAACACACAGCTACTTCCCAAAGAGTTAATCAGCGCACAAAGAATTAATAAGAAACAAAGAGAAAAGGCGTGTTGCTTTGTCAACTCAAACAAGCACTATCAGAAGGAAGTAAAAACTTAAAAGAGCACGAGTCAAGCCAGACTAGTGGAGGGGAAAGTCCAGATATTCAATAAGACCAAATTCTGAAACTGCAATATACATTGCCACCAAAAAATACTTGCCACATTCAGCTGAAAAGCAAAACTAATCTTTTCCAAGACAATAAGTACACTGTCATGTGTTTAGAGTTTACAGATTCCATACATCTCTCTCTCTCTCTCTCTCTCTCTCTCTCTGTGTGAGCCGATGTAGTAGGATGATTGGGAATCGGAATAATCAAGTCCTTTGCAAAACTATGGAAAGATGGAGGCATGAAAATAAAGCCTCAGATTCAGGTGCGATATTTTTTACAGGAATCAGACAAAACTTCAACAGGTGTAGCTAAGCACTGCATATTCCACGTACAAGCGAACATACCCTTACTTGAAATAAGTGGTAACTGAGCTCAAGAAATTATGGAGCTGGAGGTAGTAATGTCTAAACAGCACTGATCAAATTTACGATAAAGCTCAAAACCTTGCAGTGACCACTCTGCTTCATATTTTGTTTTGTTTGTGAGAAACACGAGGAAAATTTTCCTGCCAAGACCAATACAAGGGAAAGAAAATCATTTACATTTCATCATAACATATACGCTAAAACATAGTATCATGAAGTTCAGAATGAGTGGCATTACCTCAGAATAGCGATTATGATCGTAACGTAGATGAGAAGTTTTCACGATAGTCTCCCATTTTGTACCAGCCACAGAGGCCTTCTGATCCACATTCTAGTGTGATAATTCTTCCCAAGGTGTGAATGTGAAAATGGAATCCGCAAATTGACTGAAGGCAGTGTACGCCAAAGCCAAGATTCAGAAGGTGATTTTGGCAAAGGTGGGTTCAAAGGAGATTGTGGAGTGACAGCATCAATATCTGTTTGGGCTTCCAATTGAGCTTTCACGTCAACGGAATTCGTGTCTTCATTGAAGCTCTTAACTAACTGTAAACTCTCTCTTCCATCTACTAGACCTCTGAGATTTGAGATACGAGTGGGAGAAGGTTGAACTTCATGGGCCAACAAGGATGATTTAGGGTCTAACCTGTTTCCTTTCTTGGTGACATCCAACAGTTTTACTTCTCCATTACTGTAAGGAGGTGAAAGTTTTTCTATCTTTTTCCTTTCTGCTGAAATTTTCAAATTCTCACCAGGGGAATTGACAAGGCTCTCAGATTTTGAAGAAGGAAAATCTTTTTTGAGGTTAACACTAGTGAAGGAATCTATATACAATGTCTTCTCAACCACTTCGGTTGGTGAGACTGTATCTTGTTTGTAAATACGAGGTGGCGCTGCATCTAGAAGATTGCTACACTTTCTATAGAGGGAACTGTACTTTTCAGCTGTAACATTGTCAACTTCCTTAGGCAAACCAAGATATCTTGCTCCTTTGCCAAAGGGAGACTGAGGTGATGCATTCCGGTAAGGGGATATTCCCCCACTTCTCGAAGGCCTGCATGGCGATAGTCCTCCTGCCCTGTATGAAGTGTACGAGAACTGTCTAGAATCACTTGGCTTATTTTCAACTTGATGCAGTTCTCGCGATAGAACTCCAGAATGAAATCTTCTCTTATTATTTGCATCAGAAGCTTGCTGCAAAGACACTGAACTATAAGAAACAAATGACAACACTTCCCAGTCACTAAGAGTAAAAAGGTAGATACCATGGTTACCTTATCAAGAGGTCCACTATAGGGCCTTTTCTGGTTAGCCTTCCAACATCAGTAGGAGGAGATTTAGGAACAGTGGTCCTTGGCTTCATTGCTGGTATAGGATTTAACAGGCATAAAGATTTCTTGACACATAAACGTGGAAAAATGCCCCAAGTTTTACTTGATCGTTTCTTTGGAATGTCACGTTGAGAATCCTCACCTTCACTCTGAACATCTTCTGCAAACTGATTGTAAAATGATATGATGTTAGAACCATAATGATCAAGCAAAGGCTTTCTTTCTCCACTGACCACCTTTCTAGGCTGTTTTGGCGGTTCAGTTGCCGCAGGTTGCTTCTTGGGAATGTATTGAGGTGTCTCTACAACAGCAGCCTTTGCTGCAGGTAAGAACCGGCTCATCATCAAGTCTTTAGTCTGTGGGTCTACACAAAAAGTTCCAGATTGCTTCACATTTGGAACTTCAAAACCGCTCAAACCACTGATACTGCAGTTGAATGAAAATGATGCCGTTGGAGACAGGGCATCCAGTGCATCAGAATAATCATCTGTGCTTTCCAAATCGGATTCCTCATTTCCATATATACTTTCCCTCAAGCTATCGATTAGAGCTGCATGGTCACTCACAGGATACACCTCAGGATGAGGCTTGTGTATATTCTGATCGTTGCATCTTTCACCTGAATAGCGCCTTACAGAATCTGGTAGCCTTCCCGGAGGCAGCCTCGGAGCACTCACCGAGCGCTTAGTAGTCTCCGTCTGTTCATCACCTTCACCTTTGGCCCTTCCAGGAATCTGCTCCCACACAAATGGAACTGCAGCTGGTTTTGTCAATGCACCTAGTTCCCAGTCTGATTTTGGTACAGGAAGAGAATGCTGTCTAATTGGCCCTGATTTGTGCAACAACTTCCTACTTTTCCCATCTGAAGAGCCTAAATTTGCTGAAGAATTCCTAGAAGATAGTAAAGATCCCGAATTCGATGTAGGTTTCCTAACAGATAAGAGTGGTGCATTAAGGTTCAGTTGGTTCTTTTCCATCATGTCTCACTACAAGAAAGATTGACTTCTTCTTCCCCGGGTTTAAGTTCTTACAAACAAAATCACAAGAAAAAGGATCAGATTCAATCTTCAGGAATACTATAAAAGAAAATGAAATTCAGATTACATATATATCGATTGTACGGTTCTATCTGACCAATTAAGTACAAAAGAAGACAAATTAACCCCCTTTTCCCTTCAAATTCTTCTAGTAGTTAAGAAAAGAAATTGAACTGATCCTTCCATCTTTTTTTCACAGCCAGCAAACAGAGGACTAATAATAAAACGTTAGACCAGATAAAGCACGGCAAACACAACAATTTCCTCGTTCCCTACTTGTTCATCAAGACTTTAGTGATCTTTCTCAAAAGCACTTGGGAAACAAACTCCTTACTCCAAGTTAACCAATTACAAATGTGAAGAGATTAAAAAGAAGAAGAAGAAGAAGAACAGCTATATGCATTTGCCAGAGTACTGCTATTACCATTAAGACCACATTATATGAAGTAAATAAAACATGACAAATAAAAATCTGTAAAGGCCCATATGCACAAGACTACATACGTTTACTCACGAGCAAAACAGAGCCATATCTTCACCAACAAATGGGTACAAGAACTTGTTAGAGTACCCATTCTTGATATGGGCATTCATGTTCCTTTTTTCTTTTTCGCCTTGGGTAGCTGTAAGAAAATTATTAACACTGATACCCATTAACCCAAGAAAGCTTATTTCTTTTTCTACGACTATCAAATATGAAATCCAAGAATTGATCTCCATTTTTAATCCAAGAAACAGTGCCACCAAAACTACAAGACACTCAGGCAAACAAATGTTCAATAAATCAAGACAAACTCGGGATGTTAACATAGTCTAATTGACTTCAAACTCGCTCATTCGGGTATCACTAGAATGCTAACATTTCAACAAAAAATTTTCAAAAAAGATTGCATTTTTACTCAATGGTAAGTGCTAAGTAGTTCAACTGTTCCCATACCTGAATGTGAAAGGACTAAGGAATGGAAACACTGAGAAAGAGCCAAGAATGGAGGAGATAGTGAAAATGTGGCCGTGAATGATGCCGAGAGTTGAGGAGGGAAAGAGGGAGAAGAGGGGGTCCTAAACATGCACTAGAAGAAACTGAAAAAAAGTCCCAAGTTTTGCTTTTTCTGGGGAGTATTAATTGATGACTAGCGTGGACCGTGGACACTGCTGCAAATGGTGGGGCCTTAAAAGTGAAAGTGAAAGTTCAAAAAAGAGGGAAAGAGATGATTTTTCTTCTTGCTTTCCTTGTCTGCGTGGGATGTGGGCTGAGACTGAGAGGAGTGGTTCTCTTTCCAAACTTTTTTTTTTGTCCGGGAATGGAGGGGACAAATGTCACGGACAAAACCGTTGAGAGAAAAAATGATAGTTGAAAAACAAAACAAACCGCCTTAATTTCGCGGCTAAATCACTCTCACTGCCCTTTTTTTCATCACATGGACAAAGGGTCCCCCATTCTCAATTAGACGATGGTGACCGCCGGCGGCGGCCGTGGTGGCGGGTGGTGATGATAGTGTGTGAAAAAGGAGAAAGAGGGTGAGAATTTATTTTTTTTTTAATTTTAATATGTATTTAAATGTGTTTTTGAGATTGTTTTTGGAATCATCGCAGATTTCAAATACAAAAACAAATATTTCAAAGACAGTAGAATCCAAACTTTGACACCAACAAAAAAAGAAGAACAGTAGAATCCAAGCAGAACCTTTGCTTTTTATCAGCTGCCTTCAGTCGATCTCGCATCGTGCCTACAGCCCATACCAATCAATAAAAACAACGAGGTGTATTGTAGAGAAAATGGTACTTATTTCATTGTTTTGAAAATTCCTAGTACTTGATGAAAATATCAATGTTCAATTCACTATTTTGTAAGGTGGTGTTTAGATGGGTGGATATGAGATTTCAAATCCAGAGCAATTATGACTGGAATAGAAACCCTTTTAAAAACTATGGATTCTAGTTACTCTCCCCATCATTAAAAATCCTAAAAGACAAACTAATAAATACATTACGATAAATCTGCACTAATAATGGAAATTACGATACATCCCACGTTTAACAGATGTAAACACATCCAAATACAGACATTTACAATAGATTTGAAAAATCAGTAAGAATAGCACTTTTAAGCACACAAATATCTTCCGAATCAAAATGAATTAATCCCTGCATTTTTTTGGGTATGCATTTAAATGCTAGTAAATTAGACATACATTAAGTACACTAATACCATTGACTCCTCTCTCTTGGTATTCCTATAATTCCATTAGAATAAATTGACCCCGTCAGCCAGGAGAGCCAAAAAAGGGGAACCGGGAGCATTGCTAGTTCAGTAAGTGGCCAAAAAATCATAATAATAATAATAATAATAAGAATGAAGGAAGGTAATTGATAAATTTGGTTTCAGAAACACAGGAAGGTAGCTTGCTTTGAGGGCTTGCTTTTTGAAGTCTAATTATGCAACATAATGAGAGGTAGTCTGTTCATAAATGTGGCAGCCTTGGTAAGCAATGAATATGGTGGTTAGCTTTCTTTGAACTATTGCTGCCGTGTTTGAACAAATTGATTCGATATCAGCACTTTATGCCTTTGCCAGAAAAGAAAGGAAATGCTATTTCAGAAAGGTATATGCCAACATAAATAAAACCATCCTCCTAATCTTGCCCGGATCATAGATTGTTTACAGACGAATCGCCCACCAAAACAATCTTCATACATCGATAATAAGGCCCCGTTTGGATTGTATTTTAATTACTGTAGCAATTTGATGTATGTGAGGAAAAAAGGTAATAGAAAATGTGATCACGGAAAATGACGCAATTTTCCGACAGAAAATCGCAATCCAAACGGGACCTAAAATTTAAACACGCGATCTTTTGCAAATAAGTGTTCAAACTTGTGTTTTATTTCAAACAACCTGTGGTAATTTTGCTTTGGTATTTGACAATAGGCGACAAACTTTTATTTGTTCTGCTCGAACCACAGGAATGTTGGCCTCCTCACATGGGAGTGGTATCTATTAAAGATTAAGCTAGTGACTTGTGTTGCTCCTATTGTTGACTACTATACAAAAGTTGACATCTACCACAGGATATTGTATAGTTTTCTTACGTGAAAATGGAGATTGGTCCACATTTGGGATTATTTCCATGCCCAACGACAATGATTTTAAATCTAAACATCCCACGGCAAGAACATGTTGGATGTAGGCAGAGGTACCGGGATTTTAGGATGTCATACTGCCCAATCTTGGATCCTAGCCAAACATGTAAGATGATAATCCCCTTGATTTCAGCTCATCTGCAATTATAAAATGTCTCGCTACAAAGATCTCGTTCTAATTGATATAAAAGTTAGATTTTTCTAATGGGTCTCCACTAAGTACTATTAACACGCATTTAATTATCATTATTGCATCCTTTATATTTAAACATATTTATCGCATTTTCTCAAAAGAATTAACACCTGATACCCCTCTTCACAATATCCAACTATCCATTATGCACCAGTTAGCCAAATCGATAAAAAAAAAAATTACTTTTTAGGCATGACATGGACTAATGGCAAGGTTAGATGATTTTTTTTTTTTTTTTGGACAAATGAAAGGTTTATAATTTAGAACTTCCTACTTACCATTTCTTCTACCTTACCATCCAACCCAACTCGAGGACTTAGATATGGAGCTCGAGACACTTCTTTTTAAGTATCTATTTTGTAGTTTGTGTAGATGTTAAATAGAATTCTTAAAGACCAATAGTTGGCAAAACACATTTGTAGTAGTTTTAAGTTTTAACGACCCTAAAAAAAAAAAAAAAAAATCTCAAGTCTTAACGTGACAATTTGAGGCCATCTGACCGTGTCAGAAATCATAGATTTGAACAAGAATTGAAGCCATATGTTGCCTTCCTCTACGTTGTACGCCATCTGTATATCAGGAAGACAAGAAGGTAAAGATAGAGGATTCGGAGAAAGCAGCAATGAAGGGAGAATGTCGAGGATCCAGCATCCAGAATTTCCAGTCAGAAAAAGCATAAACAAATTAACAATCCAACATTGTAGCCATTACTTCAAGTCTTGAGATGTATGCCAACTTCAAGCCTTCACAACTTTTATCAAACAACCTTCTGATGAACTAAAAAAGTAAAATCGAAGAAAAAAGAAAACCGTGAGATGGACTCTGGATCAGGGCTTCTTGTTTAGTCTTAGTCAAGCCTCGTTCAATTGGAGCCATATCTAAGTGGGCTCAGCCCAATTTTACAAGGTTAGCTCGTCAGCCCACCATGGGCATCGACAGTTTGGAATTTCATATACCTGCGAGACGCGCATTGAGGTGTCATCCTTTGCTTGTTTTTAAAATAATTAACTTTGGTTAACAATTAAAAAGTTGATAATCCTTTGAGGTGTTATCCTCGCAGAATCTCTTTGAAATTCCCCATTGAGCTTTGTCAAACAAGCGGTACTGGATGAATTCCAGCAATCCCATTAATTAACAAAACTGTTCTTGTTTTCTATCAAAAAACTTTGATAAATAATGAACTTTGAAAATGTGTATGAAATAAGTAAAGTTAGATTGACGGAAAGTGTTCTCTAAGCACAAGGAAAATCTTTTCTTCTCTCTCTCTTTTCTTTTTCATAAGCAAAATTTCAATGCTTTTATAATGAAAAATCCGGTCAGGAAAAGGGTAGAAGCAGAAAAATTTAGGATCTAATCATATATACAATGGAATGGAAAGCCATGACTATAACTTAGATAACAGAATGGGCAATGGAGAATCTCTCACGTATACAAACATTGATCATCCAAGTATCTTATGTGCTAGTAAAATTAAAATGGAATTCTTTCATGAATTTGAAAGAAGTCCAATTGCTATATCAATTACTTTAATTTCTCTAAGACATGGAACAATATGAGCCAAAAATTGTTGTAGATTCTTGCCTTTTATTTTTGGTGGTCATAGGCTCATAGGAAGTGGAGGTACGACATGGCAGGAAATGTACATGCAAGATGTTTCGTTTTCAGTGTGCTAAGAATCCCTTTAGTTTTTTTTTTCCTTTTCTTTTTAAAGGATGCAATGGACCACAGAAATCTTCATCGTCCAGTTAAGTAAAGTATACTGACTTTCTCAGGAATAGTCATTCGACTAATGATTCCTTGTTATTTTTGTTTTGTTAATGAAAGCCATTTATTCTTAGATCAACAGTGTATAAAAAGTTTACGTTGCAGTTAATCGTTATGAGTTTTATAACTACTCAAGACTAAGGAAGAAATGAAAACAACTATCAGAAAACTGTTTTTAAACCAATTATCAGAAACAAGAAGGGAGCCTAATTTCCAAGAAAGCTGTGGAAGATCGAGTGGCACGAGTTTAAGGAAGCCAGATGAATATTAGTCATGATGAGAACACTGGAGAGGACATTCGTATCCTTTACTTTGCAGACTCAACACTCAAACTTTCATCTACACTGATGCTGTTGTCGGTAAACATGGATTGGGCAAGCTTCCAAGTTCCAACAACCTGGTCCATACCAAGCCTGCTTTCGGGTGATCCTATGCTGTTGTGAAAGCAATGGAGGAGAACTGGAAATCAATTCCGGTTGACAAGGCACCAGTTGTATGTCAATGTCAGCACTCGCGTCGTACATTGCCTTTTTAAAAGAACAGAATTCAATCTTTGTAGTTACGGTTTGGCTAAACTAGTCAGTAATGTTATCAATGAAATGAAACTAGATGGGAAGATAGCAAAATAAGTTTTTTTTTTTTTTTTTCCCCTTAAACGTGAAATCAATTCAGACTGGAGAGCATGCCAAAGGGATAAAAGCTACATCCCCAAGAAGACCAAAAATCCGTACATAGAAAATGTCTAGAGGAAATTAGTGCAGGATATGATTGGACTTGTCGATCCTCATCCCAGAGTCAAATTCGCTCCCCTGTCGACGTGCGGTTTTTGTTAACTTCTTTTGTTCCATTATTGGCGGTTCAAGCATTTGTTAAGTGTGTTTTGGTCAAGAGTGAAGACATATATTAGCACTAATCAGTAGGCGAAGACAGTAGACGAAATTGTATAGATAAATCATCATCCGGTACGTAGCACCTAAAAAAAAGATAAATTTTCACCTATAAAAGGTTGAACTTAAAGACGATGGGAAGACTAGAAAGCTGCAGATTCTACAGAGGCAAAACTAGTAAAGATGCACATTTGTAAAGGCAAAACTCTGATTTTTACAAGATTATGAACGAAAAGTTCATAAAAGTTACCGAATTTCATGATAAAAGTTCCGAATTTCAACATAACACTTTTTTTTTTTTATCATGACTTGTATTTTCTTCCTATGAGTTCAACTATAATAAGCAATTGAAAAAAAAAAAGAATACCTAAGGAGCATATAAATCACCCTTGTTTTGAGTTACGCTGTTGGTTGACCTGCTAGATCTAGTGTTTAAGTCGTCGCTTCTTGTGAAGAAAGCGTGAGGTTGGCCATAGAAGTTGGCATCGCATGCAGGCGTACGTTTCAATGCGTTTCCTGATTTCCCTGTTAAGATAATAGGAACTTCTAGTCATTGGCTTAATAAAACATGCATGGCCAGTTATTGCCTGCAAGAAATTTCCGTATTAATAATAAAGTTCAAAAACAAAAAAAAAAAAAATAGAGCGATTATAAAACTTGTCAGCAGTTTTGGCGTCTCTCGAAAGTCTTCCCCAGGATTTGTTTTCCATACGTGGAACCAACAACTTGAGTGAATTATTTAAAGATATAAAGTTTTGTTTTTTCTTTATATTCTTTCTCAGGTTCTGTTAAATAGGCCTCTTGATTTTTTTATATATATATACAATTTGTGCTGGTCAATGACAACTTAGTTTCTCAATTATTAAACTTTTTTTTTTAATTTTTCCCCCGGGTTGTCGACCAAGCGAAAATACACAAAAAAATATGGCCATCTCCAAGTTACCAAACTCTCCAAATAGTCGTTAATATGGCAGCACCAGGTAAAAGAATTTAATATATATTACCCTACTCCCAATACATTGCAGCCAAAAGAATAGATTTCAACAGTTAAAAACTAACGAGAAAACCATAACAATTAGAGATCTAACCGGACCAAAGAAAAGAGAAACAGTTGTACTAGAGAAAACCATACCAATTGGAAATCTAACCGGGCTCAACTACACAAAATTTCCTCATTAAACAAACTCCTATATTTTAATTATCAAAAAAAAAAAAACTCCTATATTTTAATTTGATTTGGTTTATTAGCCAAACATATAAATTGTACAAGAACTTACTATTTTTCTTAAGCCTATTCTTTAATGACTAGTTGTTATAGCTGTTAGAATTTCAACCGACGACTTTCAATTAGTTTTGGAAAATTATTGTTGACTTTTCGTTATCTGATTAGTCTATATAGATTGACAGATGATTTAATTTACCTGACCCCCCATCATCACACACATCAAATTTGAGTTGAATAATTCCGATGGATGTGGAAGATGGCAGGATCACCGGTGAAAATGATCAGAAACCATCAGAACCTGGCGGCTACCACCTCCTTCACCACCAGAACCACCACAATTTCTCTACTAAAAGCATCAGCAAGATAGCCCTTTTAACCATTGCGGCCCTCGTAGCGTGCCTCGTCCTTTATCATTCCCCTTATCACATACAGCATCTCTTGCCCGCTTCCTATAATCCATTTCCCAGTAGCAGTGCATCTCAGGAATCTACAAAAGCAAATCAATCTTCGTTGCCTTCTTCTGATCAGGGAAAATCTTCCGATGCCGGAAATTTGTCACCTCCACCGACTGACATCTTGCAAGGAAATGTACCTGCAACTGCTAACAATGACTTGACTAGTCAGGCAAATTTATCTCCTCCGATGACGACAAACAATACTGTTCAAGAAAACCTACCTTCGCCGGTAAGTTATCCTTTATCTGCCATGCATGCATGAAGGAGAGTAATTCCATTTTTTTTTATTATTGTATCGATAAGTATGTCCGATGATGACTTGTGCGATTGAATATTCTTTTTTAGCTATACAATCAATCCGGTTTGATTTTTTGGGTTTGATTTTGGTATTTGGATTTACCAATTAACTTAATCTCCTATATGAACCTTGATCATTTCACTTGAGTTGGGTGTAATTTATAATTAAGTTTGACGCGTTTACACCCTTAACATTGCACAGTTGCACTTAAAAGCCAAAAAAGTACATAACAACACATTAGACCAGAATTCGAGTTTTTGGTCGTTTTTTTTACTTTCGTTTGTGGGTTTTTCCAATGAAAGACACTTTTTTTTTTCTTCTGTTAGATTATCTTTCCGTGCATTAATTTTTTTCCACCATTTAGCAATCAATTGGACAGTTCAAATAAGTTAAAGAATCAAGTGCATTAATCTAATCGAAGCTAATAAACAGCACCCACGGGCTGTCCCACCACTGTATAAACCAGCAGACCTAACTTAATTAGCCTATAGCTTAGCTTGATTGGAGTTTTGCGTACGAAGCAGACCTAACTTAATTTAGCTAGCTTGATAGGAGTTTTGTGTACCACATAATATGTTTCTTCAAACCAATCAACGCGCACAAGCCGCGCACCCCCCCGGCGGGGCGGCCCCGAAAAAATCTTCGTAGGAATAAAGGATCTTACGCTAACGTGAAGATCAAGGCCACGTAAATAGTCTTCGAAACCAGCCCACTTAGTTGCAAAGTTTGAGAACGTGGGAATGGAAATATGAGAAGCTGGAATTAAACATTGATCTTGACATCACATATGTAATAGGCCAAACTTTTTATGACTTTTGCAAATTTGTGCTGCAGTCTTTGTACTTCATTTTCATGGAAGCTTCCATTTCTGTTAAAGGATAAATCACAAAAACTCCCCTAAGGTATAGTTAGATTTGCTATTTGCCAAACCCCCCCACCCCCAACCAAAAAAAAACTTTAAATTTTCTCACTTAACCTTAAGAAACAAAACTACACCTCTATTATGCTAAGTTTTTATTTTTCTTTTCTCTTCTTACTTTTCTCAATCAATCTTAAATCATAGTTAGAGAATGGACAAATAAAAACTAAAGAAATAAAATTAATTTCGTCGACTTTTCGATCTAAAAATTTTTGGTTAGGATAGATTATGACAAATAAAAAAGATAAATTAATGTAGAATCGCGATATGTAAAAAATAATAGAACAATAATGTTATCAAATTTTGATTTTTTTTTAGGAATACAAATTTTAGAAAAGGAAAGCAATGGATATAAGAATTTTTTATTTGTTAAAAAATAAGAATATGAAAAAAGAAATCTAATTTGGAAAAAAGAAAAGAGAGATGCCATAAACGTTTTCTATTTGCTGATCCACACGCAGGCCTGGTGATTGATTACACACACACACACACACTCTGTCTCTCTCTATATGTCGTTCTTGCTGGTTTTAAGGGTAATCTTATGAAAACTTATTTCGGACCATTGATTTTGTGGTCAAAAATATCAATATGAGAGGTCTGAGCTGGATTTTCTTTAAAGAAAAGTAGATGCTGCAAGAAATCGAATCCTCGTTCTTAAAATGTCAAAAAAAAACAAAGTTGTTGATCATATTGTTAACTATTTTTCTTTTTCCTTTCTTTCTTCATTCCTCCTCCTATGTTTTTCCAATTTAACCTCATTAATATTCTCAATCACATGCGAGTGGCAACTAAATTTACAAGTAATCTCGTTTTTCCAAATTTATTATTCATTAATTTAGGATAAAGTAGAAAATGAAGCAACCAAGTTGGAGATAGTACTGAGTAAAGCAGCCATGGAGGACAAAACCGTTATCCTAACGACACTAAATGCAGCTTGGACAGCACCAAATTCAATATTTGATCTCTTTCTTGAGAGCTTCAAAATTGGAAATGGAACACAATGGCTGTTGAATCACGTTGTAGTTCTGGCTTTGGACCAGAAGGCGTACTCTCACTGCACGGAAGTACACCCACATTGTTATTCAGTTGCCACTGAAGGCGTGGATTTTTCTGGTGAGGCACATTTTATGAGCCAAGATTATTTGAAGATGATGTGGAGGAGGATTGATTTTCTGCACACTGTTCTTAAGATGGGATACAACTTCATTTTCACGGTAATATCTTTTGTCTTTATTTTTACTATTTATTCATTTTACTCTGTTTTTCTAGCAGGAGATGGATGAGACTTAATACATGAAGAGGGAACACAGGAATTTGAACCTAAAACCTCTATTCTTTATATTGGTCGACGTTTGCATCAATATTTAACTCGTTGCTCAATTTTACTGCCAGGATGCCGATGTCATGTGGTTGCGAGATCCATTCTCACATTTGTATTCAGATGCAGATTTTCAAATTGCATGCGATCATTATTGGTACACCTCTACTGACCTGAATAACTCTCCAAATGGAGGATTTAACTACGTGAAATCAAATAACCGAACAATCCAATTTTACAAGTTTTGGTACACATCAAAAGACAGATTTCCTGGTCAACATGATCAAGATGTGCTTAATGGGATCAAGTTTGATCCCTTCATCACTGAGATTGGGCTCAAGATTAGGTTCTTGGACACAGCTTTCTACGGTGGATTTTGTGAGCCAAGTAAAGATCTTAATCTTGTTTGCACTATGCATGCGAATTGTTGTATTGGTCTAGACAATAAAATTCATGATCTTAGGATGTTAATTGAGGATTGGAAAAAATACATGGCATTGCCAAATGAAGAAAAGACTATGACACCACAAACTTGGACGGTTCCAAGAATTTGTGGATGAATTTTAGTTGTTCTTGCAGTGAATTGCAGATTTCTGCGAAAACAAAGTCTGTGAACGTCTTTCATACTGTCTGTTCCCTTTTTACACTCATATTCTGTACTCCGTTTTTTTTTTGGCCCCTTTGCTGAGAATGAACTAAATTTGTAACACATCATTTTAAAACTTCCTTGGGTTATTGTACATTACGACTTAGCTTTCTTGGTTTGAACTCGTGAATTTTTTTTGTTAGATGATTAAAAGGAACTCACAATGGTGGGAGTAACACAATCAACAAACTAATTTACAATTGGTGAGATTTATAACTGAATAATATTATAGCCAGCCCAAAAATGTTGGGAAAAAAGGGGAGTATTTTAGAAACCTTGCCTGATGTTACTGATAATTTTACCTAGTTTTCTCCTAATTTAAAATTTTATACTAACTTCCATTGGCATATTTAATTATCTAAACTAGGGGTGCATTTGATAAAAATAAAGTCTAAAAACTGAAATCTGAAATCTGAAATATTGAATTGTTAAGTAGGGAATGTGATACATTTATCTATATATCACATTAAGTGACAAGTAAATAGTTTATCGCTTATTTTTGGAAGCAAATTTTGTCCAAAAAATTCAGCGCCATTTAATTAATTCAGATGTTCAATTTTTTATTATCAAATGCATTTGAACATATTAAAATCTGAATTCATTAAATTCAAATACTAAATTAGGTTATTAAATAGACTCTAAATAACATTACACCGACGTTGTCTCTATTTAAGATGGAAAAAGAATTTGTACTTTTAAGTTTAAACAAAAAAGATCTTCTTAAACCCATCTCCAATCTTATCTACTCTCTTACTCTCGTTCTTCTCCTTTTTCCCTTTCGCTTCCATTTGCAAAGTTAGAAAGACGAAGAACTAGAGTTAGTGGATGGTTCAATAATGAATTTTAATAACAATGAGTAATACAGAAGTTGATGTAATGACGACGCATTTCTTTGTCAAAGTTCCTTTTATTTTGGCTTACAGCCTATGGGTTTTGGATTGTTGGAACATCTTTTTACGATTTTTTCTATTTTATTTGTCCAATTGACAGTATACATTGATGGAAAACCAAGAGTATTATACATGTTTCAAAGTTGCAGTATTCGTGATGCTACTACAATCTTTAAAATTTACTTAAATTATTTAAAAAATTTTTTTTTATAGTTTTTGAGTCTAAGCCTTAGGCTATGAACAAAATTGAAGTACATGTTTTCAACCAAAAACTTTGAACAATCAGACTACTGTAGACTTTCCCAAAATGAAAAGAAAATTATCGGATGAGAACAATTAGATTTTACATGGCCATATTACTTAAAAAAAATTTTTAATGTTATTTTTCAGAAAATTCTTGAACAAAACCTGTTTGAATTTTACATTTTTCATGAATATTTCTTTTACACATTTTCAATTACTTTTTTATCTCACATACATTACATTCTACAAAAATATTACAGTAATTTTTTTCCGAAAAACACTTGAAAATTTGCAATCCAAACAACCAATTTTCTCACACCTAAAATAATTATTAGATAATACATATACATATACATATATACATAGACACACACACACATATACACACACTTTCAATGTGTATAATTGTGTCATTCATATTTATATATCACCTCCGATCATTATTTCCAATGAAAATGCGGGGTATTAGATTGTTGTAGAAGAGATATTGAGGGCTAATATGTTTCAAAAGAAATCTTTGAGGACTTAGGAGACTGTAATTTCTAAATAGTGTAGGTACAGGAAGGTAAAACAGTAAAACTTCAGCAGCTCCACTTTCCATTTTATGTCTTTCGCCTCAGCCACGTAGGTGGCGGCCTTCTGTAATTTGAGCAACGTGTTCCTCAAAACTCATGAATCATGAAACTGCTTCAGCTCTCTGTCTCTCACGGGGTAATTTCTTACAGGCAGTTTCTCGAACATTTGGTCTGCATTCAAGAATTGGATCATGAGCGTTAAGAAAATCTCCATCAAAGTTCCCGGATTCTTCGTCAATGAGGGGATTCGTTGCATGCCTCAAAACTGCAAGCATTTCGATCGCCCAGCATCATGCATTTACGCAATCACTTGTCTTTTTATTGCCTTATAATTAATCGTTTCCACTGCTTGCTTTTGATTGTAAATTGTGTTTCTGATGTTATTTGTTTGATTTGGAAACAATAAATTTTACTTGGGCTTTTGCAGTTTTACAGAATTCTTTCTCAGCTCAGAAAATTATGTTGGAAAGAATAAGTATTTACACAACAAATTTTAAGTGAAACTATGCTTAATTGTATAATGCTTTTTTCAAGGGGGCTTTGCATCAGTTTCATTTCCGCTGGATATGCCACTGTACATGGTGAAAGGCCATCTGCAGAGTATGCAAAGTGGAGGAAAGAGTCCCTGGAAACTAGAGAGTGAATTTGGACCTGATTGAAGAAAGCCCTGAGGCAGAATACAAGTAGTGTTACTTTTTAACAGGTGTCATGACCACATTGTTACAACTCTGTTGCTTATTTGACAACTCATATATTATCTCATCCTTCCTCTGAAAGAAATGAATCTTTTTCCTTTTACCCGATATCGAATAAGTAAATTTTAGATGTTGCCTTGTTACTGGGAAGCAGCCAAATGTCTTGTATGTTGTGAAAGTGTTTTACCTTTACCTACCAGTGAGGAAGCAAGACAGGAATGAACCATTTTTGTTGATAATTTGCATTATCAGCTGAATAGTGAACTGTTCCTGGTAGTTTTCTGAAAAGGGCTTTTATCAGTCACCATGATGGACACTAGTTGGAGGATCATCTGCTTGTAGGCTTATTGTTCTGTATTAATCGTGACTTCTCCGACCATGAAAGGCATCAATTTTGTAACGCTATGCAAAAACAGCAGAAAGTGCACTGTGGAATTGACTGACACTGCTTAGCTTCTAATAGGAAGAACTATTGCAAAGAGATTGTTATTATTGAAGTACTTTAAAGATGCAGGAAAATCAAACCGGCAATTGAGCCAAAAAAGGTACTTAGACATTCAAGCTAACATGTTATAAACAAAGACAGCCTAACCATATAGCTCATCTTCGGCAGCACCACCAGCAGATGTTGCATAAGCATCAGATCCTAGAGCCGGGCCACTGGACTCAGAGAAGCGAAATTCAGTACCAAATCCTCTAGAATGCTGCAATGTTTGAGCAAATTTCTGATATTTTTTTATGTCAGCATCACTGACACTCCTACGAGCATACTTCATTGATTCTTCAAAGTGACCAGCTGTGATTTCAGAAGCTTCGTCCTTGATGTCTTCTTCCATCGCCTCAGGATTATCTCTCCTCTTCCTCTCCTTCTCGATATCCTTCTCAATGTTCTCTCTGATTGCATATTTGCACGCACGTTGGCATATCTCAGTAATATCAGCACCACTAAAGCCTTCAGTATACTTTGCTAGAGTCCTCAAGTCTACTTGCCTAGAAACAGGCGATTTCCTGAGGCCTGCTTTGAAAATTTGATGTCGAGATTCTTCATCAGGGAGAGGGATGTATATCAATTGATCAAGACGGCCAGGTCTCAAAAGAGCAGGATCAATAATGTCAGGTCTGTTTGTGGCCCCAATAATGAAGACAGTTTTCTTTGCGTTCATCCCATCCATCTCAGTTAGAAGTTGATTTAAAACTCTGTCAGCGGCCCCAGAATCTCCTGCCTGACTTCCTCTCTGGACAGCAATTGAATCCAATTCATCAAAGAAGAGGACACAAGGAGCAGATTGGCGAGCCTTGTCGAATATATCTCTGACATTAGCCTCAGCCTCTCCAAACCACATGGAAAGCAATTCAGGACCCTTGATACTGATGAAGTTAGCTTGACACTCATTTGAGATAGCCTTGGCCAGCAAAGTTTTCCCGCAACCTGGTGGACCATAGAAAAGAACTCCCTTTGATGGTGACATGCCAAACTTCTCAAATTTCTCAGGGTGCTCGACTGGATATTGAACAGTCTCCTGAAGCTCACGCTTCACATTCTCAAGGCCTCCAACATCCTCCCAGTTAATGTTTGGAACTTCAACCAAGGTTTCTCGCAGAGCAGAGGGATTGCTCATCCCGAGCGCAGTCTGGAAGTGCTCGTTGGTGACAGCCATCGAGTTGAGTATCTCGGCATCAATTGATTCATCTTCAAGATCTATTACATCCATCTTTTCCCTGATACACTGGAGTGCTGCCTCAGTGCACAAAGCGGCCAAGTCAGCACCAACGTAGCCACGAGTATTGCTGGAAATCTTTTCCAAATTCACATCTTCAGCCAACTTCATGTTCTTTGTATGAATACGAAGAACCTCAAGCCGCCCAACTTCATCTGGAACACCAATGTCTATTTCCCTATCGAATCTCCCAAACCTTCTAAGGGCAGGATCAATGCTATTTGGACGGTTAGTTGCACCCATAACGATGACATGGGCACGTGACTTGAGCCCATCCATAAGTGTCAAAAGCTGAGAAACAATTCTTTTCTCAACTTCTCCATTCGTCTTTTCCCGCTTGGGAGCAATTGAATCAATCTCATCAATAAATATGATAGACGGGGCATTCTTCTTAGCTTCCTCGAATGCTTTCCTTAGATTGCTTTCACTTTCTCCTGCCAGCTTTGACATGATTTCAGGTCCATTGATACAAAAGAAGAAAGCACCAGTTTCATTAGCTACAGCTCTGGCTATCAAGGTCTTTCCTGATCCTGGAGGACCATAAAGCAGAATGCCTTTTGGAGGCTTGACACCAATTGATTTAAACAGCTGTGGGTGCCTCAGAGGCAACTCCACAAGTTCACGAATTTGAACCATCTGTCTACGGACTCCTCCAACATCATCATAACCAACGTCATCCAGGCGATCTTCATCCTCCCTCTTCACCGGCTCACCCTCGCAAAAGATCTCAGTATCAGGCGCCACAATGCAATACTCAGGAGGGTCAGTTTCGATGACCTTGAATTCAACGCTTCTCATCAATCCTCTTGCAAGAAAAAGATCACCCTTCCTGGCCGGACGATACGTCTCCAAGAAGTACGGTTTTACATAAACATCAAAAAGGTTTCCGGTAATCCCTTCAACAGTGTCATCCATGGGAAGTATGTGCACACGTTTACCATACTTGACATCAGGACATTGATGCGCCGAAACAACATCCCCAAGCCTAACCCTGAGGTTCGACCTGACAACTTTGTTCATCCGAATCTTTGGTTCCTCGCAATTCTCATCTGCGAGGACTATACAGACTGTATCTCTTCTCTTCTTTCCCTTGATCAAGATGGTATCTCCATGGAAAAGATGAAGCTTTTCCATCGTTTCGTGGTTTAAAGCCACAACCGAATTGTCATCGTTGATTGCCTCGTCCACAAGAAGCCTATTCGCGGACTTCTTCTTCTCTAAAATTGCAGTGCTGAAGTCCCTCTTCGTCCCCCTCCGGCAGGAGGATTCATCAATTTGCTTACTCATGGCTATATTATCTTTTGCGAACTTACTGATGTATTGAATAAAACAGAATACAATGGAATAGAATTGAACTGAAGACGGCCGTTTCCTTTTATCTCTTATATATAGGCAGCGGGAAGTTATCCCTTTTCCTGTTGGAAAAGGTTGTCTTGTTTCCTTTCTCTAATCCTTAAACCAACCAACCAACCACGATTCTTGTTTTCCAGTGTCCTTACGGATTACGGTTTTATATCAGTTTCCTATATGGGATTACTTTCCCAACACTATGCCACCATACGATCAGTTCCCAAACCGTCTTCAAGTCGGTGATTTCGTGAAGGGTACAAAGGCTTACATGAAACGGAAACCGTAAAGGAATCATGAGAATTCTAAGAATATCTAAATAGAGATATAACTCGACATATTTGGACTTTACCTTGAACAAAAATATGATTGCAATGGGATGCAGAATCCCTAGGCTTATAAGAAAATATGTTAGCAATTCCTGAAAATTTTAACAAATTCAAGCCATAGTAATATTGTTGTAGTCGGAATTGAAGTAACTTTGAACTAATTGGAGTTGGCAGTGGCTAATTTGAATGAGAAAACATAAATTTATTCCACTCAAGAGGGATATCATCTTCATTACATGCAAGGAGATAGTGATACTTTTTTTTTTATGACGGAAAAATTACAAAGTGATACTCCAAGATTCAAATACCAACGCCCAGAAATACGTATGCCATGCCAAATTTAATGCAATGTTTCTTCTCAGCGCATTGCTGCTAACTGATTCCTCTTCCATAGGAGAGGCTTGTAACCCTTCTTGACTTCGTGAGTTTTACTCCATGGAAATTTGTGCTTAGCCATTGTTCGCTTCTTTGCTGCCACTCCCAGGAAGTCTCCAAAGTTCTGCAGAACCAAATGTCAAAAGATGTAAGATTGTCAGAATAGCCATACAACGATTGAAGTTTAATATGTAAGCAAAAAGATTAATTTGGTGGTACCATACCCTGAGACAAAGGCCATCATCGACATCGCAAATCGGATAGTCACTAGGACAGCAATAATCTGTGCCAGTACAGCAAACAGCATTTTCGTAATCACAGCAACCTTGCATGAAGCAAAAGTGGCGGAATTCAAGCAGACAGCAGCATGTCTCATCTGGTGGACAGTAAGAGTAGTCTCCACAATCACTAGGAGATGGAGAAGGCGGTGGTGGCGGCGGTGGATTTACTGGTGGAGGTGGTGGAACAGCAGGCGAGGGATAAGGAGATGGAGAAGAAGAGGATTCTTTGGTTGGATAAGAAGCCATTGCATCGATTGCACAAACACCGTTTTTCAACTTAGTGTTTCTTCTTATATAGGCATATCCCTCCATTCCCCAATAGGTACCCCATGAATTCTTTATGATCCAATAGTCCTCACCACCTTGAGAACCATAACCAACTATTAGAACTGCATGATCTATATCATCTGGATTGTCTGAGCAGTCTCCATCATATATCCCCTATGATAACAAGAACATGATATTTTTCAGCATCGGGAAATACTAAGAATTTTTCACTAAATATTGTGCACGTATGAATGGATTTGACTAATGGAAGTACCCCGGTATATAGCTGAAAATCTATTGCAGAACCATCTATGCCCACACTAATAGGTTGCTGGACGACAGCACAAAGCAGGGCACTCTCTTCGTCTGCCACATCTTTGTAGCCATCAATTGTTACAATCTTGCGTTCCTCCTAATCAAGAATAACCAGTTTCATAGTAAGCAAGCATTGACGGTAGATAATCTAACAAAGATACAGAAACAAGGATAAATGAACAATTACTGAACTCTTAAGTTTGATAACCAGTGACAGATTGGCAAGAGAGAGACAGCATACCTTAGTGATGTTGCAGGTGCCATCTATGCCAGTGTATGGATAATCAGATTCAGTATCAATCCCTCCATTGCTGATCACCCACTCAAAAGCATAGTCCATATATCCACCTTCACAGCCATCATTGGTTGAATCACAGTCCACGAGTTCTTGCTCTGACAGGCTAATGAGGTCTCCTGTGACTAGTGCATTTATTCCTTCTATGGCTCCAGTCGTAGAAAATGACCAACAACTTCCTGTACACAACAGGGATGCGTTTACTTTCCATATCTCCGAGCATTAGTGGAGGAATATTCAGATTTCAATACAACTGATGCCAAAACAGGGTTGAAAATAGTTTGCTTTGTAATCGATTATCATCAGCATGTGGCTAGTTTCTAATAATTACTTGAGAACAAGATAAGTTAGTAGTAATTTTGGTTACTAGTAATAATTTTCGATTATCATCAAGTTCCACAGGTTCATTCTTTCTGCAGTTGCCTCATGGATTGAAAAGACACCAATTTTGTCCATTAACATCACAAAAATTTGGTCATTAAGTAGTAAAGAGGGAAGCAAATGAGAGCACGTTTAATTTAGTTTAGTCAGAGGTGGCTGAAGCTGTAGCTGCAAGAGAAACGGTATATCTTCCAAATAAAGTGTGGAAGGTGATGCCATCTCAATCATTCATCACTTGCAGAACCAGATGGAAGACTTCTCAATAATTGGCCGCCCAATTATAGAGGAATAGAAGGAGATCAATGGAGATTGTAAACATATTATTCATGTTCACTGTGTCAGGAGGCTGGAAAACCAATAGTAAGCCAGAATCCTTTTGGAACTCTCCCCCATACATTGTCACTGGACAATTTCCAGCAATTTGATTAACAAAATTTAAGTGTCTGACTATCAAAACTGGAATTGCTTGACAGAAGAGATTATGGTGTCTTTAGATTATGATTCTGACTACTTGTATTTATGTCACGTACATCAAATTGTCTTCTAATTGTAGAGAGTACAAGCCAAGTCTGTAACAAAATATCTCTAGCAATTGGAAAGTATACAAAAAAAAATTCTATCTCCAGTTGTGAAACTTACTTCTCACCAACTATTTGTGTCTTACTTGTTGCAGATTTGGCTTTATAATTTAATGAAATTAATCTGCCTTTTGCTATCGGACAACAAAAAGGACAAGAATACAGAGGGAGACAGCAAATCCATACCTAATATTGCACATTGTCAATATTAACAAAAGTCAATTTCCATCTTTATTTGTGCAACTGCTTTTATTTGCGAGCTTCACGGAATCTTAGTTATCGATATGGGTTATTCTTAAATCATTCATCCACTCATAATTGTAAGTACTTGCTCAAGGAATTAATTGGCAATGAGATACTATAACTTAGACAAATATTATTAACAATTTGGTGAAAAAAAAAGGTATGGAAAACAATTTTCACAAAGGAAAATTCAGCACTATTTCCTGGATTATGAGCTGCCTACTACTCTTTAGCTTAAAAGTCTTGCCATTTACTGCTGTAAAGTGTCAACCAAGTATTCACCAAAATGAAAATTATTACCCCCATAAAGAGTCCTAGTTTCCATACATAGGTATTCCGTCCAATCATGCTAGATCCATCCTGTGATAGCAACAGCAACAGGACTTCTTTGAATTCAGCAAGAAAACAAATTCCACAAAATTACAGGGGTGAAATTTGACCTCAAATCTTCAAGACTACCATCAATTATCATTAGTCCTGACTAGTTTTGGGTAACAAATTTGACTAACTTTGTACTATCAAGAGAAATAAATGAACCAAATGACTTTGACCAAAGGTATAAAGAAACTTACCACACCCTCCCTGGTCCTTAACGCCAGTCACAACCCCATGCTTCCTCCAGTCCAAAGATGTAGGAGCTTCGCAGGAGGCTGCCTTGGACTTTCTCAAAGCAATATTAAACTCACCTCTTTGATCTGTTATCCTCCTCTTCCCATCCTTGATCTTTGAAATATACACCTTCTTGAACTCCTCATTACTCATATCAGCAAATTTGTTCAACCCCACAACATGCCCTGAGTTCGATTGCCTCATTGAGTTCTTCTCCACTATATACTTCAAATTTTTTCTGAAATTCTGGAACCTCTTCTCTGCCTCCTGTACATGTTTGTACACTTTTCCATGCTTTTCCTTCCATTCTTGGAAGATCCCAGCGACCCTTTCCTCTGAAAGAAACTCTTCATCATTTTTGCCTATAATTGAGTATTGATCATTAAGAAGACTAGAGCTCAAGGTTGTAAACGTGACCAAAATCAAGAAAAGAACTAGCAAAAGAAGGGTCCTCATTGTTGTCATTTGCATTATCCCTATCCATGATTTCCGATATTTATAGTCCATTATTGTGCAAGGATGAAGTAATATACTTCACCAACCAGTCAGAAATATTAAACTCCACAAGTCCGCTCTGCTCGTGCATGTGTGTTTGTTGAAACCCCAATTCAAGCGTATAGTTTCCTTTTCTGGTGGGATGATTGTCTTGATAATCTTATTAAAGAAGAAATAATTTTTGCTTGTATGTTCATAGCCTTTCAAATAGTAGACAGATAACCCAAAAATCATAACTCTTCAGAAGAAAAAATTCTTTGAACCATGGCTTAATATTAATATTATTTTTTATCTTTTGCCCCCAGAAATATACACTATACAGATTAGTTCCAATTCCATAAATCTGTCAAAAAATCTTTTGCCCCACCTTTGGTTTGTTCAGATATAACATTTTTTTAAAATATTATTTGACTTATATTATAAACACATTTTTCAATCAACGTTTTATATTATCAATAATATTTTTATTGAGTATACATCATATTACTAAAAGTATTATCGTATTATTTTAGATAATTATTTTCAAATAATCTCCTGACCAAACAGCATAGGGCTAGAATATCATAGTAACGATAGCTCCCTTATGGGGCATACCTACAAACCGAACGAATTAAAACTGGTTGGTTGCAAGTCCACGGCGACCGTTTGTTCCATAATCCCATATCAATGTGAACAACTTTCTCATCACCTTTGACCATAGAGAGTTTTGCTAGTTGAGAGAGCCTGCGGGCCTTTTTATTCTTCCTACCCCAACTAAGAACCACTTTATGTAAAATCGGAAAATTTTTGGGATCACATTTGAGAAGACCAGGTCTTCAAAAATTTAATAGTTCAGATCATGCCATATCATTTCATTAAGTGATGTGGCACAATCTGAACCGTTAAATTTTTTAATACCTGGTCTACCCGAATTATGGCCTAACTTTTGTACTGAGTTTTTCAACTTTTCATACACTGCGGGATGAGGATGAAGGCACTCTGAAAAGAATGGATTCTTGATGTTTCAGCAGAATGGAATAAATTTCTGAATGGAAAAGACCATTAATTTTGAAAATCAGTCTAGCTTTGAATGATCTTTCGGGAATGGTATGATACTGGATCGTGTTATATTCAACTAGTGCTACATCATAACATCTTACTTTTAACCATTGGTTGGATTTCATAATTTTCATTGTATGTGATGTGTACTAAATGACTAAATTCATTGGCAAATTGTCTTGAACCTTTGACACTAATTTACTATTGTTAGACTTGTCTGGGAATGAGTTAACTGGATTTCTTCCGAGCTCATTCGACAATTTGCAGAAGCTTCAACGATTATCTTTGAGCCACAATACAAAGAGAATGGGAGTGCCCTTCCCCATCAGTCTCTGTAAATTACAGAAACTTGGGAATCATGGAGTTGAGCAGCAATTACGGGGTTCAGTTCCAAATTGCTTAGGCAATGTCACGTCCCCACGAGAGATTTATCTAGATTCCAATGCATTGTCTTCCAATATACCTACAAGCTCGTGGAAACTGAAAGATCTCTTTGTCCTTAACCTTTCCTCAAATTCCTTGCATGGTTTTGTACCTCCAGATATTGGAAATCTCAAAGGTACTGCTGTTCTAGATTTATCAGTCAATCAGTTGTCAAATAATATTCCAGATTCAATTGGAGATTTACAAAACTTGTTCAATCTTTCTTTGGCACATAATCAGCTGACAGGACCTATTCCCAAGTCAGTTGGTAAAGTGTTACGCTTAGAACTTTTAGATCTATCTCATAACAATCTCTCCGGTTTGATTCCCAGAGAAATTTCCAAAATGACGATGAATTTTAAAAAATCTCTGCAAAGGGACCGTTTTGAGTATAGAATTCCGTCCAAGGATCTTCGCATTCAGCAAATTAAGATAAAAATTTTGTGGTGCACAAAGGTTGGATCTTCCACCATGTCATACAATTACAAATCACAAGTCAAGTAAAAGAAAAGTACTTCAACTTGTATTCATTGTCTTGGGGTTGTCTCAATAACTATTGCCATATAAAACTGTATAATATTATTTTCTTCTTTTCTTTTCTTTTTTCTGTAGTCCTACTAATAACTAAAAAAATTAAGATAAAAGCCAAAAAATCAAGAATACAATTTTATAATCTTGGATCCTAGGAAGAATTCTAAACAAGGGGTCTGAGTTCAAAACCTTTCATTTAAAAAAAAAAACTTGAGCGCTGTAGACCGAATCTATCATCCACCTCCATCTTGGACACGTCATCTGGAATATTCCCTGCTTCTGCGGCCCATTTCATTATCAGTTCACCTAAAAAATACGATAAACAAAAACATAGCAATAATTAAAAAATAAGAAGTGAATCAATTTTTAATGTGAGATTCCGCAGGATCATCATTTTCCTTTGGCTAAATGCATCAATTTTTTTTGCCAAATGCCCAACCCAAGATTTTGTAAGCAAGCTAAATGTTGATCACTAATATCTGCAAAATCTCTACCAACATATTCAATCAACCCAAAAAAAAAAAAACTAAATGAAAAGGTAACTTTGACTTGCGTTAATTAATTCTTACGAGATCTAATTAAAACAAGCACAAAAAACCCAAAAAAAAAAAAAGAAAAAGAAAACACTGGCATCCAAATGACTAGAAAAAGTCCAGCCAACAAAATAGAAAAGGAGAAATAGGAAAATTCAAAAGCTTGAAGAGTCATGCAGCTGGAGGAACTTGAACTTTCCGTGCCATTTTCTCACTGATTTTAGCCAAAGACCTCAGGTTACAGGCAACTATAGTGTCAGCAAACAAGCACGTATCCATCTCACTACTGTCCGGCGGAATATCCACAACGTAAGATTCAATCACCACCGTCTGATCACTCCTTCCGCCATCATCCTCATGCAACGTAGTTGTGGACTGATAATTCACAAGCCTGTGATCGCCGCCAATTATGCTGAACTCCATAACATGCAAGTCATCATCCAGTTTATCTAGTCTTTCCCTGCTTGTTTCAGCCGGCAAACCTGACACGACCATGACCTCCCGGACGCTTCCGATGCCGCCGTCACCGGCTATCATGGTGCAGTTCTTGATGAACCGCTTGTAGGCTTGTGGGTTGTCGAATTGACGGACCAAAGACCAGACCAGAGAAAGCGGTGCGTCTATTTCTTGGACTAGGCTTGAAGTGCACTGGTTTGGGAAGAGATCATCGTGGGCGTGATATTGGTTCATCATCTTTAGTAGTGCTTTGGAGTTTTGGTTACTTTCTTGATGACTTGGAAAGGGGTTGTGATGCATTATTGATTTGGAGGTCTAATTTCAAATTTTATTTCTTGGGGCGTGACATGAACTTTTGGGGCAGCCGAGACCAAATTTATATAGGGGACATGAATGATGGGTAGCTATGTAAAAATAGAAATTGTAGTGTCGTATTCTTTTTTTCTCATGATTCAAACTAAAGTATCAAACGGATCGAACTTATCCTTCGCAACGAAGCTAATTAAAATGTTAAGATAAAAATTATTTGTTAACCACAAAAGGAGCTATGTATAGATTATAAGGGTTATGTGAAAAAGTATGAAACTATAGGGATACAATTATATATATATATATATATATTGGCCATTTCAGATAATTTTAGCTTCTAAACTAGCTTCTTTTTTTTTTTTTTTGCACTTTAGACAATTCCATTATAAAGAACATTTTCCGTTGCTTTGAATACTTTAGTCCAAACCAAAAACAGACATAACGGGATAGAGAGGGGGCGTCGCCCTAAGTTTTACAAAATATGTTCTTGTCCAATAATTGTTTGAAAGTTTTCAATAATATTCTTTATAAATAAAATTTTTACCTCCTTGAAAATTTAAAAAATATTTAAGTTAACCATAGAGTACGTATATGAAATTCGGCTCCTCAAAGTATAACTTTTAAAATTAGCGAAGGTTATAAAGAAAAGCATTAAATCACAAGACGATAAAGCATAATTTATCTAAAAATGAATGATGTATAACTTTTTTCTAATGGATTATGAGGGAGTCCGTTAAAGGCCAGACTCCATATAGATCATATTGTTCATGTTCTCGTACTAGTACCTACTTGACTTTCAGATCAGATCAAAATATAAGGTTTTTGTTCTCAAATTTTACTACTGGGCGTCTTGATGATCACCAGCATAATTAAGGAACATGAACATACAACTTGCAATTTAGAAGAATTGATCGCCTAAAAAACTTCGCCATTGTCAAGAAAAAAAATTAAGAAAAAAAGAAGAAAGAAACAAAGTCCTATTTTGGAATTATGTACCTTTGAGTATCGACCACAAAAGTTGATAATATTTAATGTATTGTGCAACAAGACAAAAATATGCTAAAGGAAGTGATTCTGAACTTGAATTTGTGGCTATCTTTGGAGGTTTGTTATTTTTTTATTAGTAACAATTTTTTTGGCTTTTTTCAGCTGGGCTTTATTGGCTTTAGTGCTTTGTTCTGTTCATGAATCTCCATATCAAACGTCTTTGGCTTGTGCTTTTGGACAAACTCTTGATAGCAAAAAGCCTAGCTTGAAGGCGGGGAAATTTGTCGGAATGTTTTCCCATTTTAGTTGATGACGTATAAGCTGTTATGTGTGGAAATTGTTGAATTTGATGCACTAAATAATTGACAAAGTTTATTTCGTATACGAAACCTAATGGCATATGGTAATAATTGTGGGGGTAAATTACCTAGATAGTTATTAAACTTTTTGAATAGTAGAGTTTTAATCATTTAACTTTTAAAAATATGTATTTATCCACTAAACTATCAAAAGTATAATTTTTGAGTTGTTCCGTCTATTTTCATCATTAAGTCTATTAAATCTAACGGCCGCACAAGTCACTTGACATGACCAAATCTGACAGATTTAATGATAGAAACGGATGAAATATGTTACAATTTATACTTTTGATAGTTTAGTGAATAAATACACACTCTTAAAAGTTGAGTGATTAAAACTATACTATTCGAAAAGTTCGATAGCTATTCGGGTAATTTGCTCTAATATTGCACTGGACTAAAATGCTTTTCTTCTTCAACCCTTTTTTTGCTGTTCATGAACCTAAAACGCCACAACTCTTGCTGTCCAAATACAACAGCAAGTACATATATAAATTTCAGTTCATAGAAGTGAAGTAAGGATATAGCTGGCATCTTTTTTAAAACTTTTAGGCTAGGATTGTATTTTACTTTTTCAGTAAACAAAGACCATAAACCAATTAATCCAAAAAAAAAATAGAAATTTGATCACGCAAAAGAAATTCAACTTTATGTTGTTTTCTCAAATGAACTCTAGTGATTTTTTTTTTTTTTTGTTATCATAACGTGCACAACTGCAATATTACCTCTTTGGACTGCAGGCTACCATTTGAGAATCAAATGTTTGGTACAAAGATGAAAATCTTGTCTATATATTTAAGCTTTTGCATAACTTTTTTCTCATAATGTGTTGTTTCTTTTGTTGAATTTTACCAAAGGTGCAACTATAATATACAATTGTAAGCATGATTCTTGGTATGTACACAATATACATACTTGTGAATTGTACAAACTTAAACTCTTTATACGGTCTCATCGACGAATATCATTTTTTACCTCTTAGATATTTATTAGTGAATTATTATTAGTTTTCGACATCGCCAAATTCAACCAGAAACTTAACTAGCATAACAAGCTCACGAATGTGGATATTTATGTTACCAAATTTCTAATTCCCAATATAGAGACGCTCAAATAATGACTCTCCCGTGCATATCAGATCAGAGTAATGCTTCTTAGTTTTAAAAGATTCAGAGAATACAGTAGTTCACCTGTTTGGTTTGAAAGGTGGGTTCTTTGTTCCTTCGGTTCTCATACAAAGCTAGTTGAACTTCTCCTCCTCCTATGTTGTAAGCCACCAAACAAAACAAAAGAAACAGAAGGGTAGCGGTTCTGCCTTAGTTAACGTGGCGAATAGAAGCAGTCACCTTTAGGACCCCAAGTAAAGGAAACCTGTGACTGGTGTGGATCCTACATTTGGCTTTTTTTCTCCTAAGATCCTCGTTTGGTTGTCGTTTCTTTTTCGAAGTTAGGGATAATTTGGAAAACTTCACCTGACATTCCTCAAGGTATCAAGCACTGTTAAGGATTTTAAAATCTCAACTTTGACGAGATTAGATTTTTTTTTATCATGGGACACAAATTGATAACTATCATGCTTTCAACCATAAAGCCTCAAAACACCAAAAAAAAGGAAAAAAAAATAGCCTTACTTCCATGTTAAGAAAACCAAATTAAATACTCTTGTCATACTATAAAAACTACAAATTAACTTTTTCTTTTATCCCTTGATACAATCCCCACTAATTTTGTTTCTGCTATTTCAATTCAAATAATGTCAATTCCCACTAATTAAGCAGAGAAAGCGTTTAAATGAAATATCTCTACAATAACAAAGCAAGAGCAGGTGATTTAGTGTAAACAATCTGTTATCACTTTTTAAAATTCTTTTTTTTTTACTTTTCAAACAACTTCTCACCACTAATCCCTTCAACTCAACCACTAACATCACAGAGCCAATAAAATATATATTTATTACTTAAACATAACTGCTTATGGATAGTTGTTTGATTTAACATTTTTGTTTGATTTTTTTGAATTAGCTTTTTATTTACTATTTCTAGATTTTGTTGTCAAATAATAAATCTACATTCATTATTTTACTTGACAAATTTTTTATCACCTCCATACACATTGAATGTCCATCAATCACTAGTAGACAATAAAATATGAGTATGCATATAAATGCTTGGATACAAAATTAGGTCATGTTTGGATTGCATTTTTCTGGATTTTTTGTAGAAAAATTACTATAGCGATTTGATATATGTGAAATAAAAAGATGATTGGAAAATGTATTCACGAAAAACGTAGCAATTTTTCTTTAGAAAATTACTTTCCAAACAAGGCCTTAGATTGTTCACCTGTTAGAAAAATATCGTGCACATCTTCCGGTCTGTTAGGCATTCGGTGTCTTAGAAATATAAAACTTTGATAAAGCACCATCATTTACAGTGACACTGTAAAAACGTCACAAGTTATACTAATAGGGAATTTTGAAAATTAAGGTATTTTGAATAAAATATCAATATATTTTTTTAAAAATAATATAATAAAATTTTGGTTAAATGTCAAAAAAAATACTCCATCCAAATTCCAAGCATGCCCTTTAAACTATACAAAAGCGAAGGCCGAGTGGCCCAAGTGGGCAAGTGGAGGCTTCCTCCACGTGGCTAAAAGGGCGGAGATATTTATAAAAGGGTCCGCGATGTTCCTAAGCAAGGATCGTCATATTTCTTGTCCATACCCCTAATTTGGCTGCGCGGCTCTTTAATAAAGGCCAAGATCACGTGGATCCACAAATAAGATCACGTGAGATCACGCGGTTGCATTTGGTGTTTCTAAGGGAAGGATTGGAATATCGTATATGTACTTTGTGTTTTTGCCCAAATTTCTCTTTACATCACATTTTCACTTTTTTTTTTTATTTGTGAGGTTAGGAGAGGGGTTTGGGTTTGGTTCATTCTTCTATTTTTTCATTTTCAATTTCATTTTAAAAAATTTGTTTGTCGTCTTTTTTTTTCTATTTTTTTCTTTTAGATTAGATTAGATTACCAAATGCACTAATTATGCAGATTTAGATTAACTCAACACAATTATGGTGAAAGGCCTCAATGGGTAAATGTCCGAGGCTTAATTTAAACTAAGAAAAATCATTCAAAATGTCTTTCACATTTTGCCAAATGAATTTTTTCATCATTCACTTTTAAAATAATAACTTTTCATTTTTTACAAAATCAAGTTGGTAAATTTTGGTTCTAATTTATGTGTTTGACCAAAATTTACCTTGAATTTATTACGTGACCCGCACATGATCTTTTTTTGGGTAAAAAGGTTAAATCCCATTTGTAGTTAAACAAATGGTCCTATTCATATTCATTTTGTCCCTAAAAAGTAAGATCTAATCCGAATCATATTCATTTTTTCCTATAAAAAAAGTGGAATCTAATTCAATCTATATTCATTTTTGCCATTAAAAAAAGTAAGATTTGATCTTTTTTATACATAAAAAATAATTGCATGTGGGTCACATAGTGATTTCAAACTAAATAGTGATAGAAAACTTAAATTGAGACTAAATTTTGCTCATTTAAATATGTAAGGGATGTAAAGTTAACATTTTAAAAATAAATAATAAAAAATTTCATTTGATAAAATATAAAAAATGTTTTGAATGATTTCCATTTAAACTAAGGGTACGTTTGATAAAACTGAAGTTTGAAAATTGAAATCTGAAATCTGAAAATCTGAATCCATTAAATTATTGAATTGTTAAGTATTAAATCTAATACATTTGAGTATATTTCACATTCAATAATAAGTGAATAGTTTATCGCCTATTTTTTGGAACAAGTTTTGTCTAAAAAATTCAATGCTACTTAATTAACTCAGATGTTCAGTTTTAATTATTAAACTGTTAAGATTTAAATCCATTAAATTTAAGTATTAAATTAAGTTATCAAACAACACCTAGCTCTTCAACGCCTTCACTGATGTATTTGTAGTTCGCTGACTGGATATCGGGTAAATAATATGGAGAATGCCCGTACTAAAGTATTAACAGAAAAACTTTTTTTCTTTTTTGTATTGCCATTTGTCGTAGTCCTCCTTTTAGCAATCAACCTCTATCCTCCCATTGAGAAATAGTAAACATTAGAGTCGGTCTTGAACCATCATGTTACTTCTTTAGGCGGAGCCTCGAGGAATGATTTAGAATCTGAAAGGTAATTTAATCTGAAAGGAATGATTATGCTTAAAGCATATGAGCTAATCCTATTAATAAACAGAATCCGTTGGAATCTTCATTCCTCCATCATATTGTTTGCCCCAAAGCTACACAGTACACTACAATGTCCTAAATCTACCTCGTGGTGAGTTAAGGTAAACTTCAAGTTTGAGTATCACATTTGATCAACAAGGTACAGTATTGTCAAATAGGTTTGTTTGGATGGTGAGTTTTAGATCAACTCTAGGAAGACACTATTTTGTTACAATTTACCGTAACTTGTTATAACACCTTAAATTTTATAAAAATTTCAAAAAAACCCCAAATATCCAAAAAAAAAAATGCACATGTTTCCCCTTCCACAAGAATTTTTTGGTATTTTGGACAAATATAAATTTTTCTAAGATGATTACAATAAGTTACGATACAGTTTTAGACAAATTTCAAAAAAACACACCTCAAATAGACCTTAAAGTATATATGATATAGAAATTAATCTTGTTTTTTTAATTTCTCCGAGTTTAAAATTCTTTCTATGTGATATGCAAAGGTGATTACTACATTAAGGGTTTTCAAAAAATTAATGTTGTGTTTTGCTTCATGATTTTATTGGGTTTTATTAAGACATTTTGTTCTTGCTAGGCATAATTGGGTAACTAAAAAAGAATCACCGATGTTGCCCCATAATTAAGGGAGAGCTGTTAGAGTTTATCCCATTGCCAAAAGATTGAAATCTTGGTCCTAGTTGTGGCTTCCTCATTCAAATACTATAATGTATTAGTAGTGTGATCTATAAGAGTTTTAAACCATTCCAAGTTTAGTTCTAATATCTCAATCTTGCGAGTTTAAGAAGATTAAAATTAATACATAGATAACAATAGTAAAGAGAAGAAAGTAGGGCACCCTGTCAAGAAAGAAAGAAAGAAAAAAGGGCAATATAAAGAAAATGGCCAAATAGAAAAAGGGCAAAAAAAATAAAAAAATAAAAAAATATATAAAAAGGGCACCCTTGTCTTAAAACATAAAGTGGGGAGGCAAAGTGTCTATTTGTTGAGTTAAGGGCTGTAAAGTGCAACTGGTAATAAAATTCAGGGGTTTAATCCTAATATAAACGGTAGCGTTAACCAACAGGGCAAATAAATAAATAGCAAGACTGAACAATTCGAAGAGCAGAACAGGTGAAAGCCCAAAAGGAATTTTGAGTTTTGACTAAAGGGATTTTGACTTGGGAAGCGGGATCCCATATTCCGTGCATCTTGCAAGTTGCAAGGACAACTGAGAACCAATCAAAACTGAATCATCACTTTCCACGTTTGACAACGCCAACTGAACCCAATTTTGTTTGTAAGTACTCTTATTAGTTACCAATTACCATTGCTACTCTCTTCACTTCTCCTCCAACACCACCTTCCCATACATATTGCAGTTATTACATGCAGAGAATGACAAGATCAAAGAGTCAGATGCCTCGGATTCAAACGTTTGTGATTCGAAGAACCCTTTAAAGGATCAAGAATCTGGTACTTACACTTAATTTGTAATGTCTTGGTTTTTTCCCTCCGTCAATATTTGAACAAGCAGGAGATTTCGTGTTCTTGCTTATCATTTTTGGAATCCCAGAATTTGGTTTGGCTGTTTCTTGTTCAATGTACATGCCACATTATTCTTTTGCAACCACACATTCAACAATACCCAATAAAGGAAAAGAAGAAATTGATTGACCATTGATGTAAAATCTTATCTATGTTTTTCAGGTGAATGTAGTCAATCTTGATTTATTGGAGGATAGAACCTTGATCCTCTATTACCTATTCTTCGTGTAATCGTACTGAATCTTTGTCTTTGTTAATGAAGATTTTGGATCATTGAATTTCTGCTTCTATTTCTCTCTCTCTAAGGCCTTTTTAATTCAGTTTTAGTAATGGTTATTGAGCCTTTATATAGATGCAGAGAACATTGGATTGATTGGGCAGAATATCTTTTAATCCATAAGTAGATGAAATTATCATTCCAAAGTCATGAATCTTGCAAGTTCTCGATAAATTAGGAGCAACTGCATTTGTTGCTGATGCAAAGATGTTATGATGTTATTTTTATAAGGTTGGTCAATCTGCTATTTTGAAGACTCTGTCATTCAAGACAACAGTTTTAAGTTTTCAAGCAATTCTTGAAGCACAGATAGCTAGGAAGCAAGGAAAAACACAATTTCTGATGAATAGCCACTTCCTAGTAATTAATGATATAAGTAGGATAAGTTTTAGATGTCGATAGGATCTTTCATGATTTAATTTCTTTTCATATTTAGGGGGCTTGTTTACAGAAGGATTCTATGCCCATTGGTCAATGTAATTAGGACATTCTTTATCTTCCATGTAGAATTCAATTCTCTGCCACAATGTTGCGAGTATGGCCACCATATTGCTGATTCTTCAATCCTTGGTATGGAGTGCACCTTAGATACTGTTCTGTCTTGTCCTACATCTTGGACCTATTATCACATAGTTTCTTTGATTACGAGCTCATTTATTATGCACAATCTTTCTTATTTGCTGATTTACTGGGCATTGCAAATCTTATTTAGAAAAAGAGGTTACTTGTTTGAACCTACTAAATAACATCTTTTCATTTCTGGATTCTCTCCATATTCTAGCCATTTTTTTTAGTTTCATACAGTTTCTGTGGTTCAGTCAATTTAGTAATTCTTGTGAACCCTGTTTCAGAGCCACCTCAGGTTGGTCCAAAATCATCTTGAAGCTTCTATGACCTGGTACAGAAATAGGAGGAGAGATGCCTATATGGCACGCTGCCATTGAACATCTCTCAGAGGCTTCCACATCTTATGGAAAAGGTGCACCTGAATTCTCTTGTCTCTCCAGAAGTAACTTCAAATATTAGGGGATCACCAACAATGCTTGAGCTAGAAGGTGCAATTCAGCGAGAATCACAGTCTTTATGGGCCACTGGAAAGCTTGCTGAACCAATACCTGATGGTTTCTACTTTATCACTCCGGTAATGTAGTTTATCCAACAATTCAGAATTTCCATAGCATGTGGTAGTTGTTCATAATTTTGGAATATCAGTAGTGACCTTTATTTTGCCAAAAATATTGATAATTGCTTGCAGATGTGATTGTGCTTTCCCTACATGTATCACATAATAGACTCTGTAAGGAGCTATTGTGGTAACAGACATAGTACCTTTTTTTTTCTTTTTTTTTTGTATCTGGTTGTTGTGAAGATTTATTTTATTTTTTAAATTGTCATCGTTGGATTTTTGTTCTCCAAAATGTCCTGTTTTCCTCTTCCCCTCCCCCCTTTTCTGCTCGTTTCATTACTCTTTCCCTGTTCCTCTCCCCCCCTCCCCCTTCTCTCTCCCGTTTCTTTATTCTTTTTACCCGCATCTTCTTTCCTTTTAAGTCTCTTGTGGCTAAGCACATTGTTATGCTGTCTAACTATTTACATCTGATGGCACATCTTATTCTTTGTGCCCACATTTTTTTGTCTTTTCAGTCTATTGTGGCTAATCACATTGTTATACTGTATAAATATTTACCTTTGACAGCACTATCTCCCTATATGTTACATTTTTATAAGAAATAAGTGAATAGATGAAAGAATCTTTTGCAGCTTTGCAATTTTTTCTATTATTTTGTCAAGATAACATTGATAAAGAATTCCTTGCAAATGGATAGTAATCTGCCTTTGAATTTCGACCATCCTAACAATACACTTGTTGCGTTTTGTAGGAAAGAAGATTCACAGAGTTTTATGATTCTATTCCCTCTTTAGGTGAACTTCAGTATTTGGATTCTAAAGGTTTCGCGCCCAACGTTATTCTAGTTGATACAAATAAAGATAAGAAGCTTTCAATGATGAAGCAGCTAGCTCTCACATTGGTAAAAGGACTGAGTTCAAGTCCAACTGCTATGATAAAAAGATTGCAGGACTGGTATGTCTTCATTATGCAAGTTTTCACTTGATCATTTATTCATTTGCTGCTTCAGGCTATTTAGCAACTGATAGGCTTTTGTAACATCTTAGCTTCTTCTTCTTCTTCCTTTTTTGTTTAATTTCTAATTGAATTGATATGACAAAAGGGCATATTTGGTCTTGGTTGTGGTCATCTAAAATTGGAACACAGCAGCATATGCATTTCAAAATGCTGAATAAACTGAGATGTATGACTAACTGCAAAGACTGAACAAGAAAGCTAATAGAAAAAGGTCAATTGACAACATATGTACGGAATGAAACCCAATAAAGAAGAAAAGCATAGGCAACACTAACTATTCAATTTCGGACATAATATAATTGAAACATGTGGAGGTTCTTTCACACGTAGGCTTTTCATGGTACTGAAACGGAGGACTGATTTTATGGTTTTATGCTAAACTTAGCACCTAAAAAAAGTATTAGTACAAGTTGAAGTCGAACTTAAGACAACAATTTTAAAATATCAAGAAAAGGATACTTAACTTCATAAAGCATAGTGGTTAGCCAAAAATGGTGTTAATGGTTGTTTGTTTGTTAATTTTGGTATCTGAGGAGATTTTAACATATATAGGTTTTCGATTTTTATAAATCCCCAAATTCGGAACCACATAATGCAAAAGGCGGCCTTGAGGAAGTCTGTCGCCAATTGGAGAATCATGGAATTCAAATGTTGTGCCAAATAAAGCATGGTTCGTGCCAATCCAGGGCAATCTTGTTCAAAGTTCTGGCTGATTCTGTAGGTATAGATAGTAAACTCGTGGTGGTAAGTTTCTCCCATTGTGTATAAATTCCACAGGTGCTTTTAGTGCTATGTTGCCTGAAATCTTTTCTTGGTTGACATTAGACGACAATAAGACATGACATTGCCCCCCCCCTGACGCCCTTCTCTTCTTTTTTGTTTTAGTCATTGTCTTCCTTCTCCCTGTGATTAGGGTTTACCAAGGGAAGGAGTAATGGAGCGAACAGACTCATATAAGCACATGTCTGTCACAGTGTTTCTGGATTCTGTGGAATTTCTGGTAGATCTTGTACGTGTTCCTGGTAAACTGACACCTTGTACATCAGAAGCTATCTTTTTCTCTCATATGATTGCTTCCCGTGAAAGTGAATCAGCTTTAAATTCATATGATTCACCTATGGAACCATGCAGTCCAATTTGTGGCTACACAGGACAAGTAGACCTTGAATGGTAAGAGCATAAAGTTTAGCCTTTGTTTTTTTTTTTTTGGTTGAGGATTGAAATGCAAAGAACTTTTGTTTGTTTTTGCCTACTATGTGTTAGATTTCAGTTCAAGTATGTCAAATTTCATGTTTTGTTTCCTTTGTCACATGCTTTTCAGCACTGAACTTGAAGAATTTCTTCAGCCCTCATATCGGAGTAAGCTGGAAGCATCTACAAGTTTTTCTGGGCCTTCTATGAGGGGTGTACTAGCACAATCAAAGGCTATAGCTGAGCGAAGGTTGAAGTAGTCCTTTATTACCTTGTGAAATTAAAAGCAGATGATAATATGTTCTTGGTAATTGGTCTGTAGTATTTGATGTAAAAGTTATTTTTTATTGTTCATCAAAAATGTATTTAGTATGCCATTTGAAGACCTTAATGTGCTTATAATGTTCTTTCTGGTGCTGTTGTCAGCTTGTCACATAGCGATCCAAATGTGACAAATTCATTTTGGTGGTTGAACCAGAAGAATATGATTGTTGAACCGAATACAGCAACTTCAAGGTTCTCAAGTAACCATACGCAGACTTGTTTACAAATAGATGATTGAGAAATTATTATGTGGCTTACTTTATGTGGAACCAATTTATACTTGTTTATAGTTTCAGCTTTTCTTTCTATGCTTTATAAACTTTTGATGTGTTTCTTATATGATATTATGGTAAAATTGATGAGGAGGCATTTCTGAGATCCTTCTGTTCTTGAGGAACTATAAGATGTCTTTTCAACTGTTGATGAATTTAGATTCTTCTTTTGTGACCATTTTTTACATGTGATGGATGACTATTTGAATCGAAGTTATAGTTTATTTACATGTTGATGAATCAGATAGGTTAACATACTGGAGTGCTATATTCTCTCTCATGAATGAGAAACAAATAAATCAAGAAAGTAAGGGAAATAAAAGTAGTATGTTAGCTGAGCTTAAACTAGATATTCCTACTTAAGCCTCTTTTCTGTCATTATGCCTGGAAGTCAATGTGTTTCTCCAAATGGAATCGCATAAGTTAGGCAAAACTACAGCTAATAATTTCCTCATTTTGGGCAGATAATTAACATTGTCATAGACATTATGCTTTCTTCCCATAATAAGAAAACACGATATTTGCTTTTGTTTTAAAGTTATTTCTGAATATATAACTTCTATCACAGTCCAGATCCTTACTCCTTCCAAGGACCTGGGAGATCCATTCTTGGAGGTCGCAGATATTCTTTTAGAGACTACAGCAATGATGTGACAACATCAAGGTGAAAGTTTTCTAAGACTACCTGGTTGTTTACGTTTACATTACTTTGTTAGATACAAACAGTTACATTACCTGATTAGACTTGGAGAGTGAAGGAAGAGAAGAAAGAGCGTCTGTTCCAGTACATTTATAGCAAGCATATCTGTTTTATAAGCTTTTCTCTTGTCCTGTTTCTTCTCTTCTCTCTCTCTCTCTCTCAGGGACAAATAGGAAACTTGTGAAATTTGAGTCTCCAAATTTTAAGGGGTCTAAGGGAATCCACACTAAGTTGGTACATTTATTGGATTTTGGAACTTATTTTTCAGTCCAATAGATCTAATAAAAGTATTCTGTTCTGAAAAGTGGTGAAATTCTCCAACAAAAAAGAGGTTGGAATGAGCTTTGCATGAATTATGGTGCAAAATAATATTTTCAAATTCACAATAAATGTAACATCAAAATATCCCGGACCAAAATTACAACCTTAACTACTGTGCTTTGCTGCAAGACTTAGCTATACATATCCCTTCTCCTACTTGCTTGTTTTACCTCACTTTTCTTGATTCTCTGAAATTTAGTTAAATGTGTTATAAATAGTCTGGTTTTTCTTTAGCTGAAGTAACTCTTCAGATTGTGATATTTGAACAAAATTACATAAGCCCAAAGTGTATACTCAGGTCAGCTGGGGCATCACCAATAGAAGCTCGTAGAAGAAGGCGGCAATGTATTAGTATGGTTCCTGAGATTGGTGATGACATTGTTAGGTTAGTATTTTTATTCCCATGTGGATTAGATTTAGAATTTTTATTGGCATTTTGCGTTTATTCTTGTTAGTTATATTGATTTGTTTCTCACAGTTTTCATCAGAGTGTCAAGTCTTAATTTGTAAACCTTCACTAGCCAAATGCAATATTTTAGCGCTAAACTATATCTTTTTCATGATTCCAAGATAGATGCCACCCTTTATCCTTGCTAATGTCTGTAGCAGTTTAATTTTCACTGTTCCTCTGGCTTAAGGATTATGAATTCGTGGCTCTGAATATACTGTGTTACAAAGATATATGGGTGGGAATTTTGTCCTAGGAATTTTAGAAGGAGACATATGGACCTAAGAAACAAGAAATGTGCTGAACAGCCTGAATTAGTCAAATTATGTACTTTTTATTTGTTTCATCTGACTAGGAAACAAGAGTGGTTACCAGCAGCAACAAAAGAAAAGGGAGCAAAAACAATCAGCTAAAATCTGCTGAACATTTTGGTACTGTAAGACATGTCCCATTAATTTGGATTTTCATGACAAGAACATTCAGCTATTCAGATGGTAGTGTAATATCATTCCTCATGGAAAGGAACAATTTTATGTAACTACTGCAAGTGTTAGTTCTTCAGGTTGATCCATTGAAGAAGAGTTTAATTGATTTGATTTGCTAGTTATCAAACAGCAATCAACTTTTAATGAGAAATTGAGTTAGCTGGGAAACATAATGTTCGTAAGTACCTTAGATATACCAAGTTGTTGCAAGTAGGGCAGAAATTTTGTTGCCTCAACTACTCAGCATGTACAGCCACTACTGACCTTTTCACGCACATCCATTGACCATCAATGTCATTACAAAAGGAGACATTCCAACTGTTGCATCACTTTGAATACATTTATTTTTTCAAATGCTGCATTTTCCTTGCCCAACATCTCATATCTTATGAATAGCTGGTCTTATTACTGTCCTGTAAAAACTTCCACTGTATATGGAAAAATGCAATTAAATTCTCCATTTCATTCAGAATGCATTTGCCTAGAAGGTAACACCTTCTACTATAACTTTTCCACTGTATGAATTATTGAACCTATATTGCACCAAAATGCTTTACGTAATACCTTCTGGTTTAACTTTTCTGCCTTCTGAATTATTGACCAAAATGCCAAAGCAATTCCATTTTGTGTATATCTTGCCTGAGATTGTTTGTAGTCATCTTTGTACTGTGTGACACGTTTATACTTCTGTTCTTCTTCTTATTAGAAGCTCTCTGTCTGTTCACATTTTCATTTCTCAACTCACAACTATTTCCTGCTCTAGCTTCACAACTTAAGTACATCACCTGCAAACAACACATACCAAGGAATGCCATCGCTAGTAGCCGAAATTGCGTCATCCTGGACCTGAAAAAGCTTAATTTTGAACCATGGTATAAAGTTATCAGAAACTGATTTGATTTTGTTCTGCCATCGCTGTAGTAAAATTGTGTCAATTTTGTGTTTTTCTGTTTCTGTCTTTTTGCAAAATCTTCCACATAATAATACTCCTAAAATCGAGGGATCGCTATATCTATAAGTCTATGTAAAATGACGATCTTCTTTGTTTTTTCTCTGGATATATCTTCATTAGTCTCCTCAATAAGCATAGTGCACCCATTATCATCAACTGATCATCAACTGAAATTGATTGATTTTCAGTATTGTTTCTTGGGATCTATAGCCTTAATGAGCACAATAATTTATCCCTTGTATCAATTGAAATTTGACCTTTTGTAACTGGTGCTAATTTTTTTTAGTTGTAAGCCACTGTTGATTTCTCTGTCAGAAAGTTTTCTCGTGTGATCATCACTTGATTAGCATCTTCCTTTGCATAATTTGGTTATCTGTTCATTTGTTTGGAAAGTTATGTTAAGAGAGAAATGGTGTTCTTGTAATTACAATATCACCTACATAAACCACTAACAAAATCTGTTAAGAGAGTAAGGGTAATATTTTGCAATAGCACTACAAAGTATACATATAGGTATACCAAATTGAGCCTTTATTTCTTAAACAAAGGCACAATTAACAGAATATAATTCAGAATGATGTTTCATTAAGTAAAGCCATGTAACACTCGAAAATCATCAACAAAGATTACAAAATACTTACAGCCTAACTTTGAGGTGGCACAATTAGAACCCCAAGCAATGAATTAACATAAAGGGTTCAGATATCCATTTATTGACTCGAACAAAAGAAACATGATGATGCTTTGGTAACTGACAAGACTGACACTCTAAAGAGGACAAATGACTGAAACTAGGAACCAACTTCTTTAAATTTTGTAGAGACAATTGACTCAAGCTGCAATGTATTTAACGAGGAGAAAGTAGCAGGAAATGCAACCAAACCAGTGGGAATTAAGAAAGTAAAGAGCATTGTGCTCATGCCCTCCAATGTTCCTCTTTGTCTTCAAGTCCTAAATGAAAACAAAAACAGGAGGAAAGGTAGCTAAACACTGTAGAAGTTTACTAACAGACATTTGATTAAAATGTAAATTAGGTATGTAAAGTACAGAAGATAAAAGCAATGGATTTAGTTCGACAGTGCCTATCCAATTTAGTTGTAGACCCATCAGCTAAAGTGACATGGGGAAAGGAAGTACACCCTTGAATACTAGCAAAACTTCTAGAAGAGAACCTGGCATAGTAGAAGATCAATAACTTACGGGTCAGGATTAGGGATGTGGAAGAGACAAGCCATAGAACTACCTTTTTGTGGCAAAGAAGAAGAAGAGATGCTTGATTTGTAGCTTGGTAGTGCAAGAATTTAGCATAGTCTTTCTCAGAGACGCTAAAAGTTTTCTGGGTCCATTGTGGTGAAGAGCCTTATTCAGCTTGGTCAATAGGGCAGCATTAGCAAATCAAAGAGGTTTTCCAACTAAATCTCAACAAGTTTCATGAGTGTGATTCTTTAAATTACAATGGGAGCAGTTGGGAGTACCTCGACCTCCACAATCCCCGTTACCTCCTCTACTTCTTCAACCACAAGAGCCACATCCAAGACCAAGTTGTTCAATCTGATTGTGGTTAGCAACAAAAGCAGACTATTAAGTAAAGTACCATCACCCTGTGCATTCTCCTTAGTATGCAGCACACGAGCATATGCCTCTGCAAAGGAAGGTATTTTTTCACCTGCTGGGATTTGGGATTTGACTGTCTCAAATTCTGGCTTGAGGTGAGCCAACAATTTAAGCACCAGCATCTGTTCCCTCTAATGTCACTCGAAAGAGGCAATGCCGCATTTATCTTTTCAGATATTCGTTTGAGATGAGCAAAGTATTAGTTACCATCTTGCTATCCTGTTGCAACTGAACATACTCCAATGAAACATCATACATCTGAGAAAGATTACTAGAGTATAATTGCAAACTTCTTTTGTTGTCCCATGATAGGAACACATGTAAGCAATTCGCGGCTCCATAGAGTTCACTAGTGCTCCAAGGATTTGGGTGTTCTCTGGGATCCACACTACTTTCTTATTATATTTAGTAGGAGGGTCATCAGTGAGATGAAGTTGCTTTCATAAAAATGTCAGATGATTCTTAACGGCTTTTGACCACTGTTGATTGGTATCATTAAATTTCCAATTTTTGGTTTGAGTTGTCATTATTGTCGTGACATTAGTAGATGTCACGACACTTTGACGAACTTTTAGCCATAACACAAACAGCACTTCAACCTATCCTGTAGGCAAGCCAAATTTTGTCCTTATGATTGAGTCCTAAGATTTCATTTACAGCGAGTGTAGTAAGTCAATTTCTTGAGACCACTCGCACCAGTCATAGTCATTGGAAGGGTATTATTGTAAATAATAGGTTGTATTAGGTTTGTACTACTCCTATCACTTGTAATACGGGGACTAGATGTTTTTTCCTAGAAACCATGATGTCAGGGTATGAAAGCTACTATGGGAGAAACATTTAGTCACTGTATTATGTGTGACCTACTAGTATTTATAGGAGTAAAACCTAATACAACCTATTATTTACAAAAATGTATTAATAGGAGTAAATAAAAGAATATCCTTACTCAACAGGCTACTTTAATTTTTTTTCCTGCATATATTTGGCATCTTGGACAGTAATTCACAGGTATTTCAGCAATAATGGGCTACAATTGGCACCAAAAAGCCGCTTTTATTGCCATGTTCTTTTGGAAGAGTAGATAGGAATGAAAATTAGCCTTTTATAGCCCATATCAGTATGCATTAGTATCTATTTAATATTATGTCCTTTTTGTTGTCAAATAAAAAATTTTGCCTTACTTTATTAGTCAACTTGGAATTAGGGCTGTTCGAGCAATGAATGAAGCACTAAAAAGGAATCGCTTTCCGAAGGAGAATCTATATGCAAGTAGTAGCTGTTCTAGAAGGGAAAAGGATGATAATTCAGATCTTGAAGAAACTGTATGCTCTTCTTTTCCAATTTTTTGTGCAAACCTTTTGTTTCTTTAGTGATGCAATGGGATTTCCATTAGATTTCATTTTCTGTACAGTTTTCATCATTATATTTGGTTATTCGTAGTAAGTAGAATTGTTTGTGTTCATATTATCTTTTAATTAGAGTGTTTGTGATATTGAAAGTAGACAGCTAAACTTTTTTCGCAATATAGTCAGTTAAGTAATTGCGTCTAAAAATAAAGGTAAATTGTTTTGTGTGGTTGCTTGTTTTTCATCCATTCTACATTCATTCTTGTGATCTATGTGCTAGATCTGATCGAAGCATAAATTATTCATCTGTCCTCATTTTTGTGAGTATAAATTTTCAGGTCTCAAAATTGCATCCAGATCATCGTGGTGAAAGAGTGACGGGATATAATTTTCATGAGAAGCAAATGAATTCTCAGAAGGCAATCTCGTTACCTTCATCTCCTCGTTATTTTACACATCATGCTTCTGGGAGGTGTGAGGCAAAAGAAAGCATCAGAGGTCCTGATATGATCTCAACAATGAATAAGATGCTTGAAATACCAAAGATACTCAACAAGAAGCTGTTTCCGTTTGAAGAGTGGAATATTGAGTTTTCTGAATTAACTATTCAAACACGCATTGGAATTGGTATGCCTTGTTTGGTAAAACATAATTTAGGACATGATTTGCCATGAATAAACTATTTGACGAATAAAAGTGCACACATTTAAATCACATTTTAGTAATTGTATAATTTCCATAGTGCATGGTCAATAAATTCAGCTATCACATAATTTATACGGAGGGTAATTTGATCAGTACAGCACAGTCTTTCCATTTGTGCCCCTGCTTGTTCTTATGCTGAGCATTTATTATTTTCTGTTAAGGACATGTGAGTTTTACTGTTGACATTTTTTGTCTGTAGATTAGAGTAGATAACTAAAACACTTTGGCCCTTAACAGAAAATAGAACAAGAGGTAAAGTCTCACTGATTTTTCTATTACATTCCAATCTATATAGATTAATTTCTGCTTTATCTTTTTTTGGTTATTATATTACCTAAAAAGTGTAACTGCCAATATTGCTTCTCCTGTATGTTCATTTCTAACGTCAAATAGAACAAGAGCAAAGTAGAACTTACTTTCTGAAGTTTGCTCAATTACATTTCATGCTTTTAGAAATCTGCATCAGGTGCTCTTTAACTTGTTTGATCTTGTACTATTAGATTTATGATACAAGTCATTAGGGGATGAGTTGTAGTGAATATTTTGAAGTACATTATGATCTTTTTGGTTTAGAAAATAGTATGCATTCGTGGACTTTGATTTATGTTCAATTAGAATACTATGTACTTTGCTCATCGCCTTGGATATTTGACCTCATATGGACATTTGATGATTTCTACTGCAAATTTTTCTCTTGGAACTGTGCGTGTAAATTTTTGCAGAAGTCTTCGGTTTTCTTCATCATTAAGATTAGGTTTCTGTTACAATCTGCAGGGTTCTTTGGGGAAGTTTTTCATGGGATTTGGAATGGTATACAGGTTGCAGTTAAAGTTTTTCTAGAACAAGATTTAACTGTAGAGAACATTGAAGACTTTTGTACTGAATATCTATCCTGAGGTATTTTACTGTTTAATAGTGTTTTTGAATCCAAAGAAAAAACTTTGGCTATTGCTAACTGTCCATTTTCTTTCTGAATCCATTTCTACCCCACATAGCAATTTATTTGTCTGGCTAACATATAACTTTTTGTTTTACAGCCGTGTTCGCCACCCAAATGGTAATCTTTCTTCTTATATTTGTCATTTGCCTTTTGGATGATTGCAAGTTCTAACTAAAGAACTTAAAATCCTTAATTTTGTGATTCTTCACATCTCCTGATGTGATTTTCTCATCGATGTCCTTTTTGGACTGTCACTTGTCCCACTCCATGTCCCACCTGGCTCACTAGTCCAACCTTCTCTGCCACAGAGGCACAATTTCTGTTGCCTTTCGTCTTCACTTTCTAAACATGGTTATTCAAGTAAACTATAGATGCATTTGGGCCCCTCATAGACCATTCACATTGTCCTAGTCTCCATGTCAAAGAACTTGTAGTTTCGATCAGTTTTAAATAATCAGTTTCAAAGTTTACACTGAATTACCTGCATCTTTCTTGATTGACTATTTGATTGGCTTCAAATTCATGGTCTGCTTTATATTTGTATGACCTCTTATTCTACATTTCCATTTAATTTGAAAATTAAAGGCCTTTTCTTGTTAACTTTTTAATGTTGTACTCCTTCCAGTGTATGTTTCTTAATTTTTCAATAGCAAAGAGGTTGATATTACGGGATACATCAGCTATGGTTTCAAATTCTCAGAGCTTTTCAACAGATCTTTATGAAACAGTATAGCACTTCTATGAAACAGTTTCTTCTGGCTTTTATCAAGACAAATGATCTTTATTTCATTGAATGTAGTTGCAAGGCAGTTTTCTGATTTACAATTGAAATGGATGATATTCCTCTTGCTTTACATACATAAACTTATTATTTTGTATTCAAACTCTTTGTATACCCCTTGGAGAGCCTCATAAATCTTCACTCAGACACTATGTTAACACTTCTGATTATATTTGATTATACTAGCATATCAGTATATGCGATTCTTTTTGAATTTGTTTATGCTCTCATGTTTTGCATCAGCATTCTATATGCATTAATATGCATCAAAATGTCAAAGAACCCAGGATGATATGTAATTCTACAATTTTTATGATTGCATATTCTGATTGATCAAGAATGTATCTGTTGGTGATACTTCTGTTTGCAGTTATTCTATTTCTTGGTGCTTGCACAAAGCCTCCACGCTTGTCTATGGTTACTGAATACATGGAAATGGGATCTCTGTATTATCTCATCCATGTGAGCGGGCAAAAAAAGAAACTCAGTTGGCGAAGGAGACTGAAAATGCTATGTGATATATGCAGGTATACCAAGCTGTGTTTTTAAATCTTTTTGACCTTTTCTCTTTTATCCTGAAAGTTGACTATTCAAAACTATGGCTTTTATCTTTTTCTTTAAGTTTTGACAACATATAAAAGTTGGCAACAAACCGACATGCTGGCATTTTGTTTGTTTCATATTATTTCATAAGCAAGTCACACATTTTTTAATGTCTGTTAGACTCATCTCTTGGAAACTATATAGAGCTTAAACGATGTTGGACAGTTAAAATTTTATTTCTGAGCTCAATAAAAACTAAACGAAACTACGACCTGAGATAGGCTATGTCTACTAAAAAGTGTGACCAGGAAATTGTGTGGTATTGCCAAAGAGTAGTGAGGTTGGAGATGAATATTTGTATTTTAATGTTTAAATTTAAAATGCTAATTGAGCTGTCCATATGACGAGACTGCATTTAAATTCTTACTGTAACATATTTGCAGTTGAATCTTTTTGGAGTGAATTCCAAATTCCAAAGCTATATGCTGCATCTCTGCAGTTGGCCTTTGTGACATGTGATATGTGAAGACCAATTGGTACAAGGTGACCAACTTGGAGGAAGAGGAATATAGCAAATTGGAATGAAGTGTCGTGTTTATAGTGGATTTTATTTCATTGTAGTTATAATACTTTTTCAACCTAAACCCTAATGTAACAGAATTTGTCCATGCAAAGTACATTGCATTTCCAGTTAAGTGAACCCTGAAGATTGTTTAATTGGATAGAGATGTCAGATTGTTTAATTTGGATATAATTCAGACTTGATTAGTTAGATGACACTGGAAAGAGGCTAAGATTCGATCTCAGAGTCAGTACATGAATGATAATCTGGTGCAGTTTTCTTGTACATTGTTAAAAGTTCTATCAAATTTCTTTAAACGTGGAATATGAGACAAATATTATGGTGCCAATAATCACTAATTAGAATGCTGGTTGGTAAGTTTAATGTGCGGGGCAGTCAGTCTAGGCCTTTGTTCTTCTTTCATGACATCAAACTTATATGCATGTCCTGGGATTTTTCATGCATACATTCATCTGTGCAATTTTAAGGGGCCTATTATGCTTGCACCGGATGAAGATAGTACATTGGGATCTAAAAAGTGCAAACTGCCTTGTGAATAAGCACTGGACAGTGAAAATTTGTGATTTTGGGCTTTCTCGGGTACTGATGACCACCCCAATGAAAGATTATTCATCTGCTGGGACTCCAGAGTGGATGGCTCCTGAGCTCATACGAAACGAGCCCTTCACAGAAAAATGTGACATTTTTAGCTTTGGTGTGATAATATGGGAGCTATGCACACTCAACAAGCCATGGCATGGTGTTCCATCTGTCCAAGTAAGTGATATACATTTTGAATTATTCTAGCTGTTAAAAAATAGAAGAGAAGGAATACAAACATGGTCTCTAATCTCTATCCTTTTCTTTTGAAGTTCACATATCATGTTTCCATTTGTATTTGTTAAGGTGGTTTATGCTGTTGCAAATGATGGGAAGAGGCTGGATGTTCCTGATGGTCCCTTGGGCAAGCTTATTTTAGGTCTATCATAGTAATTAAACATCTTGTCAGGCTGTCATTTTTTTTTTGTACTCATGTTTGACATATTTCCCTTTCCAGATTGTTGGGCTGAGCCAGATGAACGGCCTAGCTGTCAGGATATTCTTTCGCACTTACTTGACTATGAGTCCACATTGTGCTAATTGTTATATTTCCATTTCTTTTTTGGAAATCTCAATGAAATGGCAGGATGTGCATTTGCGATACTGTGAATCAGGTATTGATTTAAGTGCTATTGATTTCTGTTTAGTTGCCTGCTTATGGCTTCTCTTAATTCTAAGGAAATCACATTTATGCTTTTTGAATACTTCAGAACCTCCAGACACATCATTGACCGCCTGAGTTGCCATGCAACTCAGTTGTCAAGAACAGCAAGTCTGAGCTAGTGTGCATATTCAACTTCCTTTTCAATAGTGTATGTCTCAATTTGTGTTTAAAATGTCTCAGGTTATTTCAGACTTTCGGTCCTACTCAGTTTTGAAGGTGTCAACAGCTCAAGCAATCAAAACTATATTCTGTGGAAAGTTTTGCAGAGGCCAAAATAGACAACTGTCATAGCAGAAATTAGATCTGATACTGATTTATGCTTTTTGAATTCATTTTCTCTTATGCTTATGTTTATGTGCTGTACATGTTAATAAGTTGTGTTCAACTCTCCCTATATGGACCTTTTCTCTGTATACTTTTGTTATTCAGGTTTCAGTTGGTCCAGTTTTGGTTTTCCAGGATGTCAAGGAAATATTTTGCTCAAATTTTTGGTAGGCACTTGGGAAAGTCATCCCTACCAAAAGGTGATTGTAGGCAGCTATATGAAATCCCAAAGCCGTGAGTATGGGTGAGCAAATATGGTATGCACCGAATCCGTACTCGATTTCAAATTCAATTTGGTAATTTGAAATCGGGTATTTGGTATTTGGTATAAAATTGGTATTTGTCAAATTCACCGAATTCTAATATAATATGAAATAAGTAATAAGATTTTCAATTTAGTAATAATCGATTTCAAATTCAAATTCGGTAAAATAAAATAGGATACCATATTACTACATTCGAATATCAAATTAGCTAAGAGTATGAAGTAAAACTCTCTCTAAGTGAGAGCGTCTCTCTCTAACTTTTAGAGAGCTTTCTCCTTGGTGTAGGAGCGGGAAGAAAACAGAGTCTCAAAAATTTCAAAATTTCAAACACCAAAAAATCCATCATCCCAATACAACATCTGCTTGATCCAAAACCAGACATAGATGTCGTTGTCTAATTCTCGGTAGAAGGAAGGCTCTGAACTTCATGGCTACTTAAAGTTGGAGTAAATGCTGGGATACAACATGACCCAGTCGACAAATTTATGGAATACACTACTTATTGTCGGAACGGTTTTCCCTTAACTAGCATCAATTTTAGTGTTTGTTGTTTTCCAACCTAAAACTGTTTTGGTTGCTTTCTGAGCTGGTCGGCTCCACTTTAGCTGTAGGAAAGTGTTTTTGCTCTTTTTGAGCAAGTTTTACCCTGTTTTGCTAACGTTGTTTAGTGGCTTTTGGACTTCCTAGCAGGTTTACCAGCTGAGCTCTTCAGTGTCACAAGAAATAGTGCTAGGTTCAGTTGGGTTAAGCTGGAGGATGGAGGAATCACTCGCAAGGGCATTCCAAAGGTTTGAACTGTCGGAAAAAGAAACTGAGAGGATAGATCTGAGTAGGGAGGACATTAAAGAAGGCATCCTGGGGTGCCATGGAAGTTTACTAGGAAAGATAGTGGGAGAAAAAGTGGCAAACTTTACTGGGGTGAAGAACTTCACAAACCATGCGTGGGGATATCCCAGAAAGATGAAAATAACTGAGCTGGGTCCAAACTTGTTTCAGTTCCACTTTGAGGAAGAAGAAGCAAAGAAAAAGGTGCTAACTGGGGGCCCTTGGATTATGGATAATCAGGTTCTGGTTGTTAGAGAATGGGAGGTAGGATGGGAAAGGGACAGTAGTCTCTTCCATTTTGCTTTCCTCTGGGTGCAATTATGGAACCTACCAGTCCACTGGATGAGCAGAGCAATGGGATTTAAGTTAGGAGAGATTTTCAGATCGGTAAGGGAGGTTATAATTCCAGGGAGTGGAGGAAAGGAAGGAAGACATATGAAAATTATGGCTGAAATAGATTTATCACAGCCACTGATCAAAGGAACAAAAATAAAAAGTAAAGAGCAAGCAGAATGGGTGGAGTTTAGGTATGAGCGTTGTCCGGATTTTTGCTACAACTGTGGTGTAATAGGACACAATGACAGGGCTTGCGCTGTGAGTGGAGGAGGGGGGCTCAGGTCAGCGAGAAGAGCAGTTTGGAGCATGGATGAGAGCAGGAAATATCATGGCCTCACCTTTAAGAGGAAAGAAGGAAACAACACAGGAGACAGGAAAAAAGCAAAGGGGAAAGGATGAAAATAAACTGTCAGCTAGTTGTGGGAGGTAGAGTGGAGGAAGATCAAATGATACAAAGCGGAAAAATCTGATTGAGGTAGTGGAACATGAAGGAAATGGTCAGGAACAAAGGCAGAGGAAAATACAGGAGGAAAAATGGGATGAATATCTAAAGGACCAGAAGGAACTGAAGGAAAAGAAAAACAAGGAAGTCTTAAAGAATAGGCAGACAGGAGAAGATGTTAAAAAGGAAAGAAGTAGAATAGGTGAGGAGCCTCAGGATGGTAGCAAAATAGGATCAGAGTTAGTGCAAGCGGATATGGAGGTGGACAACAAGGGAGGTCTGGGGGGAATAAGGATGGAAAAGAAAGAGGAAAAAAAAGAATTAGAGACAACAAGGAGAAAACAGGAGGTACTAATAGCGGAAATCAGTAGTAAAAAAGAGGAAAGAAATCATTTCAAAAGAAGGGTGAGACAAGCCAGAACCCCACTACAGGAGACTACAAACATGGATGTAGGGGGAGATATGGGGGGAAAGAGGAAAGCTGAAGCAATGCAGAATGAGAATCAACAAATGGAAGTGGATGCAGCTGAAACACAAAGGGCAAAGCTTATGAAGGTAGAGGTGAGCTGTCTTAGTGTAACTGGGGAATTGGAGGCTAACCCCCTTATGCCTCCAAGGTGTAAATGAAGGTTGCGGTGTGGAATTGTCGAGGTGCAGGAGGCCCCTTGACAATTCCCTAGCTAAAGGAAGTATTAAACTTCCACTCTCCTAATGTGGTGTTTTTGAATGAAACCAAGAATCAAGAAAAGTTTATGGGAATAGTGCAAAGGAAGTTGAGGTTTGATCATGGTTATTTTGTTAACTCAGTAGGGAAGGCGGGAGGATTAGCTTTATACTGGAACATGGGGTGGTGATTGATCAAATAAGCCATACTGACTGGTACATCATGGCTCGCATTGAGGAAAAAGAAACAAACAACCAGTGGTGGCTGTTGTGTTTACATGCTAGTACTGATAGCAATACCAGAAAAGAACAATGGAAGCACTTAGCTGAAAGGAAGAAGGATTGGGGAGAGGCATGGGTCATTGTGGGGGACTTTAATGACTTACAATCGAATGGGGAGAAGTGGGGAGGGAGGGAAAGAGCTGAGAGTAGTTTTAAGGAGTTCAATAGTTTTATAAGAGAAAATGAGTTGATAGATATAGGCTACAAAGGAGTACCATGGACCTGGAGTAATTACTGGGAGGGGGATGGAGAAGTAAAGGAAAGATTGGATAGGTGCTTATGTAGTGATGAATGGTTGCAAAGGTTTGACAGGGCAGTATGTTTACATGTAGACAATGAGGCATCTGACCATTATATCTTGATGGTGGATACAAATCCAGAAAGAAACAGGAGGAAAAGGAGGTTCTATTTTGACCAAAGATGGACTAAGAATCCTGATATGAGGGGGCTAATACAAGGGGCATGGAGGAAATCACATACAGGATCCAGGATGTATAAAATGACCAGGAAAATAAAAGAATGCAGGATGGCAATACTGGAATGGAGGAAAAAGGTGCAAGGGAACTCCAAAGTAATGATCAATGAACTAAAGAAGCGACTCAAGGATGCGAAAGAGGGACAGGAGGCAGGAAAGAGCAGTCGAATGTCAGAGATTAGAAGCCTGCTAAGCAAAGCATATAAAGAGGAAGAGCTGTTTTGGAGCCAAAAATCAAGGAGCAAATGGCTCAAGGAAGGGGACAGAAATACAGCTTATTTCCATACAAGTGTGATGACAAAGAGGAGAAGAAATACTATCAGCACTCTGGAAAAGTTGATGGGACCTGGTGCAAGAATGAGGAGGAAATTGAGGTGGAGCTGAGCAACTATTACAAGGAACTTTTTACTACAACTGGCCCGGATGATTTTGAGGAGATACTAACTGAGATCCCTAGCACTATTACTAGACAGATGAATGAGCTGCTGATTAAGCCTGTGGAAGAAAAAAGACATTAGACAAGCTTTGTTTTCTATGCACCCAAACAAGGCACCAGGAACGGATGGTATGTCCCCTCTCTTTTTCCAACACTATTGGCATATTATAAAAGAGGACTTGGTGTTAGCCATCAACAGTTTTTTTCCATACTGGTTGCCTGCTAAAAGCTGTGAATGAAACAATCATTTCCTTAATTCCTAAGACAGATTCACCTATGTCTGTTTTCCAATATATGCCAATCAGTCTGTGCACAGTGCTTTATAAGATAATTTCAAAAATCATTACAAACAGATTGAAACATGTCCTCCAGCACTGCATTAGCAATTCTCAGTCTGTTTTCATTCCAGGCAGACAAATCCTTGACAATGTAGTAGTAGCTCATGAAATATTACATTTTTTGAAAAATAGGAGAAAAGGAAAAACAGGTTTCATGGCTATTAAGCTGGACATGTCTAAAGCCTATAATAGAGTTGAATGGGTGTTTTTGGGGAGACTGATGATGAAAATGGGTTTTTGTCCTATATTTGTCAAATGGGTCATGGTCTGCTTATCCACAGTGACTTACTCTTTCAACTTGAACGGCCAGAAGGTAGGAAATGTGTAACCTAGTAGAGGTATTAGACAGGGACACCCCTTATCACCTTATCTGTTCATCATATGTGCTGAAGGTCTTTCTAGCCTTATCAATAAAGCAATGACTGTGAATGAGCTTACAGGAATCAAAATTTGCAGGGATAGTCCTGCTATCTCTCACCTATTTTTTGCAGATGACTCTCTTTTGTGCTGCAAAGCTAGTAAACAGGAAGCACTGAAGGTGAAGAATATCCTTTCAAAGTATGGCAAAGCATCTGGACAAGGTGGTGAATTTTGAAAAATCAGCAATCTTCTTCAGCAATAACACTAATGAAAGTTTGAAACAAGAGGTAAGAGAGGGACTGGACAACATGAAAGAAGCAACAAATGGGACATATTTGGGACTGCCTATGGCCATTGGAAGATCAAAGACACACGTGTTTGGTTTCATAATGAACAAAATCAGTAGCAAGCTGCAAGGATGGAAACAAAGGCTACTGAGTCAGGGAGGAAAGGAAGTACTGATCAAGGCGGTGGCAATGGCAATGCCAACATATGTAATGGCATGCTTCAAGCTCCCAAAAGGACTGTGCAGAGAAATCACAAGGAAAATTGCAAGGTTTTGGTGGGGGAAAGGAGAGAAAGATGCTAACGTTCACTGGGCAAGTTGGAAGAAACTTTCTGAGGTAAAGGGAAGGGGAGGTATAGGTTTCAGAGATTTAGAAGCTTTCAACACTGCTTTGCTTGCCAAAACAAATTTGGAGATTCTTATCTGCTCCAAATTTGTTAGTAAGCAAGGTAATGAAGGCTAAATATATGAAGGACCCAAACTGGATAGAGAAAAGACCTCCCAACTCAGCATCATGGAGCTGGAAAAGTATACACAGTGCAAAAGATTTGTTGCTTGCTAGTTTATGGAAAAGAATAGGTGATGGAAATACAGTCAGTATTTGGAATGATAAATGGATATTAGGGTCAGAAGGAGGAAAAGTAGCATCTGGAAAACCTGAGAGCTGCCAACTGGAATGGGTAAGTGAGATGATCGAAGAAGGAAAGTGGAAAAAAGAACTTCTACAGAAATGGTTTGGCAACAAAGATGCTGAGCTCATCGAATGCATCCCTATCAGCATAGGAAGACGAAAGGACAGATTGTGCTGGAAATTCTCTTAAAACTGGTGTGTATACTGTGAAAACGGGGTATGCAGTGGCAAGGCAGGAGGAAAACCAACAGTACAGAAAAGGAACTGTCAATGTTGAGACAAGTTGGGAAGTAAGGAAACATAGTGTGTGGAAGAAATTGTGGCAACTAAAGGTAAAGGCCAAACTGAAACACTTCATGTGGAAATGTCTGCAGAATTGCCTACCAACTAATGAAGTTACATTCAAAAGGATGGGAAAAGGAGAAGGGAGGTGTAGCTGCTGTGGAGAAGGTGAGGAAACCATTGAACATTTACTCTTTTTTTGCATGAATGCAGTAGAAACATGGAAAATGGCTCCAGTAAGATGGGATGGTTTAAAAGACAAACAGCATAACCTATGGCTTTGGTGGGAGGAAGCTACTCAGTCTATCTCAAAGGATCACGGACCAGATAGAGTTAACCTCACCATTAATATTTTTTGGCACATCTGGAAAGCAAGAAACAAAAAAGTGTTTGAAAATGAAAGCCAGCATCCACACAGAACTGTCATGAAAGCACAGGAGGATTGGATGGAATATGAGCAGGCAAGGGAAGAAGAACAAGACAGCTGTGCACTCTCCACACACAGGGAAATCCAGAACAGAAGAGAAACAGCAAAGGAAGACATAATATGTCTATTCACAGATGCTGCGATATCAGCAAAAATGATAAGAACGGGACAAGGATTGTGGCAAGGAATTGGAAAGGAATGATCATGCGAGCAAAAGGGATTGTCAATCAATACAAGGAGTACCAAACAAAGAAGAAGCCCTGGCAATCAGGAATGCTATGCTGATGGCTAAACAGGCAGGATGGACGAAAATACTAGTCCATTCTGATAGAAAATCAGTAATTGATCAGATAAATAGAAGCAATGACTATGAATACAGCATTGCAACTATTCTGGAAGATGTGCAGGATCTTAGAACAACGTTTGAAAGTTGTTGTTTTGTGTTTATACCTAGATCAGAGAACGAAATCAGCCATGCTCTAGCTAAATTTGCTGTCAAGCTAGTGTGTGATGTTGAATGGGAACAAGATTTCCCAATTTGGCTGATGGACCTAGTGAGAAAGGAAATGAGGGTAGTAGTCCCTTTTTGTAATTAAATCTTGTATTATCAAGTGTTTCCATCTATATATATTTGTTAACGTTTGTGGAAAAAAAAAGAAAAAAAAAAGAAAATCAAATTAGCTATATACATTAATATATGTTATATAGGTGAAGCCTATATACTATGTATATATTATATAGGTAAAGGTTATTAGTTGTAAATAGTAGATAGTATCATCATATACCTATAATATTAATATTTAATTATGTACAATATACTATTATAGTATTTGTAATATAACCATAATAGTACACTAATAATATTACTTATCGATTTATACATATATAGATTAATAAGTATAAGTATGGTACTAAATAATAAACATAATTAGTAATTTGACATCGGTTTATAATTCATGTTTGAATTATTGAATATTTGAATATTTAACTTCAGTCTCTATAACCACTAATCACTAATTTTGTTTAAGCATAGACAACTAAAACAATGCATATGAATTTCATGTCAACATACTAGTGTATTATCTTTCACCATTAAAAGTAATTAAGTCATTTGCAAATTAAGCATTTAAGCAATGTAAGAAATAAGAATAAATGTGTAAGTGTAATGCATTACATAATTTACATGTTAATCTCATTTTATAAATAAGTGATAATTGTATAAGTGAACACAATTACACAAGTGATTTAACAAATGCATTACATAATTTACATGTTAATCTCATTTTATAAATAACTGTATAATTGTATAAATGAACACAACTACACAAAGTGATTTAACAAAGTTAATCTACATGTTATTGACTTATTGCAGTTTTTTCCCATTTAATTCGGTTAACCCGTTTTCATTACCAATTCCGAATTCAACTTGGAATTGAAATGAATTCGGTTAGCTCCAATTCGGAATTGAAATAGGTTTAAGATTTTATTACTCAAATAACCGAATTTACCGAATTGGGTGCACCGAATTATCGAATTTGCACCGAATGCTCACCCCTAGCCGTGAGAAAATCGACATAGTTACGCACTATGACATGATTGCTGCCACCAACCGATATTTCATTATGCATTGTGGTATAACTGAAGTTTTGTTTGAATACTGAATGGATCTCTTGTTTTTGCCCTAATGTCCGGAAGAAATAATTAACAAGAAGGAGATGCTTCAAGATTTAGACATAAAAAAGAAATGTCAGACCATTTTCAAAATTAATTTGTTATGATTTAAAGTTTATCACTTTACAGTAGGTATTACCTTCTGCAAACAATTGACCCCTATTCAGACTCTAGATCTAGACATCCATACATACGTTACCTGTTACCATACATCCGCACTCTCCAGAGTTTTTAGGAGTTTTTATGTTCGTATTCCAAAAGTCATTAGCAAAGAATAACTAAGCATACATCATCTACTACGCCATCCCCAAAGTAAATCCTGTAAGCAACTAAGATAGCAAGAAAAGATGTCAAAACATCCATATCTCTGCCCAAACGACCAAAAATACTGAAGCTAAAAAACATCAAGAAAATCAGAAAAGAGAACTAAAGAGAGCACTTGTTTGCTTTATGTATCGAGGATATTACACTTGTCAACAAAGGGGGAAAAAGGAAATTTTGCAGAGTATCCCATTTTCATCTTTTCCACAAGATACTAAAGCCTTGATGATAATCTCACCTGTCAAACTTTTACACTTTAGTCATCTAAACGACCACATTGAACCACACAGCAGCATGCCCCATTTTTCCACCAATCATAAAATGCCCAATTGGAATCCATGATTGTGCTATTGAAACCAGCCAAAACAAAATGTCCACCAAATGATTTAATTTGAGCATTCTAAAACCAGTAAACTTTCATGACTCCATAATATCTGTCAGAAGGCCAATCTACAGAAGCACAAAGTAATGGCCTGATATCCAATGCTCACGACACGGGTAACTCAAAGTATACAGTTGATTGGCAGATGGAGTTGCACGCAGAAATACTTTTGTTTCTCATTATTGAAAGGGGAAAGAAGAGTGAATGCTCAAACAAAAGGGGGGGAAAAAAGAAGAATTCTTCACATTTTGTATGTTTCTCAACTGCCTCTGAACCCCTACTGAAAGAAGACAATAGATACCCAATTCTTAAACAGACATCAGAAGTGTCAGCATCATGTGATACATTGAATTTCTAATCATACAGTCAACAAAGAAAAATTTTATTACTTCACAACATGTACAACAAAAGATCCCAATGGAAAGTTGTACAATTTTCTCATTTTTCAGCAATGCAAGTTTTGTCTCATGTAAGAACAAAATAAAAATTAAAAAAATAAAGAAAAGAAACTTCCCTTTTTCAAGGCGCTCTAGGTCCATCCCATGTTGCCAAACATAAACAAGCTCATCCCATCCAGTGCTTGCTAAAAAGCCCTTCCACAAGTACGCTCATGTCTACCCCAACTGTGAACTCAGTATGATGATCGTACCTCCCTATAAGTGCCATCCTCGTACCATGTAATCCCACAAACATACAGTCATATCATATGAACAAGAAGCAATCATACTTCCTCTAATGCGGTGAGGAACTTCACTTTCCTTACTGCATACCATGTCCATTTAGAACTGCCCACAGGAACCCTAAAGCTCCTCACATCCCAAACTTTAATTGACTTATCAACTGATGCAGTAGCAAGGACACAATCGTCATACTTATTCCAGTCACAAGAAAGAATTTCAAACTCATGTGCAGGTAAAATCATGGTCGATGCTGCAAAAATCAAGATTCAGAAATTCAGATACTGGTGACTTTGACTGCAGAATGTTAGGTCACATATGGTTTAAGCAAAGGCTTGCTCGGTAAGCAGCTAACAAATAGCATGATTCTTGGATTACTTAGATTTCTGCACTCTTCCTCAATGCAATACTCCAATGAAGAAATTTAATATTTGCCCTCCAAACCTTTTAGGATTTCACAAGCATTTAATTCTGAAAGAAAGGGGAGCCTAATTGGATGAGTGAGCAGTGGCGTACCTTAATAGTGACTTTCAAGCAATGTAGAAATAATAGAATTCAGATTTCCGTGATTTCTATATCTCCTATATGCTGAAATAGCTTAATAGTGAGGCTGGATGGCATTTCCATTTGAGGCATTTTTCACAATTTCGAAAAGAAAAAAAAGGCAATCGAAGCAATGTGAGTATTGTGAAAGACACAGAACATTTTAAAAATTGTTTGAGTGCTTTATTTCACATGCTGCTGGGAGCCTCTGTGATTTAGTATGAAAAAATAACGCCTAGATCTCCATTATCTTGATTATCTTCCATGTCTCATTGCTATGATCCAGTCTATTGATAGTAAGACCATAATTGAAAACCATGTTTTTTTTTTTAAAAAAAAAAATTCCTCCTCTCCAAATGCGGGAGTATTGGAAGATTCATTATTGCCAATCACATTCTGATCTGTTGATCTTGGAAGCCAACTGGAGGCTCAACACGAAATAACTCTCTTCCCCCTCTTATTCTACGGTATTTACACCCCTTATTTGACTAAAGTCCTTCCCTAACTTTAAAGCAGTATTTTATTATGATAACCTGGTTGTGAGAGTCAACAGAATGAAATATGAACAATTGCACACTACAACTGTGACCTTCACAATTTAGGGAACAAGTAAATTATCTGCATTCAATTGTCTTAGGGAAGCATACATGTCCAACACATGTCTAAAATGTGCTCCTTCGTCAAGTTTTGGGTTGCTTAAGACTTCTTCCTTTATAACAAGTTTTAGTTCATAATCCTTACACGGCATCTACATTCAATTTTCATTATCAGCCACAAGTATTGTTACCTTCCTTTTTGAGTTATTGTTTCTTCAACACCATAATTTGACCTATGTAGCAGAAGTGAAACTTACAGATGCTAAAATGAGAAAAGGAAAACAAAAGATACTGACATGGTATAATCCAAAGTCATTTTTAAGTTTGTAACTTCTTTTTTTCCCCGAGCAAGCTTTTAATCAATCCAAACTCTCATTCATGAACAATTACCTTAGTCTCATTATGCTTTACTAGAACAATTTCCCCAAAACTCAAACCTCACTTCCAACATTAGAATAATTTCTGCCTTCCTATATGTGGTAAGACACCTAATCTTACTCAGTCTATTTGTTCAATAAAACCTTTAACACTTTAGCAGCATTCTGCATTTAGCATAGACCAACCAATCACTGCTCTCAACTCATGACTTTGAAACTAATACAAACTGAAATCACCCTTAACTCACAGGACAAATCCATGCCAATTTTTTACCTCCGTCAAACAATCAAAATTTGTATTCCATAACCTACTATTTGTGCCACAATTATTTCTTGCATTACGCACAATGAAACGTTTCAGCCACAAACTTCATGAGTGAAAGTAAATTCGAACAAAACAATCAACTCCAACATTTAACGCTTCATGGCACAATAACATCAATTCTTACCAGAATAGAAGTACTGCAAAAAGGCTATAAATTCCAAGTCTAACATGATTCCCAAACTTCCCAAATTCGTCAAACAAAACATAATGTAGTCAAAAAAGTCAAAATACAGCATCATATTCTCAACTTCAGAGCAAAACAACAGCATAAAAACAACATACAGTCCTTGCATCCATCAAAATACGATCAAATGTCTTACAAAATTCTTCTAATAATCAGGTTCCCAGGCACTCCAAAGGTTTTAAACGAAAACATGGCAATCTACTCAAAACAAGTCACCACTCATTTCTCAACTTTACAGCAAAAGAACATATCAATTCCATATAAGGATAAAAAGACCAAAAAAACGGCTCAAAATTCTGGCTCTAACCAGCTTCCAAACATCACAAATGCCTTAAGTTGAAACATTCAATGTATAATGCACTTGAACAAAGTCAAGACTACGCTCAAACTGAAGTCCTTACAAGTTACAAGCATTAAGACCACGCTCAAGCTTCCTATTTGACCTGGTTTCCAAACATCCCAAATTGCTATAAACAAAACATTCGATTCAATTTGGGCGAAGAAAAAGTCAAGCAAATTTTATTCCATAATCCTGAGTAAAATTATAACATCGACGTAAATTCAAACTCTAACCTGGTTCCCTGACATCCCCAAATGCGAGCAGTACAATCCCCTGAAGCCGAAGCAAAAACATCAGCATGTCTAGGATTCCAAGCAGTAGAATAAACACAATAAGCATGTTCCTTGAAAGTCCTAACACTGGACGGCCGATCAACCGTCCAAAGCTTAAACCGTGTCATCCCAAGAACTCGACAGAAAGAATCTTTCCTCACAACATTGTAATCCACCGAGTGGACTTCTCTGGTGTGTTCTTGAAGGACCTAATCGGATTGGCAGTTGGGGGCAAGGAGAGGTCGTATAGCTTGACGGAGCCGTCAGCTACGGCGGCGACGATGAGGGAATCGTGGGACTCTGACCAGCAGCAATCGTAGACCCGTCGCAGTGTCGAAGGAGGATAGCTCAATGATGGGTTGACCGGGGTTTGCTGGACTTGGGGAGAGTTGGAGGACGTGGAGACGGCCGTTTCCGAGGATGCCGAAGTTCTGGGCGGTTGGCGACAGCAAGTTGGGATTCAATAAAATGGGCTGAATTTCACGGAGTAGCCGTTAAATGGGACCTTGAAGACTGGCATGGTGTGGTGGCCGGACGAGGCGGAAGGTGGTGGTTGGCTGTAATAGAAGTCTTAAAAAATAAAAAGTCAATTTTTTCTTGGGAATGTATACAAATTTGGTTTAGGGGGTTTATCTGTAAATTTTTTATTCTACATTACTACAGCTTCGATTTAGGGGTTTATCCACAAATTTTTAGGTGGAGCAAATGACTAAATTTTATTTAGAGAAAAAATTTTGGTTAATTGTGTAAACCTTTAGAAGATAATTCTCAAAGGATATAATTATAAGGTTTTTTAATTATTATTTTATTTCTTTTTTCTCCTTTTCCAACTTTTATCTACTTGTCCATTTTCTTTGTATTTTTTAAAATTTTCGAATCTATACTATAACAAAGTATATATTATCTACGCACATAATTATTTCATATATTACTTAAATCAATATACTTTGTGTTTAGAATAAAATAATTTTTAACAACAATAGTAACAAATTTAGATTGTAATAACATATTGACTAATTAACTATTCATAAAAAAAGTAAATACAAAATTAGTTACTTTATTTTTTTTGGGATATACTACTAATATTAAGTAAATTAAATTTCTAGTATGCTAATATCTTTTTTAAATAGTTAGATTGCTAGTAATGTGCATTTTTTTTATTATAACAGGAATATATCAATTTTTTACGCTATACAATTTGTCTTGAATTTTTTAATAGTGTAAATAAACAAAACAAGAATGAAATTATAGGTAAAAGATAATTGTAATATTATAATAAGCATATAAATTATTAATATTAATAGGAAAGTAAGACAAGACACTAACATAAGAGAAATAAAAAAATAGTAAAATATAAAAATATAAAAAAAAGACAATAGTGAAAAAGAAAAAAAAGGGAATGAATAAACAAAAAAGAAATAAAGTAAAAATAGTAAGGGCACTTTTATAGGTGGAAGAAGTGCTTATTAATTAGTTCGGGGGCAAAATGTAACTAAGGGTAAAGTTCAAGGGGATTTAGTGCATTTAACCCTATAATTAACAGTTAAAAATTAAAGTGTCAATAACTCATGATTTGCTGTTTTCCATAGAAATAAGTGTAGTCATTTGTTTGAAAGTTTCTGCTCAGCATATATTCTTGCGCATCTGTTGTTGCTTCACCCATGTATACTGTAATTCACCTGCATACATAACTTAGTTATTGATTTTGTCATAGCGAACCATAAAGTTAGCTTGTAGACAGATAAAAAATGGCAGTACCATACTACAATTTCTTTCTGCTACTCAGAATTTTTTGATAATAAGTTGATGAAAGCAGCATGTTTGAATACGCTATCACTGAAAATTTGCCCCATATTGTCGATAATGGCTTTGATATGTTGGATGCCAATGAATTAGATAATGGATGCAGAAAATGAAACAGTAGACAATCTTCCATTGGCATTTAATTTTGATTTCTGGGATTGGTTTAACCAATGAATAAAATTAGCTAATTATTTTGTCGGCATTAGTAATATTGGCAGGAACAAGCTCTTGTTTGAAGGATATATCACAAGTTCAGGACCCATTGATCCTTGTCAAGACAGATAGATCTATAGAGCTCTTGAGCTATTTGGAAGACTTGGGAAAGGCTCCTCCAGATGCATGGTCTGCCTTGGTAGATACTGTGTCAACTTCTAGATCCCTTCCTAATATGTGTTTTGAAAAGTAGCAAGGCAGCAGGTAGCAATTGCTCATGAATTAGGAACTGGAGCTAATTCTGATGATATATATTGAACCATTTGCAACACAATATGGAAAAGCATTGGTTTTATCCAGAAAAGAAAGAAAGAAAGAAAGAAAGAAAGACGACAATGGATGTGAATGTACTCAGGTTCCTGCATATGTTTTTGTCTACTTTCAAAAGTCATATTCATTTGCTCAACTCTTTTGGTGGCAATGCATGTGGGTTCAGTAAGGTACTATTTGGTTATCTTGACCATAGGAGAAGAGACCCTTTCCATTAAAAAGGCTCTTATTTGATGTACTTTGGGTGGACAATTTCTGAGTTACGGTAAGCAGGAGCAGCAGTTTACCAAATGATTAATACAGTATATTGATAATAACAAATGGGACAAACTGAACAGGAGGATTATATTGATGTCAATGTATCAGTAGCCCTTTCTTATACTCTCGGTCATGTACTGTTGAATGCTCTTAGACTAGAAGAATTCTTGCAGCTGATCTCTTCTCTGAAGCATTGTAGCAGCAAGAGTTGACTCGTGTCTATTAACTTATAAACAAACACTTTGCTGCACCAAAAATCCATAAACCACATAATGTAAATTCAGGCTATAAGTTATTGCACTTCTAAGGAAAGATCCTAGCTCTGCCACTGAACGCAAATGTGATATATATACCTCTAAAAAACTAAGTAAGAACACAGCCTAAATTGTGAGCTATTTGGAGACACCTAGAAAACCTTGTAACGTTAGTTGTCCATCTTCTGCAGCTGCTTGGAGGAAAAATCCAGCTTTGCAGAGTTAGGGACAGTAGAATCTTTAGAGGGAACAATAATAAGTAGCATCTGCAGTTGTGATATACACTATTTCATTTCCCTATCAATGACAAGCTATATAGTTTTGCCTAAAATAAAATAAAAAGGACACAACATTTGTTGCTGTAGCACCTTCTTTAGTCTTTTCAAGAATTGTCTATTCACCTAGGTTTCCGCTGGAGGAAGGGTGAAAATCAGAAAATGGGGTAAATGTCTTTCATGACATTTGATGTTCCAAGTTTGTGATAGTCCCCGACAGTCCACCTTGATTGTCCTCACCCAAGTGGGAGAAAACTTTGTCGAAATATTTGTCATCATCTGTTTTTGAGCACTTTCACTGAGTTGGGCCTTTTCAACTCTATCCGATGAGTTCAAATTAAATTACTGCTTAACTTCATTTATAACTGAAGTAAGTAATTGCAATTCTAATCATGTATCAGTTGAACTGAAAATTTCTATCGTGTTCTTCTAGCTAGGGCTGCAAACTAATTAAGCCACTCGCGAGCAACTCTGACTTGAGCTCGAACTCAAGTTTAAAAATAATAAATTCATTAGTTCGTGAGTCGGATCGAACTCGATTATACATACATTTTATTTTTTATTTTAATAATAAAATTACATATATTTATTCCTAATATTTTATTATTTGTTAAGAAAATTATTATTTTATTTATTTTTTAAAAATAAAATAATTATTTTTTTAAGCTCGAGTTCGAACTTGACATTTTGAACTCATCGAACTCGAGTTTGACATTGTGATCTCATCGACCTAGAGTTTAAGTTCCAGTTCAAGTTTCGTAAAATTATATTGAAATTCGACTCGATTAGATTGAACTCGACGTGTTTGCACCCCTACTTTCGGCCTTCAGGAAGAGAACAATTTTTATTTGCTATTGTACCTTAGAAAATTTTCCATTAAAAACTCATACACATGTTAATTTGCCTTGTTCACGGAAAAGAGTTACCTAAATGTACTTTTGTCGCATGAACTTACAATAATACACTCCTTTATTGGTGTAAACGAACAATTGGAGCATTAGAAATGCGTTATTTATTATATATGGCTTCTGATTAAGACTGAACTGTGTTCAGCATACACTAGCGAACTACAAAAGTTGAATCTCGAAAATCCAACCTACCTAATTGGTCATTTGGCAAAAAAAAAAAAAAAAAATTGGTCATTTGGCATTTTTTCAAGCCCTCGTCCTGACGTAGATTTTTACTACTTATTTATGTTGTCTGCATTTCTAGATTCAGTTTTTTATTTGACAAGGCTAAAAGCACTCGTGCTGAAACTGAATTTTGCATGCATTAAATTGTCAGAATAAGTGGCTAAATTTAAGATCTCAGAAATTAGAAATTTTGGATTCATATTTCTCTGTCTCCTCCTTGCTTCTTAAATTCCACGCTTCCTCTATTAGGGAAAAAAAAAAAAAGAAACAAGTGGCTGAATTGCAGAATAACAAATCTACTAGTTTAGAAATTTAAAAAAAAAACTCGAATTATACTATAAAAGTTATAGAACTAAAACGAAAATGTATAAAAATGCTGGTCTCCAAACAAACTAATATGAATTTCCTTAAGAATAATGCTGTTGACTGATTTTGATGGCCTTTAATTCTATGCAATGGGACCTTCGGCATTTGTTGTTGTCACATGATTTTTCAATCAAGGAATTTGTCGTCTATATAGTCTCTTTAATATTTTAAAAATTAATTTTACCAGATTTTATGCACATATTAAATTTTGCGTTAGCTCAACCTCAATCAAGGGATGCTTGAAAGTAGGATCAGGAGCAGAAGCCGAAGTCAAAAAGAAGCACAAAAATTTTTGGCGATCCCTTTCCCATTCCTCAATTTGATAGCCATGTCTGCTGCAATTGCTGTTTCATCTTCTTGAGAAAATGACCATCATTGTTTGTGTTTTACATCAACTTCATCTACCCAAAATACAAGGAAGATCCTCTCCATACTCATTATCCAACATATTTATTTATCCAATTCCTAATGGCACCCCAATTATTATTAATTGGATTCTGTCTTCTTTGTAATTTTTAGAAAAGCATATGAAGAAAATGAAGTTTGAATAACATAAAACTTTTATTTTTTTTTTGGCAAAAAGTAGGGTGCCAAAACTTATGTATGTATATGTATATATATTTATGTGTGTGTGTGTGTGTGTGTGCGTGTGTGCATTATTTCTTGGACACGGATTGAACATTACCAAAAGTCATCTTTCAGTTGAATATAATCAAATATGCAGATAAGACCAAGCTGTTGTTGACCATATATTTAGCAATGAAAAAATCCCAAATCCAAAACCTCATTACAGTGGTTATTCCTGCATGAAATGAAATGAAATGATGCAAGCGAAATACTATTCCTGCATGAAATGATTGCGCCTTATCTGATTCAACATCATAGTGGTTATTCTGAGAATGTTGGGGAAATATTATTATTATGTTCAGAGAGGTGGAGGAAGAAGAACAAAATGAAGAGGGGAATACACATCACAGAAACAGAGAGAATTTTCTGCGAAAAAGATGAAAAGACCAGTCTGAGATGGGGCATGTGAAGATAGATAAAGGGTGTCAGTTAATTCCCTAGTTTTTGTTACTTCTTCAATGGGAGATGATTAAGAAGTGTCAAAGAACCTCATACAAATATATAATGTGTGTATATATATATATATATAATAGCCTTCAATAATTGAACAGCAGACTGCCCATAATCCACTATCCCATTTCTTAAAATGAAAATTAATGCTACAATATTCAATTTTTCCTACAAAATTTTCAAATGGTGACAAACTATACATATTACATACATGATGACATGATAAATTAGCATATATTTAAACTACAATTTACACATTAGAGACATTTGAGCTCAGAATCTTTATCCTACATGACTTTGTAAACATAATCATGTATGCTACCACAATCTTTCTAATCAAATCTTGGATTTTCATTTTGATCTTGAAGTTCTTGTTTTTGATATTGATATTGATATCACCCCAAGATAGCAAGAAGATCCTTCTTCCTTCATGGACCCTCTTTTCCATACTTCTCACATGATGCCCACTAACATCTACATCTCAACCATTTAATGACTGGGCCAGCTATTGGATGGGACACTACTGAAATTAACAAGCAAATCCCCATCCATTTATCTACTGTTTTAACTAATTAACTTGTTTTCCCTTGCTAGCAAGCTTCATTAATTTCTGGCCCACTTAGCATATGGTCCATAAGACGATGTAATGGATGTCAAATCAGTTGTTTAGCAATTTCACTTTTGAAATGATCAGGACAAACAATTTCCTTTCTCTCATCATCGTACATTTGAATTCCTTACTCTTTAGCTTCAAAATTAAAAAAATTGCGAGTCTATTAAAAATGCGAGTCCTATTATCAATCTTGAAAGCTCATTCCCCAATCATATGCTTCATATGATCAAATTGCAAAGGTTTACGTAAGTGTGGCATGGCATTGTCCCTTTTGATCTTGAAAATTACAACTCCTAGTTGTCTAGATAGTCACATGCGGCAAAAGTTTAGATTGATCATTCCTTGGTCTTTTTGGAAAAAAAGAAAACTAGTTCATATCTCTAGGATAAGAAGCCTTGAAAACAAATATGGATTAACATTGCAGTCTCAAAATGCTTGTCCCAAATTAAACAAAAGAAAATTTCTCTTGGAGGACGAGTATAGAAAATGTAGTTCATTTCTAATACTCACAAGACACTCAATAAACGCACGTCCTTCATGGTAACAGTGATTAGGATTGGACCTTGATACTTGAACTAGTATTATCACTATTGAAATAGCACTTGCAACAAATAACATTGGCTTGAAATTCATCTTATATAGATCAATAGGACAAATACCTTCACACAAGTCAAAGCACTTCACAAACCTAAATCCACTTGAGAAAAAGTAAAAGTAGTCCATCACACCTCACTTTCCAATGAAGCCACAAATCCACATGATCTTGCTGCTTGCTTGCTTGGAGATATTGAACGATTTGTCAGCTCCTACTACAAGAAGATCTCTCTCCCTCTCAATGTGCCCCATTTCATCTCCATTTCCATTCCTAATCCTCATCTGCCAATACTTTCTCTTCGTCTTCTTCACCTTCTTCTTCTTGCCTCTTCCTAAGGAGGAGCCCTCCTCCAGTCTAATTCTGTAGTCTATCCCATTCTCAAACCAAAATGACCCTACAAACATAGCCTCCTCACCTACTCAAACCCAGCCAATTCAACTGTGTTTTTGACAGGTGTCAATTCTTGATTTAAACACTTGTCCTTAATTGCACTTGTCTGGCAAAATTTGATCCCACCAAGCTGACTTGGCAAATTTCAATCATGGAAAAACATGTGTGACCATAAACCTCCAACCTTTCATAGCCAAGCTCAAATTATTGAACTCAGTGAAGACCTTGGCAAGAGCAGGGGGGCTGGTTATCAGGGCCCTGAATGAATGATGATCCAAAAGGCAAAGTACAGAATAAGGTGCAATGATTCATCCCATAGATTTCACCCCCAAGTGAGTCAGAAAAAAAAAACATAAACAAAATTTCCAGTACAAAAGGAAGACAACAAACTGTAAACCTCCCCCTTAAAAAACATCCCTTGTGGCTAATTGACTCCCCACGCTTCCTTCTCCTCCTCCTTTGTGGTGTCATTGTAGATAAATTAAGAAAAGAAACTTCTCTTTTTCTTTATCTTTCTTCTTCATCCCTTATATTTCTTTCCTCTTTCCTCCATTTCTTTTTCTTCTCTCTTCTTCTTCTTCTCCTTCTCTCTCATGAGAGAAATACTACAGAGGAAGGGAAGAAAAAGAGACAAGAGAAGGAGCTACTAGCTTATTATCTAGCCATGAAGAACACCATCAGATGCTGCATATCTTGCATTCTTCCATGCGGAGCCCTAGACGTGATTCGAATAGTTCATACTAATGGCCGAGTTGAAGTGATTAGTGGAAGCATCAAAGCATCAGAAATCATGAAATTGCATCCAAAACATGTTCTGAAGAAGCCTTCTTCATCATCATCAGAAGATCAAGGTTGTTGTCCTAAGATTGTTATAGTTCCTCCTGATGCAGAACTCCAACGTGGGAAGATTTACTTTCTCATGCCAGTTCCTCCTTCAGCTCCTCAGAAGAATCAGAAGAGTTCGCGTTCAAGATCTTCATCATCATCATCCTCATCATCATCAAGGAGGAAAAAGAGAGAGGCTGCTGATCAAAATAATGCGAATAGTAATAACAATAGCAGTATTTCCATGACAAATCTTCTCCTTTCTGATCGGTATTTGAGCGAGATTTTATCAGAAAAGATATCAACTCAAAGGGATCGAAGGAGAGGCCGTGCTGGCATTTGGAGACCACACTTAGAGAGCATTTGTGAGACATCAAGTGAAGCATGAGTAATCACCGGTTATTTTTTCCTTTTATTTTTGTTTCCAAATTTTCCAGTATAAGATTATTAGGGTTCTCAATCTTGAACTCACTTTTATTTCTTCTGCATATTTTGTATATAAGGGCATAAGAACATGAAAAAGAAAAAAGAGTAAAAAATAGGATCCCGTTTGCCAAATTTGTGTTGTTCATCATGTTTGAGAATTGGACTGGAGCTTTTGTTTTTGTTTTTTAGGTTCTTGGTAGCACTAGAAAATTCTCATAAAATAGGCCAGGCTCTGGGAATGTAATGTTGTTCAATCTTTACTACAGCTTTCCAAATTCCGGTAATCTAGAGATTATGTAATCTTGTGATGTGGATGGATACAAGAGCTGTGGTGTTTTAGAGTTCTATAAAGAGATCAATTAGCAGACCTACTCTACTCAAGTTTTTTTTTTTTTTAAATTTTCTACGTATTTTAGTTTCTTGAAATATTTCTTGATGATATATATATATATATATATATATATATATATATATCTGTTCATCAAAACATCTCTAGCCTATGTTGGTAAATGGGAGCACTACTTTGTAAATGATCAATAATTAAAATTTGAAAATCATGATTGTTGAGGAAATTCGAGAAAGAAAAAAAAAAGAGAAAGACCTAGATGATCAACTCCCTTGCTTTTTGGTTAATTAATTATGTAGTTGGCTCTTGATTATTAACAAAATTAGGGAGAAAAGGAAATAAAAAAAAATTTATTGTCTCGAAGTTTAGTTAGTTCAGGTGTCGGCATTGACTCGAAGCATTGTTTATGTCAATTTCAAGTATTTTGCAAAAATCTATCACAGCACAATTAGTGCTTCTTGGCTTTTTGTGTGTGTGCCCGTTAGTGTGTGACCCAGGTTAAAGATTACATCAAACACGAAGTCATTTTCTAAAATCTGTTGTCTGTGGAATACTATACAAAGATAATGATCGTGTAAAAGGCACTTTAATTCTACTATAATATTTCTTTATGTGGATCAAAGCTCAAGCTGATAGCATAGTAAAGTTTTGTTATAGATTAAAAAAGCCTATCACCTCCTAGGTTATAAACAATGGTGAACTTTTTTCTCTTCATTAAAAAAGAAAAGGAAGCCCTTTTGTGGAAAGCTCATGAGTTGTGGATTAATTGTAAAGGATACTTTGAGGGGTTGATGGAATAATTGTCCCAAGTATGCTTTCAAGAATAGAATAAGCCTTTCCGAGCTAGCTGCACTAGCAAGTGGGCATAATTCTTTAAGCATTTTGTTGTGTTGCATGTTATTGTTTGATGCCAATAGCATCCTAGAAAGGTTATTAGACCAGCATCTGGAACTCAGGAATGGTCTGATCCAATGCAATTTCTGATACTCCCACCACCGGGGGCCAGTGAAAAGGTGCCACAATCATTGATATCTAATCTGATAGATATATATATATATGGCAGCACTAGTTAGAGCACGGCTAGTTTTTTTTTTTTTTTTGAGAAAATATTTTTCAAAAAAAAGAAAAAAGAAAGAGAGGAAGTGCAGGAAATGTTATAAGGGGATGCATGTATTTTCCGATAATATATTCATCTGTCTCCTTTTTTTTTAAAAAAAAAAAAGGAAAAGGAGGAAAGGAAAAAGTACTAAAATCTTAGCAGCTCAACATTTCACTTCATGTAGCTATCAATATATTTATGTTCAACTTTTCTGGTTGGATTTTGACAATCCAATAGCTATCCCATGCTTATTGGTGGGATGTGTAATTAGATGCTTGACAAAGACAAGATTATGACTTCAACTATGTGATTTAAAGATTCCACATCTATTAGTACATAATTTAACAACACAAGTTCAAAAGATCAGTCCCCATCCTTTGAGAATTCAAAGAGTAAAGCCTAATATTAGCTCACCATAAAACCTTGGCCATAAGATCTCGTTCATTTTGCTTCCCCTTCTTTTGAGGGGTGGTGGGGAAAGGGGGAAAAATAAATCTAGGGCTATATTTTGGTAAATCACCACAATTGTTATACCTGTAACTAACCAAACGACTCAAATTGCAATTGAATCCCACTTTCTTGACTTTTCGTCTCTATTATGTGGTTGCTTTTTAGTGGAAAGGGGTAGGGGTTGGTTCCTTGTTATAATTATGGGTTCAGAAAGGGCTACTTCTACTTTAAAACCATCCAGAAAATGAATTTGAAAAAAAAAAAGAGGAAAAAGACATTCACAAAAGAAAGCAACAAAGAGAAAATATAACCGGTGCTTCTCTAATTCTTTACAAAAATTTTTTTTTTTGCCTTTTTGATGAGTTCTTCTTCCTCTACATTCTACGTAGGTGTCTTCTTGTTGTGACTTCTAAAGGTCATTGTCTTCACCTTTTTCCATGGTGCCTTTCATAGTTTCATCTTCTTTTGTGTGGATTTATGTGCCTTTTTATTAGTTAGTCTTTGAATAGCTCCGACTACTTTTTCTTTCCAATGAATATAACTTCTACTGAGGAACAGAAAATTTAATCCCTGAATTGCCCTCGAGTCATATTGAAACATAGCAGTGTGCTAACTTTGTGGGGGTGGGGGGTGGGGGGATGGGGGAGAGGGCACAAATTAAATACTTTTTTCTGCCAACCTCTTTATTAGGGGGAAAAAGAAGTTGAGGCTTCAAGAACTTGTCATAGGTAACATGACTGAATTCATATATACTTGTTCTAAACATAGCCATGTATGGCTTGTCATTAAAAAAAAAAAGTTATGTATTATCAAAGTATAAGTAGAAAATAAGATTTTTTTTTTAAAGAAATCTCCGAAAAATGGTGGGGATTAGGCGTAGATTCCGGCCTGTTTATTAAGAATTTTCGAAGAGCACAAGATTAATGCTTTAATTTACTTAACTAATCCATTGTTGCAGTATTTCTTTATTTATTTATTTATCTAGAATTTTGATTTGAAGGAGCATTAGGCATTATTGTTATCGACTTCTTCAATATTTAAAACCACAATGGAATAGTTTCAAGATTATCCATAACTCAAGTTGCATGAGCATGGATTATTTTCCATTGAGACATTGCAACGAAAAAGTTTAAGTCCACGTGACCCACAGAGGTTCTTGCGTAGGAGAATTCAATTATTCGGGCGGCTATATTAAACGTTGTCTAAAACATATTTACAAGTTAATAATAATAATATAACGTGGGATAATATACTAGATGAAGTAGAAAGGAATATACTAATACAAACAGATAATTATTTCTATAATTTGACAACAAAATTGAATTAGAGATTTGACACATAGAAAGTACTTAGTTGGGATGAACCTTCACCTTCAACTACATATATAAACATTGACCTCTACCTCTAGCATTGCACTTATTCTACTGGTATTGTTTATAGTTTTTTTTATTTTGACCTTTATCTTAGTTAAAATGAAAGGGGTTCTCAACGAGAAATAAAAATCTTAAAAGAAAAAAAAATCTCAGTCCAAATTTTAGGTGCATCAATGATGATGACATGAGAAAGAATCCTTGGGGTTGGGTTTTTTTTGGCGCCGGGGGGGGGGGGGGGGGGGGGGGGGTTGTGTGTGTGTGTGTGTGTGTGGTGGACCTAAAATAAATTGGACAATTCAAGCAGCACCAACCAACCATAAGGTACATAATCATTTATTCTAATTTGTTTACAAAAATTGAAGAACAATAAATTTCAAGTACAATATTAATAAATCTTCTCAGACATTGGTAGGTAAATCTTTTGCAAATCAATACGTCCTTAAAATTCAAAGATAGGAGCTAATTGTATTTATGAAACCTTTTCAACTTCAAATTCACGACTTTGAAGTGGGACTACCCACCTGAAAATTAATTTAGACAATCCTTTTACACTTGTTGGACAGATTATTAGAGATTTGGACAGTTAAAGATATGCATATGAGCTATGTTTGAGAGGACGGAAATCATGTGATGAGTGAATGACAAATCAAAATTTGGAAGCCACTTTGTAGGGTTCTGCAGCTCCATGAAGCAAATATAATTGCTTGATCTCAATTTCAACAGATCTGTTGGATTGAGATTGGGTACGAATCACATGGAGTGACCATTCGGATAACACCAATAATGGGAAGATTGGTCATTGATGCGGATGGATTTCTGTTTTTTCTTCCCCTTATCTTATCCGCATTAGTTGACTACACGCTAAATGGAATACAGACTGTAAAATATTATGGGATTATGGACTGATTATTCACGGTTTTTAACCTGAATTTCCATTGTATATCCAATTCTCATTGATGTTTGGCTTTCCTCATCATTCATGTTTCTTGCCCACTTATATATACATGGATGTTGCAAATATGATGTCCATGTGGAATAAAACATGCTTAAAAGTTCACCACACCCAGCCTTTGTGGAGCTTTATTTCATTCTTTTTTTTTTCAAATCTAAGTCCTATTTGATAATCCAATTTCAATACTTAAACTTAATGGGTTCATATGCGTTTGATAACAAAAAAATAAAACATCTGAATTAATTAAACGATACTAAATTTTCTAGGTTAAAACTTGTTTCAAAAAATAAGTGATAAACTATTTACTTATCACTTAATGTGATATACAGTTAAAATGTATCAAATTTAGGGTGTATTTATAAAAATGAAGTCTGAACACTGAAATCTGAAATCTAAAGTCTGAATCCATTAAGTTATTGAATTGTTAAGTATTAAATCTAATATATTTGAGTGCATATCACATTCAGTGATAAGTGAATAGCTTATCATTCAATTTTGGGAGCAAGTTTTGCCTAGGAAAATTCAGTGCCACTTAATTAATTGAGATGTTCAATTTTTTGTTATCAAACGGTTTGAATATATTAAGATCTGATTCTATTAACTTTAAGTGCTGAATTGGGTTATCAAATAGGGCCTTAGTGTTTCATAGTTCAGTAACTTAAACGGATGTAGACTTCAAATTTCAGATTTCAGATTTCATATTTCAATTATGAGACTTTTAGTTTTATCAAACGCACCTTAGATTTTTTGTTTCCATATGCAATCATACTACTTTTAGTTTTATTGATTTTGAGGCACTTAAATTGCTGATATTGATCAATACGTGAGAGTGATATATACATGCATGATTAATGCAGATTCAGAATATTTTCTGCATTTCGGTAAGTAATGCAGATGCATAACAAGTACGTGTACGCAACTACACATTGTTCATTTGATGGACATAGGTTAAGGATGACAGGCCGGACATATTTGTTCTTTCATTCTTTTCTTTTCCTCTTTTTTTCTGTTGTTGGAAAAGATGTTTGGAAGTTTACAACGTCACATTGCAAGATTTGACCTTAAAGCATTCAAAAGTTTCATTTTAGTCCCTAAAAATTCAAAAAATAATTGATGTAGTCCTCCAATGTCTTGAACTTAAATTGTTGTACTCGTTGATATATAAGACATTATTCTAACTCGAAAAATATATTCTCATCTGAGATGTTGCTAATCTAAGAAAAGAAGTATAAAATCAAAATCAAACCTCTAGTTCATTCCCATGCATTTGATAGAATGTTATGCATGCAATTTTGGAAGCCATCAATGTGTTTGCACCTAAGTTAGACGAAAACCCAACTTTGTTTGAACTGCACATGCCTCATTCTTCAATAGTGGAATGATCATCGGTTTAAGCTTTCAAGAACTTGGTATCTCAGTTTGGTGTGTTTTATGCCAGAAAAGCTATCAACTAAATATGAGGCTAAATCCATGTCCATCTCATAAATTCAAGAAATCAAGGACTGAGTTTCTCCAATCAAAATATCAAAGAGTGAATGGCGATTTAGCTTATGGTAGGGACTATTCATACAATTTTCTCTAGTTAAATACCTTTCTATCTTTCATTTTGAAAACCAAAATTTGTTATCAAGGGCTTCAAAAAGGGAGAATTTAGAGATGAAGAACTTGAGAGGGCCATATTTGTTATCAAGGACTGGCTTTACCATCACCATGGTCCTTGGACCTTGACTGTTAGTCGAAAGTAAGTAATTAAGTAATGCAAATGGTACCACAAGGGCATAACAAAGTGGTGCCACCAGCAAAATGCCATGAAGTTTAGTGTACCACAAGTTCTAGGTTTCGTTTTTGTAATAATTGGATCAATACTTTTTTTTTCCTCTCCGGTGGTTTACCCTGTTTTTTGATCAAAGGGACACTAGAAAAAGGGAAAAGAGTACAAATGTAAAGCAGCCACTTCATAATCGTTAGTTAAGTAAATCTCTAGAGCACTTTTTTTTTGCCATTTACTGGTCTACGACACACTATATATTTGTTATCTTTTATTTTAATTCATAGCTTGAAAAATTATTCATTCTTCTATAACAATTATCCAAAAGCTTTGATCCTCATTTGGTTGGTTAGGGAAGGAGGGTGGGAGAGGATGGTGAAAGGGCCATGCAAGAGTAGGAAGATGGAAAAAAGGAAGAAGAAGGATGAGCAGGAGGTGGGGGATAGAGAGAGAGAGAGAGATAGCAATGACAAGGAAAAGAGAAACCAATAACAAAGGAAAAAGGTTTCTTTTTTTTTTTCCTCTCTAGGCAATGTGACATAAAATTGTTTTAGGAGACAAATAATTACGAGCTTTTATTCCTCATTTTAAAAGGAAGAGTTGATCTTCATTCACCCACTTGAATTTCTTCCATTATTCCTCCACTCTTTAAAAAAAATAATAAAATGATTATTTTAGTCCTTTAACTTTTGAATCATAGCTAATTTGGTCTTTCATTCGTTACCATCTGCTGATTTAGTCCCACATCATTATGAAATACAGTCAATGTAGGACCTATAATAGAAAATTAGAAAATCTCATCGAAATTACTCAAGCGCATGACATGCTTCAACGTTGAAAACAACTAATTTTGAATCTCTTATTTTCAGGATCATGTTCCATTTAATCCCTTGTATGTCACCATCTATCAATTTAAGCCCTTGTTTTCACAAAATAATGTTCATGTAGGACATTTAATGGAATTAGAAAATCCTAATAGAGTCAGTCCCATATGCATGACATGTGTACCATTAAATAGAAAGAAACAAAATTTAAAATAAAAAAAAAAAGCCTACAGACCCTTGTCACAAATGTTGTCAATTTTCCTCTTCTAATTTTTTTCCAAACATTAATAGAGCCTTTAATTCTATTGATATAATTGCGCTTGGGCCAGTTGATATTTTTTCTTCTATTCTGCCCCTTCCTGTTTGGACGAATTTCATTAGGTTTTTCTAATTTCCTATTATACTCCTATATTAGCTTTATTTTTGCAGAAATGAGGACTTAAATTGGTATGAGGCAATATGTAAGAGACAAAATTGGACATGACCTTGAAGATAAGGAACTAAAATAGTAATTTTTAACTGTTGCATATGCCGTGTATAGGTTTAACTTCGTTAGGATTTTCTAATTTTTCGATAGAGGTTCAAAACATTGTCTTTATCTTGTAAATTGGTAAGTAGTTATATATGAGGTAAGAAATTGGCCAAGACTCTAAAATAAGGATTGGAATATTTTTTTTTCTAAGGACTAGAATAGTTGTTTTTTCCAAAAGATATATGTATATATTTCTTTTATTAACATAAACTTGTTAGAATGCCTGAATTTCTTATATGAAGTTTTGAGCACCCAAGAAAAAATTGAGGGTGCATTTGATAAAAGTGAAACCTGAAAATTTAAGTCTGAAATCTGAAATCTAAATCTATTAAATTAATGGATTGTTAAGTATTAAATCTAATATGTTTGAGTGCATACCATATTAAGTGATAAGTGAATAAATTATCACTTATTCTTTAGAACAAATTTTATCTAAAAAATTTAGTATCATTTAATTAATTTAGATATTTAATTTTAATTATCAAATGTGACCGAATATATTCAGATCTGAATCGATTAAATTTAGGTACTGAATTAAATTACGAATAGGGCCTAAAATGAATATTTAAGAACCCAAAGCCGAAAGGGAGAAAGCAGGAAAAAAAAAAAAGGACAAAAACTGCCTGTTTCCATTATTTAAGGCGTATTGGGCTCGATCAAGAAGAACATTGCCTAAACGGACAAAGTTGAACCGTCGGCCCACCACGCCGTCCCGTTTTGGAGATGAATATCCCCACACGACCCACGCGGCCTCGCTCATTGGCCGAGAAAACAACGGCACCTTTACGCCTGCTGCCGACTGCTGCTCAAAACCAACTACTATATCAATTAATTATTAAAGCAGCTCAAATTGCTAAAATGATCCCTTCTATTTTTCCCAGAATCATTTTGAATCCCTCTAATTTGACATAAGTCATTGTCATCCTTCTAAAGGCCATTTACCGTCTTCTTTCTTGCATGTGCAATGCATATATCACATTAACATGATTTCCATGACAAAGGTGACGTATGTTTTATTATGCTCAATTATCAATGTGTATTGCAAGCTCTAACTTTAAAATGTAAAAGCCTAATTTATCTTACTCATTAATTACTTATATTCTCTGTACACGTTAGTTTAACATGTCATTTTTGTTGAAACAATGACTTAATACAAAAGTTAGAGCTAAATTGGTTCTCATTAAATTTGTAAAGCAAGCAAAGTATTTTTCTTTTTAATAGATACAATAATGCCAAATTCAACAATACAACTTTTTACCTAAGTTCTTCTTCTTCTTCTTCTTCTTTTTTGATTGATATAACTCGGGATAGATGGTACAAACTTTATGTACATTTAATATTTGAATTAGTTTCTTACCAACTCAATACAAAAATAATTAAGCATATATCTAACAATACATAAAGCAACAACCCTCATCTTGGAGTAAACAAATTTTGTCACTTAATTTCACACAAAAAATGCTCTTTATAGTTAGTGTTCAAGCTCTTCAATTGCTCCATTTTTGTCCTCCAACATGGTCCAAAATATAAAATTTTCATAAAAAGTGCTAATATTAAACACACTCACATTGTATCATATGCGCCCATATCACTTGTTTATTACATAATTGATGTGGCAAAAGAGAAGGAGGTAAATTATCCTTTCACTTTCAAAACTATAGAGCATATATAGGCTTTTTTTGATAAACCATTTTTAATCCATTTATTGTATATGATATATTTGCAGTCTCGGATAAGAAGGTGTTCTCTGAAAACATAGTGGAACAAAGAAAGAACTTTCACAATCATGAAGGACTATTTAGCAATTTGCCAAAGATACCAAATGCCCGCGAATTGCAAGAAAGAAGAATGAGATTAGCCCGGAACAACGACAACAGCCGCAGCGGACGTAACCTAATCAAAAGAAAAAAGAAACTAAAAAATAGAAAAACCGTCCAACTATGAACTATCCGATCACCATCCGAAATCCTAATCCCTATCCCCCACCTCACCCACTCACGCGTTCGTCGTCATCACGCGCCCGTCCCGGCGACTTCACCGATTATTCTTCCTTCCCCTCTTTCCCTTTTTCCATTCTTACCCTTCATGCCTTCCCTCTTTCATCCGTCTCTCTCGTCGCCAACCGGCATTGGCACCCCCCCTTTTCCTATCCTACCTTTCTTTCTTCCTTCTTCTCCTCTTTACAAAATATATATAATTGTATATATCCTGCCAATTTTTTCTCCATCAGATCGGCCGTGATTTTTTTGATCAGTTAAAAGATGGGGGAATTTAGTGATTTATCTCCGGCGCCGTTGCTACAGACGCCGCCGACCAGGAGTCTGCCTTTCCGGGAAGATTGTTGGAGCGAGGAGGCGACTTCGACTCTGGCTGATGCATGGGGACGGCGTTATTGGAACTTAACCGTGGGAATCTCCGGCAGAAGGACTGGCAGGAGGTTGCTGATGCCGTTAATGCTCGGCATGGTCATACTAAGAAGACTCGCCGGACCGATGTTCAGTGTAAGAATCGGATTGATACGTTGAAGAAAAAGTATAAGATTGAGAAAGCGAAAATTTCCGAGTCCAACGGAACCCTAACTTCGTCGTGGCCGTTCTTTGCTAGGCTTGATGCTTTGATAGGGAATAATTTGAAGAATCAGCAGCAAAAAACTTCTTGCGATGGTGGAATTCGTTATCTTCTCACTCCCCGTTGTCGTTGCCTTCGCCGCCGATGGGGATTTCCGTTGTATAATAAGAAGCCGCCGCAGCTGTTGCCGCCGGCTAAGAGTGCGGTGGTGGAGCCAGTGGTGTTGCCGCAGAAGCGGCAGTTTTCCGCCGTGGATGATTCCTATTTTAGGAAGAATTATTCGGCTGTGGCAGCTGCTGCGGCAGCGGCGGCGGAGGAGGTGGAGGATATGAGGAGGAAGATGGGGGATCCGAAGAGGATGAGGATGAGGAGGTGGAGAGAGAAGAGGGGACGGTGGCAGGGGAGGAGGGAGTGAGGAGATTGGCTAAGGCAATTGAGAGGTTTGGGGAGATTTATGAGAGGGTCGAGAATATGAAGCAGAGGCAAATGGTGGAGTTAGAGAAGCAGAGGATGCAGTTTGCAAAGGATTTGGAAGTGCAGAGGATGCAGTTGTTTATGACACACAAGTCCAGCTTGAGAAGATTAAGCAGTCTAAACGATCTGGATCAGATGGTATAAGACTATAGTTCAATCTTGTGGCTTTCTTGATTTATTATTAAGAAGTTTTTTATTTTGTTGGGAGTTCTTCTATTATTGCAGTTATTTAGATGATAATAGGTTTTTTTTTTTTTGTTTAAATGTGGAGTTGCATTTGATGTTAGAATAGTGTAAATTGGTAGATTTTGATATTTTAAATTAGACTGAAAATTGCCTGGTATGTAGGCTCTGCAACATTCCCTTATGGTTTTGCAATGGATGGAAGGATTTTGGATAATTTGAAGTTTGATGGAAGTTTGATTGATATTTGTTTGGTGCTGAAGTTAACGTTGTTGTTGGATTCTCTTGGAATTGTGGATTGCTATGTAGCAAGATATTGATTTTGTGGAAACGTGTAATGATGTTGCTGGCTTGTAGCATTTTGCATGGTTTTGGTCATCCTTTGGAATACTTTTTTGAATGGAAATCTAGAGCGGAATGAGTGTTTTCTTGCTTTAGATGCATCAGTTTTTGTGTTTATGGGTGAACTCATCAAGTACCAATGTGTAGAACCACATCTCCGTCTTCATGGTGATATTTTTTGAAGAATTATTTTCCCACATTGCTTGTGCAAAGACTCAAGTTCCTATATTCCACTTGATCACTTAATTTTGTCATTTGAAGAGCACTAGTTGTTAAGTATACTCTGGTGTATGAATTTCTGGTTTGCATAATATGTGGAAGTAGAAGATATGAAGGGCTAAAGCTGGTATTTTGCTTCTATGTTACTAGGATGTTATAGCGAGCAAAACTATTTGGAATGTAATTGCTGCATGTCAGATCAGTCACTGAAGCAACTCTTTCCTTGTGTAGCTAGTTTTGGGTCTGAATTTTGAGAAGTCCTGTCGATGTTTAGGTTCTAGTTTACCGTTTTGAAATGGCTTAAGGAGCTAAAACTTTTGGGCTGTGAATGATGACATTTGGGCTATGTTTCACGTGTCAATGTGATATTTCTTCTTGGCTCTATTGACGTGAAATGTGTGCATTTTGACTCGAAAGTTCAGTGTTTTCTCTAACCCCCTTTTTGACGGTGCTTGTGGTCACCAAACATGGATTTCCTATAGCATGGAATGCTATTGTGTTGTGTCCATATGTACACATGATATGCGGCAAAAACATTGGATAACACACACTTCAAACTTGGACTGCTGTCATGTGTTCTTTTATATCACAAACATATGAAGTACACTTAGTGTGAGATTAATAAGTTATTCATGGTGTTATACCCGAACTCCTTGGACTTCTATTTTTTCCAAGACTTATTTGTGCCATTCTCCACCCAAAAAAAAATGGATAAGCAAAAGGCCATGCTCCACAGTATTCTCTGGTTCATTGAGGTGATCTATTCTCTTCCTGTTTTTTGGCTGTCTTTCACTGGCAAGCATAAGGTGGTGTTTGTGCATGTTAATCCATTTCTTTCATCAGTTTTATTTTGGCCACTGCACAATTTTGTGTTTAAATGGATTTTATCTTGGACAATTACTTAAGGTCTGAATGAACTATGAAATGGATGAAATATTTTAAAATTTGGACATCTGTTGCTTTCATAGATAAATTTGTGGTTGGATTGGGAGTCTACCATTCAAAATTGAGTACAAGGCTTTTATTGGAGGAATTCTGGCATAACTATATGCGGTTTAATGTGCCCAAATTATCTTTTGTAGGTTTATGGTTGGTTTTTGTGTGTTTGTTCCATCTTTATAGGACCGGTCTGATGGATGTTTATAGAACCTCCTCCTTTCCGGTGGATGTCATTTTCTTGTTAGTAGATCTTGGCAGAACAGAGTTAAAAAAGGAGATTCCCTTGCTTGCTATAAGGCTGCTTTTCTTGTTATTTCTTTGACCTGGACTTTGTCAAGGAATTGGGCTAATCAGTCTTTGATTGGAATTTCAGATTTCTTATTTTTTTCTTTTTGATATATTTCTTAGGAACAGACTAAGATCTTTGCTATATGTTTTCATTTGGCACTCAATGGTCGGGGCATTTAGTTCTGCGGTGCACCGCAGAACTGAACTTAGTAAATGAGTATAGACATTTATGCGAGTATAATTTGTCAGCATGGATTTGGTCTCCTGAAAATTGGAACCTCTGCATTGAGATCTGAAGCTTCCTTTATGGATGATTCTAACAAATATTTAACTAACTCTGAGCATTCATGTACTATGAAATTAAACTTCAAGCAATTTTACAAATTCCAACTTCCAAGAAAGAGCTAAAATTGTGTATTGTTTAATACGTTGAATTGTGAATTCAATCCTTACACACACTTGTCTGTGTTTCTCTGCAGATTATATAGCTAGCTACTTGGAAGAGGATGTAATGGCCATCTCGCGTGAAATTCTCTGTAGCTTACTCAAGAGCGTAGATGGTTACTGCTATTTTTGGAAGAAGTACATTAGGCAGTGATACTATCATGAATATCAGTAAATTATCGGCAGCAGCAGCCATTCCACGACTTAATTAAACTGCAGTCACAATTATTGTATTATCCATTTATTTTTCTCGTGTCATTATGAATTGGAATGAGAGGATCTAGTTTTTGCTCTTTAGCTTGTGGCCAACCAAATTGAAGATAATGTTTGGGCCAGTCGACATTTCCCTCAACTGCTTCAGCTTTTCATCAATGGAGATAGTTGTCCTCTCTGTAGTTATTTTCTGAAGTGATTATGTTGACATTGCAAGTTTAGTGAATCTTGTTGAGAAGACTTTGACAGCGAATACGGTGGTAACTGGGTTATAATCGATGGATTTTTGTTCTCTTTTGCTGCAGGAGACAATAAACGAATTTAATTTAGCTGACTAAATGCGTAGCCATCTTTTGCATTTTCTTTGGTGTAAACTTCTCTTTCTTGGTCTAAATCCAATTTTGGAAGCAGCCTCTTTGCATACTCCTTGCGTTGTATTAATATCCAGCCATGTGCCAGGTTCAGCAATGCTTCGACAAGCTGATCTGTTGCAAGTGTCAGACGGCTTCACGGACATTTGGGCTGGGCTAAAGATTTGGTGTCTGGTATAAACAAGGCTTGCGAAAAGATGGACTTTTCATGGATCTGAGTGGTGCCGGGACTGGGCATTCAGTTCGTAGATGTACAGAAAAACATTGGTGGTTTTTCTTGTAAATGGCCATCCAGTTTGGAGGATGCTTTCTACAGAAACACCTATGAACAGTTGATTTGGCTATTGCGATTAATATCTATCTATCTACCGATTATATAAGAAGAAAGTGGAGTTACTGTAGTAACCCCACTAATTTCCAAGTGGCTCCCTCTCATTTTGACACGTGGCCCATTCCTTTTCTTTTTTTCATTCCCCCCCCCCCCCCTTTTTGCTTTTGTTCACTTTTTTTCCTTTCTCCTTTTTGGCTAAAGACAATTAAACAAATCCTCATATACACTACAGGTTTCTTATTTAGTTTCTACTCTATACTTTTTTTCTTTTTTTTTTCTCGTCATCCTAATCATTTATTCTGTTTTTTCTCTATTGGATTAGTTGGTGGCGTTTTCTTTCATTTTTATCCATAATTAACTAAATGAATGGTTTCATTATCGAAGATCAAGAATGGGTTTGATATTTCCTTTCGTCCATAGTCCAATAATCATGATTCATGATCTTCTACTTTATTGTCTCTCTTTGGTATGTATTATTTGATATTTTTTTTTGTCATTTTTTGCGTCTTGATCAGAAACCTTTGCTTATTGCTTTTCTCGCTGCTTCCTTCTTTATCTGACTTTCCTTTCCACGTAAAAGAGGTATCTGATGTTGTGAATATTTTTCCCCCAAATCTAAAAAAATCTTTTTTCAGTTTTTTATATTTTATTTATTTTGAAACTACTTTTTGACCTTTTTATTTTTGGAAAAAAAATTCCCTAAGGCTGACAAGAAGACGAGTGGTGATTACATGAAGAATTTTTAGGCTAACAATGAAAGAATTGTAACCATTTTTCCCCCATAAAATAAATAACACCATTACAAGTATTCATTCTAATTTTGATCTTTTATTTATTAAAATTGTATTTGATAATAGGGTGATAGTTGCTAGAGTAGAGGAGAAAGAATTTGACAAATGAAGATCCAAGGTAAACGATGATCAGGAAGAAAATAATGATGCCTATTAAATTAAGAATTAATTAGAGTCTCGTAATTTACGGATAGGAAATTATATTTTGATTTATATAAAGCTTATTAATGGTGAAAAGTGCTTATAAACTGCATAAGGTGGATGATGTGTAAAATAATTGTTGGGGCCAACAATTTAGAATGTGAAGATAATATTTTGTATTTCTTCATTCAACATTTTGAATTACTAGCTTGTATCCATGAGAGGTAGTTATTTTCATGGTTTTAATTTTGGCAAATGATAGCTTGAGAATAAAAAGAAGTGTAAAATTAGATTCTAGAATCTTTTACATAAACTGGTTCTATATGACTTTGTACTCTTATGCTTTTTTATTGTCCATAATGATAGATAATGTTAATTACAGTTTTGAACTGATTGTTAGGCGTGGAACTGGACATATCATTATTATTTGGCTGAAGGAGTTGATAATATTTTTTCGATTTGACTAGCTAAAACGATTGCAGTTGTCAAAGGAATGCATTTGGTGGTGGAAGTTAGCATTGAGGCTTTTAGCCTAGAGTGTCACTCGACCAAAATATTATTAGAAAATTCTATTTGATTAAGAAGACATTTTTGCAATCAAACAAATTGTTGGATTTGAATTTGCATATGTAGATTTAGAAACATGGCAATTCATGTTTTTTATTTAAAGTTGCTATATGTATTCTAGAACTGTTTTGGTGAGATAATGTTCTCATCTGTCTGTAATGCTATTAAGCATGATTTACATGGATAAATTAACTCGTCCCTTCTATCAAAAAGAAAGAAAAATATGCAAGTCTGTATATTTTTATTGATGTTGAAAATTGTGATAGATTTTGGTTGGCTTTCTAAATTTTTTCTAATTATTAAAATGTTAGAAACATTATGACTACTTTTTATTAATTATAACTAAAACTATGCTGCTATTAAACTGACAATGCACTCATAATGGATTTGCTTTCTTTTCTTTTTTGGTATCATTATGTACATATAATATTGGTTAAAAAATTTTTGTCCAAATCACAATAAATTGGGGTTAACTTTATAGATGAAATTTCTTTCAACAGCAAATTTTAATTATTTTTATACTCATTTTTCTCCTATATTTTCATTATGTACCTAAAACATTTGCTTACTATGTATTCAAATAATGTTCTAGGGGGCCACAGCCGAGGTACCTCTAGTCATAATATTTCAGAGCATTCCACAACTCTCTCTCTCTCTCTCTCCATACGAATCAATTATGAAAAATCAACTACTCCTAGAGTATTGGCTACATAACTTTAAAGCTCTCCTTGAATGTAAGTCAAGAGATTGAATCCCTTGGCATGTATTTTTGTTCAGAATTTTCCTAAAAATTTTACTAGCGAATACAAAGGCATCCTTTTGGTTCGGTGTCCGTGTCTAGAAAAAAAAAGAATCAATTATGAAGAGCTTTCGGAAGAACAAATTTGTAGATATTGTGAAGAATCATTTGCTCGAGAAAACGTGTATTAGACTGTTACTTCCATCCTTACACTTGAGTAGGCATGGCATAATTTCTTCTTTGAACCAAGTTTGCCTCTAAATTCTTGGCAAAAACTTACTGAAACCTCTAACGGTGTTGAGGAGCTTTAGCTTCCACGACTGGAACCTTTTTGTGCTTACTAGGAGATTGGGATTTGGCTTCATCTCGAGAATTAGTTGCCGCACAGAATTAATATTGTAAGCCTAAGTAATTAAAGTTGCTAAACTGGTACAAATACACGCATGGACAAAATACGAACACAAAATATATTCACGTATGGCGCGCAAGCCCGCGCACACACAAAATTAATGCATACATGTACATATACTTCCTCCGTCTCACTTCAATGGTCTTATTTTTTTTGTCCATAATTTAAGAAAATTTAGTTAACTTTATTGGAAAAGTAAATCTAACCTACTAGTTTTTAAAAATATCCTAACATTAATATTAGTAGTATAACTAACCATTATGTTTTTATATTAATTACAACAATAATATTGATAGAGAGTTGCACCATTCAAGAAAATAAATCAAAGCAATTAATGAATAAGGTAACTTATATCACTGATAACAAAGTATATTAAATAAGGGTATTTTGGAGAAGTTAAGTTTGGATTGAGGGATTTGAGAAAGGATTTGAAATCCTCTGAAACCCCTCTAATTGTTTACATTATTTAGGAGGTATTTAGAGTTATAAATTACAAATTATTTTTTATTTAAAATATATTTTAATAATTGATGTATTATAAACCCAAATATCTATTAAACAATTCAAACAACTAGACCGATTTGGATGAATTTCAAATCCTTCATCAAATCCCTCAATCCAAATGAAGGCTAAATATACTTTTCAATTAAGTGGACTACAATTTAGAACACGGATGAAAAAGAAAAACAAGACTGTCAAAATGAGATGGAAGGAGTATATTATTCCCTTCATGTCATCAGAGTTAAAAGAAAAGCTTTGGGATTTTCCGTCTTTGAGTTTCCATATGAAGTGGCGAAGCATCTTTCTGGTATTGTAAGCGAGTCAACTAAAGTTCACAAACTGAAATTTCCAAGTGCAGAATAACCTTTTTCTTCCCGTGTTTGCTGAATACCCATCATTCTTTAACAACGGATAATTACCTAGTTTGGGTTACTCCGGTTCGAAGACAGGTTTGGATGTTAGAGTCGATAATTTTTTTTTTAATTATTGCTGATAAAAAATACTACAAAAAAAAAAGGGATTGTATAGAAGAACTTCCGAATATTTGGCGATCTCAAACGTGTCAATATCAATGATCACTCAATATTTGGATGATTATTATTGGTTAACCTCGCAAGTACTCAAAAAGGGGAAGAAAGTCTCCTGCACTTGTACCAACTCTCCGAATTCTTGATGTCAAATGGAGACTACCAGCCGATAGTTAACAAAACTCCCGCATGAATTTGTGCACAAATGATCGAACCCTAAAACAGTGAGTAGCATATGGGTAAAAGAAAGCAAGAAGTCAAGATTCCGATGCCATGTGTTGTGTTATCTAGTTAAGCAACAAAATCAGCTTTAAGAAAAGCGTGTGATTATACATCAGTAGGTAATTCCTCCATGATACAAGCTTTCACAATATTCAAGTTAGTTTTTAGAAAATCCAAGGAAATTGTGAGATTTTGAGAAAAGCATGCAGGAAAAGATTCAGAAATGCACCATAAATCTGTCAAAAAATAAGGGTCAAAAACACAAAAGCTCACACAGAAAGCAGCTGCTGGTGATAGAAACCAGTAAAATCGGAGGGAACTAGCTGAGATTGATGAACTGATTGATGCATGCATCATTGCATGTAAATCAAAGGAAAGCACTAATGCAAAAATGTTGGCAGTTTGATACCAATTTGCTAGAATTTGATACCAATTTGTTGGGATTTAGAGTATAAACTAAAGAATAACACTAAAAGTTAGTGCTGCGAAAAAATGGCTTATTATAAGATCTTGTACTGCAGGATTGAAAGGGTCCTTAAATTCTTTGTTCGAAAGCTCTCTATTTGTAGGGCATACAATAAACACTTTTAACATAATATTTGCTAACAAATCTCAACGAAAAGTACTTGTAATTCAAAATACTTGACTTGGTCAAAAGATACCGAGCGTGGAACTACTCCTAACAACTGACTAATAGCTTAACTTATTAACCAAATTGACATATTCTAAAGTTAGAAGGTTGCAGCAGACGTTGCATTACTCCAACAAGGGTTTGTTCTCAGTTTTGGCGCTTGATACCAATTTGGTTGGAATTTAGAGCACAAACTAAGAAATAACACTGGGAGTTAGTGCTGCAAACAAATAGCTTATTATAAAATATCATATTAAAGAACTAAAAAAGACCTTAAATTTTTCATTCATAAACTCTCTATTTGTAGGGCATACAAGAAACGCTTTAACATAACAAATCTCCTAACAAATTTCAACAAAAAACACTTTTAACATAATTTTTGCTAACAAATCTCCTAACAAATTTCAATAAAAAAATATTTGTAATTTAAAACACTTGAATTAGTCAAAAAATACCAAACATGAAACTACTCCTAACAACTAACTAACAACATAACTTATTAAACAATTTTTTTGTGCTAATTTATTAACCAAATTGACATATTCTAAAAACTATGAAACAAGAACCTTGGGCTTTTTTCAAAAAAAAAAAAAAAACCTTGGGCTTGTTTTCGATGTCTCGAAGCAACTAAATCCATGCGTCCAAATCAAAGCACATAATCTAGATCTGACTCACATTATCATTCTCAAGAGTCCTGAATAATATTCTCAATTTACCACGGTAAATCTTACTTAAACATGAAATATCAATTCCCAGCCAAAACAGAGAGAGAGAGAGAGACCACGAATAGAAAAAAATATAAACAATAAATAATGTCTTCAACAACAGAAAGCCTGTATTTTAGAAAACCCTTGTGAGCGAATATAAGTAAAACATGCAATGCATCTTTAGTAATGGAAAAAAAAATGCAATTTTTAAGCCTAGGCGCAATAACTGAGAAGTCTAATATATCTCTTAAACATAGTTAACAACGAGAATTTGGAATATGCATGATTGTTCATTTGCAGCAATTAAAGCACAGCACCTTCACTTAATATACAGTGCAGAAAGAGAAAAGTTATTCTCTTTCACTCGAAAACAAATTTCATGCTTCTGATATAGTCCAACTAACATATACTATCACTCGAGCTATAAACTATAGCATGTATACATTGACAAGAACTAGGCTCTAGTTTATGGCTAGCTTGTAGACAGGAATCAAATTTCAAGCAGTAAAATCCATTGATGTTTCCTAGCTCAGATGGGCTGCTGCTAACTCCTGCAAACAATTTTGTTCACACGCAAGCATAAACATTTCCAATCAGGAGTAAATTCAAATCATTTACCATGTTGTGAGAGAATATGTAACAATATAAATAATTGAAAAGCTGACAAATTAAATCAAGCTGCATGCACTGAAGTATTAACATCAGTTATCATGACTCATATTGTCCTCGATTTTCACTTTTCTCCCTCAAATTCTATTTCAGACGTATATTGGCCCCTAATCGGAACAATAATTTGTTATTTAGTCTATTCTAGGCATGAGATACCCACCCCAAACAAAAAAAAATCTAGGCTTGAGATAATCAAGCTGTCATGGACATAATGAATGCCTGTTGTCTAATATGACTTGACATTTTTAAGTACTTTTGCTTACTTTAACTACCTTAAGATCATACATAAGAGCCAATTTAACTACCTTAAGATCATACATAAGAGCCAAGTTCAAATCTTCGCTAAAATTTTAATGGCAGATTAGCGTTTGCGTTGAAGCTTTGGGTCAAACTGTGAAAATGATTCCAGTAAGAGAACCTATTGATTTTCCACAGAAAGTTTGAAATACTGCATTTATTTGTGTTGAAATATATAGGAGTCAAATGAAGAATTTAAATGTTGAAAAACCAAATAGAATCATCAGAAAAAGTTAGTGTATGATGGAGCAGTTAACCCTATCAAATATTAGTAGTGAAAATGAAGTCAAGATTCAAAAATGATATGCATAAAAGCTAAAAATTGAAGAGTCTAATAAGAAGGTGAGAACATATTGTACCAAACAACATAAGCAAGAAAGACACAAGGACATTTTATGTTTGACAGTTTACATGGAACGTGGATACGCATATTTTCAAACCCTCAACTTGATAAATGACTAGCAAAACTTTTTTATTGTGTTTGCTTAAAAATAGTTTTATGCAAAAAATTTAAAAATAGTTAAGAGGCATAAAAAATTAAAAATAGTTTTAGAAAAAGACCACAGTAGATTATATCAACTATCCACAAAGCACCAAGCAAGTTTTATTGATTTCCAATTTTTCAGCAAAACTAATTAAAATATAATTATATACTATAAAAAGAATAAAATTGGATGATTACCATGATAATGAACATTTGCAATAAATTCATAATTTTCTCATTGTATTTATAATATCAGAGTTCATCAGGAAAAATTTCAAAGCTTGCAAGGTTTCATCGAGTGTATTGGACATAATTAAAATGTGTCTTTTCTATTCTTTAGTTCCTACAAAAATATAAGTAGAGTAATTGATTCTTGAAGCTCAGTTACTCTTCCAAGTTTGTCCATTCGTACGTACTTCTTTTGAATGGTATTAAATTTCAAATATTGTTAATATTGAACTTCTTACAGAAGGCTATGGTAATGACAACTATAATAGTGCTTAGGATAGAAAAGTTATGATTTCTAGACTACATTACATAACTTTGGACACAATATTATGCTCAAATAACTGTTGTTAGGCAACAATATGAGATTTACTTCACCCATCAATTTCTCCTGCACACAGGCTTACCCAAGCATGGAGTTCAACCTGATGTCCTTTGTGTTGATTTATAACATGCATATGCGCTTCACAAGGGAAATAGTGAATTTGGTAATTCAATCTTTAAAGCTGGCCAGATTGAATTAACTACGTCACAGTTTAGGGCCAGAATATGATAAAGATAGCATAGAATCCACTATTCGATGGTTCAACACGTTTCGAAAAAACTTACCCCGAATCTCAGATACTAAATTGCTTGGTGAAAAGAGGCCAAAAATGTCCTTCAAGTAATAAGTTATGATAAAACTGCAATACTTTGTCTTCAATAAGATAGGACACTTATCACCTAATCGCTAGGAAACCTTAGGAAAATCTTTTTGTATTAGCTACAAAAATGATGAGATATAAACGGGTGAATACAATATCATTTTAATTTGCATTGTGGAGTATTTTGGTGTAAATCTATTGCATTGATATCTTACTCCAAAAGCTAATTTTATCTATTCACTGCTAGGTCCTAATTTTAGACACTTTATACTTCATAAACTCAAGATTTTCAGTATCGTGCAAAACAAACTGACAACTATGATGCATCCTCTACAACCCAATATTCATCGCTTAAACTGTTACCCAGCAATATTTTTGTAAGCCCATGTCTATAAGAAAGATTTTTAATCAAAATTTTCAATATCAGTCAATAAGCAAGCCAATAGTCGTATTTCACATAGACTAGTCCGATATAGTTTTCAAACGTGTAACTAGATTTAGTCATGAAGCACTTTGCAGTTCCTTTTTGCCCCAGTTGGAAATGCACACACTACAACATTTCATATGTAAGACTAACAAAAATTTATCCAATTTATTCCTCAATTAAAGAAAAGGAGTTGAATACCCTAAGCCAGCCTAACGTTTTGTGTGATTTACACATTCCCTCTTCGCATTATTTTAATTGCACTTTTTTCCCCTTCAATTAAGTCACATCAGCTTTGACAGTTACAAAAATTAAAAGCTTCAATTTTGGCCTTAGTTTCATTGTTCTGCTATTCTTTTTCTCACTGCAAAAGCTTCTTCTCTCACCCATTTATAGTGCTGGAATTTTTTTGTTTATGTGGGGAAGGATGGATTTGGTGATAAGGGAGGAGTATAAGTGAGAGGTCTCAGTTTCGAGACCCTTCACTTATACTAATAAAAAAGTTCTCAAATATGTTTTACTTCTATTATATAAAAATGTCACAAAAATCAGTAAATTTGGCTCTAGCTATTGTTCAAGCTGTTCCTTCTTAAATCATGAATATCAATAAGAGGTGAAAGACGTGTCAAAATATATCATACCACTTTGTGGACATTTAAAAATCTCAAGAGAAATTTTTTTTTCCTCAAGTTAGATGGTATTAATCTCTGAATACTAGTATATGATTTTCTTTTGCTTATTAAATGGTTTTATTTTATATTCTATGATAGATTCCAAGGGCATGTGGTTTTTTTAATTTGTTGGATCCTACTTTTAAGGGCAGTTTCCTGGAAAAAATAATAATTTCCTTTTTCATGGGTATTATTTCTATTAATTGTTAATTTGAGAGTATAAATGCCATTTTAATTAATTGTTAGCACTACCTATTAGTCGGAAGAAATTGCAATCAGAGTAACATTATAGGGGAAAGTACAAATCACACCAAACATTAGAGGGCTCAACGCATTTAACCCTAGAAAAGTTATCATTGATATTCTTAGGATTCCTTTTGGACAGAGTTATTGCGAGAATATTCAACATGTCAACTTAAAAACCTCAAGGAAATAGGTGGAGCCTAAGAAGATATAATCACTCCTTGGATGCTCTTTATTAACAAATATAGGGACAGCATCAATTATTTTATCTCAATAATTTCTGTCACATGTAGCCTAGCTTCATACCAAAACCAGGCATAGCTTTCATGCATAGCTTCAGTATTATATCTCTTGGTGGAAAACAAAAAAAAATCTAGAATGAAAAAAAAAACAAGGTTAAAATGAGAAGAAATAACTCCAAGAAAAACTAGAGTGGCAGAAAACTCTACAATTTGAGTTGGATCCTTCATTTTATTTTATTCTGTTTTTTGGATGAACTGTCTAATAAAAACAGATTTGGATATAAATAGTCTCCATTAATTCGCCCTACAGTATAAAGATATTTGGATAGAGTGGTAATGTGGTCTGGGAATCCATGGCAGATGTTTGAACTTCGTAAAACCTAAGGACTATTTCTTTAACAAGGCGATATTAATAGGGAAGTAAGTTTTGAATAATTGTAAAGCAATGAAAACATGATCAAAATAAGTAAAGCTGCTCCCTGAGTAGAGAAAGGAGACATGAGATTCAGTGTATTTTGGAGATACTCCTTTGCTAACCCAAAAAAAAAAAAAAGGCCTTTTCATGATTGGGAACATATACCTACTCTAGATTGTAAAGAGATATAGGGGCAATGAAGGGGGTGGGAAGTGCAATGGTACAGATTTCAGTATTATATTCAGGTATATTGCCTGGAAGAATAGCGTTGCTTCACTACTCGGACCAACGCTTATGACATACAAATGGAATCTTGATTAGTAGGAAAGTTAAAAAGAAATTTTTGTTATTTTATGTTTTCAAATGCAAAAAGGCCATGGAGACAAGGTTTTTCACTACGAAAGTAAATGATTAGAAAAAGTAAGAAGAATGCTGTGATCAATGGTGCAAGAATTTTAATTATATGAACTAGACAAGACTTTAATAGTGGGAGTTTGCAAGTGTGGTATCATGGATTATTGTGATTACCATTTTTATACACTGCTTGCTCATTCCTTCCACCAGCTAAAAGAAAGGAGTCAACATTCACGCTTTCACTTTTGTAGTGAATAACAAATTTTAGCAATTTGCAAGGTTTAAGCAGGATTTAGTAAAAACTTTTTCATATCAGACAGAAAAAAGATCTATGTCAGACATCATAGACCATCAATCAAAGGCAAAGATAAAATCCTAACTTTTGCTTGTTCGTGAAAGTTTTGGAACAATATGCCTAGTCTCAAGAAACTACGCGTAGTGCTAGATCACTATACATTAATCTCTCATTATTTTACTATTCTAATCCATTCACTAATCTCAAGATTCAAGAATAAGCCCCCGGAAGAAAACAAGAAAAGATCAATGATCATACTCATCAACTTCTTTTTTGTCTTAAAAAAGTGAGGTGATAAATTAAAAACGTACGACAATATATAGCTTAATAATTCTGGTGACAAGACATCAAAAACGTACTAGACATGTATCATTTTTCTTTCTGGGGATTGAGGAGAAGTACGACCTTGGGTTGGGTAGGGTGGCCATTGAGGGCTAAAGGGAGGACAATCAAGTTGTGACATTTTTGGAAAGACAGAAGAGGAAATAAAGGACTAGTGTCAGTTATATCGATTCTCCAAAACTTTGCTCTCTGGGACATGCTACCTGCTAAAAGCTTAGCAACTAATACTACGTACGAACATGAATAAAAGAATAAGCCAGTAGAATTATAAAAAAATCATTTGTTTTGTAGACTTCTAGATCGATGTAGCATATCACCAAAATGAGGATTATGGTAGTTGGGAAGGAGATTCAAATATCTGGAGTGACAGCCGACAACGCAGATTTGGCTTGTAAGACAACATGGGAAGAATTTGTCTGCGTCAATTTCCACATCCATATGTGTAGAAACTCACATGCAGATCGAGTGTAAGTATCATGTGGACATTCATGGGGGGCACAAAATCATGCCGGATCCCAAAAGAGCCAAAACAATTGAAAAGCTCATAATTTAAGTAAAGATATTCAATTAGGAAATTAGATTAATTAACAGTGTTTTTTTGCACTATGATATGAGAGAGAAAAGTATATTAACTTGGTCCGTCCACACACCTCCTTAGCTATGCTTAGCCTAAGACTACTATCGGAGGCTTTCTTATTGGATAAGCCTAAACCTAAATCGACATGGTTCAATGGCCTAGACTTGATGCTTTTTAGGGTTTTTCACTAGGCGGGTTTAGGGTTTTTTGTTGTTTTGAGATGAAGTCTTGGATGATCACAAGAAAGGTATGAACTCAAGAGCTAGTATGGCCTAGTCAAGTGGTCCTGAGTTCTGAGCGTCTTGACTTCTGAGTTCTGACCTCAAATAGTTAAACTTTTTAACCAACAATTCCTGTGTCTAACTTCCTATATTCTTCTATATCCTCCGTCACACTCACATCTTTCAGCAAAACTTGTGCAATTGGTAGTATGTTTTCATCACCCGTCATTTTTCGACTAAATTTGCATCCCAATTTCATTTCTTGAAAGAAAATTATGTCATTAGTACTATGCAGATATGCACTATGCAAGAAAGTCTGAATAAAATTTACCATTTTTTTTTCAGTTCTTTCGTTTAAGCAGCTCAAGTGGACTGCTTGAAATGCTTGAGTTGATGATGATCCTCATGCAGCTTGATTGGATTCTTCTTCTTCTTTTTCTTCTTGTAAGGAATCCCTCTCGCCTTAGCTTGGCACTCCTTAACCTCGCGTAAATAAACCCGAATAGCTCCGTTACCAAAAGGATTCGTCTCGGGGGATCCTCCGTTTTCTTCATATGCAGCTCTAAGCCTTCCAATCAGGGCATCCAAGCTTCCCCAGGCTTGCCTGAGAGGACAAGTACAAGGAGCAGGAGGATCAGGCTGTCCAAAGAATACACAACCATGTAAATGAACCTTAGTTTTTCCAAACTGATCGAGGTATCGAAGAAACTCAAGAACATGGTTTGCAGTTGCACTGAGATAAAGAGACTGGAGGCCTCTGATTTTTTAGGTACTGGCCGAAAGTGTTCCAGTCTCTACGTTTTTGAGATTCATATCGACTTAAGGTGGTCGTGGTCTGGGGCTGCCTGCTGGTGGTTTTCACCGGTGGATCGCGAGGATCCTTCGATAGGATCTCTAGCCCTCTCAGCCGAGATAATTGTTGTTGAAGAACTCATGGGAATTTGGCTAGAAATGGTAGGGAAAGAAAGGGGGAGAAACTAGAAAGCTGAAGAAAATGGTATAGAGGCTCTAGTGCAGTGGAGAAAGATGAAGATCACATCTTGAGTCTACTTGAGGGGACGTGTTATGGGCCCTTAATGGGTGCTTTTGTTCCTCTTTTCTTCCACCTTCCCTTTCTTTCTTCGTTCCTTTCTTTCCCTCTTCTCTCTCTCTCTCATTCATTTTCAACTTCTTTTAAAATATATTATATATATTTATATATATGTGTGCATCTATAATTAGCTAGGGATCAATGCATCATTCATCTCTAAGATTATTATTATTGTGATTTTCCGTGTGTATCAAATATCACATTTTATGATTTCCCGTGACTCGCAGAACAGTCGGTGGAACAAGCATGGTACAACAAGTATGTCTTGTTCTTTACTGTTTTTTTTTCTTTATTATTTTATTTATAACACAAGGGGCATCAAACTATTTTTTGACTGGATAATTTTTGGTAAAGATTGACTCAGGTAATTTTTTGATGTAGATGCTGCAATACTTATTGCTTAATTTGTAGTAATTCGTTTTATGTTCAGCTTTAATCGGAGTAACACCTTACTTGGCACATTCCCGCATTCCATTTATGCACCATTAATAATTCTTGAGAACCTTAATTGCTTATTTCCCAACACTGATCAGAAAATCCCCTAGGGTGTTTTTCCACTAAGGATACTGTAGCAGTCCAATTAGAAGCCATATAGGTTCTTAAAAGTATCATGAGTTTAAAAGAGTATGAAGAGGACTCCAAAAAAAAAAAAAGAGTATGAAGAGACAGCAGAAATCTCATTATCGTACTGGAATTTTTTTAATTTTATTATTGCACTGGATTTGAGACTATTTTTTTATAGTGACGCCCAACTTCTTGGGGCGAAGGGGTTGCCCATAATGAGGGACGGTCCAGATCATCGCATGTTTGGGTATAAGGGAATTGGCCTTCGAATTGGTTAGTCAAGTAATTGTTGAACATGTCGAGGAGGTTTTAGTTTAGTAATTAAGGTTAAAATTTTAACAATTAAAGATTTTAGCTACAAATCATCTTTTTTCCTTCCACTTTTTAGATCTCATCTCTTTTTTACTAGAATTTTTGTTAAGACAAAAAATAACTTTGACTACACTTGTTTTTTATATAACTGAAGTTTGAAATATGAAATCTGAATTCATTAAATTATTGAATTTTTAATTACTAAATTTGATATATTTGAATGTATATTTCATTAAATAATAAGTGATAGCTCATCACTTATTTTTTGGAGCAAATTTTGTCTAAAAAATTCAATGCCACATAATTAATTCAGATGTTCAATTTTTAATTATCAAACGCATCAGGGCATGTTAAGATATGAATCCATTATTTTTAAATATTGAATTGAATTATCAAACAAAATCTTAAATAGCTTTGGTCCTTTTAATTCTACCTTCTATGAGCTAGTAAATAAGAGGAAGAATATAGAAAAAGTAATATTAGTGGAGAAATTAATGTGCTAAATAATTAGTTGTTTGAATAGGATTAATTAATTCCAACATGAATCCAATATATTATTTAGTTTCCTTCCAAATTTGTAATATTTTAAAAAATAATGGAATGCGAGAGGGGAAAGATGATAGACCCCAACTTTAAATTCCTCAATGTAATGGGGTCCAAAATCCACTCTTATCATGCCACATACTTGTTGCTGGGAAACAACTAATACGGAATTAATTAGATACTTTAATTAAATGTATTATAGTACTTAAGTCAACCAAGCAATTATTGGGCTGTTGTGTTGTGAAATGATCCTAAAAAGAATTTTTTTTTTCACCTTCTTACTCTTCAACCTCTTCCAAATATTACCGCAGCCATCGTCACTAGTCATCATAATTTGGCAGCCTAGAGACACCTACAACATGTATATAAAATGATATCCTCTGCAATTGGCTACGTTCAGTGATGGATGTCTTTGTCTCGCTCGCTTTTCAGAAATTTCTGCATTGGGCTAAAAGTTGGAAAATCATATGATAGATCCCTTTTGCAAAAATTAAGCTCAGGGAAGGGTTTTACGAGTTTGTTCCCATTGTCACATTCCCAGCCCCGGCGGGGGGAAGTTCACATTCATGCAACAATACAAATGTATGTACAACTATATGTATGTTAGGAAATTGGATTAATTTTTTTTTAGGTAGATTTCTTATGTTGTATGAAAATAACTAGTTTTCTAATTGGTTTTAGTTACTTGAAATAGTAGTTAAGAAATATTCTATTTAGTTTAGAATTAAAAATTATTTCCTATTATGTACAAGTCTAGAAATTAGAATTGATTTTCAATTGTTATTTGGCTTTTGGTCAAATAATATTATCTATAAATAAATAGGTTGGCGTACTACACAAGAGGCACACAAGGAGACATAAGAGCATCATGTATTCTTATACATGGGGTGTGAGAGAGGGTCTGTGGAAAAGATAAGAGATGGTATACAAGCGTTGGATTTGGATTCAAGTTGTATTCTTGTATAGGGTTTTTTTTCTCATAATAAAGAACTGACTTCTCTCCGTGGATGTAGGCTCAATGGTGGAGTCGAACCACGTTAAATATTGTGTGTCGTCTATCTTTCATACTTGTATCTTGTTTATCATTAAATTGTTGTGTATTTGATATTCCAATAGTTGTTTATTCCGCGCTTGTATCGTAACAAGTGGTATCAGAGTTTGGTTACAAAACTAGGTTGTTTACAAGCACTTGGATCCCAACAAATTAAATGGTTGTATCAAGAGTTTAGTTGTTCAAAGTTGGACCTGATTAACTATTGAGATCAAGTGGATCGACGACTATTACCAATTGAATAATTTAATGGATGATATCCTTGTTTCAATCGCTTGACAAGAAGCATTGATGGTGAAGGATGGAAAGTTGAAAAGTATGAAAATACTCGACGGTAAATCTAGGCAGGTGATTCAATAGTCCAGGAAAAGGTGGAGTCCAATGTTGATTTTTGACATGAATCGCTGGAGACTTTCTCACACCGCCAACAGTTGATACTTCATTTCGGTGGCTTTTAGATTTCAATTATGTTTTTTGGATGGTGTGGCATGTGTCCCAAAGAAACAAGGAGATCTAATTTCCGTGCGTCAGAAGACTCTGACAGTTACGAATTTATCATTTTAGGTGAAGTTTTAGAAACCACACGTGGCGAGACAATCCTGATGATGGGAAGAAATATGGTGATTTTACCACTTGGTTGCGTCAATGGTTAGGGTTAGAACTCATAGAAGGGAATCCCAAATTGCAAGTGGTGGTGAGAAAAAATCCTCCAAAGGGAGATGGTGAATTGAGGCACCTTCTCACGAATCAACTGGAGGTTGGATTCGAAATAACTACACATGTTCATTTGCCGATTGAATCAATTTGGTGTCAGGACTGTATTGATTCAGTGTGTAGTTCGGTACCATATTATTTGGTGGTTGAAGGCAAATGGTTGCTAAAAGAAATTTTCGCCAAAGTAGAGATTTGTTAGGAAATTGACTTAATTTCTTTTAGGTAGATTTCTTGTTTTGTGTGAAAATAACTAGTTTTTTAATTGGTTTTAGTTACTTGAAGTAGTAACCAAGGAATATTCTATTTAGTTTAGCATTAGAAGTTATTTTCTATTCTGTACAAGTTTAGAAATTAGAATTGGTTTCTAATTGTTATTTGGCTTTTGGCTAAATAATATTATCTATAAATAGGTGGATTAACATACCACACAAGAGATACACAAGGGCATCATATAACCTTATACATGGGGTGTGAGAGAGAGTTCTTGGGAAATGAGAGATGGTATACAAGGATTGGATTTGGATTCAAGTTGTATTCTTGTATAGGGTTTCCCTCTCATAATAAAGAACGGGTTTCTCTCCGTGGATGTAGGTTCAATGGTGGAACCGAATCACGTTAAATATTGTATGTCATCTATCTTTCATGCTTGTATCTTGTTTACTATTAAATTGTTGTGTACTTAATATCTCAATAGTTATTTATTCCGTACTTGGATCCTAATAATGTACAAGATCATTTAATTAGTTCTACACATTGGCTATAAAAGCCCACAACTACAATATGTTCACTCAGAGAGTTTATACACGATTATGCAACCCCTATAGCACAATGCAATTACTATGGTTGACATTTCATAGATGCTTTCTCTAATCCTTTTCTCTTTATTCTTTTCTATATTTTATATTATCATGTACTCTCTCCGTTCTAACTTTTTTTCACATTTCTACGTTAGTTCTAACCTTTTAAAAATAGTAATTTGATTGTGATTAATTATGATTTTTGTGCTTTTATTTATAATTTTGTCTTAAAAATTCAAAATTCAAATTTGAATGTAGCATGGAAAATAGGAAAGAATAGGGATAACATTAGAAAAAAAAATTAAAAGTAATTTTGACTTTTTTAAGATGACAAACATTTTGGAATATTTCAAAATAAAAAATATGACACCTTCGACGAGACATAGGAGTGTAGTTTAGCCAATTTGGCAATAACAAATTATTTTCATCCATCTACACAAATCAAGTTAGCAATTTTATTCCATAGATGTCGAATGACTACTTTAAATTGGAACATAGAGATACATTAAAGACCACACATTGTACCGCAAATCTTGAAGGAAACTAAGCTAATAAACAGTTACACATACATAGACATATGAAAAATTGTTGAAAATTTGTTAAACTCCCTTCATTCCATAACGAGCACAATCATAGTTAAAATGTACAAAATTCTCTAGTTCAATTGGAAACATTGATGGATAATTGACTGCTAAAAATCTGTCAATGCTCTTGTATACTGAGGTCACTGCTATAAAATTGTTTGCAAACTTGAACCATCAAAATGCATGGCGTGGATCCTATGATTTTGCAGACATGCAGATATCGAATATGCAAATCCTAGTTAACCATGATCAACTAATGGTCCCTCAGGCACTGTTGAAATCTTTCGTGGAACACTGAAAGAATGGTGTTTCCCAAATCTGTGACAATCAAAATGGAAGAACTGTTCCTACTTTTGCTGAATTCAATTGGGCAGTGTTATGGAGGACCCCAGAGATTATTAGCTTCTTGATTAAGTATAGATTTATTTGGCTAAACGCGTTTAGCAGTTGGATTCCTGTGGCTGCTTTTTCTTAATCTCATTTTGATAGTAAAAGGATCTGTCTAACAAGTGTCCAATGGGCATTCATTAAAATATATTTCAGATATTATATTTTTAAAAATGTAAGATTAATTAGAAAAAATAAATAAATACAAGAGAAGATAGGTAAAATTAAATAGGAAAGGTATATAAATGCAAGAGAAAGTAATAACTATTAGTATGTGTATATAAGTGATAGGTTAGGTGAATATTAGATGCATTAGCGAATGCCCTGTGAGTGCTGGTTAGAAATACCTTTAAAATATACATATTTAACATCAGTAATGTGATTAAAGTTTTAGGCAAATATGGAATCATACAAGCTGATAATCGCCCGTGATGCACCAAAACCTACGTTACCAACGTGGACGAAGTATAACCTCATGATTTGTTTGATCAAAGAAGTGTAAACAGTATAAATTATGATATCTCCGTAGTAGTACTAATGAAAGGGATCCATGACCAAGAATTGGCGAAAAACAAAACAATTGAAATGATGGAGTGGTGAAAAGTGATCAAATCAGGACCGTGAAGACAAAATTGTAGCAAAATGTTCTTTGTTGAGGGGTCCAGCGATTGGCATATGTCCTTTTGATGCATCATTACGCTGTTCATTGGTGGCTATGCAGAATCTTTTCACATTTGTACAAAAGAACAGAAAAGAAATGACTCCCTTTGGATTGTACTTTCCAAATAAAAATTATCAAAACACTTTACATATATAATATGTAATTTATGTGTGATAAAAAGTAACTTAAAAATATATTTAAAAAGATTTCAATTGATGCCCTAACAATCTTTATTTAAGCAAGCCCAACGGAAGTACATTTACGGCAATCTTTTAATTTCCTTGTTTTCCCCTCTCCTTCTTTGAGGCAAACTAGAGAGTTTCTTATAAGAAGGCCAACTGCTTTTTACGATTTTTACAGACAAGATTTGTTGCGAGATGGTTTCCCGTACGATTGCGATCAAACACAATTCTTATGTCTAATTATCATGTAAGTATCTATCCATAAATGCAACATTTGCGATATGGTACTTATGAATTTTCAGGAAAACAAAAAAGATTAGCTTGAGGAATTAGGATACTAAGCTATTGCCAATTGCATCTAAACCATTTCAACAAAGAAGATAAATGCAAATCCAAAGCTATTTTAAAAGTAAATGAAGCTTAATAATGAAGGTGCCATATTCCAATTGCCCTCGTGACAAAGTAAGATCACAGACTAAGATTTGTAAAGCATTTAATTAGTAAAAAGAAAGGGGCCCTAAACCCTGTTCACAAGCAATATCTGAGGGGAATGTCCATGACCATCTGGGTACCAAAACTGGATTGCTGTATACAAAAAATGCATAAACTTAATAGCACCATAATTTCCATGTACCCTTTTCATAGTCACTATATTTAATTACATAGCTAGAAACAGTTAACAAGAGAAGTTGACAAATATGAAATCACTGAGAAAATGTGTGAAAACCAAGTGGATGATAAATAGAATGAGGATCTTTGATTTGTTTATTAACTAATAGAGCTGCTGCACAAAAAGAAATTGGGATGCAGCGATTGCACTTGATATATCTTAATAATGGAGACAGGTGCTTATCAGTTACCACCTCTATTATTCTTCTACATATCCAACTCCTCTGCCTGCCTGTATTCAGGCCTATCACCTCCTCTCCACCTGGCCATCTCCTTCCAAAAAACATGTATATCAAATCTCCCAAGAATTGAAGGTTCGAGGATATCTTCCTATGATTAAAATGAACTGCTCCAACTAATTAGTGCCATAATCTAGTCATGAGATATTGTCCCCTGGCTTTATATATGCTTCACCTAGAGGGAGACCCAGCTAGCCAGTTGGCCAATATGTTATTAAACATATAAAAGTGCTTCAAAATATATTACTATAAGATGAAATAGAAGTATTGTCCATGACAAGCAAGAAAATAAAAACCAAAGAATGAACTCAGCACTATGACGTTGTAGTCCCAGGCTCCTAGCTGTATCAACACTTAGATCGTATCTTGCAGTTACTTCTCATCAAATAAGAGTACCAAAGAACAAACGAATTATGTCCAAGAAAAGGTCAGATTCCTCTACAGTAACTAGCACAAAAAAAGGGACAAATTCCCAGACAAAGCACAGCTATGTGTGATAATAAGATCCTTGTTGTCTGATTAATCTCTTCATCTTTTTTTCACCTTTCATTCCATTGCCATTAATCAGTGTCTAAAACTACTAAGTTGCTTTGAGACGACAATTCGAGATTCAAGCTCGACAAAACGCAAAAAGAGAATCAACATTGACAGCAGCAAGGAAGAGTATCATTTATTGGAAAAATGATAATGACTCAAAAGTTCGATACCATATCATAAATGGTTGTAAGCTCCTTGTTTGAGCTTGATTTCAAAAGTTGAAAACCTTAGGCCCCGTTTGGATTGCATTTTCCGTCATTTTCTATGGAAAAATTACTGTAGCGATTTGATGTGTGTGAGAGAAAAAGGTAATAGGGAAATGTGATCACGGAAAACGACGTAATTTTTCGGCGAAAAACGGCAATCCAAACAAGGCCTTAAAACGTAATCATATTCACACAACCTTTTTAATTTCTAGCATGCAATATTATTTAGGCTAAAAAGGAGCATGTATAGTAGGCAATGCAAATACCAACATGTACAAAAAATGTGTGTAAATATGTTTTTTCTTTTTTTAAAATGCGTGTAAATATAATTATTGCCCAACCTTGAATTGGGACAAGTTTGTCAAATTTGTGTATCTCTACGTTTTTTAGAGGGTTAATCACAAAACTCCTGTTAAGGTTTAGCTAGTTTTGCACTTTACCATCTACTATCATTTTTCTCTTAATTTGTATGTTTGTACCTAAAACCACTAAAGAAAGATAATATTTAAAAATACTAGTATCCCTAACATAATAATGAAAATTATTGTATATTTATAGATATAGGTTTTGTTAAATTTTAGCTCTATAATTATAGGTTTTTATATAGAGGAAAATATCCCCGCTCATTTTACATGATAAGGGGAAAAATAAAAATTATTAGTGAAAAAATAAACTATAAAAATATTATTAAAAGTCTATACGTTAAGTTTGTTTGGATTAAAGATTATTTGAAAATGTTTTAAAAATAAAACTGTAATAATTTTTGTGATTTGATATTTATGAAATAAAAATGTGGTTAAAAAAAGTAAAAAGATGATTGAGAAAAGTGCTTATAGTGCAACAAAAAAATTTTTTAAAAATTTAGTCATCCAAACAATTTTTAATAGCATCTAATCATGCTATATTAAAAAATGACCCCAGAAACTTTGAAGCCCAAATAAACTATGTTTCTCTCTTTTTTAAGTATTACCAACAAAAAAATATTCAAAGAAAAGCACAACCATATTCACATTCATAAAGAGAAACTGATAATATTCGAACATGTTTAGACTTTTAATAATAATTTAACATATCAATTTTTCAATAATAATTTTTATTATTTTTGTCATTATTACGTAAAATTAGGAAGATATTCTCCTAGTCTAAAAAAAAGGTAATTATGGGATGAAATTTAGTTAGAACCATATCTATAAATTTATTATTTTTTATTACTATGCTAGGGATATCAATTTTTTAGACATTATTTATCTTGGGTATTATACTATTATAAAATATTGGAGTTCACTAATGATTTTAGTGATAAATAAATAAATTGGAAAAAATGATGTTAGAGGATAAAATGTAAAATAAGTTAGGAAAATTACTGCATTTAACTATTAAAGGTATAAATACTTTTTTGACATTGTCATTACACAACGTTAGAATCAACTAACGATTTAGGAGATAAAGTGAGAAAAAATTATGTTAGAGGGTAAAATACAAAAATAGATATACCTTAGGAGGAGGAGTTGTAATTAACCCGTTTTGGACTCAGCATGATATTTGTGATCGATGCTACGCCGCATCAAAGCCGTATATGTTAAAGGAATCCCATGCTCGTAATGATATGATGTTTCCTTGTGTCTCCAGGGAAGGATGTTCTTTCATTCTCAGATGTGTAACTTATACAATTCAATGAAAACCAAAAAGAAAAGTTATACACATTTGAAACTCAAAATAGAAGCAAAATTTGTTATAGATCAATGATATGTTCATATACTTGCTGGAGAAGATGAATATTAGTGATGTCTGTTAAATAGAGGGAAGTTAATTAGTTAAGCTCTTCAAGAATCTATATACATATTTCTCTTCATTTTTTTTTCCATTTTCTTTTACTGTTTAATCATGGATTACATTAATACATTTTACAAACAGGATTCTATTAATACGAAAATGTTTGGGTTTGAGCACAAATTGGGATTTTCATCCGCTTTTTTTTTTTTTTTTGTGGGGGGGGGGGGGGGGGGGGGGGGGGGATGGTATACATCTATAGATACAATGAATTAAGGTCTGGAATTAAGGACAAAATCTGCAATGTGTATTCCATTAAGCACAATCGTGTGTCTGCTGTATGATCATATCATCGCATCAAATTCACAAACATAAATATTTTTGAGATCCAGAGTGGGGGCAATGTTCTTAAAGCCGGGCGATGCATCAAATCAACACATGTGGGTTGTGGGGCCAAATGTTTTTATTTTTGTGAAAAAAAATTGCACCTCTAACTCTATGTCTCTTAACTCCCAAGATTAGATTGGAATTCTCTTAGTTAGGCTCCGCTTGAATTTTCTATTTTTCTCTCGAACTGTTTTTTGTTTGCAAGATTCTGCAGTAATAAACTTCAAAAATAATTCTAAAAATAACTCCACAATCTCGAATACACTAAAAAATAAAATAAATCCTAAACATTTTTCTTCTTCTACACACTACTCCATACCACCATCACTCACCATCGCTGACTACCCCCCTCCTCTCTCCTCCAATCTTTTCTCCCTCTCTAATGGCCGTTAAAAGAAATCCCAAAATACAAATTCAAAAACATCGAATCCAAACAAAATATCTACAGTAAAAAATTTTCACATATATCGTTATAGTAAAGTTTTTTGAAAAACACTACAAAATACACCCAACCCATATGGATACATTCAACCAAAACAATAAAAGAGGTAATCTCCTTTGTTTTTCCTTTCCTTCTTTTTGATTTAATTTGCATCTTGAGCTTCCACTGTGTTTTAGTTAATGCAATGTCATCAATAATTGGAGCTGCCACTAGAAGACATAATATTTACAAATTTAATTAATATAATCTACATCTTATTCAATTATATATTCGTGAATCTCTAATGTTAAGCAGTAATTTTCTTAATATGTTCCAAGAAAAGAAAAAACAAAAAAGAACATAAACTTTTTTTTTTTTGAAAATTTCTTATCCTTTCAAATTTAAGCATGCCTACGTACAAATTACCTTGTGTTTAGAAAGAATGAAATAGCTAATCAGGAAATTACTATTGCAGATAAAGTCTTAGTCTATTGGTTAAAATTGTGATTCTGGAAATTAAAGCCCATAGGCTCAAATTTCGTTTTCCTCTCCTAACTTCTTAAATTTCATCCCTAGCTTACTTAAATAATAATAACAATAACACTACAGAATACCAGTTAGTGGCAAAATGTCTAGTATAAAATGAGGATGGATGGAAAATTAAAAAGAAATGCAAATTGAGATAACAAAAATATGAAAGAAGCTTTAGAGTAAGCTTTATGTTTCAAACACCCCAAACCCCTCCAGAATAGAGGTAGGAACAGTTGCCAAAGTGGCAATTGCCCACTATAAGTTACGATTTGGAAATGTATAGTTCAAATGATACAGCATAAATGGACATTATTGATGTGTACTTTTAGTTATAAACAATACTGGTCTCTAGCATTCTTATCACAATATTGTACAAATTATTTGTAGTAAATTATAACAGATTACAAAAGTTGAACAAATTTAAAGACGGTTTCACCAAGGAACTGTTCTTGCTTCGAATTCCTTGGTCCTGGGCGTCCACACCGGGGGCCTTTATTTCATGGGGTGCAATTCAATTTCTTGACAAATATAAAATGACCAACAAAAAATTTTAGTTTTTAATATTACCTCACTTTTGCCCCTCCTGAATTTTCAAAATTTACCATTTAAACCCATAATTGCCCCCAACAAGTGTTAAAATTATTTATAATTCCCTCCATCATTTCTACGATAGAATCTTGAGTGTTATACCACTTCCACTAAATTTCGTTTTCTTAATATTAAACTTTTTTATGTGTCCAACCACAAAATTGCAAGTGAATCAAATATTCTCTGTGAAAATTTGATCCTGCACACACCATGCGAATCTTATATATATATATATATATATATATATATATATAAATGTATATCTTGTAACCTTATGCATACTTTTGAGTGCTTCACAATTTTATTCTATTACATGATATGATAACTACTACACGTTATTATAAATCACAAGGAGTATCAATTTGTTATTTTTATAATTTTTGTAATATTACAGAAATTGTGCTTGTATATTAAAATTGTAACAGATACTTAATTGTCAACAAGATCTACAAACCATGCATTATAAGTTGAAACTAAAATTATTGCAGCCCTGAACAAAAGTTCTGACTCTGCCGCTAGGCCACACACAGAAAGCCTAAGGTCAAGGCTCCGAACTCAACGAAAAAGAAGCAAAAGAAAGAAACGCATAAAGAGAGTACGAACAAGAAAAGGATGGAACAAAGAACATCCCCTGGGTACGAAAGGCTTTTTGAAAAATAGAACATACAACATGAAACATGAGAGCATTGAAAAAAGGAGGAGATGATGCCTTCAAATTTCAACATAGGGTTAAGAAGGAAACTAATTGGTGCATGTATGTGCAACACATAGCACTAATAGTCTCTTTCAACAGTTTTCCACATACTCCCTAGTCCCTCTTTGTATTACAGCTTCAATTTACCCAAAAAAGTTGGCAATTTGCTCTCGTGTCCGGGCCCCTTCTTTGTCTTGGTATATTTTCCCTGGGCATGAAACATGTCAGTGGCTTAAAAGAAGACGACCCACCAAATTATTCTTGCCTAAATAGACAAAAGTGTACGGTCACCGCCTGATTGGTTGATTGTGTCCTTAAAATATCAGACAAGCCCATTTCTCCCTTACAAAGGTTAATGCATGCAATATTTCTTATTATCATTTCGATCTCTCTCTTCTTAATGCTTATAGTTGGCAACACACATAGTGATTTAAGGTTTAGGTACAGCCCGATGATCTTTGAGACTAAGGATCATAAGTTTGTAATTTGATCCATTACAGATCAATCTATGCTAGAAAATTTCAAATCTATGAACTGCTAATGTTAAAATGTAGGTTGTTGTATTGCTTGTGTAACATGAATGACATGCTTGTGTAATTAATTTGTATGCAATTGTTGCCTTGTAAGACTCAATCTGTTTGATAGCCTAAATAATGCAGATTTTGAAATGACTCGTAAATGGATTCAGGTATCTGTTTGACTGTTCAGAGGAACATTACTGGAATAAGTTAGGGAGAAGAACCAGTGTTGCTTGAGTATACATGCATAAATGACAACCACTTTATTACAATGCTTTACTTCTAAACTGAAAGGCTTGTCATTCCACGTGAATGGCCCTACTTTCTTCTCCAATTGTCTCAATGCACAATTTTGGTGAAGGCCCGCAAGATTGGCAGTGAATCATGGTGATTGCTTTCAATAATTTAGACCAAATGGTTTTCCTTGTTTGCAATTTAATTAAGAAAAATTCTATACTAAGCGACAGAAACAAACTAAAGAATGATTCACCTCTTTGATTTTAGAATTCTCGTATTTGTAATTATTGTTTAGAATTGTCGTGATTTACGGTCATTTCTCGCAGATAGACTCTTTAATCAATTAGTTATTAAGTAATGGTCACACTCATCTACACCACGACATTGCTTAAGCTACCATGAGTATTGTCTAGTGTCCACGTACATAGCATCCAGCTAGTCCTCATTGATTCTTGAAAAGTCTGGTCTTTTCATTCAGTTAGGCTGAAATTGACAATGAATCAAAAGGCCAGGGGAGACAAAATGAAATTAATGTCCTTCCTTTTCATTTTCCATGTTTGATATGAATAGTGTTATGAGACGAAATTTTCTGATCAATAATTAGAATTGATCAAAGTTTGCTGCGGCTGGCATTCTAGTGCTGAATAGACTTTTGCACCATGGTGTCTGACATTGTAAGATCTTGCAACTCACAGAGGAGAATTGTAGGAGAAATTAGCAATTAAGTACACACAAATGACAACTTACACCAACTCTTTTTAATGTATTTGCACGCTCAAAAGGTTCAGTCACTAACTGCAAATTTTTGTGTATAAAAATACGAGGTTAAAAAGCTTCTGGTGGCATGAGTAAAAATATGAGTATCGATAATACGTTCGAGTGCAAAATGTGCTACTTGTTAGCGGGCTTTGAACTTAAGATGAAGAGAAAAATCAATTTCTATCCTAATAAACGTGTACATAGGCATATGTTAGCAAAATCCCCAATTAATGGTCTTTGACAATCATCATTAATAATTATTTGAGCTCAACTTTTTGGATTTGATTCCTCTCCAATGGATTTTTTTTTCTATTTCTCATAATGCACGTCTAGATGCATGACATGTGCTTTTATTTATTAGAAAGAGACACGATCATTTTAAATTTAACTAATCTCAACTGTTGTTAATAAATAAAAATACATATCATACATCCAGATGCACTGTGATACGGGAGATAGAACTAGATCTACTCGGAGATCTTGATTTACCGGACGTGGGTGGTGGAATTTGAGACCTTGACCAAAGTCACCAAGTGAAGCGCCAACGGGCATTTAAGGATCGATAAAAGAAGCCCGAACACTTGCAATCTCTAGTGCACTGTGCACTTATCCAAGCCCAATAGTCTACCGACACATTGGTTGTCTTCATATGCCTAATGATTCGCACCCCCTTGGTAGCTTGCATTCTCTCTCCCTACTTTCCTCTCTATCAAAGAGCACGAAATTGACCTCCCATGCGCTATACTCAACAAAACCATACACTCTTAGATTACCATCGATATCAACTTGAAGCATGATGTAGATGCTGTTGTATATCGGCCTAGACAAAATATCTCTCTCACGATTTGAATGAATGGTTATCTTAAACTTGAACCCAAGCTCAAAAGCGTGATTCTCGTAATTTTCCGGTTCAAATTAGAAGTCACGATTAGCCAAAACGCCTTCACCAGACTTATTTGATTTGTGGTGAAGAAGGGTTTTTGGTGAATTTTTGCTCTGCAAATACACAGCCCAATATCGTTTTCCAATCACAAAGTTGAAAGGCCCATCGATTGGCTAAGTCTTGGAGAATCGGTCGACCAACCTAGACGGGCCTATGGCCCTTATTGTTTGACCCACCAAAAGTGCATTAATTGGGTGATTAAAGCTTTGCCAAATGAATTTACCCTTCTTATCAAACAACACCAAGCTATCATTAGGAAGTAGGGTTAGAATTTGTTTGATAATCTAATTCAACACTTAAAATTTAAGATGTTCAGATGCGTTTGATAGCTAAAAACAGAACATCTGAATTAATTAAATGGCATTGAATTTTCTAGGCAAAATTTGTTCCAAAAAATGCGTAATAAGTTATTTACTTATCACTTAATGTGATATATACTGAAATGTATCAGATTTAGTACTTAACAATTTAATAACTTAATAGATTCAAATTTTAAATTTTAATTCTTAGATTTCAATTTTATCATACGCATCCTTAGTCCTATCACGCTCTTGTCGGCTGTACCAGTTTGCCAAGCCACCTTGCCATCAACATCCGCTAAGATCAAGTTTCCATCACTGCCAAAGGTAGGTCTTGGGGTCCATCGCAAGATGGACTCGGACCGTTGGTGGTCCGTACAGAGCCCGAGAATGAATGCATTTGGAGTGGCATTGCAAAAGCAAAGGATAATAGGAAAGGTGGCAATGTTTAGCAGTCGATAATTGGCTTTAATACTCACCATATACTCACCGAATGAACCTTGGTTTTATACTATAATGTTTTTGAGGGAGGAACAGCGGATTGGGATGTGATGAGTAAAGTAAAAAACGCAATAAAAAGTGCCATAGCTTCAATTTTTTTTTTGTCGCAACGATAAGATTTCTATAATCTAATTTAACTTAATCTAGAGAAATGAGGAGGGAACTTGATGTGCATAAAAACTCTATTGAAAATGATTACTGAAAACCGTCACGTATTATGACAAATTTTTATGATAGGTCAAGAGCCATTGAACCGCACTACCAAGCCGACCACTGGACCAAAGGCCCAGTGGCGCCATAGCTTTGGTTGAAAGAGACATTTTTCACAAAAAGAGACAGTGCTAGCTATATGAAATGACAACACCATAAATTGGTACGAATTTGTTAGCCCAATGGCTAATGCCACATGTAAAAGACTAGAGGTCCAAGCGAGAACCACAGCTGGCTAAACAAACTATGGAGTAATTGGCGACAAGATGAGGTTTAAATTTTTTTTTGGATATAGGTGAAGAGATCAAATTTTTTAATTTATATTTTTTTAAAAAAAAATTCATCAGCAAGTGTAAAGACACTCGTCTGATTTAGTGACGATTTAGTTATCTCCGAATTCTCCATTTACCCCTTCAAATCCACCTATTCTCAATGTAGAATAAGAATAGATATAAAATAGATATCATCGAGTCAACAAAAACAAAACAAAAAAAGGAGAGAGAACCAACCGCAGTTGGCTCCTATGGTTGTTGAAGCAAAGGTGCCGAAGGGGCAGTGGTTCAGTGGCCGCTGCTGCTGCTGGATGATGTCTTCTGTGTGTATTTTTTTTTTTTTTTTTTTGGGTTCGTTGGTGGCCTTTATTTTTTATTCTTTATTAAAAACAGGAATAAAAAGGACTTGCTCTTTTCAATTCATAGGATGTTAAATCCTCCATGTTTTCAATGATCTTTTGATGACCCAAAAGTAGTGGATTAAGAAATGAAAGCAAGTGCTGGAACATACCTAACAGAGTACCAGAAATGATAGTGGCAACTAAATTTGAGTATTTGCTATTAGTACTACTTTTTTTTTTTGTTTTTTTAGTATAAGTAGGAGGTATGAAATTCGAAACTTTTATTTACATTCTCTTCTCTATACTATCGGACTTATCTCTCCTCTTCCTTCTCTCCTCCCCATTAGTACTACTTTAGTGGCTACTAGAAATAATTTAGAGTTTCTCTATTATCAAATTCACAATTTGAATTTTGAACCTAATAGTTATGAATGAGAAACACAATTAGTAAAATACTGGATGAGTACAATATAAAATATTATATGTAACATATTATATGATTTTTTTTAAAAGTACGACAAAAAATTTGGAAAAAAATTGCATATTCGACAAAATTATGTATATAAATTTGTATGTGAGCAATACGAATGTATTTGGAAGATATATTAATGTATCTTTTAAAGATTAAGCTATATTTATACTAATTTTAACTCATATCTTTGAGTGTGAGACATTAAATTTATTAAAAATTTTATCATCTTATTACTTTTATATGGATAAAACTACATAATTATATTATATTATATGTCGCCATTGTTTTGTACATAACCGAGAAGATAAATCGTTATCCTCGTTCACAACTTTTAAATTTTTTTCAAAAATTGAAATACAATTTGTCAAAATTCTATTACATAATTTATACGGTTAATTTAAAATTGCAAATATTTTTTAGAGTATTTCTTGAAATATATAAAATATCAAAATTTTTTTGAAATATATGTACGAAATACGAATCTTTACCCAACAACTACCAGCCGACTAATTCATTGATTGACGGACACCCGACAATAGATATTCCAGCGGGCTCACAGCTGCTCTCAGTCACTCAATCACTCTGCTCTCTGTTCCAAGTTTGTGGTAGTATTTGCATTAGAATTTTCCTCGTAGTTTTGCCCTATAAATTAACTAACAATACAACCACCTCGGATGCAGGTGCAGCACCACCTATCAATCATCTATTTGCCTAAAAAGTCCCTCCCTCCACCATCATTCCCTTTGTTCATGGTACTGATTGATCATTAAGGCGGACTACTCCGCTTATAGTTAGTTAACGGCAATAAATTACTCAACAATGCTTCTCGGAGGCCTCAATTCCAAAGTTGTTGGTGCGGTTATAATGCTGACGGTGGTGGTTGGCGAACTTGCACCCCGTGCAGAGGCCGTAATCGCTTGCCCTCAAGTTACTAGTTTACTGACACCTTGTGCCCGTTACCTCAAGAATGGTGGCAATGTGCCGGGTAGTTGCTGCACTGGTGTTAGGGCCCTGGTGGCAGCGGCCAGGACCCCCGCCGACCGTCAGCGTGTTTGCTACTGCCTTAAGGGTGCTTATCGAGGCTATCATGGTATTAAATTGCCCAACGCTCAGTCTCTCCCTGCCAAGTGCGGAGCCAGGGTTCGTTACAGGATCATCCCCACCATTGACTGCTCCCGGTAAAGTTCTCCCATGCTACTACTATCCACCCACTCACCCACCAGTACCACTACCAAGTTATTTCTCTGTAACTTGTACTGAGTACCGTACTAGTCGTCATCAAGTTAAGTATCATGCATGGAAGTCCCACTAATTATTCACTTGACTTCGAATTCCGTTTATGCTACACAAGATCAAATAGTTTTCATCGTCTCTTCATTTTCTTATTATTCCCTTCCCAACAATTGGCAAGAACAAAGTACTTGTATACTCGTATTGGTGGGAAGGTTTTCTATGTATGAAAACCAATTTGATCTTCTCCCGCAACCACAAATTAGTCTCCAAATATGAGCCAAAAATCACTCTACAACTAATAAGATGTACCCCTTTTGAAGAAGGAACAAAAAAACAAACTGAAATTGATGGAAGATGAATAAGAATATTTCAGAGGACACAACTCTTTTGTCTCTTATTTTCTTAGAAGTCTATTGCTATTCTATTCCTTATCCCTATATTTTAAATATTTTCAACGTTGCTTTTTAGACACTTTTTGCTAGAGTTTACGGATGTTGAAGGGACTTTAATGTGTTATTTTATACTATTTACTTGTATCGCTTGAGATTTTTAAAATTTCATGGAAATGCCTAAAATAAGGGATAAAAAAAATACCTAAAACAATAAAGGATAAGGAGATTAAATAATGATAAATTTGCAAAACTAGTGACCAAGAGAACTTCGTTGTTTGAATATAAGAATAAAGAGTTAGAATAACTATAAACTTGCAAAACAGTAGTGGCTAGCATATATAGTCTCTAACCTTTCACAAAGTGACGGGACAATGTCGGTGACATTCCAATTCCTAAATTCCTTGTTGTAAACTGTAAAGGGACTTTTGTCTCCTCAGTGGTGGCGAGAGCACTCTAAAAAGTTTTTTCTACTCTTATATATAGGGTTCCAATTATGGGTCGATACTTGGGTGAAAAGAGTGTAAGGAGGGGTGGAATGAATTAAAAAAAAAGGAACTTGTTTCAGATAAATTCCAATGGAGAAGAGAAGAAATACAATGTATGTCTGAGGTGCGTTTGATAAAATTTAAATCTAAAATCTCAATCTATTAAATTAATAAATTGTTAAGTATTAAAATAATACGTTTAAGTATATATCATATTAAATGACAAGTCAATAGTTTATCACTTATTTTTAAAAACAAATTTTGTTTAGAAAATTCAGTGCCATATAATTAAATTTTGGTTATCAAATGTATTTGAACATGTTAAGATCTGAATCCATTAAGTTTAAGTACTGAATTGGATTATCAAACAGGTACTAAGGTCAACTTCAATATTTTTGGAAGCTTAATATAATTAAAGCCACCCCAATGTTTATGTTTATAACGTGAATTCAATTTTCGCTTATCTCAGCTGCTATATTTGCTGTACTATACTGTTTCACTTTGTAATTAGTAGTGTCGGTGCTGTTACTAAGCTGTGCCTGTAACTACTTCCAAAAAAAAAAAAAATGCTGTGACTGTAATCAGATGCTCTACTTTGGTTTGAGTGTATATTTTTTCCCTAATTTGTTTAACTATGTTTTAGGGTGACGTGAATCTAGTACCCAACGATGCTAGATTGCCGGTTACTACGTACGACGACGACACCCACCAGCTTCGGCTTGAATATCTACCAGCGAATAATAAGAGTTATGAATTGTAGGTAAGAAGGTATCCCATTGGGATCGGATCGGATTGGATCTTTGTTTTCCCCACTTTTAGTTTTGCAATCTGCGTGTATCGTATTCAATGCATAGTGTTAGGTGGTTATCTCCCTCCAATATTTGATGGCCTGCCTTAGATTGTTTAGTTTTTTAAATTTTTATAAAAAAATGTACTGTATTTATTTTATGTACGTGAAATTAAAAGATAATTGAAAAATATGTTTATAAAAATATAAAAAATTTTATCGAAAAATTGCAACCAAACAAGGCCTGATTCTTCTCACGTACTTTCTGCCATGGATCGTCTACCTGCCAGTGAGAATTTATCTCGCAACATCTAGTGACATTTAATTTACGCCTACATCCGTGTGAAAAGAGAAAAAGGGTTATACTACATTATTATTTGTGGAGACTTGACATAAGGTTGTAGTCAAGATTTGAACTTGACTGAGTTTCGTTTGAAATGCTATTTTTAGAAGTTTTTGTTAAAAAATGTATTGTTATGATTTGATGCATGTAAGATAAAAAAAAATAATTGAGAAATGTGTTCACGAAAAATGTAAAAATTTTTCTGCAAAAAATTACATTCCAAACAAAGCTTCAACTCGCTGAGTTAGCGCTACATGTAATTAGAGCTCAGTTATGTACGTTCTTGTGTTCTGTCGTGTAGCCCTTTACATACAAGTCATCTTGTACATATGGGGAACACATTAGCAAATTCCCCATCAATTGTCTTCGACAATAATCATGAATAATGATTCAAAGTCCTTTTTTTTCCCACAGGCAAATTGTTAAGAATTTGTAACGTGGTTGCCAACTTGCAATAAACAAATGTCAATAAACTGCTATTACAAATATAATGGGTAACCCAACCAAACATTCTGATTAATCTTTAATGTCACCGGGTTCATGGAAATACATGATTGCACAAGAATTATATGGAGAAAAATCCCTTCACTTAAATCCAAAGATCCATACTCTTGGATAATCTGAACCTTTACGGGATAATTATTATGGATACAAAACATTGAAAATCTTTTCAATTATTTTGTGAAAGATGATGTCACATTGGACAAAGAACTAGTTCTACTACTTGGAGATCTTGATGTACCCGACATGAGAGGAATTCGAGACCTTGACCAAAGTACCCAGTTCAGGCACCAACAAGCATTTAGACGACTCCCCGGTAAAAGAAGCCCACACACTTGCAATCTTTAGAGCACCGATCCTTGCACTGGGAGAGCCTTAGGGGCCATTTCCTTCGTTGTAAGCACTCGTAAAGTGTTCCAGGTGCACAACTCTTGCTCCAGCCCAGCAGGCCCCTGGGGCTTCGGGCACGCGACACACTGGTCATCTTCAACATATGCCTAATGATCCACACCTCCTCGGTAGCTTGCATTCGCTCTCCCTCCTTCATCTCTGTCAAAGAGCACGAACGTGACCTCCCACGCGCTATAATCAAACATGTTCATCGTAGGTGTACATCCTTAGATTACCATCGATGTCAACTCGAAGCATAGTGTAGGTGCTATTGTATTTGGGCCTAGACAAAATATATGTCCCAAAGCTTGGAGAATTGGTCATGTTAAACTTGAAACCAAGCTCGAAAGCATGATTCTCATCATTCTCCGGCTCACAATAGAATTCAAGATTCGCCAAAGTGCCTCTACGATTGCCAAACTCATCTGATTTGTAGTAAGGAAGGGGTTTTGGTGAATTCTTGCTCTGATAATACATAGCCCAATATCGTTTTTCCATCACAAAGCTGTATGGCCCGTTGACAGGCTCGGTCGGGGACAATCGGCTGATGAGCCTAGACGGGCCTGTGGCCCTTATGTTTGACCCACCAAAATTGTATCAGTTGGGCGATCAAAACTTTGCCATATGAACTTGCCCTTGTCATCATACAACACCAAGTTACCATTCGGACGGAGGCTTAGCCCTACCACACCCTTGTTGGCCGTTCCGGTTTGCCAAGCCACCTTGCCATTTCCGTCACTACCAAAGGTTAGTGTTGCATTTTCGCGGACTGGCTTTCCACGGTTGGCATCCCAAACCCATCGCATGATGGACTCAGACCGTGGGTGGCCCATACGGAGCCCGAGGACAAAAGCATTTGGGGTGGCATTGTAGAAACAAAGCTGAAAAGGAAAGGTGGCAATACTTAGCACTCGATAATTAGCTTCGTACTCCACTATATAATCACCAAATGAACCTTGGTTTATGTACTTGAACGTTCTTGAGGGAGGAACAACGGATTGGGATGTGATGAGAAAAGTGAACAGAGCAATAGAAAATGCAATAGTTTTTGTTGAATAAGACATCTTTAGGTGGCTAGAATATCATCAAATGACAGCACTGAAAAAAAGTGGTGTTTTCTTTGGGAAGCCAATGGCTACTGAGAATGGAAACTAAAAAGCAGCATGGGAGTCTATTTATAGTAGGAGTTCCTATATCTGAAAGACTGTAAAGCGGTGGCTTGTACGGAACCGTGGATGTCTCTTTCTGGTGGTATTTGAACGGCAAAGAGTTAAAGACTATTTTGATGATGCTGTCAATTTTGGATGAATCATCATATCATTGACAATTGAAATTTATATTATCATACTTGCGAATCCGATAAAATTATAACTGTATGTGGTAGCAAGAAAACATGAAAACATAAATGAGGCTATGTATCTAATTTCAATCTACATAACTATTAGAATTTGTAATACTCAAAAACCTAACAATAAAATTGTCTTATTATAACTTTGTCACATGAGTTTGTACACATTGTCTGAATGTTGAAATACTAAGAATGAATATTTTTTGAAATATTAAAAATTCTGAGAGAAAAATGATTTCTCTACGACTATATAAATGTGTAGCATAAATGTAGGGTTTCCCTGTTAATTCCAACCCTTGAATCCGGGATATGTGATAAGCTCAGTAAATGTCAGAGGTCGACTGAATTACTTAGTCAGAGCTCAGAAGCACAAGATTGTCAACCATAGCACTATAAATAATTTCCTCGATAGATAGATTCTCAATAATACACATTATTATTATTATCACGAAGCTGGGAATGAGCCCATAGATTAAAATCTTATTTCTATCTTATAGCTGGCAAAAGCGAGGAGTTGAATGCACCCACTTGTCTACATCAAGAAGAATGAAATGATCAAAAGATGCACAGCATTGACAGAAGAAGTCTACTTACATTTATTTATCTTGTAGCTGTAGCAGTGGTAGAGATGGTTTTGCGGAAAACCATTAATGTCATCACATGATATGAAGAATGACTCAACCAAAGATTACTTGCACTTTTGAACAAGATGACTAGAAAACTTTCTTATTGTATATTTTATTGGTACGCTTTGGCAAAATATTCAAACCTTACAAATTAAGATACCCTTTATGATTAATTTCTAGACATCACCATGAGGTTTTAATTATATGACCGTGTCATTATCCCATAATCCCATTGATATCATATCCGGATTGTCGGTCATTAATGATCTGATAATGTGATAATATATACAGGGGAGGGATAGGTTAGGTAGTTCGAAGCAAGGGCATATAAGTGAAAGATTTCGAATTTGAATCATCACATTTACACTATTAAAAAATTTAAAAAATGTGATAATGTGTATGTAGGACCAAATCCGATTTCATACAGACCACGATCAGCACAGATTAGACTAGATCGATCTCGACCAAATCAAGGGGAAAGGGAGGTAAGAGGGGTTATGGATGAGGGGAAGGGAGGGGAGGAAAAGGGAGGGGAGAGGCAGCAGTAGCGGTAGCAGTGAAAGTGGAGGAAGCAAGAATTTTTATTTTTATATTTTTGTAAGTTGTATTTAAAATTGAGTGTTTCTAAAATTTTTTTTGAAATCTGTTACTGTAAATTTCACAAACAAAAGTTTGTGAGAAAAACTCCTAATCCAAGTAGAGCCATAATTTTGTTGAAGTAAAATGTCAAAATGATGGGACGTTGAAACCGTTAACAGTATTGACTTGAGGAGGTGGAGAAAATACTTGAAGCACCAGTTGAGTTTCAAAATTTCAATAGTACTACAATAGAATCATTAAAGTTTCATAATTACAATAAAACCCAAGATACTTTAAGCACCTCCATTTGTCCCCTTGGATCTACTCTCCTTGCCTCTTCGTCTCTCCTATCTTTCCTTCCATGTTTTGTAACAATACTCCAAACCCCCTTCCCCATTCGACAATATTTTCTTCTATTACATGCATTGCTTAATCCAAGTAAAGTTTGTCATATGGTAAGGCATGCATTGGTTAAGGAAGAAAATTTGGGGTAAAGAAAGTAATGTTGACATGAAATTTGCTTTATTGATAATTGGGATTGAAAAACAAGTTGAAGCCCGAGTTTTTTTTGCTTTTTTTTTTTAATGTAGATTGAAGCTCAATTTTACAGGCTTTAATAGCAAGATTTGGGGGATTTCGTTGTTGATTTTAAGTTTCATGGAAGTTGGCAGTAGCATTTGGATGCAGGGTAGCGGTATGGCAAAGATGGCAGTGTTGGGAGGCTTGAAGATAGTAGTAGGAGAGGGATGGAGAAGTTAGGAAAACTTTTGTAAACCCTTGCTGCTATCGAGATGTGATTATCGAGAATTACGCACCTGTAACTCAAAGAGTTACGGTCCGTAATTCCAACATTATCCTAATACTTCAAAGCGAGCGGCCAATAAAATTTTGGACTATGATAATATCATATACACTATAGTTTTGAAAGTTATAGATACACTTAAAACTGGCTTAAAATTTCAAAGATTCACGTAAATGTCTAAAATTCACAAGTGAAAATAGCTAAAAGGTTAGTAACAAGACAATACACTAGCAATGGGTTGATAAAAGTATTGGTTGGAAGATAATGTCTGTAATCTTTCCTATTTTACAAAGAAAATTTTGTCTAAAGACGAGGTAGTTTTATAGAATTAAAATATTCATAATGCTTCCAAGATAAAGGTTTGGAGAGATTGAGATTACACATGTGAGATTGACAAAACAAGCAAAAGATAAGTGTTGTACTAAACTTCCCAATCGAGACGCTTAATTTTAATATGATCAATCAGCAAATTTGATTGATCAAAGAATAACATCCTTTAAAAAAAAAAAAAAAGACAATTTCAAAGATTAACACTGGGAAACTGGCAGGATAAATAGCTTGGATCTTTGGTGGTTTGGACGGCAAGCCCATTAAAGAAACAAGTTGCACCACTCTGCCGAAATTGAGCCCAATAAGCACTAAAAGCATAGCTTGCGTGCAGGACCAACCAATTGGGCTTGTAACACTTTCCACTGGGCCGAATCGCTGCACAGGTACGATTATTCTGTCCACAAGCAAAATTCAACGCGCTCCCCAACTGCTTCCAACTTGCTCCTTTAGCTACCACACACCAAACTTTCCCCTTGTAAGGCTTGTTGTTTGTAGGCTGCGGTAATGGACTGTAGGTTGAATCTGGCGTGTGGCCCGACAAATCTATGCCGTACACACTTGTTCCATTCGGGTACAATAGCCCAAAATGTCGCTCTGTGCCTGGACCAGGCTTTTGATTTTCGTTGTATAAAGCGAAGATATTGACAGAAATGTTCACACCCGGCCTGGCCGGTGTTCCTGCCGAAGGCATGGCCGTGAATTTTTTAACCACATTCCGGTTGTATGTAGCTGCATTGTAAATGTTGGCTCCAATTTGATCAATATCACCACCATTGGGCCAACCTGTTTCCGCAATGAACAAGGGAATACTTGGGTACCCGAGTTTCTTCATGGCAAACACTACCGAATCGAGCATTTGGTCCAACAAGTTATTATAGACCAAGCCCGAGACCGGATCTTTGAACGTTTGGTTTTGGGCCGCTAACAATGCGTAGCCAAGGCTAATGGTGTTGGGCTTTGATACCCACTCAAAGTAAGGGTACAAGTCAACGAAGAAAAATGATTTGGTCTGTTTCAAGAACTGCAACAATGGTTTCATAACTTTGCCTGCAATGTCAGACCGAAACGTGCCATTGGAAGGCAAAAGCACAGAAGATTCCAACATGTCAATTGCTAGTGGGGTTCCAACTTTAACGTTGGAGAGACCGAAAGTTTTCACAGATTGATGGATTCTGTTTATGGCTGGAACGAGATAAAACCATAATGGTTTAAAGTAGTAACTCAAAACCTCGTTACCTACTAGGATGTAACGAATCATGGCCCGAGGATAGTAAGGGATCACATTGTTTTGGACCCATTGGTTTGCTAGAGTTTGGTTGGATGAAATGTTGATGATGAGCTCATTTGGGACCATGACTGTGATATAGAGCTTGCTACCAATGAGGGCATTGAGAATCTTTGGATTTGCGTCATAGAGTTTGACCTGTGTGGCATTGAGTTTCTGGAGGAGTTCAACAGATTTTGATGGAGTTGGGAGGTTGTTCCCCAGTTGGCCATAGCATACTCCAACTTGATTGATTTGTGCAGCATTTGATGAAGAAGAACCAAAGGCTAACAGATAAAAGAGATATACAGCAAGGAAAGCCATACACTGGGAGAATTGGAGACTTGAGATGGGATTTAAGATGCAAGACAGGAATTGTTGTCTATAGACAAGTGATCTTGCTCATGTTCTGCAATAGGATTAAAACCAAGTGCTGAAATGAAGAGCAACGAAATGAAGGCAGCGAAAAGACTCAAGTCGAGAGAAGCAAAGAGAAATCAGGTTTTGGCCCTTGGTGAATTGATTCTAGCCCTGATAAAGGAGAATTCTGAATCCTATAATGGATCACAGATCTGGCTGCAGTTTATAACTAAAAAGAAAGTCAAATGCAAATCGCAAGAATCATACTTTCTCCTTCCCTTTTTTCTTTTGAATACGAGAATCATACTTTAACATGGTATAGAGAGAAATAATGGCATGTGAAATTGCATTGTGATTTGTGTCTCTTCTTTGACTCATATCTTCTTTTTTATTTGATTTTTTTTTTCTATTTTGGTAGCAAGTGCTAGTGGGAGTCCATGTGACATGAACTAATACAAATAAATAAAGGATCATGATAAATCTTCAATGCATTATCAATCTGAGAAAATATATTTACACAACCAAGTTTAGCTCGATGCGTGACACAAACAGTTGTCGAATTCTACACTATACAGTTTAGCTAAATTTTTCCTACACCAGCAATGAAATTTTTTTTGTACAATCGGTGCAAAGGCATGTCAAGTGAATGAACAGAATTTGAAATTTAAAAAGAGATTATGTGTCATACATTTTGACCTAACCTAAAAATTCTTTACAATGTCAATATAAGAAATACTGATTTTAGTTATTATAACACATGCTGTAAAATCTATACCTGCTCATGTAAAGATGTTTTTTCACTATTGTTATGTAAAAGATTAATCCATATTTTCATATCCTCAAAAATTTTTTAATTTTCTTTCTCTTTGTTATGTAAGAGATCAATATGTAAAACTAATCTCTTAAAATCAAATTAGAAGCTAAGAATATATTATTCCAGACCACCAATATAAACAAAGAATTATCCATTGAGTATATTGATAATGATGTAATTAGTGTAGTATGACAACTTAGGCACAATTTAAAATTTTAAACAAAATCTCTAGTTTTTTTTTAAAAAGCTCTTTAGTGCCTCCATTTTCATTTTTTTCCTTTATCTTTATCTTTTATGCTATTAATAAATGCACTTTTCAGAAGAAGTTGGTTAGGAATAAAGAAAAATAGCATTGGAAAATGATATATCGGGACTTGGATGATCTCAGTCTGAAATGAGCTATAGAGACCCTTAAATTGCATCTGTTTTCCCTTCTGCGTCCACATTGTTATTCACAAAACTCACTTTATCCCCCACCTTATTTTCTTTCTTTCCAACGGGCAATCGGCAGATGACTCTCATGTATCACACCATGAATTCAGCTAGTGAGACACTTAAGGAAGATGATATTAATACTTCTAAAAAAACTTCAGACACTCCTCAAACTTCATATAATGCAAAGGAGGTGAAGAAGAAGTGTTAATATCATTTCCTGACACTAAATTGTATTTGATTTCCATTTTGCATCCACGCTTTAGTTTCACAAAATTCACTTTGTCTCCCACCTCGTTGTTTATTCTTTCCAACTGGGCAATTGGAATATGAACTCGGTCTAAAGACAAATGTTGCATCCTAACCCCTCCACCTTCCCCGCAATAAAGATCTCCAACAGTTGAGTATGAAAGTATGAAAAGTAAAAGCATCAACTCTCTTGCCATCGGCAATAGGAATTCTTGATATAGCTAATGCTATATTTACATGTGCAGCGATAAATTCTGTACTTTTTGACGTGTTTAAGAGTCCCTCAAGTGGAATTTTAAGCCTTCGTTTTGGAGTACTAATTTCAGCGTGGCTGTTGACAACCTTTCCGTCATCGATGAATAACAATAGGATGTTAGGGTGTTACAAGAAGTATGTAATTAGGCAGAGGAGCCATTGGTGTTATTTGCAGTATTTTTTTTTTCCCACGAAACTTGAAGAAAGTCAAATTTAAAAGCTAGAGAGGTTTTAGTTTAGTGATTAGAATTGAGATCTCTTAGAGGTTCTGGATTCTAATTTCCCTTGCCTTATCCTCGTTGTTTAAATTTCATCCTTCTGTTGTTGGGAAAAAAAAAGATAGTCAAATTAAACGGACAAGAGGATTAAACTACAATGGAAAAAAAAATTTAAAAAAAAAGTCCAAATTTAATGAAGAAGAGGATTAAGCTACAATGGGCAAATGCTAGTGGCATGTGGAATTGCATTGTTATTGTGTCTTCTTTTATTTTAATCAATTCTTTTTTTATGAGTGGTTGGTACCTTAGCGAGAAATCCATGTGACACGAAGACTAACATAAACCATTGAAGGATCAATAATTTTATACTCTCAAAATTTAACTTTTCCTTTATGGGAGACAAGCTGACTTCACTTTGTAGAAATAAATCTGTCAGAATCTAATTAAGAGCTAGGACATATCACTATAGCCAAGCAAGTGTAGACAAAGAGTTGTTCAAAGAGTATATTCATAGATTAATGTAATAATTGTAATATGACAACCATAACATAAGTTGTTAAGGTATATTTACAATATTTTTTTTAGTGTAAATGGGTAGGTTCGAATTCGGAAACTCTTACTTATATTTCCTCTCGTCGTAATAATCCATTTTATCTTCTGCTTTTTTTCTTAACTTTTGTCTTATTAACAATTTTTTCAGAAGGAGTTGGTCAGGAATCGAGACCAAAGTTCTCAAAAGAGACCAGCGGAATCTGAATCACATTCCAAAATAAGCTAAAGAGCCTCGAGTTGCATTTGATTTTCTTTTGCAGATAACATTCTGCTTTTTAACAGAAATTGCCTTCCTCGATGATATTGCAGCACAAACACTCCACCTTCCCCGCCATAAAGCTCTCCAGAAGTTAAGTATTTAACAAGGGTCAGACAAGAAAAAAGATTGAAAACGTTGTAATTGCATGTGCAACGATAAGTTATATCATTTTGACGCGACCAAAGCATTCACCTTTTGACAATTTCAGGCACTTCCCACAAACTCTCCATCATCGATGAATGAAAATATAATGTGAAGCAAAAAAAAATAAAAATTGTTGGTGTTACTTAATCCTATCATTGTATATTTTTTCTATTACTTCCCCTTGTAAAAGGAAATTCCTAAAATTGGCCACTAACACCGACATTTTATTTTCTTATTCTCCCATAGAACATTCAAATTCTATCTTGAAAATTTTCGGTTATATACATTGATGTCCTTACGTAAATTCTCACTGCAGGCACAGAAATATGTTAAGATCAATAGCTTCTCTTTAAGTGTGCCTTAGGGGTGTAATTTAATTAAAGTTATTCAACCTGGACTCGCGAGCAACTCGATTGAAGATTTAACTCGAACTTGACATTGACTGAATTTTAATCGAATTTGAACTAATTGATAAGCGTATTCGAGTCGAGTATAAATAAGAAAAATCAAATCTTGATGTTGATAGAATTTAAGTCGAGTTCAAAGCTATTCGATTCAAATACGAGTAATGTCTAGCTCTAGCCCGACAAATCTATGTCATGAACAATTGTTTCATTCGGGTATAATAACCCAAAATGGCGCTCGGTACCTGGACCGGGCTTTTGATTTTCATTATACAATGCGAAAGACACTGGACTGAAATGTTTGCACCTGGTCTGGGCCCGCTTTCCTGCAGAAGGCATGGCCGTAAATTGGTTGACCACATTTCCAGTTACAGGTGGCAGCGTTATGAATGCAGCTCCAATTTGATCCATATTACACCACTGCGCCAGCCTGTTTCAGCAATGAATAGCGGAATAGTTGGATTCCCGAGTTTCTGCATGTCAAAAATGACCGAATCAAGAACTTGGTCCAGCCAGTTAGTAAGTGCAGCCAAGCCCGAGACCGGATCCTTGAAACGCAGTATTTCGGCTTTTAGCAATGCACGAGGTTAATGCTGTTGGGCTTCGATGCCCAGTCGAAATAAGGGTATACGCATCTATGAACAAAAATGACTTCAAGTCTGATTCAAGAAATGTAGCATTGGAATCATGGCTTCGTCTGAAATGTCAGACCTGAAGTGCCATTGGAGGGTAGAAGAAACGAAGACTCCATAACATCCATGCCAGACATCCATGCCTAGTGGGGTTCCAACTTTAACGTTGTTGAAGACCAAAAGTTTTTACTGATTGATTGATCTTCTTGCTGGCTGGGACAAGATAAAACCATATTGGTTTCCATAAATTACTTAAAACTTCCATTTCCTACTAGGATGTCACGGATCATTGAAAGAGGATAGTAAGGGACCACGTTGTTTTTTGGACCCATTGATCAGCTAGAGTTTGATTGGATGAAATATTGATAATGAAATCATTTGGGACATAACTAAGATTTGGAGCTTGCTACCTTTGAGGGCATTGGGAATCTTTTGATCTGGATTGTAGAGTTTGATTTGTGTGGCATTGAGTTTTTGGGAGAAGTTGTATTGTTTTTTGGTGGAGTTGGAAGGTTGTTTCCCATAGTGCCACAGCATGCCCCACTATGAGGTGTTGCCATTTGAATGAAATGATGGAAAAACAAAGGCTAAGAGAGAAAACAGCAGACACAGTAGCAAGTAAACCATACGGTACATTCTTGGACTGGATTTAGAGAATTTTGAAACGGGATTTTAAGATGCAAAACAAAATTTTATAGATAGACAAGTCTTGCTCGAATTCTATAGTAGGCAAGAGAGACTGGATTCAGGAGGATAAAATGATAAAAGTCAAGTTTTGAGATCAAAGAGCAAAATGATTCATAAATCCTAATTGCATATCAGAGTTGAAGAAATTCGAAGTCAACGAACTTATCAAATCTCAAAGTGAAATTGGCACTGGCACATGCAATGGTAGAGCGATTATTATCTTTTTTCTGACTTTCCTCTATTTTTTTTTGATAGTAGTTGGTAGCATCGGGAGCAAATCCAACTAGAACAAATATTGGAGGATCGATATTTTTTTTTTTACATCCACTTGACATGAACTAACATAAATAATCCAAGGACACTTCTAAGATTAATTTTTTTAAAAAAGTAAACTTGCTTCTTTTTATTGATAATCCAATTGAGCCTTTCACCAGTTGGTTACACTGAAACTCACCCATCAAAGTTACTGCTAAGATTAATTTTTTATACACGTTCTATTGTAAGAACGTACTCTCAATATTAATTATTTTATCTACTATCACTCTAAAAACATCTTTAGAGAAGCCGTTTAAGGGTTTAAACATATAATCCTTGTTGAATACTACTAATTATTCTTGCACATGTTTGAGAAAATCTACATCATCACGTGAAAATAATTTTTCGCCCCAGTGATAATGTATAAAAAAATAATCATATTGTTTTCCTTTTCTTTTTGTGATATAAGCAGGCCTTATGATAATGTAGGGGGAAAGAAAAACTCTTAGAATCTAATGAGGGACTAATTAAGGGAGATTATTTTAGACTTACAATTGTAAACAAAGAGGTAAACAAGGATTATATTATTATTAAGGGGGCAAATCTTTTTACTATTTTAGACCAGCAATTGTAAACACAGATTATCGAAACTCCAAAGATCATATCAATATGGGATAACTCTTTCTAATTTTTTTTTACAGGAAAGTCAATGTAATTCATCTAAAAAGAAAAATCAAATAAAAATTATTTTTCTGAGCAAATTCTACCAATTCTTTAATTGTCAATTATGTCATACATTATCTTGAACCATGGTTCCACAGAGACTTTATGCTGGACCTGTCACTGGAAAGTTGAGATGATCAGGTGAATATGACATTGCAAAGGCAATTACTCAAACTCCATGAGGATTGCAGCAAAAGCTTCCCAAACCATGATCTGGCCCAAACCATAATCCCCAAATGCAATAAAAATAATAACAAAATAATAACAAATATAATTGACCTCCATCTCTGTTTACAAATATTTATTGAACCCAAAAAATTTAAATTATTTTTTGACAAGGAGTTGAATTGACTTTTATTTTTCTTTGGCTCAAAGTAACTTGAATGTGGATGTATTGGCTTGGAAAGTTGATATTCTCTAACAATAGATTTTATCTGATTTCTATCTCATCAATATATATACGTACGTACGCGCACACACACACACACACACACACACACACATATATATATATATATATATATATATATATATATATATCATTACCTCGAAGCTTTAGATGTGTATTGGTGTGATAAGAACTCGAAATTGGAAACATCGGACGTGAGGATAATTGTTGTTGTAGTTGTAGATTTTGTTTTCTACATGATTATCTTTCATCATTCTAAGTTGCATTTTTAAAATACTTAAAAGGGTATTTCTATTTAATTTATTTTGATGTAATTTTTTGAGGAAGTATGTAACTGATGATGGGAAAAATCTATTCCATGCCAATTCTATTTCCTCATTATTTTTTTTCCAACAAACGTATTTCCTCATTATTTCAGTTGGTAATTTTTGGGGTCTTATCTGACAATTCGCATCTGTTTCCTAATTTTTTTTGGATTCTCTTTATTCCTTGAAAATAAATGAACTGAAATCCTGATCTCCGTAGAGATATTACCAACATTTAAGTACCATCAGCCATTTTACTATTTGAAAGATAAAAATGCCATCAAGTCATAACTCTTCCAATGATTCTCCATGCACCAAAATCCATATGCTAAATGTATAGCCAATATAAAAAACAAAATACATTGCTAAAATATTGTTTGACATGGGAGGAGAGTAAATCTTAAATCAAAATATCTAAAATTTGTCTATACTCTATATAAACAAAATTTGTCTAGACTCTCATCAAAATAATAAATCTTAAATCAAAATATCAAGTCATGGACCAATTCTCATCAAGAGCTGAATTTGTCTAGACTCCATATAAACAATGTAGATTTTGAAACGTGGTCAGAAGAAATTTGCAATCAAATTTTGGTATTACCATTAAAATATGAGGGATACCATAACCAACCCTACAAGTCAAGTCACATTCTTATTAGTAGGGCAGGATGATATTCTGAAATTTGTCACCATCCCTCTTCAATCTTCATATCCAGTTCAATTCTCGATTCAGCCAGGTGTATAATTTAGCAACTTTCTGAAGCTCATATCTAAGGGATAATGATAATACTCAGCGGTCCTTTATTTGTGTCCCCGCAAATCAATGATCACTTCTGGTTTAGAGAGGAGCGTTTTCTGGCGGCCAATTGAATTATGTTAGGTTGCTATCGAATGCAAAAGACCATTGTAATTAGACGTGTAATACTATCATTTCTTTTGTCCAATTAGTTCTACAAATGTGTGGTTAATCAGTCTGATAAAGTTTGCAACGTATTTTTGGGGATGCAAGAGAAGAAAAAAGATAGTAGATTGCATTGCTTCTTTCTTTTAGAGTATCATGATTATGTCTTTGGCTCTATTCATTGAAAGCGAGACCCGACATATAGGATTTAGGTATCATGTTCTCCATAAAAGGTGCAATTGATTCAGCATTTGACAATGCTACTTCGAAACCTGTGGAAAAGACCATTAAGGTTGTATTATTATTTTATAAAACAAGAAATGTACACCAAAATTCCGCAAAAGCTAGCACTAACAACGGGTGTATCATAAAGTGTATATAATTAGTGGCTTTTAAATTTTCTGAACAGGAGTCAGCCTACTTATAAACAAGATAGATTTTCCCTTGTCTTGGTGTTTTTATAATAGAAAGGTGTAAAAATGGAATTGCTTGGGTGAGTGTTTATTTATTTTTATTTTTATTTTGTTGGATAATAAAAAATAGTTTGGATTGTTTCGCCTCCGTCACTATTATGGATTTCAAAGGTCAAAATTTGCTTACAAAGGATCTTACAGATTACTCATTAATACAGTTCTCACATTGCCCAATGAGATTTGCGCATGTAATTCATTTCTCACATCACCAATGAAATTCGAACACATAAATTTTTATAAGGAAGTGGCACGTCGTTACTATTTTACATGATGGCTGAGTGAGCGTGTTTTAACATGTACTTTTTTCCCAATGCAAGAACCTATGTGGTTGTTTTAGTTATTAGTATTTGTTGCAAGTGACATGACTGCAGAGAAAAATGAAAGCACAAAAAAAATGAAAAAAAGCAAATAAATTAATTGTTAATGGTCTATCAAGCACGCAGGGTTGAAAATAAAAACAATTTTTTCTAGGAAAAAAAATCAGAACTCATTTATACTTTCCTTTTCTTTGTATTCTTTCTCGAATCAACACTAAATATGTTCACGTATAGAATCCCTCTTGAGTCAGCCTTTCTTGATGTCATCTGTTTCTTATGACGAGATGCTTTTCCTGATCAACAATTGAGAAGGTACATTATGGTATAGGTAACATATTCATACGCTGAAAAATGTATGCTATAGATAGACTATGTTCTTTTTGATAGCATAACCATAAGTACTTCAAGTTTAGGTAATTAATTAGACTAAATCTTATATACATTATCAGTTTATACATTATTATGGTTTGATGAATGTAAAATTTAGATTTGAAATGTAAATTCAAGAGATGTGACATCCATTCAAACATGACAATATATATACCTTCAATATATATAAAATTAATCCATTTGATTATATGTACTACGTGCACTATGTGAGGATTTTAGAATAATGTTCCAATAACAACAAAAAAAATCCAAATGCAAATCGAGTTGGCTCAAGTAATAAAAGCTCGTTTCTCTTATTCGAAATTCGACTTAAAATCTTTCTACCAGTGATCTCCCATCAGTAAATTATGTGCAAGAATCATTAAAAGTTACTGAAAAGTACATCGGTGATTTGGTATAACCTTAAAGTATTATATTTTCCCCCTCTTGCTAAAATCTACCTACCCAAGAAAAGAAGGAAGAAACAAAAATACGAATACAATGCTCGTTCACCTGCTCTAGTAGTTTCATGAACTTATGGCTTCTTGAAGATGGCATATTAAATCGCAACAGTACTCAAACCGATTCTATTGATTCGCTTCATGCATCTGTCATAAATGACGACGGAACATCAATGTGAATTTCTGCAGGAGCTTTGGCAAACAAATAATACTACAAGTTATAACTAGCTTGCTCACTGATAAAATATATTGTGTTATATTACGGGTCTTCTTTTAGTAATCCAACTCCAGTTTGGATTACTAGTTATTAGATTTTTTTTTACATAGAAAAATGCATTGTAACGATTTGATGTATATGAGATAAAAAAATGATTGAAAAATGTGTTCACGGAAAATATAAAATTTTTTTGGAAAAAAAGCCAATCCAAACAAGGTTGAATAATGGTTATTATTACCAAAATGAGGTATTAAGCCTTTCCAAGCAACCTAGCAGAGAATGAGGCCCTGATTAATCATCACGGTGCTACAAAAACTTGATAATTTTTTACCAAGAAAGATTTCCAAGGCAGATTTGATTTGGTGAGTAAATGCTAACTTCTTATTGATATTGGAATTTTTTTAAAAATAATGAACATCTTTTTTTTTTCCTATTTCTTCATAGTGAAAGGTTTTAAATTGAGGATCTCTTGTTCACAATTTCTCATACTTTATCACCTAACCCAACCCTCCCTCGAATATCGATATATATAAGTTAATAACAAAATGTTCATTTTTCCAACAAAGAAATGGGGTGTAAGAGGGGGGAAAAAACCGCCAAGATATAGTACAGTATGGTATGCACCTACATTTACTGAAAAAAGTGAAGTTTCTTTGAACTAATATTCAAGACATACTAACTTGTTGTTAAGGGAGAGAGATTAGGGGTCGAACGACTAGGGCCTAAGAAAATAAATAACTCCCCTCGGGTAATACTTAACTCAAGCCTCTTTATTTCTTGAAATCTTCTAATAATTGGAGAACATGTAAGATTATCTAATTTGTTTTGTCGTAATGTAAGATTATCTAATTAATTGCTTGATATCAAATTTGCATAAGAGAAGCTTTGATCATAGTGGATGAACAACTTGCTCCAAAAAACCATATAATTTGGCATCTAATTAAGGTTCCGTACTATAGACTATTATCTTTTTTTTTTTCGAATGCTTGCACATGGCCACGGTTTTGTCACTTTGTCTTTCTGGGAAAACATTGAATGAAGAAACACATGTTTAGTCAAATATTTACAAGTAAACAATGAATGAAGCCCTAGAAAATCTTAGCACATACACAGTGGTAGTGTTTCCTGATTTTTATAAGCACTATGATGTACCTTATGAAAAGGACACTAAACATAAATTATTGGATCTTTTGCCTTATATGGAGTCATAAAGGAGGACCTATGTTTGATTGCCTAGTATTGAATGCAAGGCTGTACCACACAAATGAACATGTCAGTTTACAAGAATCCTGTACTTAACTGTGAATCTGGTCTTGTTAATTTACCAATTATACCATGCAATAAAATTGAATTTAAAGAAAAGAAGTTTATTTAAGGGGTGGCAAGTGAACGCTCTATAGTTATATCAGCTGTTAATTGTTAAATATATTTAGATAACTAACAAAAGTATTTGAATATGAAGGTGACAGTCACTATGAGTGTATGTATTAACATTACATTAATAATTGTCCAATAATAATCTGTCATAAGAAACCAGAAAGGAAAAAATAATGAAGAAGAAGAAGAACAGAAAGCAAACAAAACAAGCCCAAACAAGAAAAAGGAAAAAAAAATCTGAGATATTTTAGTTTACCAATCCCTTTCTTTCTGCTGATAGGTTACACCAATGGTTGCTAAGCAGTTGGGTTCTGTGACTTCTGTCCTAATTAATGAGCTGATTAAAGTTTGTTAAGTAAGAATTATTTAAGTAACGTAAATATTGGTCGAAGTGAAAGGCCACTGAGATTGATTCCAAGGAAACAGATGCGGTCAAATAAGACCAAACCAGATTCAATTCAACTGGGATATATATAAAGTCAACTATGCTGATTCTCGTGATGATGATTTCTTGAATTTTTTTAATCAGCAGTTAGATCTTGCAAATCTTGGATTTGTGGGGGAAAGAAGTGGTAACTTCTGTCTACTAGGGTCAATAAACCAATATTTTGAGGCTTTGACAGGTGCATAAGTATAATTTAAAGAGGCAGAAAATGGGATTGCAATCAATCATTATCTTATAATCTTAGTTGTGATTTTGTCCATTGCTGTAAGTTAACCTCGTAGTTAGAGAAGCCCCTGCATGAGCCCTACTTCCTCCATCTGCAGTCCCATGTTCTTCTTCGACCAGTTTCCTTTCCTGTTTCAAAACTAAAAGGTTGATGACAATAAGACAAAAAGAAACAACCATTTTCCTTTTGTTCTTGAATCCGACATATTATAACGCAAAAGCTTTTTACACTAATACTAGCTTTTGATTCATGTGATATGTGCTATGAAATTGTAGTCCTAAACTTTTCAATCTCGACCTTTACCAAGGAAGATTGCAAGATGATGGGCTATAGACATATGTTGTTCTTCCATTCTTTATGGCTTTATTGTATGAATTGAAGGATAATGCTCAGATGGAAAATTAAGATAGTTCTTGAATTAATTTTTTTTCTCTATAGTAGAATTGAGATGATTTTGAAAAATTGGAAGTCCAAAAGCAAATTGGCCAAGTGAATCTAACATTATTTGAATACTTCTTGATGACTCTAAACCATAATAGTTTTATTTCTAAACTTTCTTTGGAATTTTCATGCTATGTTCACTTCCAAAAAAAAAAGGAGTTGCAGTCTTGAAAGGACTGAACTAATAAAGTAGGTCAACTCATGTATTCCAAAAGAAGAACAAATCATGTATCTAGAATTTCATGTTTTAACTTCTACCGTTAAACAATGTTGATATGTAGTATAAAAATTTGTAGACAAAATCATGTCCTATTGATCTAGCTATTCATATAACTTTGTGCTCTATAGGAATGTATCACTTATATCATACACTAAACAATTTCTTCTACTAATGCTTCTTATCTTAGTTCTAATGACAATTTATTACTTATTTAAAATTTCAAGAACGCTTTTAGTAATTCTAGTAGGCTTCGGGGACGTCGATGTAATTTAAAAAAGCCATTTGGCCTAGCGCCGTGACCGGCTCTACACGGCGGATTAAACAAATCGGAAATTCTCATCGGAACCACAAGCACCACCACTACCTCCCAAATAAACAAACGAAAATAGTACATACAAAAGTAACAAAACCATTTCATAGAGGCTAAAATGGTCATTTCAGCCCCGACCACTCCACCAATGCCCGGACAGAAAAGTCACATCATCCAAAGACCAGCCCCATTTTCGTCCTTTTGATCCCCACTCTGTCCTTTCTCCCGTAATCATTCAGCCACCTCCCCACACTCCACGCCTGGAATGAACAATTTATTAAACTGGTCCATCAGCTTTTTCCCTAAAATTACTTTAGACTCTTAGATTTCGTTTTTCAAACATATTGACCCCTAATCTTCTTTTTTGTTTTTGAGGAATTGATCCCTATTCTTTTAATTTTAACAATCACTCAATTTAACCTTTAGGCCACTTGCATCGCCCAAATTTTTTCTGACCACCATTTCGACCAAATAACAAGATATAACTAGAAGACAAAAGCTATTCTTCAACCACACTTAATGTACTAAATGGAAAAAATTTTGATGATTACGACCTTACAAATCCGACCATGACAATTTAGGAGAAACTCATAGTTAGGCATCATTGATAAATTTGAAGTCTGAAAATCAAATGATGTGAGCATTAAGTTACTGTATTGATAGAGTTATATTTGTTTGATAATTAACTAAATTTAAACAGTACAAAATATGATAATTTATCTTTAAAACAATTAACTTTTTTTTTGTGTATTGGAGAGAAAAATTATATTTACCTGAAGGAATATAATGAACTAAGTGGTATTTAAGTGCGTGTGTTTTGAGTACGAGAATGTGTGTCAAAAGAAAGAGTAAAAAAGATATGTATGTGTGTATTAGAACATGTCTGAAAATGTGCTCTGTGTGCGAGAGGGATAATAGATGCAGTTAATTCAACAAATTCAATAAAAAAACTTTCCCTTAAAAATTTCAACACAAGTTAAACAATTCTTTTTCCTATTGTATACAAGGAATTAAGCAGTACTTTTCAATGTATCAAGTGGTAACACATTTCTGTTATCAAACATGCTAAATTCAAAAAAACTCTTGACGAATTAATTTTAGCATCACTTGGAGTTATCAAATATACCCTTAATTTGTGTTCATTGAGTTTCTGGGATCAAATTTTTTTAATTATTTCTTTCTCTGTATATTTCCTCGTGTATGCTCTTTAGCAGGGTAAACAAATGAGACTCCACTAAACAAAAGTTAAACGATCAAAGTGGTTTTAATTAGAAATTTAAAGGGCTAAATTTGCAATTTGCCACTTGAAATAGTAGTGCGAAAAAGAATGGCTTGCAGAGTTGGCAATACCACCCCTCAAATTCTCAGAAAAGGAAACAAATCCGACGCTAAAACCGCCCTCCCTCTTGCAGTTAAGCTGCTCCAATCGTTTCACCTAATTTCTTCCCCCCTCCCCTTCCTCTCCTCCTGCTTTCCTCTGCATCTCATTTACTATTTCCTGCATTCAATTCCCATTCATTTATTTTCCTCATTTCTCTAGAGAGAGAGAGAGAGAGAGAGAGAGAGTAGTAATAAATTAGTAATGCCACCACTCCAAATACTTATTTCAACTGTGTGAGTTAGCTTTTCTGCTTGCTGCTTTTCACACAGTCAGCGTGTTTTAGTGTGTGTTTGTGTTTTTTTAAGAAGGTGCTACTAAAACGATGCCGTTGGTGAGAGTGGAGGTGAGGAGCGAGTACGGACTGGGAGCTCCGGAGCTCTATGCGGAGGCCAACAAGGAGGATCCGAAGGCCGTTCTCGAGGGCGTCGCCGTTGCTGGCCTCGTCGGGATCTTGCGTCAGCTCGGTGATCTCGCTGAGTGAGTTTGCTTAGCATGTTTGTGTTTTGGAGAAGTTTTGTTGTCAACTGTTTTGTCATTGGTCAATTTTGGTGTCATTTCTGTACTTTTTTGGAGCTTTTGTTTCGAGCGCTGTGGAATAATTCGAAAAGTTTGAATCTGTCGGTTAATTTTGTGAATTTGTGGTGAATTTCGAAGCTTTTGCTATTCTGGAGGTTAACGTTGTAGTACTTATTAGTGGAGTTGGAAAGATTTCGGCAGTTTGGGTTCTGGCTGTTTTCTTATGCTGTTTAAATTCGTGTTATTTAAATAGAGTACTTCTAGTATTCTAATTGAAGTTAGCAGTAGAAGCAATCAGGGCATTGTCCTTGACTAAATATTGTTATTTTCTTTTTTTGGTGCATGCATTTTTTTCTGCATCGATGAACTTGTGTGTGTGTGTGTGAGAGAGAGAGAGAGAGAGAATAAGTACTTTGAAATTTATGATATCAATCTTAATCGTTGAAAGACTAGTAAAGAAGCTGAGAGAAATATCTGTTACATTTATCCGCTAATCTCTTTTTGAGCGATTTATGTATCAATTACTAACCTGTAATGAAAGTAAGATCCGATGATGCACATTTCTTGAATGGAATGAGCTCCTAAAAGAAAACAACGATTACTTTTAGCAATACGAGAAAGAATTTTTCATTAAAGTTTTTTTTTTTTGCTATGAGTTTCAGCTGATCAGGGAAAGTTCTCTAATTGTCTGAGAACTCCTTATAAGCTTACTAATTAGAAAGATGAACTTTCTTTACTTGGGCAGAGAAAGTGATATAAAGTTCAACATAATAACTACGTACAAGGTACTATATGGAGGAACATGGCAATCTGCTAAAAGCCATAGTCTGAGACAGCTTAGAAAACTATTTTGATGGATACGCTTGAAGTGTCTTCCTTTTGGTTTCTTTAATTCTGACTTCCATCAGCTTTGCTATATTGGTTCCTGATATTCTGATGATTATTGCATAATTACTGTCAGTACTCTTGAAAATTGAGATTGTATTTCCAGATTTAAGTATTTCACTGTGGCTGATGGAGTGAAGCTTTATGTGTGTTTGAGGTCTTTTACATCAATAGTTCATAAATTTCTGGAGTTAATGGTCTGTGTTACAATGCTGCTGCTATTATTCTGCTTGAAATAATTATTGGTCCTGAAGTTTCTTAGTATGGTAGTGCTTTTACAATTTGGGTTGTGTAATAACATAGTACTGATACTTCTACTTATGGTAGGTTTGCAGGAGAAGTTTTCCATGGCTTACAGGAGCAAGTCATGATAACATCTTCTAGAAGCCACAAGCTGGTGGGGCGTGTACAAAGAATTGAGGCCGCACTTCCTCGACTTGAGAAGTTAGTTTTGGCCCAAAGGAGTCACGTGCACTTTGCCTACACTTCAGGTGATGGCTATTGCTTTAATACTTAAATACCATACTTACCTTGTTAGGTTGAGTACAGTTTTGCCAAAAAATATATCTGACCTAATATTGTATTTTTTGGTTTTCATGTATATTGTCTGTCCTAGAAGATCTGCTAACTATTCCTGAGACATTCCTTTTAAAATTTTTACTTAATTATTGAAGTAATTAACATGCAGGTGCCAATTGGCACTCCCGTCTCCGATGCGAACAAAGTCATTTTGTATGTAGTGACTTGCCAAGATTTATCATGGATTCTTATGAACATTGCCGAGGGCCTCCAAATTTGGATTTGCTTGACAAGTATGGAATCTTCTAGATTCACCTATGATAACATCCTATTTTCTGTTGTAATTGTATTTAAAACTTCTCATCTTGTCATCCAGATTTGATCCCGGTGGTCCTGGATCTTGCCTGAAAAGATATTCAGATCCATCATTCTTTAAAAGAGCTTCATCTGGGTCTGATGGGGCATATATTGATAAAGTCTTAAAAGAGAAGAAGGGTCGAAAAATTAAGGTACTCTCTGAAAATTGCTGGAACTCGATGCAACGGAAGCATCAGAGTCCTCTGCTAGTTGGAATTATTACTCTTTGCTGGAGTTGATAATTTTGTATGAGACAAAGTGGTGGCATCTAGCCTTTAATAGAGGATTTTGCAGCTGATGGTCTGTCATATCACCATAATTGCTGACCTCATACAATTGCAAATCAGAAAATGTTGTGAAGAACTTGAAAAAGAAAACTAAAACCTCGAGAAATGCGTCCCAATCTTCCATGAATATATGTTCTTTTTGGGTTAAGATATCTGAGTCCATTACCCCACTAATAATGTCTCGTATGTAATCAATTAAAAACAGCAATTAAGTGTAAGCATCAGTAAGTCAAATGGATTAAAGAGTGACCAGCAAATGAAGGGTCTCCAGGCATAATACTTGTAGAAAATTGAACATAATTGGTTAACCTGGTTCTGATTATGTGTTATTTAGAAGATTCGTTGGCTTTTGAAAATTAATTTTAAAAAATTGCTGTAGAAACTGCTCTCTTTATCCAAGTTTGTATGCTTTGCGTAATTAAGGTACAGAATACATCTTATTTTTCATATGCTATCCTATACTTGATGTGAAGCACTGTTTAGAGGTTAATAAGTGAAAATTTAGTAGCATACACAAAAAACGAAAGTAAAAGTCAAGAAATTTATCAATCAGAAGGAGTTAGGTAAATTGGCATTGGAGAATAGTTAAGCATTTGAGGGGCTTAGGAAGCGTGCATGGTGGGAGTAAGTCTGGAAAAAAAATTGTTGAACAAAAGTCTCGTCTGGGTGTTCAGTTATCACCACAATAGATGGTTAATCTGTTGCCTGCATGTTCTGTTTTGCCAATCAAACAGAAGTTTTGACTTTAATTTAGTTTACTTTTACATGTCCATTGAGACAAACTTCAAAGTTTAGTTTTGCAAGTTCCACCCTTTTGGGCCTTTGGAATGACTTTGGTTCCAGGCTGGGCATGGGCACCATATAGTACATGCCATGATAAATGACCAGATTCTTGATGTTCTGCTTTCTACGGTCTTGATGAATTCTGTGCCTATATATTTCTTGTGCTCAAAGTTGGCATATTTCTTGTTTGTGTCTTATCATCGGTAGTAGTTTTCCCCATGCTCTAGTTGCATTCAACATGAAGATAATTATATAAATATTCATGTGTTACTTCCCATGATGCTGTTCATGACATGTTAAATTTAAGCAGAAGAAAAGATCTGTGCTCAAGACAGGAGAACTGTTGCGTGGTGCATCATTCTCCAATACCAGCAGCAGGTACGTGCATTTTCTGTTCAATAATTGGATTCATAAAGGAAGGAAGTTAATGGTGAAGAAAGTCATATTGTTGACTTTATCGTTTGCTTATCTGGACAATGAATCATCTTATGTTTTGCATGTGCAGAACGCAATTTGCTTCACAAAATACTGATGGCCAAACATCCCCCTTTCAAACAGTCTCGAATTATGGTGCGGCAAAATCAGACCAGTCAGTCTTTTTAGGTTCAAGGTATTGGTCTGTTGACTTTGATGGATCATCACGACCAAGTTACTCAATGCATGATGAGGAACCTGCGTATAATGGATCTCCATTGTCTCCTGGAATGATGCAACGTAATGACTCGAATTATGGTGTGTCAAAATCAGACCATGGAGACAAGTCAATGTCTTTAGGTTCAAGGTATTGGTCAGGTGACTTAGAGGGTTTATCACGTTCAAGTTACTCGATGCATGATGAGGAACAAGCATACAATGAATCTTCATCATTTCCCACAGGGATGCCCCATAGTGATTCCAATAATTTTGTTTTAGTGGATGGAAAAGCTGCAGTTGTGGATGACTCTCGGAGTAGCTTATCAGGAGAACAAACTGGTCCCAGTTCATTTTCTGTCACGTGGGATGGAAAGACAGAAATATTGGAGCCTGCAGATACGGAATATTATCATGATGAGACTGTCAGGACATTGTCTATGAAATTTGACCTTATTACTGAGGAGAGGGGAGCCGTTAATCTTGAAACTCCCAAGGAATATGATCATGATGAGAATCTGGAGGCACTATCAACAAATTTTCATGGAGAAACCGGGAGAGGGGCTAGTCATTTAAGTACTGCCGGGGAATATGGTTATGATGATACTTTAGCGGCACATCCTACAAACTTTAACACAGAAACTGAAGAGAGAACTAGTCATCTCAGACCTGCCAATAGATATGATCAGGATGACAGTCTAGACACACTCATAGAGAAATTTGATGGAGAAACTGAGGAAAGAGGAGTTGTTCATTTCAAAACTGCCAAGGAACATGATTATGCTCACACCGCAGAGACATGTTCGATGCATTCTGATGTTGAAACTCAGGATAGGGAAAGTGGTCATCTCAGAGCTGCCAAGGAATGTGATCATGATGCGAATCTGGAGGCACATTCAATGGATGTTGGTATTGAGGAAAGAAGAGCTATTCAATTCAAAGCTGCCAAGGAATATGATTTTGCTGACACTTCAGAGACTCATCCTAGGGAATTTGACCCAAAAACTGTGGATAGGGAAATAAGTGATCTCAGAGGTGCCAAGGGGTATGATCATGATGAGACCTTAGAGACACGTTCTGTCGCTTTTGACCTGGAAGGTGAGGACAGGGATGATATTCACTTGATAAGTGCCGGCCAGATAGATAACAAAGAATTCTCCATTCCTGTATCTGGTAATATCCAGCTTGATGGCTCTAAAATTGAAGCTGTTGGTCAAATGAATGCCAAGCTTGGTAATGAAGATGTGCCAATTCAGACCTTTAGTGATATACAGCGTGATGACATTGATAGTGAGACAGACAATTATGTTGATGCACTTAACACAATTGAGTCAGAGTATGAAACAGATGCAGATGGCCCAAATAAGCAAGAAGTGGAGCAGTATTCCGATTCAGATAATAAAGCAGCAGATCATGGCCTGGATATGTTCACAACAGGGCATTCTGGTAGTCAATCCTCAAATGCTGAATCTGTTGGTACTACAAGCTGTTTGCCAAGTAATGGTACCCTGGGAATTGACGTTTACCCCAAGTTATCTGAAACTTGTTCTGGAGGTGCAGTAACATCTGACGGTATAATCAGCTTAGTACCCTTGGAATCTTGTGCCTTGGTGCAATCTTCTCCTATGGCTAGTAAATCTCCGGATTCAGGCAGTCTGCCAGATGCTGGTTTTTCTGAAATTAGTGACACTCTTGGTAGTTCAAATATCACTTCTGTTACAAGCAATATATCCTCTGACTCCAAAAATCAAAGTTCAGGTGTTCGTGTATGTGATAAGATTACAGGCATTTTTTCTGAGCCCCCAAAACTTTCGCCTGAACTTTCCGGTGTTACTTCAGCTACATTCTGGACAAATGGTGGCTTGCTAGGACTTCAGCCATCAAAGCCTCCTGATTTCAGCATGCCTACCCCATCTAGCGAAGTTGAGAAGAGTAAAGATGACAGAATTGGTGCTTCAATCCTAAAGTCAGATATTACAGAGGGGAGATCTGGAAGTGTTGATGAGTCAGCTGTCCCTGAATGTTCTACACCTTGCCAGGATGAGAGAAGGGGTGGCATCTTAATCAAAAAGGCATCATGGTTGTTTTCATCCGCTGATTTAGGAGTCAATCTGCAAAAGTTAAGTGACCCATGCAATCAAAGCTATATTGATACTTCCCAACATAATGGTAATAGTGAAACCTATGGAACTGTTGTGCCAGTCAGTCCACATACTGCATCTACTAGAGGCAGTCTGGAGAAGAGTAGTAATTCATCTCGCATGTTTGAACTCGGCAATAAGCTGCTTACGAATGGATTTCATCGAAAGCCGTCTTTTGAGAAGGATGATAATTCAACCAGCTCTCCAAGTGCGGTTGTCTCTGAGCTGAAGAATGGCAGCCAAAATGTTAATGTTAGACTGATCTCTGGGAGAAGTAAAGACATGCTGAGCGGTATCTCCCCCCTTGTGTCACCTCCTTCATCGCCACCGCTTGGACATATGAAAATCTCTTTTCAGCCAATCAATGGACTTGGGGATCATAAACTGCAATTGAAATTTCCTGATGGCAATGTTAGTAATGGAAGTGGCAGAGATATGTTTCCTTCATTTCAGCTGGTCCCAGAGCCTAGTATTCCGTTGCATGATGCTGGTTCAGACTCAGAGGATGATACATTCTGTAGATCCTCGCCGTATGGGTCAGATTGTCCTAGTCGTCGCTCTGATTCAAATTCTGAGCAGTGGGAATCTAGTGAATCTCCCAGTAGTAAGGAACCTGAGTTATATGATGCTCTGCGCCGAATTTCATTCACTGACTCAGTTCCAATATCTGGGAATACTGGATCAGCAGTCCAGGGAGAAGTGAATAACAACTTCAGACGTCAAATACCTTTAGCTAGAAGTAGTGTGGAACATTCTCAATCTGGTCACTTGTTCGATCTCCCGATACTGGATACCCTTCATCCTTCATTCATGGAAGGAAACGATTGTGATGTGAACAGCCTTACTGAACTGCAGTGCTATGAGGAGCCTAATCCTTCACCTCCACCTCTTCCTCCAGCACAGTGGCGTGCTATGAAACCGCAAGCAGAGATTGCAGACAACAGACAAGTTGTCTTATCTGAGAATCTTGGTTTTGCATTTGATCACAAGTTTGGATCTACCATTAGTCAGCACCCAAAGCCAGCTCCCCTTAAGCAAGAACAAGTTATTGAGGCTGCACATACAATGAAAAGCAAGGTAATCGCCTGAAGGTCTTTATTTTTCTTTTGTTGTTTTATTGGTGTTTCCTTGTCAGAAATTTGATGAAAAGATAATTTCAGTTTGAGTTTTTTAAGTGATGAAAACTAAATGGCTTGCCTGTATCTGTACTTGCAGCAACCAGACTTGCAGAAAACAACTAGGCAAAAAGAGGTCAATCAAGCTGTGCTTCGGAAGGAAATTGAAGAAAATGACTTTTTGCATCAGATCAGGACAAAAGTAAGGAGACTTGTCAGCTTTGATCTGAGGCTTTCCAGTTTTCATTTAAATTTGGATATAAATTTACTCAATTTTTCCTTTAACAAAGGAAGGAGTATGTTACTCTTATGAATTCAATGGAATATCTGTTTCTGTGACTCATTATGTGGCTTCCAGGAATCTGCTGATGTTATTAAATTTCCATGTATGATTGATTATACTTGCAAGTAGATAACTAACTAAACAGTTATGCATAGCTAATTGGTCTAAACTTTGTATTTAAAACATAAAATTTGGAGAGATTCGAGATAACAAACTCTTCGACAATCATTCCCTATTAGTTATTCTGCAGGTGCTGATTTCTTAGGATACTTGAATTCTTCCGTTTGTGCTATTCCTTTTTCTCCATTGTCTCGCTCTTCAATTCTCACACTAGGTGTAAATTATGAAGTACTTAATGAGAACAGTGAAACTCGTTCATTTTCTTAACATGAATGCTGATGTTTGCCTGCATTGCAATATGATTCCAGTCATTTAATCTCAGACGAACTGTGACGGCTAAGCCAACAGCCACAGCAGTCCCGCCAACAGGTATCCAGGTTACTGCACTTCTGCAGAAGGCAAATGAAATTCGCCAGGTTCTTCACATTTTGCTTGGATTTTGAATGCTTCTCTACTTCACTTCGAGTCCCAAACATCCTCCGGGAAAAGGAGGGTTTGGGCCGGAATGCACACACGCTAAACGTACTTCTCCTAGTTGCCTCAGTCAATTTATGATCTTTTACCTCATTTATCTTCTCATCCAGGCTGTCGGAAGTGATGGGGAAGATGATAATTGGAGCGACGCTTAAAAGAGTCTTCCAAAAGCGGGAGATTTTGTATGCCCTACAAAAACCCCATATCCTAGTTTAGAGTGCCAGAGTCAGGTAAGGCTGTAATATATTTCACCTGCATGTGAATAGACGACATGATTTTTGTATCTATTTTTGTAGGTCATTGTATCGTAATTATTGTTACTGATAGAATTGATAGCTATAGTTTAGGTTGTAAAATTAGTTAATCTGCCACTTCTTGCAAATAGTTCTGACCCCCGGAGCCAGAGTAGTTATACGTGATTGCAAGAAAATGATGGTGCAATTTCAGGACTACATATTTTACCCAAATAAAGGAAAAAATGTTTCAGGAATCCTTCAATTCAGAGTAGTGTATCGTGTTTCTTCTAAATCCTTCAATACCATCCACCCTTTGTCAATCAGTTGGACGAAACAGCAGTTGGCGTTGACGCTGTGTTTGATGAAACGGACTGGGAAGTACTTTGCCCTTTGGAGAAGCAACTAAATGCTACAACAAGTTTTTCAAATGTTTGAAGTACATAGATGACGTTGGAGACTATTTAATGAAACTAACCAATATCTACTTCGACCAGACCCCAAAGATTGTCGTCTTCTTAATTTCGTACCGTCCAATATTGTTGACCTAGTTTAGCTGCACAAGTTAAAGCAATTTTCCCCCAGAAGGAACACATCCATCTTGCCAGTTCTCACAAGCAAGAATCAAGGCAAGATGACCATTAATTAAGGAACCAGAGGCTGACTTGAACTGTTGCTTCGCTGGTCAGCTCGTAGAAAATCATTCAAATCTCTAAACCAAGATTTCTAGGACAAAGTATAAGTATTCTAACTAGTGCATTTGCAACTAGCCGCCAGAATCTTCCCAATCGTTTGCAATAATAGCCAAAGCCCGCAAACACTCAACCATAGAATATAATGTGGAATTCAGTGAACTGAAGCATTGTATTAGTTGTTTCTAGCTTAATCTCTAAGCTGATGACATCAGTTGACCTTGAAGCAGCATAACCTTTTCGTCAGACAACCTTAATTAAACAGGTCAGTTTAATATACTAGTTAAAAAGTTGTTCAATGAAGTTTGGGTTTTGGCCCCCTTCGCAATTGAGCTATATCACATTTACACCTTCACGAACGGTCATAATCACATTTAATTTCAACGCTTTATAAGAGACCATAAGCTCCATTGATATACAAAATGGATGGCATAAAAGCAAAAGGTCTTTGGCAAGAAGTGTAATAAAGTGACCTTAATCAACGAAAGTTGGTATCTTGGATTACGAAATATCTGCAATTAAATTGACCTTCATGGATAAAAATCCTCCTACTAATTCGAGTTTTCCAACAGATTCCCCCCTCTCTCTATCTCTCTCTCTCTCCTTTTATGGGGCAAATTTTAGTTTATTTTTGGTAGAAGGCAAATTTAGTTGATAAAAATCAATCTGCTCATAAGTGAAACTGATTTTCCAGTTTATGCTTTCCAGCTGTGTTAGATGATAAGATTGTAGGATGACCTTCATTGATCCTACTCAGTTCTCATCCTTCAGCAGAAACAGCCATATGATGATGCAGCGGATTCCTAATAAAATGAGTGTGGATTTGGATGAATTTTCGAGGTGATCCCTAAAGCAATCGATTAGGCTTTAAACAAATTGCAAATCTTGGTGTACCATTAAATATATCATTGTACCTAATACAGATAATCAGGCTGCGAAAAGTACAAGATTATCCAATCTTGTCATTCGATTATCTGATTAAAATAGAACAAGACAATAAGAACAATTGTATGGTCGTCTGGTCGAACTAATATGAACCCACTTTGTCCTTGCCTTTGCAACCGCATTGTACGAAAGATAATCCTTTTCTTTTTTCTCCCATAAGTTTTATAGAATAGCAAGGCAGTTCAGAATTCAGATGCATGGATGTGGATCAGATTGAGTTGCGCTATTACTCTACCCTTGAGGGAGCCACTATGACCATTTGACGTAAATATGTAAACACAAAAGTCTTCTGCGAATCATCCAACAGTTAAAATAGATCTCTTTTTTTGGTAGAACAGTTAAAATAGATACCTTGGACTTTGAAAAGATTTAATGCTTTGCCAATTGTCGCACAACCATTGATCTTTTGCATTTTTTTGGGGTTTGATAGGTCTAAGTTTCCAACGTAATCATAAATTGAATGTAACGTGTGCACCAAAATGTGTGAGTTAAAGTTAGAAAATATATCAAAATAAGGCAAATACACGCTCCTTTACGCTATAATTCACACCTATTGCATTCATTAGAGGTCAAATACCTTAGCTCTTACAATTTGTCAATTGCTTTTCATGGTATACGTTCAAAAAAAAAAAAAAAAAAAAATATATATATATATATATATATACATCTACAAAATAAAAAAAGGAGCAATAATTTATTTCCTAAAGAAACTTATGCACACCCTAATTTCCTTGTTTATTTTCTATAGAAATTGCTTTACATGTTTACTGCATTCAAAAAACCAAATTACACTGAACATAAACATGATCAGATGATTTACTTGTCCTAATTCTTTTAAAACACTAGTCTACACATAATCAAATAGCAAATCTTTTTAAGAACATATTTATGTGATTGCCTAATTTCCATCATAAATACTGCCGGGAATCTAATTTTATGGAATAAAAAATTACTCCCCATTTAGCCTCCATAGTCTTGTGCTTTTCACGTTACCCTCCTATAATATAGAAATTTATATATACATAACCCTTGTATTTAGAATTGAAGTGTCAAGACGACGAAAATCATTCTTTGTCATGAATCATGATGTTAATTTACACATCCCTTCTACTTTATTGCATTTTATTTTTCATTTGTATGGCTTCTTACTCGGAAGGTGTGTAAAAGCTAAAAATGGTACGTGAATATAATTTTCCTTTCAACTATCAAGCAAAATGATATTGTAACTATAGGATGCATGGACTTGTGACATTGAGAGCAGTCCTATTCTAAGTCGTTTTGGGTCTATTGGTTCTAACTTCTAAGTTTTCCTATCTCAATTGATTGAAACAACCACGTTTAAACAAGTTAATTAACAAATAAGATAAAGAAGATGGGGAAGACTTTCTACTTTATTTTGATCAATTAAAAGCAACTTGATGATTATCCACAGCTGCAGGGAACATGCTCACTAAACCTTTCCAACACATCCATTATGCTTTAGGGTAATTTAATAATAATGTTCTTTGTTGGGACACAATATAGTAATGTTGTTCTTAACAAGATATTTTGCAAAGCTATTAGAGCACCCAATATAAGTAACAAGACCGTCATGGAATTTCAACTAGAATTGGTATCTCCACAAGCGACTCGATCCCAAATTGTAAAGTGAAAGAATCATCCATTAAACGAGAACCTCATTGGCCATTGGGTCACTACTTGTTTTTGGTTTCACCATTCAATTTAAATCTCTAGAAGGTGAAACTTTGGTCTAATAACATAATAGATGCAATAATAAAAGATTTTAAAGCAACCATACTTTTTCCACTCACACACTTAAAGTACGTTGAGAAGATACTTATGGCTTAAGAAAAAAAAATGCTGAAGATTTGACTATGCCTTCTCACTTCCTTCTCTCCCTCTTGCTTCTCATAGTTGGATAAAACTAAATCGAGAAGGGTTGGAAAGGAATAGCATGCACTATTTCATGGAAAGTCATATTTATTAGCCACTCTAATCGTATCATTTTTTTTTATAATTACATACATTGAAATTTGAATCGCTTATTCGAACCACTCTTTTTTTTTTTTTTTTTCTGATCGACCACGACACTTGATCCACCAAGTTTTAAAATGCTTATTTCAATGATATTCTCATCATGAAACTTGATCGGCTGTGGTTCTGATTTGGTGCTTTGATCGATTATTACCTGTTTCAAAAACTTTATAAGCAACAAAGAGTAATGAATTCAAGATTTACACTAGAATCATTTCCAAATTTGATAAGTTTGATTTTGCAATAATTGTAAACTACGTAAACAGTACGTTGTACACTAATCAATTGAGAAAGAACCACAGTTTCTCATGAAATCTTATTCATTATAGACGTTTACTCCAAACATTTACTGTGGAAAACAGCCATGACTGGGGTTCCGTTCTCAATCTTATATCACCAGGACCGTAGTTCTATAAATACAAAACAAATCAGGTAGCTAAGGTGGGGCTTCCCATTCCCAGACCCAAGAGCCAAGGAACCAGCCTAAATGCATCCATATCAGGTTAAGTCCGCTTTTCTCTGTTGCTTTTATACACTTAAATATCTTATTATGAAGACTGACTATAAAGTAACCTAAAGATAAAGCATATGTCTTTCCAACTAAAGAACTAAAATGCTTGTTAATTGCCATGATTTTCTAGTGGCAAAAAGCCACTGTGAATGAGGCTGCTTTATTGCTAATAAATCAAATAAAAAGTGACGCTTTATTAAAGTAAATCTCATATCAAACTCTCTATCCCTCTCTACTTTGATTGCAATATTGCGACTGAAAGCTACCCGGGCCACAACATACAATTTTAAGTGGTGAAAAGGTAACAACAAAGTCCTCATCAAATCCATAGATGCTCTAAAAGAGAAGACTTGAAGCCAAAAGGAATAGCATTACCATAACAAGCATCCAACTATTGGGATCAATTCTCCCTTTCTTTGTCAATATTAAACTCTCGCATATCACATATGCATCACTGCCCTTTATTCCATTCATAAGTCATTATACATATATATACATACACGCTTTTTGTTGAGGACCAAAAGCAAGCTAGCCAGCTCAGAAATATGAATGTAATCTCACCCTGTAGAATTTGCTTCAACACGTGTTTCTTATCTTTTCTTCACTAATTGCTAGAGAAAATGGGAAGTTACTGTTATCCTCCATATTTAGGGTCTGTTTGGATTGGGATTTTTTTTTTTGCAAATACAGTTTTTTACATACAATGAAATAGTAAAACACTCCAAAGGCACTCCAAATATAATATCAAATAACACTTAATAAAAACACTTAAAAAAATAAAAAAATGTCACCTCTTTTTTCCTCCACCCACCACCACCTTCACCACCATCATCTCTCCTCTCATTCTCTTTCTTCTTCGCTTCTCTCTCCTCCTTCTCCGCTGCCACCCTTCCCTTCTCTCTTCGAAACCACCACCGATCATTCCACTAGCCCAACCTCCACCGCCTACACTTCCTACTCCTCCTCTCCCCTTTCCCGTACCCCTTCCCTTTCCTGTCCCTGGCCAGATTTGGTGGGGAGTGGAGGTGGGGGTAGGGCGGTGCTGCAGCTTGCTAGTGGTGGCTAGGAGAGGGACCGGAGAGAGAATGGTAAGTGGTTGCGAAAGAGAAGCAAACGAAATATTAAAAATACCTTAATAAATTTTTAAATATTAAAAATACCCCAATATACATCTACAGTGAAAGTTTTTAATATATAAAGTTACAATAAAATTTAATTAAAAAAATACCTCTAAAAAATCTGACCCATAAGAACCTTTAATTTCCTTTCCTCTGCATTTTGTTTTATCAATGGATTCAAACGAGAGCTTACGTAAGGACACGCATAAATAGGGAATTAACTGTGGAAAAAATATTGCATTTGAAAAGTAAAAAGTTAATTGGATGATTGCTACTCAACGGGCAATGAGAATCCAACATAATAAGATAACCTCTAAAATGTAGAAATATGGTCTACCTCAAGCGGACTTTTGCTTTCTCACCAAGTAAGGTGTTAATTAAATAAAGTATTGAAATTTTCTTATTCTTTTTTTATTATTTAAATTCTCACGCAGAGGAAAAACGATTTTGCCGAAATGTCTACTATCACTTTACCTTACCTTTTCGTGAAATAAAGATAGAAGTACGTTAATAAAGCATTCGTTCTTTTTCCCTTCTGGTTGGTAAAATGACACTTTCCATCAAACAGTAACGTTTACTTTTTCCGTTTTCCTATGTGATTGCAAATTCAAGAAGGCAAAAGTACAAGATTTTAGGCATTTGTTGAACTTTGCATTTGAAAGTTCCAGTTTTCAATTATAACATGGTAAAATTACATTTTCTCACCCTGAAAACTAATGAAAACTAAAAAGCCACCCCTATAAATTACTCTTACAAGTTTACCCCCATAAACTTTCAAAGTCCTTAAAAAAAAACTTTCAAATCCCTGTTTTGCCACACTTGAGCACAACCGTATTTGTTGGATATACACCAAAATCCCTAACAAATCAAGGCGGACGCAGGAAGTAGGAAGAGGGAGGAGGGATGGCGAGAGAGAGAGAGAAATAGAGATAGAGCTCAAATCAATCTCCACAAATTCATGCCAAGATCCAGCAAAGTGTTACCTAAAAAAAATAGAAGAGCAAAAGGAGGAGATAAAGAAGATGTCAAATTCCAAAAACTATGAAACAGTGAAAATTCTTGTACAGTTGGATTGTTTCAACATGCTTATCTAAAAAGCTAACAAAAAGTGCAAAATGGAAAAAAAAAAAGAAGAAGAAGAAGCCCAAGTCAATTTCTATCATTCCAGCCAAGACAGAAACTATTGTTGGTCTTCCTCAATATGCCCTATATAATAATTCAAAATGAAGCAAGTGCTGTTGTTCCATCTATTTAATATTCATACAAGGAAGAATAATTTTTTTTTTTTTAGAAAAGAATCCATGCTTCTGCACCATGCACATGTAAATATTTCATTTTCCAATCCTTCTTCATGTTCTTGGAGCTTCATGGTTAAGTTTAAAAGCTCATGATGGTGATGCGTCGACACAATCTTAATCTTGATCATCTATACAAAACCAAACCAAACCAAACCAAATTGTACTTCTTATATACATACATATATATATATATATATATATGGATAAATATGTGTTAGCGTATAATTATGTGGATAATCATTTAAATTAATCAAATCGAATGAACTTTGAACTTTGAACTTTGAACTTTTAGCTTTACCTCTTTTCTCTTTATGCTCCCACTTTCAGATACTTTTAGACACAACCTAACCCGGGTGCGGGGACCACCTGGAGAGACTTTCAACAAAACAAGATGATGACGTGGACAAAAAGGCTCAGCATCAACTTTTTTCCGCCCGGCCCCACCTTGGTTTCTTCTGGCGGCTCTCATTATCTGTAGTCTGTACATGAATTTTTACGTTTCCTTCCTTTGGTTTATTTATGAACTTTTCGATCCATAAATAATAATACATTAAAATAAAATACCAAGCTCCATCAAAGTCGGGCTATTTTATTTGGTACCCTAAGACTATAGGACAATAAGTAGTTTTGATTTATGTGGTATAAGATAATTTTGGGAGTTTAATATTAGATTTATCTTCTTGCATTTGGTGAGATTAATTGTTGTGATGTCTTATAACACGAAATGAAAAAAAAATTGAGAAATTATAAACTTTAGTTTTTTTTAAACCAATCTAGTTTTACGCATATGATATAAGCATTATCGAGACATCAAATTTTTGCTGATACAGAAGATTTTATTAGAAGATTAATGAAAAACATAAACCACTAGGTTAATCAATAATTGGATTTTTAACTATTCAATATCACAACTTTTTTTTTCTTTTTGAGCAAAGAGAGTACTTTTTCTATATATATATATATATATGGCTCATTGAGCCTCCACTACTTATTCCCATCAACCCAAAAATTTACTCGCTCTATCCTGCAGACAAGTAGACAAAACCAATCCCAACCCATCAACCTCCCTCTTGTAAATTGTGTGCCTGTTTGTCTATGGCATACAATACAGATACATGTACATAATGTCACATAATATATATATATATATATGTCTCTCTATGTGTGCATGTATGCTATACTAATGTCTTTTCAAGTATACGTGGAGTTTTATAGTCGTGTATTACCCTTTTGATCTGTCTCTCCTTATTTGAATTCCATGACATCCTTCACTTTTGCTTTTTTGAGTGCATATCTTTTTGTAGATAACATGAACCATCTATATATGCAATCTCCGAACTCCCTCACCCCTCAAACCTAAGTGATTGTTCCTTTGTCCTAGACAAAAAACATAGGACATACCATCTAACTCTCCACCTCTTCCTCTAACTCTCTCTCTCTCTCTCATCTCTCCCTTCTCATCCCTCTTACATCTCTCTCCCTCTCTCTCTCTCTCTCTCTCTCTCTCTCTCACACACACACTAGCTAAAACACACACACAAACATTCATATGGCTGAGAGCGGTGGTGGGATCAAGCTATTTGGAGCAACAATTGCAGTGCAAGTTAGACAAGCCAAAGATGAAGGAAACAAAGGAGAAGAGCAACAAACGGTAGAAAAAAGGCCAGACAAGATCATACCATGTCCTAGATGCAAAAGCATGGAAACCAAGTTTTGTTATTTCAACAATTACAATGTTAACCAGCCAAGACACTTCTGCAAGAATTGCCAGAGGTATTGGACGGCCGGCGGGGCCCTTCGAAACGTGCCCGTTGGTGCCGGTCGCCGGAAGTCTAAGCCTCCGGGCCGTGGATTCGTGGCTGGTTTGTCAGATGGTTGCAGCTTGTTTGATGATGCTTCTGGGGTGCATCAGTTTGAGTTTGATCATCATCATGGGGTGGTGGAGGAGTGGCACGTGGCAGCAGAGCACGGCGACTTTCAGCACATTTTTCCGGCGAAGAGGAGGAGGAGCAGTACATCATCAAATAGTCAACCTTGTTCATCTTCTACTTTGTCTTGTAGTTGAATTATCCTCCAAGAAAATAAGAAAATGATAGAAACACAAGAAAAAGGGAAAAAAATATTTGCTAGTTGCTTAGCTTCTTGTCGATACAAGCTGTCTTTACTTATTTAATAATTCAGCAATCGTACTTAGTTGAAATGTTCCACGACGCTATCCAGTATTCCAAATTAATTTTTAGGTCAGTACTGCCAAAAATTGGACTAATCAGTGATCTAATCCTCCAAAAATAACATGAAAACAAAACATCGTTGTCATCTAATTAAAGGGTTTCATAGGAAAAAAATCAGTGAAGGAAAGCAAAAGAGAATATATAAATATTGACACACTACCACTCTGACAAAACTTGCATTAAATAACTGAAATTTGCTCATGGTTTCAACAGATTGGAAGATAAACTAAGGAGCTCTAATTAATGAATTGTAGCAAGTTGACAATCAACAGTATGGGTAGATGGTATTAATTTTCCTGACCTAAATGGTTACTTTCTTGTTCTTTCCTTGCCATGGTCTGATTAGAAAATGTTAAAACTATGCAACTTTGATTTTGATTGGTATTAAATTAATGTCTCACACATCCTTATATAACTTTTAGTTAATACAGATTATGGTATATTAAAAATTCTAATTAGGGGGATGCAAGATTACACATCTTGCTTTGTTCCTTTGTTCTTGAACTAGATCAGTTTAGGTAACAGGTTTCCTTTGTTCATTCAAAATTTTCTATTAATAAAGATAGAACTGGAGTGCTCATGCCAAACTTCCCACTTGGATTAAAAGAAAACCAAAGATATATACCCATAAAATACCAAAACAACAAAAAGTATGTTAGATGTGTAATCCATTTAGTCTTTCTTTATCCTTTGCCAAAGAGAATTTTTTTTTTGCATCTGATGGGGGCTAGATATGATGACTTGCTGCTATTAGGTGCAATTTGACGCAACAACTTAAACTCTTTTTGTGACTAGATACATGATTGTCCAAATAACCGTTGGGAAAAAGCTTTGACCTCGATAAACGAATTAAAGTTGTCTTTTGAAAAATTAAAAAGTGACCTAATAGAGTCGCACCAAACAGGTCTTTGTAAGTACCAAAAAAGGTTTTTATAAGTACTAAAAAACTGACCTAAGTATTTACTCCAATTTTTAGTGTATAGTATTTGCTCAATCAATTTGAGTTATTTAATTTATACGTTTTTATTCCAGTTTCAATCCATTTCACCAAAGGTGTGCATAAATGATCATTTTGGGATTGCAAACAGTCTTTGATTTTAATGACGACATAGAGAGAGTATATATAGGAGGTTAAAGGGTTCATTGCGGCTGGCTTATCAAATTAAATTAATGTTTATAATATGCCACTATAAGACCTCAATTTGAATCTCCTCATGATTATGTACAAAACCATAGATAAAAAGGGAGAGAAAGTTTTCCTTTTCTAAAGCGTTTTACCTATCTTCATAGGGGAAAAAATGAATCTGTCTTTCTAATACGTATGCTTTTGCTGCTATATATATATATATATATAAAAACCAGTCTCATTTAATTTCGTTTTGTTACTTTCCAAATTAATCAACAAGAAAACCAGCAATTGCGAATGAATTAAAAAAAATGGAAATGGTAATATGCTCTTTCTACACTTTAAAGTCCCACCCCTTACCACCCATGTACCCTCCCCACAAAAAAAAAAAAAATAGTAATGGAAAAAGAAGAAAGGAAATAACATTGTAAGATCTTTTTAGTCATGAACTTTATCTTTATAGGTATTAACCATTTGGTGCAATGATGTGAGGGAGAGGAAGGAAAAGGACAAAGAACCAAAAAAGAGTGCATGTCGAGTTAAAAGCCATTCTTTCCTCAATATTGAACGGCTAGGACCACACCTTGAGATTATTCGAAATGTAATCAAGGAATTTTGCTATAAAATATTGCAGTTTGTGGAGTTGTCTCCCAATCTTTATTTGATTGCAATTTAAGAGTTGAAAGAAAGCATATTAACGGAATCTGATCCAAGAGCACACACTAAGAGAATTCTCACAAGGATTCTCGTGCTGAAACACATGCACTTTAGTATCAGATTTTCTTGTAGAATATGTTTACATCACTACAAAAACTGAGGACTTGAGCAATATTGATCTGATAACTGATACAATGGGAAGTGTCCCTTTTCTTTTCTTTTTTTTTTTTTCTCTAATCTCTCTTTTTTCAAAATTTTTTTTTTGGTTGGAAACAAGAGAGGGGTTGAACTTAAGAAGTAGAAAGGGGATAGAAAAGTTGAATTTGAAACTTTTAATTCTTAAAATCTCAATCTCAATTGTTAGATCAAGAATTCCTCGATAAAATATCTCTTTCTTAAGCTAACAAGAAGCTAGTGTCTAACTTTATCAAATGCCTTTTGCTTTCGTGAAAAGTGTCCTTCTTCACACTTTCGTGAAAATTTTCTCCCAACCACTCAACTTTCCACCTTTACGCTCTTTTGGTCGACGTGTTATATAGGGGCACAGATCATTCGTTGAATATAGCATATTTTGGACGTGTGATCCGGGTTGGTTTATGATATGCATGATATTATTTTTTTCAATGAAAAGGAAGATTAATTGATCAGTTTAATATGTCTAAACGTACGCTTACCCTAATCATGCTTCGAGGTACGTAAAAATTATCTTATTATGTAAGTGGTTGATTAGTTATTAAGTTGATAAAGCTTAAAGAAGTTTCCTTCATTTCAGAATTTGTCAGTCATTATTTAGAGGCAAAAGTTTAAATAGAGATCACCTTGCTAAAGGGTCCTGGCGCTGCATATCATAGGATTAGTATGAGTAGCTGCTTTTTTTTTTGTTGGGGGGGGGGGGGGGTAAGATATATAAGCAGCTTTAGTATGTTTATTTCTAAAACACAGCAAATACTAGTGTGCTTAAATAATAGTTGGTGCATATGATATGACAGTTTAATGCAGATCTTTTTAAGAAGAATGGAAAGATAGCTGCCTCAATTCTTAACAAGAAATATTCGGCATGCTGAATGAGAAGACTCTATTGGTGCATGCTAATGTTTAAGCAAGAAGTTATTACCTTAATTTAGAGCTGAAAATTTTCATGGCTTTTGGTGTAGATTAAAAACTTCACTCTTGTTACATACAGAAAAGAGCTAGATTATACTAAAAATGAATTGATCCTGACTCCTACAATCAGATAATTAACAGGTATTCCACTTCAAAACAGAGAATATTAATTCATCCATCGATAGCTAGAGTTCACACATTTGCTACGTTAACCATTTTGCCAAAAAAAAAAAATACTCAGGCATGCTACAAAATCCTTGTGTATCTCTCTTACGATTTCATTAATGTCAAGATCAAGAAAGGGAAAAATGGTTGGGAATAAGCAAAAAATGTGGTTCAAGTTTAACATTTCAACCATTCCAAGTTGCTTTTCCCCTTCAAGATAGCTCCTCGGGAAGGATATTGAGTTCCTTATAGACAATTGGGGCAGCGAACCTAATCAGCGATGCCATTGTTGGATGTGAGGCTAATTCTTGAGCTGGCTTGTGCCAACCCTTGTTTAGGAATCTCACTACAATCAGGCTTGTTGCTTTTCATAAGTACATCTTCACAGATTTCATCTTCATGATCTCCTTCTACTTCTAGGCTGTATATAGTGGGTGCTTCAGTTTGTCCTTCCAAGCTGTATGTCAGATGCTGTTCTTGAGGGTCCAAGCTGTATGTCAGGTGCCGTTCTTGTTTAACATTTCAACCATTCCAAGTTGCTTTTCCCCTTCAAGATAGCTCCTCGGGAAGGATATTGAGTTCCTTATAGACAATTGGGGCAGCGAACCTAATCAGCGATGCCATTGTTGGATGTGAGGCTAATTCTTGAGCTGGCTTGTGCCAACCCTGGTTTAGGAATCTCACTACAATCAGGCTTGTTGCTTTTCATAAGTACATCTTCACAGATTTCATCTTCATGATCTCCTTCTACTTCTAGGCTGTATATAGTGGGTGCTTCAGTTTGTCCTTCCAAGCTGTATGTCAGGTGCTGCTCTTGAGGGTCCAAGCTGTATGTCAGGTGCCGTTCTTGAGGGTCTTGGCATTCCAGTCATACTGTGGCACCTGCATGCATGGGGCAACAAGCTTAGATGAGATGTTCTACTAGACCAACAAATAGTAAAGGCTCCGGTGAGTTAAAAAAATAGTTTGTCTGTTTAGATTGAAGATTGTATGAACATTTTTTTTGTTTATGATAGAATTTGTCATGATGTGACATATATTTGTGACACAAAAAGATAGTTAAAAAAAATTTGTTTAAAGAATTCAACGTTTCTTTTTTTGAATAATGTTTATCCGGATAAATCTAGTATTCTTTATTGACCAATATTTTAACGGATCTAAATTAAATGTCAGAACATTTTATACTTTTATTCTACATTATCAATTCTCTCAACAATCATATGACAGAACAATTTGACCGGATAAAAAGTAAGATGTCCGCTTTCCAATAACGATTTGTATATTTTAGGAACAGAAGAAAAATAGTAGTATTTCTTTAATTCTGAAAAAAAATTGTCTATGTATATAACTGAAATCACCAAAATAAGTCCAATTCCCTACCCATTGAAGGGCAATTCTAATAGACATGCATCCTGCAACTCAAATGATTTGGTGAAACCCAATCATGATTGTACTTTGTTTCCGAGGCAACTTTAATCATTGACGATCAATTTCTAAATTGAAAAGCAAAAATGGTTCACATGGCATGGAAAATGGGGCAAGAGGTTCAAGATACACGAAGTTTGTACCTGGCATTGGTTCACTTAGGTTCCATTTGATAAAACTGAATCTGAATTCTAAAGTCTGAATTCTGAAATCTGAATGCTGAAACAATTAATTTGCTGAATTTTAAGCACTGAAAAAAATATATGAATGTCTGAATTTTAATGCTAAACCTATTTATACTGTTTGATAAATATTTATAACTGAATGCTTAATAAGTTTAATTTGACAATTTTGTCCTTATATCCTTTCATTCAAAAAAGAAATAGAATCTATGATTTAATTAGTTTAAAATTGTTAGGTATGAAAATGACAATATTTATTTTTAAATCAAATTAATATAAAAGATGAAATATATTATATGAGGAGTATGGAGAAGATGTGAAAGTCATTAAAAAGGGAGAAACGAGAAACTAAAAATAGTTAGATAGAGAATATTAGGTTGTTTAATTAGATAAAAATTTTGAACATAATTAACAAATAAGGGTAGATTTGGTAGATAAGATAAGGTAGTTGAAGTAATTCTATTGATTCTTATCAGAATTAAGCATTCAGTTAGGATTCTTGTGCAGAAAAAAATACACATAGGTTCAGCACTGCTTAACAAGTTCAGCAAATAGATTTTTATTTATCAAACACTCAAAACATCTGAATGTCTGAAAAAATTCAGATTCAGCACTTTTTTATGTTATCAAACAGACCCTTAGTCTATTCTTAAATTGAGCACGGCATTTGTCACAATAAACGTCTCCTTCAACTTTAAACTGAGGATTGCCTGCCTGAGCTATGGAAATGAAGAACATAGCAATACACAGCAGGAGAAGAGTTTTGATAGGGTTTGCCGTAGATTCTGCAAGACTAAAACTTATTAGGACGACAAAATTCTTTTGTCGGATCTGCAAAACATTCAGCGTCTGGCTTCGGCTATATATGAGGAAAATTTTGTTGAAATCTTGTTCATGTTGTCTTACCATGCCAACTTTGCGGTTAGGAAAAATAACTTTCTCCCTCCGTTCCACTTTAATAGTATTGTTTTCTTTTTTTATCTATCCCAAATTATAGTTCATTATTCAATTGAATAATATAGTTAACTTTTAACTTCTTTAAAGTACCCTTATTTAATGTACTTTGTTATCAATGAATATAACGTGACTTATTCATTAATTTTTTTGATTCATATTTTCAATGGTGCAAATTTCATCAATATTTTTATTGCAATAAATGTAAAGGTATAATGGTCAGTTATACTAATAATATTAATGTAAGAATATTTTAGAAAAATAATAGGTTAGGTTTACTTTTCCAATAAAGTTAATTAATTTTTCTTTTTAATTGTGTGGGAAAAAAATCAAACTATCAAAGTGAGAGGACGGAGGGGTAGCTCTCTTTTTGCTCTTTGAGCATATGTAAAACCATACGTAATTCTTGCTCCTATTCTTATTTCCTTTCCTGTACGTGTGTATTTAGGGTGCTTTCACCACGATTTTTAAAGAAAACACCTTTTTTTTTCTTAAGCATTACTAATATTATTATTTTGGAGAGATAATGAGTAAAATGAGACAATTAGGTTTATGAAAAAAGAAAAAAGAAATCAAATAGGTTACAAGAACACAAAAGAACAAAAGCTATGGGCATTCATAAAAATTTAAATATTAGTTTTTTTGGAGTAATATTAATGAGTAAAATGCAGCAGTATCGCCTTTATAAGCCTTTTAAGAAATCAAATGGGTAACCAAAAAAAAAAAAGTAGTAATAAGAAGAAAGGCATTATTTGAATAAGAGTTTACCTATCACGATATGTCTAAACAATATATACAAACACAGGAATCTCTAAAATTAAGGAAATGAACCATCATTTAATTTGTATCAATCTTACAAGTTAATGAAGTTATACCTCACTTAGAGTAGAATTTTTCATTTGAATAATTTTACTTCTAGCACATGCTTACTTTATTTATTTATTTATTTTTGGCCTTTCATAAGACAAGATTAGAAATGTCAAATACATTTTTTGTCTTTCAAAAGAAAAGAAATGTCGAAGTTGGAGAGATGAATGTTAGGGCATGAGGTGATAATCAATCCTCTTTCTAAAATGAGAAACTATAATCCTTAACTATTACACGCCCAAACGCGAAATCTGTAATCCTTAACGGCTACAATGTAGTATCTGATTCTCGAGTTACAATCAATATCTTTCAAATGACCCGTAATGTCTATTAACCAATACTAGTGCTCAATACACACCCAATATGTTTGCAATTAGAAAAATGCATAATATTTATAATCATATATTTTAAATAAAATTTTCATTACTGAAGCAAACTTCAATCTTTTAAATATTTTTCATAAAATAATTTTATATTAATAGTTATAATATTTAGGGATAGTTATGTTGAAAAAACATATATTTAAATAGTTAAAAGTAAAAATAGTCATGTGTAGTTATAAGTAGTTAAAGTAAATATAGTTTTATAAGAGTAAAAAAAAAAAATTCATAAAGTGACGACAAATGTTAGCTCTAATGTTAACTCCAAACCCCTTCTCTAAGCTTTATATAGAGTACAGATGAGATACAAATCCTGTAAACTTTGCAATACAAAAAGAGTTCTACCCTTAAAAGGAGATCTCGGGAAGGATGAAAGTCAGTGTAATCAATATTTTAAGTGTAACCTCATTTCCTATCCTACAAGGAAATTGGACAGAGGATCCCAAGCCCTCAACTAGGGCAGGATTAACTCTGACCAAACACACATATATAAGCAAAGTACACTTTCACGTCCAACATATATCCGATGACAATGTGAACTTTCATGCTTTTATGCGTATAGGACAACAACCATCCCTGCAAAGTGAGTCCAAAGAAAACAAAAATGGTGGACTATTTGTCAATGATTTTACTACAAACAGCATATACAAAAGTTAATGTACAAAAGCTTATTCTAATTTGTGGCACAAATAATTACCACTTTACAACAAAGCGGTGCTCATGGGATTTGCAAAAAGATGTTCTCGGTAAATTAATTTTGATTTCTTTGTGCAGCTCCCCAAAAGGCTACGCAGAATTGCAGGAGGCTCGGGACATGTGGTCTGGTGCATCCTGCGCACTATTATATGCTTGTCCAGAATCAGTTTCTCTAGCAATTTTCTGCAGCTCTGGAAAACAGTTAATCATAGTGTCAAAGATCCACCAGTACAAAAACTCGTATTTCATGGAAGCATACCAGATAGAAATGTAAGCATGTTTATGCAGTTTCAAAACTTAAAAAAAAAAAAAATTCATCAATAAAGCTACAAGAGCTCAGGCAAAATATTAAATGACTGAGTTTTTTCTGTTAAATTATATGCAAATTTAGTGGCCAAATTTTTTATGAAACTATAGTAGAAACGTAATCAGTGGAGTAATAACAAAAACACTTTTCACACCAATCACTTTTGAGTGATAAATTGATTTCAATGGCTCTCCATTTCCCCCCCTCTTTCACAGACAGTAAACAAAGAGGGAAGGCGAAACAGAAAATGAAAACCAAGCTTATCAAAATTCTATCTATCCTTCCAGATTCTTGGCAAACATAAACATCTCTTTGCATTAGAATTGAACCCTAAAACCTTCCAAAACCAATTAACTATTTTTGGATCTTCCTAGGGAAATAGAAGTGCAACAAAAGGCACAGGAATATTCGCTTCACCACAACATTAACAACGTACCTGGGGATTTAATGCACCCATTTGCTTTATTATATCATCCTGCAACAGACAAAAAAGGATGACATTCAAAAACCAAGTTACAGCAGTTTTGCATGTGTATGGAGATACGTACTAGCTATTACACATGAATGACGATCATGATCCCTAAGACTACATGAACATATGATAATCACCATGACCAGCATTTAAAAGATCTCTTGGCCTTGAAGTACTTTCTGAATACCTAAAAACCAATAAAACATGTATTTACAATTTCCTGCCACCATCGGTGAACAATTTTAAAGTTGTCACATAGCATAGAGCAATTGGAGGTTGACTCCACCAAACCTGAATTATCATCCCCATTCACCTTGCCAATAACAACAAAGATAAAAAAACAGATTTCTACCCAATCGATGTTACATAAGACAGAAAAAAAGTGTTAATCTCCTGCCTATATGTTCTGGATCCACTGCAGAAGTAGATACCACTTCATGAATGCAAATTACCTGAAACCTATTCAAGTCAGTGAACTTATATAATTCCAACAGGATGTACATTAACCACCACAAGTTAGACAGTTTTCTAACCAGAGACAGCAACAAGGAGTTGAACATTGTAGAAATCATGCTTTGAACAAGCGTTTACAATTCATATTGCAAAACACTTACTCTTAAAATCCCTGGATTTTGCATCACGATACCAAGAATGCGACGTACAAGCCCCTTGTAGACAAGTTCATTGATGGTCCCATCTCCATTAATCCAAGGAAGAATAGGATATACAAAAGGATCACAAGATCGAACCTCAAACGTGTCGCCTCTTGGATTCACTTCAGCAGAAATTACTTCAGAATGTGCACGGTCTTCTACTTCATTGGATCTCTGAACTACACTTAAAGGTTCCATTAACTCTTTAGGATGATTAAGAATTGTAATTTTGTGGACATCATCAGTGTCTGTGCTTATCTCATCTTGTAAGCCAACATCATCTTCTTGACTTCCCACATTAATGAGCTTATGCTCCTCATGACTTGTTCCTTTGGAATCTACCGAAGGAGATACTTGAGGATTTTGATTAGATTCAGCCACGGAGGCCAAAAAGTACTTGGATCGGTACAGAGAATCAACAACATGGATGGCATCATAAGCACTGACCTATATCAACACCATGAATTGTCAGTTATTAACAGGTCTTTCTTTCTAGCGTTCATTGTTATACTCTATCAGTAATCCATTTGGTTCCCTCCATGCTAAAGTTGTATATACAGAAGAGTGAAGACAGATAATAAAAAAACATAAAAATAAGAACCGGTGGAATATGGGGATTTTCAAGAAAAGGAAGCAGTTTGATCATACTGGTCAATGTATATGTTTTTTAAGTTTGTAAACTAAGAAAATATTCTCCTCACTAACAGCTTCAACTAGGAGCATGATTTCCCTATGGGTTATTTTAATACTAGAAGCATCTCCAGTGTATAAACTTAACATATATATACTACAAAACAAAAATCAACAACATTTTCCTTGCGAACAAAATGTCGTCCAGCCATAGAACTTTTATTAGCCTAAAGTTGGGGTGTAACCAGATCCTTCACATCATGGTTCAAAGACTCGGCTGAGACCGAGACGACTCGGCCGAGTCATCACTGGAACGGGGCTTCCCGATCCGATACCGGGATGAGATGACTCTGAGATAATGAATCGCCGAGAACTCGGCCGAGACGTCTCTGAGACAGATAAAAATGGCCGAGTCGTCCCGAGTCAGCTCGAATTTTTATTATTTTTGTTAATTTTTTAATTATTTTTTATCATATATTTTTGTAATTTTTAGAATATTAAATATTTCAAAATTTTGCGTCTTGCTGAGACCACGACCGATATTCCCAGACCAATGTGGAACGGTCCAAACCGCGACCGCAACCGCAACCACGATTGTGAACCATGCTCCACATGGCAAATCCACGGCCTTCTCTAAGATCTGTAGATAAAATACAACTATTGTCTAATCCACGATAAGCTGTTCACCAAACAGCATGGCCTTTGCAATTGGAGGAAAGAAAGCACATAAATGCTTTTTATTATAATTCTCCAATAATCCTAAAATACAAAAACTGTTGAAGCCTAAAACATCTTGACTTAAAATAAAATGCAATTATACCCCAGCAAAAAAATGAGATAAGGTTTGAACAAAAGTAGAATGTGGCAGAAAGAATAAAATCAATTAAACGAACCTTAAAAGCTCGTCCAAATGCTTCAAGCACATCAACAACAATTTCTAACTCCTTTTCCCCTAAACATAAACACGTTGTTCTGATTAATTTCGAAATGATATACAACTTTAACACTTCCGTAAGTTTAAATTCAAGCATACAAACAATCATGCAATTACCTGCTATGTTCAAAAGATTGGCAATTTCTTCCATGCTCAAACCTTGGTCACCAGACTTCTGAATGGCAGAACAAATAGTTCTAAATAGCTCTGAATGAAAAGGAGAATTTTCTCCATCATGAAACAAAGAAACTAGATGATCAGCATAGCTTGTCATAGATTCCCAAGGTGACTTATGGGCAGCTGTAGCAGTGCAGTTGATTCCCAAATCATATTTTACCTCATTCAGAAAGGTACATTCATCAGAGAGAGATGAGGTGCCGCCACTTTGTGGGTGTGGGGAATTACATTGATCCTTGTCACAGAAAAGTGAGACCCCAGTGCTGTCCTTGTCTTTAAACAATTCTAAAAAGCACATTCTTGGAACTGTCACACGACTCAAGGATAACCTTATTCCAGGAAAACCTTTTTCTCGCCGGCAGATAATCTCACCCTCGCCAGGCATTGATGTTTTTAGTCTCTTAGACTTGTCACCACAATATTCACTTGTATCATTTTTACGTTTAGAAGTTCTGGAGTCCTCAGCCTCTCCAATACCATCCTCTGGCAAGCATGGTGTTATTGACAGTTCGCCTAGAGAGATTAAAGCGCACAAATGAAAGATGTCTCCACATTGTAAATCTGCAGGAAGTTGAATTTCCTCTTCTATCAAATCCTTCTCCCTTTTGTCAAGCCAGCTAGCAAACTTGGAAGCTCTTTTGCCAGCATTTGGTGGAAATGGAGACAAAGATATGCTGTGCAAGAAGTGCTGAGAAAGTGCAAATGGACTTGTAGCATTGCCACCAATCTGCCAATTGGAAATAAATAGCTCATTTAGAAAAACACACACAACATTCCAAAGTAGCTTGTAGAATAATGAGGCAGAAATATCAATAGGACCAAGTATACTCTAAATGACCACTGGAAGAAGCAAATAGCTGCTTTTAGCTTTTCCTCCTTCAGCTTTGGTCCAAGAGTGCATAAGCATGCCCTACCACCTCTTGACACAAAATACAGAACCCTTACCTCAATTAAAAAAATTCCAAGCTGAACACAGTTACAAGGATGCAAAAGAATATATAAATGAACATTTTATTCCATTTGAAAAGCCCAAAAGAAAAAACTAGGAAGAAAGACCACAAAGTTTATCTTAAAAGCCAGGACTTTTGAAAGCACATTAAACCAATAGAAAAGTGCTAATAAAAAGTAGCTTTAACTTTGGCACATTGAAGCAGTTAAGAACATATAACAAGACGGAATTTGCCAAAACATGCTTCTTTCACAGTGGATATTAAATTGGACAGTAAATTGACACAATTAGCACAATAGATATCATAATTGCCGGATTTTGTATTGACAGGAAGTTACATACAGATTTTATGTCCTTTAGCATAGCATTATTGCTAATACAAAATAAACATGGAAGAAGAATACCATAATCTTCTTTTCCCTGAGGTAGCTAAAAGCAGCAAAAAGATCATGCTGAGAATAGCGCCTCAATGTCTCAGCCAGCAATATTGAAGCCTGCGGAGTAATTGAGGTGCTCAGAAAAATGAGCTTAAATAATTCTGCAGCATTAGAAACTGCAACTGATCCATTTATTCGTCTACTAGTAGTATTGCCCTCGTTTAAAAGCTTGTTATATTTTTGAACAATACGATAAGAACTTGATCTTTGAGCAGAATTTGTACTTCTTCCACCACAAATCTGACGCTCTTGACAGACTTTATCAGTATTAAAGGGGTCCTGCAAGCATAACAGTAAAATTGTGAACCTGATTTGCTGAAGATTTCAATGGCTAGTGCCTACAACAATAGATTATTTTAGGCAATACTGAAGCAAGACGCTTTATTACAGACTTCAATTCAGACAATCTCTTTTTTTTTGGCCTGGAGAGGGGGGGGGGGGGGGAAGTTTCACAATGCCAACAAGAGATGAGAAGGCTTACTCATGTAACATTAAGAATCTTAGCACAGTCACCTAAAAATTTCAAGTAGTATTCCTATTTGACTTGAATATCATTGGTTACTCACTCAAAAGCTCAAATTACTTAAATCTACTCAAAACAAATCCTGCAATTAATGTCTCTAAATATATACTGAAGAAGCTCAACTGCAAAAGAATCTGCAACTTACCTGTCCATGAGACCATTTATAAGAATCAACTTGCTTGGAGGTGTTCGACTTAGCTATCGTCTTGTATCGCAGAACATCATCCAGGGCTATCTTTATATTGCAGTCATCAAAATTATCCCAACGTATGTGAGACTTTAACTCTTTATCATGTTCAAAGCAATCAAAAAGGTTCTCGTTACAGTCCCCCACCATCATGGCTTCCCGAACCAGTGGTCTTCCATCATCCAAGTTTAATGAGTTCTTTTGGTATTTCTCTAGGTACTTTTCATATCTCTCTGCAAGCATATTGCACAGTCTAAGTACAGCTTTCCTGAACTGTGGAGTACTATTCAACATCGCCATTCTTCTTCTGCAGGTCTCAGGAGGTGCAGGCAGATTTGAAAGAGAGCCCCAATCTGTGCGATGATATTTTGCCCCCAGCAAAGCACGATTCCTCGCATACTCGATCACTAATTGCCTATAATCAACCAGAAAACTTTATCATGTCAAAGATCCAGATGGCAAGAAATATCAGTATCAGACTACAAGCTGCAGTCCACAGCAAAAAAAAATCAACCACATATTGACCAATACAGCTAACCTCAGAATAGAATGCTAAGAAGCTACAGAAAATCAAAATAGATATTCCCCGGTTTCATTAGCTCTCAACTGTTAAAGGAGTACCACTGAAAAAAATGCTTATTTACTCCATCAAGCAAACTGGTTTGGGCTTTGCATGTGGAATTGTCACTCTTTACCTGTCAGCTTCTTCTGTCCATGAAAATCTATTCTGGCGTCCTGTTTTCAGCTTCGATAGAGCATATTTGTGAATAAAGAATTGATCATGCTCATTTTCTTCATTTGATTCTTGCTGTTCCACAGCTTGCATCTGATCATTAATATGCTCTTGCAGCAAATGACTTCCGTAATCTCCCAAGGAAGTTATGAAAGTATCTTCTCTTTCTGTGTCAGATATTTGTGCAAGCCTGCCCTTACTCCAATATCCTCCCTTGGTTTCAGACTTGGCATGCTTTGGGGACTTCCCTTTAGAAGATCTTTTTCTTTTGCGTGCAGAAGAACTAGATGTATGTCTCAGTGGATCAAATTCATTGCCTCGAGCATAAGAATCTCCTCCAAAACTGGTGAAGCGCTTTTGTCTCTTACCTTGATAGACACGAAGCACCTGAAAGTAGCAGTTCTTACTTGATGTTCGCAAATGAATTGGACAATGCATCATCTAAAGCCTTCAAAAAACAGATGGTGGAACCGTGTGACTTGCTTTTATGCATTGATAGAACACCAAAGTTTTATTTTTTCAATCTTCTGTGAGTCCTAGCTATAAAATCTCGCCTGTCTCCAAGTAGGTCCCAATGAGGATCCAGTCAAACTAACTACCCCTTACCCCCGCCCCCAATGCACAACAACCTGAGAAAGGAATACAGAATTGTCATCTTTGCATTAGATCTAAGCTATTAACTCTTTTGCATTCCAAAGTATCACGACTTGATTCATTCAGGCAAGCAGTAACAGGCAGCAACTAGAACCAACTAAATCAAGCATGTGGGGAGCTCAAAATTACAGCTAAAAGATCAATGAGTTATGTACATAATTATCTGACAAAAAATTATAACAGAGCCCAAATGAAGCGAAAAAACAAGACCAGACAAGGGAAGAGGTTTTATAATGTAAACAAATAGGTTGGTTTGCAGCAGATTTCACAACAAAATAGACATGTTCATGAAAGATAACGACAAAATGGATCACTGGGGGAAAAAAAAGCAACGCAGTTTAACTAGGTGTTGCTATTAGGCAGATTTAGCCAAAAAGGTTTTATGACAGTTGACAGATAGTGCAGGATAGTGGATCATGCCCAAAAAAAAAATGAAAAGCAGACAAACCTGCTCAACAGTTAAATTAAGATCATTGGCAATCTCCCGACATTCTCCATATGACAGTTTTTTATGTGGTTCATCAGTTACAACACGCTTGAGGAGCTCAGCACGCTGATCAACTGTCATAACCCGAGCTGAGGCCCATGATCGGGGGAAGAATATCTGACAAATTTAATTTCAGTTTAAAGGAGAGAAACGAAGTAAAAGCTGGGAAAGCAAAGTTTGTAGAGAAAAACATGAAACCATACAATTTATTATGTCCACTCATTATTTTACAATAATGATTTGCTAGGAAAGGAAACAATAGTACAGGAAACTTCACTACCAAATGTCTACCAAAAGGAAGCTTGATTAGTGCTACAAAACCAAAAATACCCAAAGGAAAGCTTGACTAGTGCTACAAAAAAAAAAAAAAAAAAAAAAGGAAGCCAAATGAAGGAACCTGATTATAAACTGAGTTAATAAATCACCGATTTAAATCTAGGACGTCTCTTTTGCATTGCCTAAGAGAACTAACTTCTCCAGCCCTAATAAAACAAACAAATAAAGTAACACTTCCAATGTGTAAGGTGCACTGTACAAAGTATTAAAGAAGTTAAACAGGCTACTCTAACCTATCATTTCAATCATACACCCAATCCAACAAACTGAAAATGAAAATGCCGAAGTGAAACAAGGAAAAACAGAATCTGTGAATTCTCTGAGATACCAAGTATCTTAATCTTTGTATACACAAGAACACATTAAACTGGCATATTCAGTAAGGAACCACAATTATTCCACCACAGCACATCAATAGATTTATAGCTAATTCACTGCAAAAGGTAGTTAGGCTAAACAGAAACTCAAGAGAACTATACATGTTTCCTGCTATAACCACCAGAAACTGGTAATGCAAATCAGACATCAACAAGAACCAAAAAATGGAGACAATACCTCATGAACAGCAGATCCAGGGAATGCATGTAAAGCAGCTTTTTGAGTCAGCAGCTGAATAACAGTACTCTAAAGTGTTCCAGTACTCATCCACAACTTTTCTAGTCGAGAGAACAAAATCATGCCGGACATGAGGGCGAAGATCAGGAAAAATGAAACCACAAGTTGAGGCTACTATTGATACTGGTTCCTCAATGTAGGGTTTAAGTTCCAATGCATGGACAAGGGTGGTGATATCCTGAACTTTGGCTTCACCATCAGAATGCCCAGCTCTTACAAGGCGAATCAACTACCCAAGAAATTCTTAAAGTTAGGAATAAATCGTAGAATATAACAAAACAGGAAAGCTAATAGAATCCTAAGGGAGAAAAGTTACCATGCTATTTCTAAAGGAAGACTCAAACACAATGCCAAAGAAACAGTTTGTAAATGTCATCCATTTAACTGGCGGCAAAAAAAGATGATCACTCTAAAAATTAAATCAACTCAGAAAAAAGGAAAAACACAAGAAAATTCCATATCTGGTGTAGCTCCTTGTTAATTGAACCAGAATTATGGGTAATAAGATTTTAGATTCCACCACAGATGCATCATAGTCAATAGAATAAAGAACAGATTGAAGCCAAAATCCAACAACTTCAACACTTTGTCTCTAAACACATGCATCAAGCAGATAATTCCATATGTCTGGTAAAAGCATCGGAAGGTGTAAACATTTGACATTGTTCTTAGCCCCTCCCCAAAAATCAAGCCCTTGAGTTAAGTAAACTCATCAAAGTAAAAGGATAAGCAATGAAGCACCCATAAAACTTCTCTTTCTTCATTTAACTGCTACTCAACCACCTGCAGTAATTTGAAATCTTTGATCTTCCAGCACTCCAATTAGTACCATTCAACATTATTATAAGGCAAAGCTCCTATTAAATATTCAATTAAAAGCTTAAGCATAATTTTATACTTAATTTCAAGTTGCCAGGATCTGTTAAAAACCATTCTCCATGTCAAACTTCCACCCCTTCCAAGCACATTAATGTAGAACTTTGAAAGAATTTATAAAAGGGAGAAGAATGAAATTCCAAGTTTTTTACATGTTAAGCATCCTTGTGTAGTCTATTGAGTAGCATTAATTTCTCAACACATTTAACAGATACGAACCAGAATTTATACACAATAAGCATTACAACCCAGACTAAGCAAAAGATTGTTTTGTTATCATGTATTACAGACTATACCTTCAAGCGTAGCAAAATGTCAATCAACCTTGATAGGCGCCCTGTTGCTTGAGTATCCATCAGACACCTATACTCTTCCACTGGAAGATCAGAAAGGCGCAGACCCATCCTACATTTCTCAATCAAATTCTCGAACTTTTGGGTTGAACCCACAACCTGTAAGAACAGCTCAAGAGGCATGGCCTTGATGGCAGCATCTAGACCAAACATTTTGCTAGTGCTATGAGGATTTCTCATGTCATGTCCATTTTTTTCGATGGATAAAGGATCATTCCAACCATGTGAACCCCTGAGGTAGTTCCACAGAAAGATGTGAAGCAGCTTTGTACGTACAATCTTTGCCAGTACATACCCATTAGCAAGCCTTGCTTCAGCTTGCTCAGCTTGAGTATCTGAATGTACACTCATCTGGATCCTCTGGACACTATCCAATACAGGAGTTGACTGTCCTTTCTTCATCCGAGAATAGCATTGGCGGCGTATTTGAATCTCAAATAACCTGTGTCTTTCTTGAATTTGACTCAATACTTGATCAGACAAGTTAGAAATAGACGGGTGCAGGACCACCTCTATAATACGACTGGCACTACAGTTTGAGATGGCAGGCATATGAATAGGAACGCATCTACACTGACCTTCTTCCTGAAGCTTATTTAAACTACGTGCTAAAGTCCTCCTGTCCATCATTGAGCTCTTTTCTTTCTCTAGATTCTCAATCTCAAGCCTTCTATGCAGTTCAGCTTTTTATTAAGAACTTCTCTTCCTGCTCAAAATAGAAAGAGAAAAGACTCATTTAAGGTAAATGTGAAGAATACCTAGGCCAGTCAACTTAAGAAAAAGAGAGTTGATACATAAGTAGAAAACCTTCAACAGCTGAAGAATCCGCTGCTCCCTCAGTGCACTGGCTGCACCTAAGGCAAGACAAGGATACTTCTGGTATGAGCGGCGTCTCATGGGCACTGGCACTGGAGGTGAAATATTGTTTTCAGTACCATTTGATGCAGTTGTATTCACAATTCCTAGCTCCATATCAGGAACCCTTCCACTAGCCTCAGAGGCTGGGCTCTGTGGATTGTTCGGTGTAAGCAGCATTAAGTTATCCTCTGCATTAGCTGTTGAATTATAACAAACTTCTGGTTCATTTACAGGGGCATCATCTGCAACATCTTTGTAAGTGGAGGAATCTACCTCTTGAATGGTTGGAATGAAGCTGTCATCAGTTTCCCAAACCACTGGCTGAGGAACACTTTCAGTATTTTCATGCATTAACATTGCTGTATCACAAGGGATGATATCAGATGCTTCAGAATTGAAGTTACGAGATGTCCAAAACCGATATACATAACTCCTTTTACAGCTCTCTGCCTGCAAATGCATCCCAAACCTAGGGTACATATCAAGAAGGCGATCATAGTACTGCTTATTGCATATACCTAGCCGTCTGCATACCTGTTCACAACATCACAAATCCCATTAAAATTAAAGATAGGCATTATTATTAAGAGTCAACACTTATAGTGCCCAAACTCATAGAAAAGGCACTTCACCACCTGTCACCACAAAAAGTATACGAAAATGCATCAGCTACATTTTTTCCTCATATTTGATGAAAATTAACAGTCCAATATCTAGTTCCTAGTTTGATTTTGGCAAATACAACCGCCAAAGTGGACCATTGCCCATAAACCTGTATAAAGTTCATGAAATCCTAGCAAGAGTGTAAAGATTAAGCACCTCATGCATTATCAACTCACGAAACAAATTGCAAGAAAGGAAAGTTGAATGACAATATTGACCAGGACATAACTCACTCCATCAAAGGGTTTGATATAAATAACTGGTTATCTACTAGTCCAAGCTCCTACAAATATCTATAAAATGATACACTCTAGAAAACTTTTATGGTGCAAGTTATGACTTAAATCCAAATGCTTAAAGCTCATTTTGATGATCTAATGCCAATATATAACCTCAAACAAGACTAAATCAATGAGACCATTAGTATTGGAAGAGATTAGATGAAGATCACTACTTAATATTCAACAAAAAACAACCACTAGGTCTACAGTGCTTCAGAATTTCCTTGAAGATAAAACTTGTTCAAAAGGATGTGAAATGCAGAATGCAAAAACAAAACCACACCAGCGTACAGGTATTAACTTAAGAGCTTTTCAATAAAGAAATGGACGCACTTCAGTGAATGTCAGCCCTTTGGAGCCTTCAGACTCAATCATATCGTAAATTTGATGATCAATAGGAAGTTCTACAAGCTGATCTGTGATTTGACCCCTCTTTCCTAATTTTGTTGTTTGTTCCACATCAAGCTCATCATAACCTTGTCTAGATAATTTCGGTTCAAAATGTTTCGGTGAAAACTTCTTCAACAACCGCAAACACTTGACTTCCTGCAGAACACACACAACATAGTAAAGGTGACAACCTACATGAACATTTATTATATAGAACAATCATAACTGATGGACTTTTCTTCTATAATATATTACTTCATGAATTAACTTGTAGACATCTCCACAGGGTAGTTGCTTAATTATTAGAACTTGTGCAAGTAAAATGCCACAATAAACAGCCCCAGACCCTCTGAATAGAAAATAAATATATAATACTCAAGAAAGGACAAAGGACTCATGGATCCAAACCACTGAAAGTAACACAATGTACTCTCAAGACATGTAAAATATTTCCCTTACCAGTTACCACTTTCCAGAAGAACTAATCAGGCAACCATCTGAAGCTATTCCTCAACTATTTGCCTACATGCATACAACCATAGGTCCTTAAAAATGCTAATAGAAAAAATGTTTCTAATGAATTTAAACCCCCCCCCCGGGGGGCGCCAAAATTTTTTTTTTTCTAACAACCAAGATATGCAGTTCTCTTCTCTCTCTTGGAAGAGGTTCTTTCATATCAATTACTAACTCCAAACAAATAAAAGTAAACTTGTCTGCAAGGAGAAATTGAAATACAATGACAACAGTAAAAGGTATGCCTGATGTTAACTTGTACCAAAAATTAAAATACACTGACTTGCTTAGATTAATCCTCTATTTCTGATTCTCATCCAAAATTGAGTAAATGTCAAAGTTTGAGTTGAAAACAGAATTAATAAAACAGAAAAAAGTAACTTGCGTGGAGTTTTCTGTCCACAAAGCACGTAGGAGAATCCACAGAGATGTCAAACTTCTGAACCAAAGATGAATGGCAGTCAAGAACCATGATTAATCAGATGATTTTGTTTTAATCTCCAAGAAAATCACTCCCTCCCAATCCTCCATCGAAAATGTAACCAAATTAGTGATCATTCAAACATCCTACACAATTTTGACATGTAGAGATGTTAAAACAAATAACAGCACATCAAGGGAAACAAATTCCAATCAGCCAAAAGCAACTTCTTGACCAAACTTACAAGTAATTTTAAATCATCAAACAAGCACTTAATACAGCTACAAAAGCATGCCCAACATCGTTAAAACCATAAAAATTGGGAAAAACATCGATGTGCATCACATTATCCAAAACCTGTGCAACCCATTTACAAGTACTAAAATAACAGTCTGAATATTAACAACTTGACTATCTTCAAGTTGATCTCTTTTAAGCTTTCAACCAACAAGCAACATTCGAACTTTGTACAAACTCCTTTAACAGCTCGAGAGAAGTCTCATGATACTCTAACACAAGCTACACCATTATCACCTAGTTAAAGGATGTGACAACCAATATTACAAGGAACCCAAGATAAAATTCTAACAGAGGGCCAAAAGAAGAATGTATAAAATGTTACCAACAGAAAAAGTGATTGCGTGAAATAAAAGTTAACTCTGAAGCTAAGTGATGATATTTCATGCTAATGAATTAAGTGGAACTCAATCTTCACACTAAATCCACAAATCTACTTACTTTGTTTTTCACTTTAGTAAAACATTCCTCCACAACACCAGCATCTTTCAAACCTGGGACATATCTAACAACAGTTTGGAAAGAATCATGCAATTAGAATGAACAAATATACCCTTATAAAAACAAGCAAAAGAGCAGTTGAAAGAAAAAGGCAATAAGACCATACATTTCTCCAAGCTCTATGCCCAGAAGTTCCCCGATAACCAAGGTCCTGCTTAAGATCTGACACGACAAGAACCTGGAAAGGCAACAGTCGGATCACAGTCATGCTGCACAAGAGAACATATAGAAGGATGAACATCTCAATTTAAATATGCCTGACCTTTCCATCAGCCTGTTCAAGTTTGTCACAAATAGCTTTTAGTGCTGGTAGATAGTCTTTTACATTCACATCCTCTTTAACAAGTCCTTTGGGAAAGCCAGCACTGTTTGCAGCAGTTACATCCGCAACATCACTGTCAACTAAAGGTATATTCTCTTTAATGATTTCAAGCCTCTGTTGATATCCCAATTGCTTTCCATAACGGTATAAGTGCAGCATGTTGGTTGCCACATTCGAAATTGTTTTTTTCTGCCATTCATCACATGCTTCTTTAGTCTTCACCACTGTTGTCTGCTTCAAAATCAATCCTCGGCATTCCAGCGCCTTCAATATGTAAAAAATGTCCTTTCCTTTGATACCAAATTCCTTAGCAAGTTCACTTTGTGTAACTCCACTAGTTCTGCAAATGCACTAAATATCACTACCTGTTTTTGATTTGATCTAACATGTACAGCAGTCCAAAATCTTAACTTCACTTATACAAATTAAGCAATTTGGTCCCGCATTTTCTAAATTAATGTCTCTAGATCTCTATAGCTTAGAGCTAATTGTTAAGGGCCCAACAGCACTTCATAAAAAGACATACACGATTAAACAAATACTTGCAAACTTCATTGCAATACAAAGCAAAGACCACTCACATTCTGATACAATTCTAGCAATGGGTAACTGTTCAAATCCAGGGTACCTAGATTTGTGATTGTTTTGGAACATAAGACTTTAGCTATCACGACCTACGATCGCAGGCACTAGGGTTAGGGTTCTTTCGAGCATTCACAAGGTATGAAGATGGAACTTATCTTTGGGGACCATGTAAAGCACCATCAAACATGATATTTTCCCATGCTATTAAAGAACAAATATCATACATTCTTTAAAGACTTATTTAGGACACCAAAAGTTCCGTGGCAATCCATGTTTCAATTCATTCTACCCAATTCTGAATTTGCAAGCACTACAGTTGTTTCCACGAAAAATTTCAACTTTTAAATAATCAAAATTAAATTAACAAAACAGCAACAATTTCAAGGGCTCAAAAATCCAAATTTTTTATCCATTTTAAAACACAAAAACATTGCCACTGCGGCTTTGGTCCTTCAGCTAAACAACTGCCCCAGGAGAAAGCGGTTAAAGTCTCACTTCAGTGTATGAATGCTATTAGCATGTGAACTGACACATCACTCTCTTCACATTATAAATTCTCTTCTTGCATACATGGCATGCATCCAAACTCGGTAGTGTAACAAAATTTTACACTGCTACTGTATCAAACATTTGTCCTTTGTTTCATGTACACAAATGCTTAAAACAAAGTATCAAAGTATTAATGTCGTCATGGATTCTATTCTTTATTCTTCTAGTACCCCATTTAGGAGAATAACAATAAAAGTGTAAACCAAATCCTATAAAAAGGGCTTAATCTCAACTGATGCTGAATTTTGTAAAAGCTTATTTCTGAAAAGCCAAAATCAGAATTCGAAAAGCAGGTATAGCACCAAAATCAATTGAAGCACCAAAAAAAAAAGAAAGCAACATTAAAAAAAAATTAATGAAATAGTGGTATTCCCAAAATCCTATTTCTCCTTACCTAGCAATGGCAAGGCGTTCGAGAGTCCGGCGGTGCTTTTCATTGATTTTAGAATCAGAGGCCTCGATATCAGTAATTCCGATGAAATTACTCCGAAGCCGTTCGGAAGCGACGATTTTCATATTCATCTGCTCACATTTTTCAAGAGAATTGATTAAAGCATCCTGACAATCATACGCGTCGCCTTCGACCTCGAATCGGAGGCCGGGAACGTTGAGGAGGTTCGACCACAGGGCAGCCTTGACGTTTGGACAAAGAGGGAGGCCGTGGGCGGAGAGAGATTGGTGGAGCCTCGGCCATAGATTTAGGAGGCTCAGCCCACCGCCACCTTGCGAACATATCTCTTCTATTGCTGAGTGGACAACGGAATCCATTGGCATATAGGTATTAAACCATGTGAAATTCTCGGTGGCGTTGGACGGTGAAGGCAGGAGTAAAAGGCGGGAAAGGGGCGGCCGGGCGGTGGAAGTATTGTGTATTTTTTGTTGGGATTTTTGCTGCTTACGTGATTCGAAACTTCAATCATTGACCTACTTAGTTATTTGGGGAAATAGCACAAGTAGTCCCTAACGTTTTCGACATTATCTTTTGCCTATGCCTTAAATATGAATAATACATTTTGGACCCCCCAAAAGGGCAAAAGGTCAAAAAACGAAATAGTTTACGTTTCAGGCATTATCATTTTCTAATGCCTTAATATGAGTAATAGTACATTTTGGACTCCCCGAAAGGGCAAAAGACCAAAAAAAGATATATAGTTTGGTCCCAAATTCAATATTGGATCACATTTTCGCGTGGAAGAATTGTGGTCTTTCTAGTGGCCACTTGCTAGGCAGCTACAGGCTTCTTTTTCTTTTTTTTCTTTTTTTATAGAAAAAGATTTGGATGAGTTCGGTTTGGGATATGTCCTACGGGGTTTAATTATAGGAGCTATTACACATCGCCTATCATGTTCTTATATCGGCACTCTGGATTGATTACAGAAATTCTTATATATCGTCCACCAATACAACCCTTATATCAAACATCTCGAAACTATAGATAGCTTATAGAACTTCTTACAAATCATTTATCAATATAATTCTTACATCTACAATGAAAACACATCCCTTGCATTAGCCTTATATTGATAATGAATTTCAAAACACACAATCTTTCATGAGATAATAATCCGTTCTTATTAATTGAACTAACTTATGTTGACAACAGCTAAAAACTTCTACTTAACATTGCACGTAAACGTGCACATTGGTAAAATAACTCAAATCTCGATCCTGAAGACAAAACACCAGATACTTTTACATAAGCATTTTTTTTAATCTCTTATTTAAAGCACCTAGTCACCCTTGAAGAAGGGTTTTTAATTCTGCTTTTGAAATGCCTTCGACAACCTGACACCATAGAGTCTAAAATGTAAATCCAATACAAAGAGCATTTTTGAATATGTACGATAAATAAGAAGTTTCTATTTTTATTGGAATCAAGTTTTTGGTAGTTTTTTAATCCAAAATTTTGTTTTATTTGATAATTTCTTCACAGTTGTTTTTTGTTTTACAAGTCTAGTAAGTTATAAATAAAATATTTGATTAAATATTTTCTCTGCTAGACATAACGACTCAAGTTGACGGAAGAGCTAGAATTATATGTTTTAATTAGTTGTAGAGTTAAAACTTATCAATTAATAATTAAAGGATCAAAAACTGAATTTCTTAATAGTTTGCGAGTGATTGGGGCATTTTGCGCCCAAAAAAATATGATCTCCGAAATTATGCAACGCTAAGCAGTAAGCACTCATAGATAAAATCCCACTTAACTTGTCATATCTTAATAGACAATGGAAAATACAATTATTTAAAAAAAAACATAGAAAAAAAGCCCATGATACATGGAGAAGTATCACCAATTTGAATGCTCTCCATTACCAATATCTTTTGAAAGAATATGAGCAAGAGAGGCATGCTAGATTCTTCTTCAAGTGCTTCAACTAGCGAGATCAAGCTTTGAGTTCAAATGGCTATTTGATAGTATTATGATCCAGCCAAAAGGCAATCTGATTGTCCTGTTTCTCAAGACAGGCGGGGTTGTGTGTGGCCCCTCCGGTGTAACTCATTTCCCCTTAGCATCTCCAAAATAACCAGGGATGCTTTTTTTTCTGCTGCATCCTTGTTTGCCGCAGATAGCTGACATCTGTGAGGAGCACCATTTGCATCAACTTCAAGCTCGACGGATACCTCACCATTTTCATATCTGACAGCCTCCTTCATGACAAATTTTTGCCTTGCACACAATTCCTCCAGTTCCCTCACAGGTTGGAGCTTTAAAGTCTCAGGGGTAACCAGAGGCTCAAGAAGCGGCTTTATGCTTTGAAATACAACCTCTTTGTCATATCCAGAATCAACGTATATTGCCCCGGCAAGAGATTCTATAATGTCTGCAAGAATCTGAAAAATATGAGGCTGTTAGCAACTAATTACTCAAAGAAACAACAAGAATTAGCTCATGATATCATCATCAGCAACACTGTGCTACAGCTAAAATACTAAAGATACCTTGATTACTGGCTCCGACTCCCACCCAAAAGTCGAGTCTTGTGATGACTGCTCAAAATTTTCAACAATTGCGAGAATGCGCCGCTGCAGGTCTTGTGAACCATGTAGAATGTGCTTATGAAGCCCAGCCTTAATTGCAGTTCGTGCATAGCAGTCATTGTTCACAGAAGCTGACCTTAAATCTGTTAATAATCCAGAAACAGATTGGGATGCTCATTGTGGAGATGCATGGTGATGAGATAGTCCAGCACTGCATCCCCAAGAAATTCCAGACGCTGCAAATTCCATTCAAACGGAAACATATGTAAACATGAAAGATCCACAATAATATCTTTACTAGAAGGCATGCCAGTGATATCTGCAGTATGGAACTATTGGCAAATTCAAACTAGTGCATGATATGAGGATCATGCAAGCAATCTAGATATTGAAGCTATGTAACATATAGTTTTGCACCTTATCGATTAGTCATGCGTGAAGAAGCATAAATCTCCAGGGCTATGATCAACTAAACAAGTAATAATATGACTTTCCCTCTTAAAGTGGTAGTCAATTCAGATTTCATCTGGTGGCTCCAAAATATAAATGGTAATTCAAATAGACTTGAATGATCTAGCAAATCTGTAGATAGCTAATCAACTACAAACTTAAAATACGTCTAATGATACTACTTTTAAGTATGAAATATGGCACTAAATGTCACCACACCCATCAAAGAGATTCTGTTTTGATGCAATATATATCTTGAACCACTAAATTCAATACCGAGGAAAAACACTAAAGCCAGATGAGGAACATTTTGCAGATATTTCAGCAGACGAGAATTAAGTGCTTCACACTTTTGCAGGAACATTTGACACACCGAAATGACATATGCCTATGCACAATCAAATCAAGTTGAGATAACAAGACAGAGGAAACAATGAAGGCATCTCCAACAAGATCATGAATTCGTCAAAAACAATTAGAATGGGTTACCTTCAAAACAACATTAGAAAAAGGAAGGGAAAAGATTACCTTATAGGATGTGGGGCTCTCGGGTCGTACGTGAGAACCATGAGTAAGTGCTTCAACAAGAAGAGAAGCATCACGGAATGAGTATTGATTCAATAGAGACTTGAAAAAATCTGAGATCAACCAGCTTCTCTGGATTTGCAGCGGCTGGCCTTTTGTACTGAACATAAACGAAGTCAACTTCAAAACCCATCCATTTCATAAACGCTAAGGCTGCTCTTTCACTTGTCGTACAAATGAATACACCAATAAGGGCCTCAATTACATCAGCAACCGTCTTAATTTTAATCATCCTCTTCTCCCTGTCATAGACAATTCTTTCATTTGAAAGCACTGCTTTCCGCAGTGTATAGGTTTGAGAGTTATCACCAGGTATTAACCATGTTTTAGGATCAAAACATTCATTGCGGATAAACCCCTGAAGTTTAAAACTGAAATCAGATGTGAAAAAAAAACAAGGATTGGATATATTGTTCGATGCAATAATTAGCAGTGCAAGTCAATATAGTGGATAACGAATGTAACCATGAAGAGGCGGAGATAGAACACTATTGATGATGCTCAAAAGATAATTAACAATCTGATACTCAAAAGTCATAGAACAAAAAACAAATGTTACTATAAGCTGAAAGAACTACACGAGACTAAAACTCAATTGATCAAATACATATAGGAAATTGAGTTCACTAAGTCGGTTATTACCCTGATCTAAACCGGAAAAACTTGAAACGACAGTTTTCTGAAGAACACATATTTCAAACCTAAGTAAACGTAGATAACTCTGCTTTATGGTACTCTCGTGGAAAAGTTTAAATATTGTAATGATGCAACTACAATATGCCACCAACCTTCCCTCCCTACTTTTCATCTATCCAAACTATTCAAGTTCTTTAGTATAATCCCTTTTCCATTTTAGACAGCTTGAAATTAAGTGCAGTTCAACTCAATTTCTTAATTTCACCACCAAACCAGACTGCATATCTCTTCCTTGTGTAGACTCTTCTTTACACCTTTCTTCCTGCGTCCTGACAGTCTCTCTTATGAAAAATTCATAATGGACACTATAATACAACAGTAACTTAAAAAAGGAAATTTTACCGATATCTTCTTATCGCATCCTAGCTTGCATAGTGCGAGGTTGGAGACGATTTTTTGTTCTCTCCTTAGTAAGAAGGACCATTGTTGTGATTTTGATGTGTCTTGAATAGTTGTTGACTTGTAGCATATTTCAAGAAGGAGTCTCCAATGGTTGCCAATGATGTCAAATGAAAATTCTCTCGGCAATTTTTAGTCGTAATTGCCTCTAAGACCTAAAAGCAGAAAAACATTAGCACTGGGAAAATCTATTGAATTCTCTTCCATGGTGAAAGTCTTATCAGATTTGTCAGGAATATTTGACTATAAAATGCATGGTAGAATAGTTCCAAAAGGAACAATATGGACGTAAATGTACGTATGTCAATTTTCAAATATTCATATGGCAACTCCTAGCTACTAGTTTCGACTTTGGTCCTTCGCAAACAAGCCTATTAATCGCCACAAAAAAAAAACAATTAATGAAAGCTTATTGCAAATATTCAAGGGCAAATTACATTTTACCCCCCCTATGATTTAGTATTTTTATACATAACCCTTCTATAGTTTCAAAAGATATACATAATCCCCTCATGATTTGGATTAAAGTGTTAAAATGACGGAAATAATCATTCGTAACGAACCTTTAAAAATATCTAAATTACCTTTGTTTAAAAAATTAAAATAGTTAAAGTGACCAAATATATAAACATTAATATATATGACGCATTAACCCCGTATGATTTTATGTTTTACCATATAACCCTCTTATGGTTTAATATTTTATGCATATAATCCCCTTATGATTTTCAAAATATACACATAACCCCCCTGTGATTAATAAATAATTTTCAACTTTTCATGGGGGTATTTTTGACATTTTAGGTGACTCCATTATGGATTGCAAATTCTGTACTTTGACGCTTTTAATCCAAACCATGAAGAGGTTATGCATAGTTTTTTAAATCATAGAAGAGTTGTGTACAAAAACACTAAACCATGGGGGGGTAAAGTGTAATTTGCCCTTTAATAAACATTTAAACTGAACTTCTGGCCTTTAGTATCTCCCAGTTTTGCTTTAGCTTACAAGTTACAACCAATCCTAGTATGCAGACAAAATTATGCAGGTTTGATCAACAACTAACCTCATCCTGTTTGGTGAAACTGTTCGTTTGCTAGTGCAGTTTATGTCCTTATATAAAGGTACTTGTGCTTTGCAATAATGAATTGCAATGATTTTCCAAAATATTGCTCATCAAATTCGTTTGCCATTAAGCTAAAAAGGTTGGCTTTAGCTGCAACAGTATATGAATAATGCAGAGCTAGGAATCATGTATTATTCTAGCCTATAGTTTGTTCACCTGTGTTTTATAGTTAACAAGGAATTGTATCAGCCTTAACAAGGAACATTGAAACTGGTATCAGAATGGAGGGATTCCAAACCAGCTGTTCTCCAGTAATTTTTATTGGAAATGAAGATATTGTTTCCCACAGAGATAGCTAGCATATGTGCAATGTATGTTAGAGAGCCGTGTTCTCTGCAACTCAATTGCAACATGCTAATAAAAGTTTTCTACATACCGCCTAAAAGAAAGATCGATGAAATTTATTGCAAGTACACAAAACTATACCCTTTGCTACTGTTATTCTCAGTAGATTTCAAAGCCACAGGTAGGGGGATGAACCTTGATGGTCGGAATCATATCATTGAGCATGCAGTCGGCCATTAGCATCCTTTTCAAGTTGCCAGCTATTAATAAGGACTCTATCCGTTGTATGATAGATGGAGCATATGAGAAGGAAGATACTAGACCAATGGACATAGGAGACATGATCACTTCACAAATTTCTGGAGGCAACTCAACTGATGCATTAGTCGGGACTACAAGGGTAGTACAAGAAAAAGAGAAAAAGGTCAGCAACCATAAGGAACTGCAATTTTGCGCAATCTGTTGTGCATAATTGTAGAAATATAAATCCAAAAAGTAAAGTCGGACAATGAACCCTTTGTAACATACAGACACATCACAGAATCTTTTTAAGAGTGTGAACAATTAAACAGAGAACTCAAATGGGGGCCAACTTAGAGCTGTGCAGCTGGGTCTGGTCAAAATATGGTTGCAATAGTTGATGGTTATCCAACTGAACCAATCAAATCAGATAAACCCAAAAAATTCAAAGTGCACCTCTGAGTCAGTTAATTAATGAGTTTTCTTTCCAATGTTCATGATCATATTTACAAAATTTTTTAGCCCAGTCTGCAAAATGGAAGTACAGTAGGAAGTGATAAATCTTTGATGACTGTGAATATCATTAGATTCTTTACTAGGCAATTCTATCATAGTTCAACTATGTATCAAGATATTCTGCATAAAGATCATCCTATCTAAAATCAACCTTATCTTATTAGTCCTATTTTCCTTTCGTTTATACTAGTATCACACTGGAAACAGCATGTTGGTGCGCCATCATCGTAGTCAGAAGCTTTTAGCCAGTTGAACTAGTCATCCATCAACAGGGTAGAAGCCTAGAACATCAAAACTATAAAGATAAGGAGATGTCTAACACCAGGGGATGTGAACTTCTCAATGAAATTCATAGCTCAAATTAAAATTGAATGAAAGAATATTCTTTTGGTCATTGAATGACATCTTTAGGTCCACAGCAAGCAACATCTGCAAATGAAGCAACAAAATGAAGCTTGGTTTCAAATTCCCTCAAGCCGGAGAAGGCATTAAGTTTTGATAGCCGTGAACAGGCTAATAGCATTATTTAACCCTTAGTATTGAGATTATAGACTCAAAAATTTGTGCCTTTACAAGCTCCTTTGAGGCACTTCAATAAACATAAAACAAGTACAACGTAGAGCAAAATCTAAATTGTAGCTAAATGGTTCACTAACCTTTTGTCTTTTGATTCCTAACATCCCAGAAGACAGTTCTGCACCATAAACAGATGTTTTCCTTTAATAAATGGTTCTCCGTCGAAGCACAATGTGATGCCATGCCTGCAGTGACATTATCACACTTAACCTTGACTTTAAACTACAAAATTTGCATATGAAAATTTAGTTGTTACATACTGTCTCGCAAAGTATGCTTTATAAGTAACAGATCCCCCCTTTTCTCAGCATTAGCAACGAATTGCTGTTCAAATCATCCAAAGTATCAGTAGTGCAATATATGCTACCGTTTATGAGGAGTCACTAACAAAGAATTCTGCAATTTGCAGCAGCAGATCAAAGCCATTTTTTGTAATGCACATAACGGCCTTGAACTCTATTAGAACAAGAATCCATATGCCTTATCTGTTTCCTTAGGATATAGAACAGATCTGACACACGTCCAATCAATTGATGGATTTTCACGCGAGCCTGTTGATGGAATCAGAAGATAATCAAGGAAAGCAATGGTTCAATGTTCTGGCTTGATCCGCTTCAATGCTTCTTGCAGCTTGTTCTGATTTTGATCAATAAGCAGCCTAAAAAGTGTGACTTGGAACTTCTGACAAAGAAAGAACCTGGCAAAAGATAAAGATGTTTCATGATCAAAAAGGGACTGAATTATTTGTCTAATACTAATATGTGATAGGAATAATTATTTTGGCATTGGTCATTTTATATATTTACCTCTTCAGACGTTAGTTTAATACACCTAACATATTTCATTCGTATCTTTAAGCTGCCTCTGGGGCACGTCTAACTCAAAATTCAGAGTCTCATCATCAAATTCAAGCCTTGCTCTTGTAACAAGCAAAATATCGTGAGGCATGGTGTTGCAACTAAAAATCAGGCTGGAGAGCAATTAGGTAGCAAATGATACAATATCTCAGAATCATTCCCAGGACAACCAACCAATTCCGGAGGGACATACTGCATCTGTTCCTCCTCATATGCTTGATCACCTATTCATTCAGATGAAACCAATTATTAAAAAAAAAAAATGGAATTGGTAACAACTATAAAACTAGAAGGAAAAAAAAAAAAAAGAACAGTACGATTTTTTCTTTTTATATTGGTGTAAATCAATGAGAAGGAAAGATACTCAAAACTTACACTGCTCTGGAGCCTCTACGTTGTCATCAGCTACAATATTAATTGATTCCATTAGCTTCTTTTGTTCTCTGTATTTCAAGAAAACATTATTTAGTCAGAACCCTGAACAGAATCTAAGTAAAAAAGAATTTGATTTCAACAATTGAGAATAAAAAACAGCTGCTTTGCTTGAACAGTAAAAGGGACTGATCAAACTTACACCACTGATTTCTGATATGTTATTGTCACACCTTATTCTAGGAACAACAAAGTTATATATACACAAACACGCACACACACACACACACATACATCCCTTAATAAAACTAAAGGAAAAACTAAACAGATTCATCTTTAGATGGAGTAACAAGGATTCAATTTAGAAACTGAAGAAACTGCACCCCAAAAAAAAAGAGAGAGAGAGAGAGAGATAGAGACTGGCTATAAGTGTAAGCACATAAATTGATTAACTAGCATCATATTCTTTCATGCAGCAAATTATTGAGAGAAGCAAAAGAAACTAACAAACTTGATAATGAGGGAAAGGTTTACTTACAGTAGTACAAAAACCTCAGTGCAGATGCACACAATTGGCACAGATCACAGGGAGAAATGAGGATATATGGGCTTACTTTGCTTTGGTAGCAAGGAAGATACAGTTAAAGTAACATTAAAGTGGAACTGAAGTATCACTATTAAGTTCCTGTTGTCTTGATGTTGAAAGTGAGACGGCACACTTCAGCTCGACTTTTGCGTTTGTCCTGCACTTCACCTGGTGGACAGGAACTCCAGAGAACATTTCCTAAGGCTGTAAGCGTACGAGATTGTTTGTGTTGTTTTGAGCTTCTAGATTCTACCAGAGATTCTCAAACGTCTTTGAGGATTTTCGCGTTGAGGATGCATGTAACTATGTGCCTAACTGTGAATCCAATGCCAATTAGATTTTCACGCACTACACATTTTTGGATTTTCACATTTCTCAAGTACTGCTTCGTATTATTACATAGTTGTGTTTCCTTGTCATTTACAAGGGTTGAGCCCCGCGCTGCTCGCTGGCGTTTTAATATTTATTAAAATAAAATTTACACTACTGGTAGTGAGAGGAATGCATTTGTAAAAGAAGTAGATATAAGTATATCATAGTTAATATATTTGAATTGCATAGCCATATAGATGTAGATACATGCTTAGCAGTTTCAAAAGAGAATTGCAGTTTTTGGGTCTCAAATGTTTGGAGTATGAGCGCTTTTAGTCCTTAAAATTTGAAAGAAAATAAATATAGTTTTAAATGTTTCAATTTCTAAGTGCATTTAGTTCTATTGACTGGATTCCTATAATATATAATATATATAATATAAAGGAGTTCGAACTTATAGATACTCGACTCATTAAAGCTTGATTCAATTCGAATAATTTTTAATTTTTTTATTTAAAATATCAGTATTAGTATAATTTAATATTAAAATTGAAGAATTAAATAAATTCCCGAGCCCTTGAATTGAGCTTTAACCCATTGAATATTAAATCAAAATCAATCTCGAGCTTAGATTTTGAGCTCGTATAGGATTTGAGTTCGAATTCAAAACTTTAAATCGAATTCAAACTGTGAAAAGTTTGATTCGATTCGTGTATAACCTTAGTTCCTATCACAAAAAATATAAATTAGTTTAATTTATTGCACTATCATACTTGTCATTCCTTAAACTACCCTTAAAAGTAACATCCAAAGTCCATTTATATATGCATACGAATAAAAGAGTTTGGCTAACGGGTGCCCCAGGCCAATCCCAGAGGGTTTCATGTGATAATTTTTTTTGTAAAAATGAATTAATTTGAGAAAGTGTATTACATGCAGGGGTATAATTAGTGTGACTGTAATGTATTTACATCACATCTTTTCTCGAATTTCAATTGTACCTTTATTTTCCTTGCTGCAAATGGTTGCTCTTCTCATGCTTGGTCTTTTCATATTTGATGTAAATTGAGACTCAATTTTATGTTTCTTGGACTCTTTTTTGGGCAGTGATATTATTCTGGATGACCTTGAGTGGAGTCTCATTTTTTTTTTTTTTTTGGCTCTTTGGGGTTAAACCTGGACGAGTTCTTCTCTGATTGCAATTTGTACCGAATCAAACCATCTTTAGTAAATTCTCGACTTGCCAAAATAATTGGCTAAAACATGAGAGGTCATTCGACATTGTCATGAATAATTTCACTGAATAAGTGGTTCTTGTTAACGCCATCATTCGGTGCCAAAGTAGTTGTCTTGGGTCTAATTTAATTTTGCTTTTCTTTTTAATCATAAACACCAAAAACACGACCAAAAAAGAAAAAACTGCTGCCGGGAACAAGTACCCTCTGCCTCTCACGTTTTCCACTGAAATCCTTTGTCATCATTAATTTCAGAGGTTTCCTTTGCAATTAGTCACATTCAAAATTCTTGATTTTGCTTGCAAAAATTTGTTCCAAAGTATAATTTACCAGTGCCGTTACAGAATACAATGATGGAAACCGTGAAGGCGGCAAAACCACCAACAATCTGAATCACCTTTCCGATGATGATCATGATGATAAGCAAGTTTTTTTTTTTTTTGGAATAAAAACATCATCAGTATCTTATATGATCCAGCCAAAAGGCTATCTGACTTGTTTGATTTCACAAGACAGGCAGGGTTGTATGTGGCTCTCCCCGGTGTAACTTATTTTTCTTCAGCTTCTCCAGAATAGCCATGGATGCTGTTTTTCTTGCTGTCTTCTTGTTTGCTGCACTTAGTCTGCGAGCATAAATGACACCATTTGCATTAACCTTAAGTTTGCCATCCTCCTCCTTCAGGTCAAAGTGTTCCTTTGCACACAATTCCTCCAGTTCCCTTACAGGTTGGAGCTTTAAAGTCTCAGGGGTAGGCAGAGGCTCAAGAAGTGGCTTTATGTTTCGAAATACAACCTCTTTGTCATATCCAGAATCAACGTATATTGCCCCGGCAAGCGATTCTATAATATCTGCAAGAATCTGAAAAATATGAGGTTGTTAGCAACTAAATACTCAAAAGAAACATCAAAAATAAGCAACACCGTTCTACAGCTAAAATAATAAAGATTGTTTTTTTATTTTACATCAAAGATGGAGGATTACGTTGATTACTGGCTCTGACCCCCACCCAAAAGTGGAGTCTTGTGATGATTGCTCAAAATTTTCAACAATTGCGAGAATGCGCCGCTGCAGGTCTTGTGAATCATGTAGAATGTGCTTATGAAGCCCAGCTTTAATTGCAGTTCGTGCATAGCGGTTATTGTTCACAGAAGCTGACCTTAAATCTGTTAATAATCCACAAGACAGATTGGGATACTTATTGTAGAAGTGCATGGTGATGAGATAGTCCAGCACCGCATCCCCAAGAAATTTCAGATGCTGCAAATTCCATTGCAATGGAAACATAAGTAAACATGAAAGATCCACAACAATATCTTTACGAGAAGGCATGCCAGTGATATCTGCAGTATGGAAGTATTGACAAATTCAAACTAGTGCATGATATAAGGATCATGCAAGCAATCTAGCTATTGAAGAACCAGAACATGCAAACCCCTCCTATGTAAATTTTCCCAACAATGGCCTGTTTGGAAGGTGAGTTTTTTGGGTGTTTGTATAAAACTTTACTGTAGATCACTGTAGAAGTTGTAGAAAAACTTTTGTAAGAAAAACTTTGGGTGTTTGTAAGGTGAAAAACTTTTTTGTAGAAGTTTTTATAAGGTGAAAAACTTTTTTTCCTTTTCTTTTTTTTTCTTTTTTTTCTTTTTCTTTCTTTTTCTTTTTTTCTTTCCTTTTTCTTTTCTTTCCTCTCTTCTTCTTCTTCTTCCTCTTCCTTCCCCCTCCCCCTTCCCCGTTACCTCTGCCTCCCAGCAGCAACGCAGCCTGCTCCACCCCCTACTCCGCCACCGGCCCCACCTCTTACTCCGCCACCGGCCCCACCTCCAGAACCTCCGCCAAGACCTCCTCCAGCCCTTCCTCCCACGCCTCCACTTGCTCCACCTCCGGCACCACCACCAATGCCTCCACCAGCCCCTTCTCCTACTCTCCCGCCTGCTCCACCCCCAACTCCACCACCAGCCCCACCTCCTGCACCACCACCTGCTCCTCTACCAACACCTCCTCCAACGCCACCACCACTACCTGCACCTCCTCCAACGCCACCACCACCATCGGCTCCTACACCAGCACCTCCTCCAATGCCACCTCCCGCCACCCCTCTCCTTCCTTTCCCCTTCTCCTCTCCTCTGCCCTTCCCCCTCCCTCTTCCCTTCCCCTCCCTCTTCCCTCGCGCCGGCAGTCAACACACACCTCCTCCACGAGCCAGTCAACTTTTTTTTTTTTTGCAATTTTCAGCCTTCCCCTCTCCTCCCCCTCCCGGCAATCTGGTGCATGGAAAAATCCCCCTCCCCGGTGCGATCTAGCCTCGCTACCAGATCGGCCAGAGGGGAAGGGGAAGGGTGATAGGGGAGGAGTGGGGAAGGGAATTTTTTTTTAAAAAAAGGGATCATACAAACTGGGTAAAGGGAGAGGATGGCAGGGGAAGATGGCGGGGAGAGGGAGAAAGGCAAAAAAAAAAAAAAAAAGGAAACGGCGCCGGAGGTGGTGGTCGGCGACGGAGGTGGTGGTGGGTTGGGATGGGGGAGGAAGAAGAAAAAAAAGGGAGGGGAATTTTTTTTTTGTGTGTTTTGTGTATTTTGAAATGTGTAGGTAAAAAACTTTGAGAAATTTTTTGGGATTCCTGTAGCAAAAGTTGTTAAAAAACTAGTAGGTAAAAAACTTGCTTAAAAACCTGGCTTCCAAACAGGCCCATAGTTTTGCACTTAATCAAGTAATCATGTGCGGAAAGATATATATCCAGGGCTATTATCAACTAACGAGTAATAATATGACTTTCCCCCTTAAAGCGGTAGCTAATTCTGATTTCATCTGGTGGCTCCAAAATACATATGGTAATTCAAATAGACTCGAATGATCTAGCGAACCTGTAAGTAACTAATCAATTCGACCTAAAAAGTACAACTAATACACTGCTTGTAGTATGAAATAATATCAGCAAGCAGGCAAATAATATCAGCATACACATCAAACAGCTTCTCTTTTGGTGCAATATATATCTTGAACACTAAACTGAATACTGAGGAAAATACTAAAGCCGGACGAACCAAAAAGATATTTCAGTATGATGGTTTTAGTGCTTCACAATTTTGCAGGAAATCAAAGTTTGACATAACAAAAAAACGAATCTGCACAATCAAGTTGAGAAAATAAACAGAGGAAATACTGAAGACATTTCCAACAAGATCATAAATTGTTTTAAAAAACAAGTAGAATAGTTTACTTTATAACAACATGAGAAAAAGGAAGGGCAAAGATTACCTTATAGCATCTGGGGTTCTCAGGTCGCGTGTAAGAACCATGAGTAAGTGCTTCAACAAGGAGAGAAGCATCATGGAATGAGTATTGATTCAATAGCGTCTCGAAAAATCTGAGATCGACCACCTCCCTGGATTTGCAGGGAGTGGCCATATGTAAGGCACATAAATAAGTCAACTTCAATACCCAGCCACTCCATAAACGCTAAGGCTGCTATTTCACTGGTAGAGCAAAGGAATACACCAATGAGGGCCTCAATTACATCAGCAATGGTCTTCATTTCAATCATCCTCTTCTCCCTGTCATAAATAGTTCTGCTAGGTGAAAGCTGCTCTTTCTCCAGTGTGTAGGCTCTAGAGTTATCACCAGGTATGATCCATGTTTTAGGATCAAAACGATCAATGCGGATAAAGCCCTAAAGTCGAAAACTGAAATCCAATGAGCAAATAGAACAGTTTGTGTATATTGCTCAAGGCAATAACTAGCAGTGCAATTCAATACAGTAAATGATGAAGTAAACCATGAAGACGCAGAGATCGAACACCATTGATGATGATCAAAAGACGATTGACCATCATATGCATCAATGGAGTAGCCAAATACAAAATCAATACTCAAGTCATAAAGCAAAACAAATATTACTGTAAGCCGAAGAAACTTCATGAGACTCAACTGAATTGATCAAGTATGTATAATAAATTGAGTTGACTGTTGAGGTCTTGGTCTAGTAGCTAAGGTTGAGACCCACGAATTAAAGGCCTTGGATTCAATTCCTGTCTTCCCCATCCCCGCTTTGCAAATTCCACCCCTCTCCTACTGGAAAAAAATTGAGTTGACTAATTGGCAATTCTCTGGTCTAAACAGGGAAAATTTTGAAAAGACAGTTTTCAGCTGGACAAAAATTTCAAACCAAAATTAAATGAAGATAACTCTGTTTTGTGGTGCTCTCCATGAAAAGTTTAAATACACCAATGGTGATGTTTTGATGATGCAATTACAATATGCCTCCAACCTTCAATCCCCTTTTGATCTATCCCAACTATTCAAGTTCTCAGTATAGTTTCTTTTTCTTTTAGACAGTCTGAAAGTAAGTGCAGTTATTATTCAATTTCTTAATCTACCTAAAATTTCTCAACAGCCTAGACTCCATATCTCTTCCTTGTCTAGACTTTCGTTTACACCTCTCTTCCTGAGAGTCTCTCTTGCGAAAAGTTCATAATGGACACTACAATAAAACAGTAACTTAAAAAAAGAAAAAAAGTTACCGGTATCTTCTTATGGCATCCTAGCTTGCATAGTGCTTTGTTGGAGATTATTTTTTTCCTGTCCTCCGTAAGAAGACCTATGTTGTAATTTTGATGCTCTTGAATAGTTGTTGACTCACAGCATATTTCAAAAAGGAGTCTCCAAGGGTTGCCAATGGTGTCAAATTCAAATTCTCTTGACAATTTTTAGTCGTAATTGCCTCCAAGACCTAAAAGCAGAAAGACATTAGCACAGAGAAATCTGTTGAAATTCTCTTCAATAGTGCGAGTCTACCAGATTTGTCAAGAATATTTGACTATAAAATGGACGGTCAATTAGTTCCAAAACAAAAAATATAGACGTAAATGTGCATATGTTAGTTTCAAAATATTTATGAGGCAACTCCTAGCTACTACTTTCAACTTTGGGTCCTTTGCAGACAAGCCAATGAAGAAAAAAGAAAAAAAAAGCTGGTAAGAATGCTTTTCATAAAGATTGAGACATTCAAACTGAACTTCAGGTTTCAAAGTATCTACCAGCTTGCTTTAGCTTACAACTAATGCTAGTACATTGAAATATTTATGTAGGTTTGATGGACAAATAACCTCATCTTGTTCTGTTACCTTTGACAAGCTAGGCTGTGCATAGCTTATGGTTAAAATTAAAAAGCCTGCTGTAATGCAATATAGATTCTACCTATAAGATCAAACCTTTGACATTTCATTCTAACAGCTGTTTTTGGCAGCAGTTTTCTAAAATAAGCTCATGCCTATCCGTGTAAACTAGTTAGAGGAATTATCAATCTATATCCAGTACAAAAAAATTAACCATAGCATTATTTTGAATCACATTGAAGCAAGCTTGCAACACAGTTGTGTTTTACTATGATTAAGTTATAGGAAGATGGGAACAGAGAACAAGAAAGGAAATGACAAGGAAACTTTTCATTTTTTGGCTTGAGTGAAGAATAAAGTAAATAAAAAGAGTGTAGAAACCAAATTCTTCCCCTTTGAGCCCCAACCACAGTTACATAGTCTAGCCATGAGCAAAGCAGATCAAAGTTTGGAGAAACTGTTCCCTTGCTAGTGCAGTCTACGTTTCTTATATAGAGGTTCTTATGCTTTGCAGCAACGAATTAATGGTTTTGCAGAAACATCGCTTCGAATTCCTTTTCCGTTAAGCTAAAAAGGTTGGATTTAGCTGCAATTGTATATGAGTAATGCAGAGCAAGGATTATGAACTATTCTAGGTTATAATTTGTTCACCTACGTTTATACTTAATCTGTGGTCCATAATGTGAGACACATGGTAGCTTCATGGAGGAATGTCATCCTTTCATCCTTAACAGGAAATTGGGACTGGTATTGGAATGAAGGAATTCCAAACAGCTGTTTTCTATAATTTTTATTGGGTTTATATTGGAAATGAAGATACTCCTTCACAGATAGATAGCTAGCATATCTAAAATGTATGTTAGAGCTATGTTCTCTGCAACTCATTTGCAACATATTAATAAATGTTTCTATGTATCGCCCAAAAAAAAAAAAAAAGGATCGTGAAACCCTTTGCTATTGTTATTAGTCTTCTCCAGTTGAAGGGGAGGAAATGAGGCTTAAACCCTCATTATATGATGTAAAGCTCTAACCAACTCAGCTTGTACATTGCATGACAGAAAACCTTTCTTTGTTCAAGCATGGAAGGATCTCAATGTAAGTTTTTCACTAGTCCTAATATGACAAGCACACAAGGAAAAAAAAAATAAAATAAAATGAGAGACCATCATAGTATACTTTCTAAGCCACAGTTGGAGGATAAACCTTGATGGTCGGAATCATATCATTTAGAACGCAGTCGTCCATTAGCATCCTTTTCAAGTTGCCAGCTATTAACAAGGACTCTATCCGTTGTATGATGGATGGAGCATATTCGAAGGAAGATACTGAACCAATGGATATAGGAGACATGATCACTTTACAAAGTTCTGGAGGCAGCAACTCAACTGATGCCTTTCTTGGGCCTACAAGGGTTGCAAAAGAGAAAAAAAGAAAATGGTCACCAACCATAAGAAATTGCAACTTTGAGCAATTTGTTATGCATAATTGTAGCAACATAAAGGGAAAAAGAGAACCAAGATACTGAACCGCTGGTAAATAACAGGTGGACTATACCACATATAATTTTTGTGAGTATGAACAATTAAACAGAGAACTCAAACGTCCTCTGAATCAGTAGTTTAAACCCAAATATGGTTGCAATGATGGATGGTTAGCCAAGTGAACCAATCAAATCAATTAAACCCAAAAATCAAAGTGCACCTCTGACTCAGTAGATTAATGGGTTTCTATCCAATATTCACAATCATCTTTAACAAAATATTTACTCCAGTCTCCACAGTGAAAAAACAATAGGAAGTGATATATCTTTGATGATTGTGAATATAATTAGATTCCGTACCAGACAATTCTATGACAATTCATCTGAATCAACCATATATCTGGATATTCTGCATAATGATCATCCTATCTAAAAGCAAGCTTGTCTTATTTATCCTATTTTCCATTTCTTTATACTTTCACACAAGAAAATTATATGATTATCCAACCAGTTGAACTACCCTATCATTGTAGTCAGATGCTCTTAGCCAGTTGAACTAGTATCCAAGAACGGGGTAGAAGCCCCAGAGAACATCAAAACAATAAAGAAAAGGAGCTGTATACACCAGGGCATATTCAACTTCTTAGTCATATCAATGCAAGTATAACAGATTTAGGGTGAGAAAACTAAGAATTTAATCTATAAAATTTAGATACAAAAACAAAGCTTTGACAAATTGAATGAAAAATGTTCTTTAGGAAATCAGTAACATCTTTAATCCTCAACAAGCATCATCTCCATCTGCAAATAGAGTAACAAAAAGAAGCGGGTTCCAACTCTCTTTATTGCAGTAAGTTTTGAAAGATGTATACAGGGTAATAGCCTTTACTTAACCCTAGATTGAGATTTAGACTACAAAATTTGTGCTTTACAAGTTCCTTTAAGGTACTTCAGTAAACCGAAAACAAGTACAAACGTAGAGCCAAATCTGAAACGTAGCTAAATGATTCACCAACCTTTTGTCTTTCCATTCCTGCATCGCAGAAGATAGTTCTGCACCTAAACAGAGCTGTCCACGAAGAAATGGTTCTCCCTCGAAACGCAATGTGATCCCATGCCTACAATGACATTTTATCACACAACCTTGACTTCAGCCTACAATATTTGCATACGAAATTTTTTTACATACTGTTTTGCAAAGTTTGCTTTATAAGTAATAGATTCTGCTTTTCCGCTTTAGCAACGAATTGCTGTTCAATCATCCAAAATGCCAGTAGTGCAATACATGAACCATTATGAGGAGTCACTACCAAAGAATTCTGCAATGTGCAGCTGCAGATCAATCCGTCGATTGTGTGCACGTAGCGACCTTGAACTCTGTTAGAACAACAATCCATATGCTTATCTGACATGTTTTTCCCAGGAAATAGAACAGGAACTAACACACGTCCAATCAATTGATGGATTTTCATGCGGCCTGTAGATGGAATCAGAAGATAATCAAAAGACATCACGTTGACTGTTTCGATTAATCCACTCAATGCTTCCTTTAGCTTATTCTGATTGTGATCAAGGAGCAGCCTTAAAAGTGTAACTTGAAACTTCCGGCAAAGAGAACCTGGCAAAAGAGATGTTTGCATGATCAAAATAGGACTAAAATTCTTTGTCTAATACTTAATATGTGATAGGAAAAATTATTTGGCATTGTCATTTATGATATTTACCTCTTCAGACGCCAGTTTAATACGTCTAACATATTTCATTCGTATCTTTAAGCTGCCTCTGGGCACGTCTAACTCAAAAGTCGTTGTCTCATCATCAAAATTCAAGCATTGCTCTTGTAGCAAAGCAAAATATCGTGAGGCTTGGTATCACAACTAAAATCAGGCTGAAGAGCAATTAGGTAGCAATGATACAATGTCTCAGAATCATTCCCACGACAACCAATCAATTCCGAAGGAACATACTGCATATGTTCCACCTCATACGCTTGATCACCTATTCATTCAGATGAAGCGAATTATTAAAAGAAAAAAAAACTGGTAACAACCATAAAACTTTAAAAAAAAAAAAGAACTGTTATTCCTTTTTTTAGGTAAATCAATAAGAAGGAAAGGTACTCAAAACTTACACTGCTCTAGAGCCTCTACATTCTCCTCAACTCCGTTTGGATTCGCCTGTTTTTTCAAATATTTGAAAATTTTTTAAAAAGTACTTTAAAATTTTTTTATTTTTAAAAGACACCCCAAAATCAAAATACCTTCAAAAACACCACAAAAAACATCTTTAGTAAAAATTTTAAAAAAATACTGCTACAGTAAAATATTTCAAAAATACTTTTAAAAATAACTAATCCAAACGGGATCACCAATTCCGTTAGCTTCTTTTGTTCTCTCTATTTCAAAAAAAAAAAAAATTGTGTCAGAACCCTGAACTGAATTTAAGTAAAAAAGAATGTGATTTCAACAATTGAGAATCAAAAACAACTGCTCTTCCCTGAACAGTAAAAGGGACTAATCAAACTTACACCATGATTTCTAATATGTTATTTTTCACACCCCTATTCTAAGAACAACAAAGATAATACGACTAAAGAATAAAGATATGAATATCCCTTAATACAACTAAGCAGAGACCTCTTTCGATAGAGTAACAAGGATTCAATTTAGAAACTCAGAGAAACTACACAAAAGAAAGGGTACAAGTATAAAGCAGAAAAATTGATTAACTAACATCATATCTTTCATGCAGCAAATTATTAACAGAAGCAAAAGAACTAATAAAGTTGGTAATAAGGAAGGCTTTACTTACAGTGGTACAAAAACCTCGGTGCAAATACACAATTCGCAATGATCAGAGCCAGAGGGAGAAATGAAAGGATTTATGGGCTTGTTTTGCTTTGGCAGCAAGGAAGATACCGTGAGAGTAACGCTAAACAGTGGGACTGAAATACCACTAATAAAAAGTCTCGAAAAGTGAAAGGGGGAGACTTCAGCTTCACTTTTGCAATTGTCCAGCACTTCAGCTCCTGGAGAGGAACTTCACAGGACACTTCCCAAGGCTGTGACTGTACGAGATTTTTTGTATTCCTTTGAGGTCTAGATTCTACCATAGATTCTCAAACGTTATTGAGGATTTTCACATTTGAGTTGATATGTAACCATGTACCTCAAATGTGAAATGTAACTATGTGCCTTCTTTTCCAAAAAAATATTCCCATGTGCCTAACCTTTTTTTTTTTACCTTTTCCTTTTCCTTCCCCCTCCCCTAATCCCTCAGGCAAGTTTGAACCCTTGTCTGCTAGATAAGGCATGAACCAATTGGCCAACATTTGTGTGTCCAACAGTGGATCCAATGCCAATAAGATTTTCACAGTCTGTTTCACATTTTAGAATTTTCACATTTCTTAAGTACTGCTCTGTATCATTGCACAGCTGTGTTCTATTATTATTTAATCAAACGATTTGGTTAACCGGTGTCCCGTGTCAATTGAGAGGGTTTCATGTATTAATTTTTTTAAAATAAATCTGAATTAATTTAAGAAAGTATTTTAAATACAAGTATATAATAAATAGGGTGTGTGTATTTACATGATAAGCTCAATACATAATTTAAATATACGAACGAGTGCTTTGCTGAAAAAAATCCTTAAATTAAAAAATTAGCCTTGGGTTGAATGGAATTAGTGGGGAATCTTAAGATGGAATTAGCCTTTCTCCAATGTTCCTCAACTACTTTTTTGGGCAGTGATATTTTGCTGGAAGAGCATGACTGGATTCCATTTTTAGGTTAAACGTGGACGAGCTCTTCTCCAATTGCAATTTGTACTGAATCAACCCTTTTTAATAAATTCTCGACTTGCCAAAATAATTTGGCTAAAACTCGAGAGTTTATTTGATATTGTCGTGAATAATTTCACCGAATAAGTAAAAATGGTTCCTATTATTAACACCATCGCACGTTGCCAAATTAGTTCTCTTAGGTCTAATTTAGTTTTTGCTTTTCTTTTTTAATCGTAATCACCAAAAAACGATAAAAAAAAAAAGAATATTTTTGTGTGGAATATATACTCTCTTCCTCTCACGTTTTCCACTGAAATTATTTGTCATCATTAATTTTTTGAGGTTTGCAACAAGTTTCCTTTGCAATTAGTAACATTTTGTTCCAAAGTGGTATAATTTACCAATGTTGTTACAAAATACAATCATGGAAAATCATGAAGGCGACGTATAAACACCAACAGATCTGAATCTTCTTGGCAGATACACATCCTTGTTTGAAAAGTAATTTTTTTTAAAAAAAATTTACATTTTTCATAAATATATTTTGCAATAATATTTTTATCTCAGATACATTTCAGAGAATCGGGAGGGAGACGAGGACCTATGGGCTTGTTTTGCTTCAGCAGCAAGGAAGATAAAGTGAGAGTAGCATAATATTAAAGTGGGGCTAAAATACCACTAATGAGTGCTTTTGTCTTGATCTTGAAAGTGAGAATAAGAGACTTCAGCTTGACTGTTGCTTTTGTCCAGCACTTCAGCAAGTGGAGAGGAACTTCAGAGGACATCATATCCATTTCCTAAAGCAGTAGTAGCGTACGAGATTGTCCGTGTTTGTTTGAGGTCTAGATTCCCAAACATTATTGAGGATTTTCACATTCGCGGATGACATGTGATGGAACTACGTGCCTAACTTTGAATCCAATGCCAATAATAAAGATTTTCACATTTTAGGATTTTCATAGCTCTTAAGTTGTGCTCCATGTAATTACATAGTTGCGTGTTTCATTGTTATTTAATCAAAGGGTTTGGCAAATGGGTGTCTCTGGTCAACCGAGAGGGTTTCATGTGTTAATTTTTTTGGCAAAAAATGAATTAATTTGAGAAAGTGTTTAAATGTAGAGATATAACAAATGTAACACTGTAGTTTCATTTATTGTTGCATGATCCTCTAACGTTAGAGCTGTTAAACGAACCGAACTGTTCGTTAGTTCCGTTCGTTTCGACTCGTTCGTGTTCGTGAAAGGCTCGTTCGAAACCTTAAACGAACCGAGTTCGAACGAATTTTTTGTTCGATTAATAATCGAGCGAACACGAGCATGTTCGCGAGTTTTAACGAACGTTCGCGAACATGCTAAACGAACGTTCGCGAACACGAGTATGTTCGCGAGTTTTAACGAACGTTCGCGAACATAAACATAATTATCATTTGACAAATTTTAAGGTTAATTTTATGGCTGGACTTTTATATTTGGAGGGCAAATTGCTTTGTTTTATTTGTTGTTTTTATGTTAATGTTAGTTATATAGTTAATGAATAATAGAATTTAGTCACTTAGTACTTTAATTGTTTTTGAAAATGATTAATAATTTGCATGGCATATTTAAGGCTTAAAATAATTTGGATTCGAGCATTTCGAATATGTTCGCGAACGGCTCGTTTATGTTAAACGAGCCGAACACGAACTCGAATTCGAACACGAATTTTGCTTAACGAGCCGAACATGAACACATGTTTGGAGTTCGAAAATTAACGAACGAACACGAACGTTGTTCGAATCGCTTAACGAACAGAGCTCAAACATGAAATACTCGGTTCGATTCGGTTCGTTTACAGCTCTATCTAACGTCTCAAAATGTCCACTCTACCTCCCATAATTTTATGTAAAATGGGAACTTGACGGAAAATAATCTATATAATGTCGCCAATTGAAATACCAATAGTACCTTTACTTAAATGATAAATCAATCAATAGCTTAATTACCTTGTATGAAAGTATACGGGGATTAAGTGGATAAATACAAAAATCACGAGACGGTAAAGTAGATATTTATACAAATTATAAGGGAGTTACATAGAGATTAAGATTTTATTGCACGTGCTTTTAGAGTGCATTTGGTATAAATGCTATAACTAATTGTGCATTCCGTTCTTTTTTCACTTTACATAAAATCATAAGAGAGTTATGTGGCTATTTTGAAAATTTAGGGGATTCACTTGGCATTACATAAAATTAGAGGGGTTATAAGCAATTTACCCTTAAGATAACGGTTGATTCCAATAAACCCTGCAAAAACTCTTTTCTCACATCACATCCCTGAATGTTTAATTCAACCAATCGACTCTTGTATAAAATAAATTTTTTCATTTTTCACTTTTAAAATATCAACTTTACGTCCTTACAAATTCAATTTAGCCAATTTTAGTCTTAGTTTAGGTTTTCGACTACTTTTTAGTTTGAAATTACCATGTGACCCACATGTAATTATTTTTTATATACAAAAATATCATATCTCATTTTCTAATGACAAAATGAATATGGATTGGATCCAATCCCACTTGCGTGGGGGAAATAACGAATATGATTCAGATTAGATTTTACTGTTTTGGGGACAAAAATTAATATAAATCGAATTATTTATTTAATTACAAATGGTATCTAAACCTTTTTGCTCTTAAGAAAATAACTATGTGTGAGTTACATGATAAATTTAAGGTAAAAAATGATCAAAAACTTACATTGGGATCAAATTTTACTAATTTGATTTTATAAGATACGTAAAGTTACCATTTGAAAAAGAATGACGAAAAAATTCATTTGACAAAATGTAAGAAACATTTTTAATGATTTTCCCAAAAAAAAAAGGTAATAACATCTTAAAGACCATTATGCGTAATACACCTCCAAGAACCATTAGGCATTTGAAAGCATAGAATTGGCTTTAGTATTTTAAGATTTATGTCCTGTGAAGAAAGAAATATGAAAATTGGATAAATTATTGTACTAATTAGTCCGGCTATGTTCATTGTTGAATGGAACTTTCACATCAGTACATTGCGAATGAGGGATCGCTATCCACTCCTCTACTTTATACTCCACAAACCATATGGTTTGATTCTTGAGATGTCAATCAATCCTACTGCGTTGAGGCAATTCAATGAGTGAAGGGTCCGAAATGACGAGTAGTATAACAGACGGACTACGGCTTCGATAATTTCCCTCCAAGACTTTCGATGCCCAGGTGTTGGAACGATCTTATTAGGGCCTATGCAACGTCCAAGGGAGGTTTGCAAAGAGAGGCCCTACGGGTTTTCCAGGCAATGCGGCGTTCTGGAGCTTTGCCCAATGAATACACCTTCCCGTTCCTATTCAAGGCGTGTGCTTCCGTCTTAGGCCTCTATGATGGGAGACAGATCCACGCTGATGTCAAGAAGCGTGGTTTGGATGCAAATGTGTACGTCCAGAATACTTTGATTCACTTTTATGGGTGTTGTAGGAAAATTATTGATGCGCACAAGGTGTTTGATGAAATGTCCTACAGGACTGTAGTATCTTGGAATTCAATTCTTTCTGCTTTCGTTGAAAATTCATGGTTCAGAGAGGCAATTGAGGTTTTTTTAAGCATGAGTTCTGGGTTGGAACCGGATGAGACTACCTTGGTGATTCTGCTTTCAACTTGTGCAGAAACGGGCAACTTGAGTTTGGGAAAATGGATACATTCTCAAGTTATTGTTACAGCTATGGTTGTTAATTGTCAGTTGGGCACAGCTCTCGTTGACATGTATGGAAAATGCGGCATTGTGGATTATGCAAGACTCGTTTTCAATGGGATGAGCGACCGAAATGTCTGGACTTGGAGTGCCATGATTATGGGATTAGCTCAGCATGGTTTTGCTTTTCAAGCCCTTCAAGTCTTCAAGGCCATGAAGAACAGTTTGATTGAACCTAATTATGTAACCTATCTCGGGGTCCTTTGCGCTTGTAGCCATGCTGGACTGGTGGATTATGGGCGTCGCTTCTTTTACGACATGGAACACATTCATGGGATCAAACCCATGATGGTGCATTGTGCAGTCATGGTAGACATCTTAGGCCGCGCTGGACATCTTGAGGAAGGTTATAATTTCATTTTAAGTATGCCGACTATGGCTGATGCAACTATATGGAGGACGTTACTCAGCGCCTGCAACATTCATGACATTAATGATCGTACCGGGCTGGCAGAAAAGGTTAGACAAAAGTTGCTTGAATTAGAACCAAGGAGGAGTGGCAATCTTGTAATGGTCGCGAACAAGTACGCTGAAGTTGGCATGTGGGAGAAAGCAGAAAGCCTACGAAGAAGTATGAGGAACATAGGACTAAAGAAGACGGCTGGGGAGAGTTGTATAGAGATCGGTGGTTCTATCTTTAGATTCTTTTCTGGGAATGATTTTTATGTTGCTAATAGGGAAATCTTCTTGTTAATAGACCGACTGAATTTGCATACAAGAATGATGGTTAACTGTCATAAATGACTCTTAGGAGAGAAAAAAAAAAACCACCAGTGAAGCTCACAATGATGACCCTTTTTATATCTTGCACTGGTCCTCGCATCAAATACATTTGAGAAACATGGATCCCGATTGCTAGAGAGCAAGATTATGGTCATTGTAAGCCGCTGCGTACCCCTTAACGTTTACCATGAACCATGCTTCCGATTTAAGGTAAAAAGAATTGAAACATTTTTTTGAGGGGCTACAAAGTGACATCTAGGTTTAGTTTAGAATAAAAATAATAATTTCTTGAAAACTAAAATTCTTACTTATGGGGAGAAATTTTCATTAATTTTAAGAAGGAGATGCATATAGAAGTGTGGAATTTGTGAATTTCTCCAGTGCCAATGGGGATTGCAAAATTTTGGAATGGAGGGGCAATAGTGTACTTTTATAAAAGTCATGGGGATGTAAATATGGTGAAAATTAGAAAAATTTAAACCTTTTATACAATTTTCTAAAACTTGAGGAGGGCCAATTGCCCACTCTCAAGTATATGTGGTTCCACCACGGCACCATTGCTGATCTGCAAGAATCCGCAAATATAAGTGTTTCCCATGCCACTTGTTTAGCTTAGTTTGGTTTTGTACGAAACAAAGCAAGAAAAAGGAAACCAAAACCCGAGGCCCAGGAAGGCGAAATTCGGAGGCGGAATAGACTTTTGTTTAGTGACCTTTCTAACTGATCTCTTGCACAAAACTATGGCAGTGAGGCCTTTAGATGGATTGACCATAGAATCCTATGAGGAAAAAAATTACATCGAACTAACAATGGGAGAGCCCCCAACGATGAGCTCGGCTGGTAATTATATGCGGTAGTATCCCGTATGTCACTAATTTGAAACCCGCCGTGGTATCGCACTTGCATTCTCGAGCCCTTACACATTATGTGAAGGTCAAATGAGAGAGTGTAAAATCATCTAATTAATATTCATACCACCTAAATTGGTCATTAGGGCCCTTACAGATTATTTGCCCTTCCTAATCACGATAGAAACCCAAACAACAAAACAGCAAAACATACTTGGAAGTGTTTATCACAGAAAGCATGACACCAAATGTGCAGCCCATAGTATCACAAGACGGTCCAAAGGATCTAAGGCGGTTGTGTTTTGTACAATTTTACACGAGTTTGTCCCTAGTGTGAATCAGAAGAATTTCAGTATAAATCATCTTAGGTATCCAAAAGTTAGAGATTATTTGTCAATAAATTGGATTTGAGTGTAACAATTTGAATTTGGGAATAAATTAGGTACAGTTGATTTGTTATCATCTAAAGTTCTGGATTCTAATCACCCTTTCTCTTTCTGCCTCATAAATCCCTTCTCTCCTTCACTAGAATTTTTTTTTTTTAAAAGTAGAATTTGGTGTGCCTTGGGGATAAATTACTTTTTTTTTTTCTCTCTACAAACTTGGGGATGAATTACTAATTTACCTCCAAATGGCACCAAATTGAACCTGCGAGCCCGCCCCAGTCCAAAAGCGGCCCGAGTCAGTATAGAATATTCATCAACATATTAAAGGTTGCGAGCGAGGCAACGATGGTTACAGCACTCCACTAACTACGAATCGAGGATAGGCGCTGTTAGACGTTTGGTGTAATTATCCAGTTGCTGCACTTCTCATGCATATAATATGGCATGCTCTTAACTATACATCCAATGTCATTATGAGATGTAAAAAGCTGCTAAACTGCAGGAATTCATTCGGCAAAGCTCAACCCTCTTGCCACTGCAATCTTCTGTCACATTATAGAGCAACCATGAGCATTTTCATCGCTAAACATGTACCTGGTCCTATCATCGATCACAGTCGAGAAAGGTGGTTTGTGATAGTAACCATGATCATGGCCATTGTATCCATGCACCTCATAATTGTATGAAGAGAGAGAATACTTGTCATGTTTGGTGAAAACGGTAGCCTCAGAGGCGAAATGATTCTCCGGATGAACGCTGAAGTAGGTTGCCGGATTTCTGTAGTAGTGATTGTAGTATGCATAGTTGAAATCATGATATTCAGGGTTGTATGGAAATGGCCATAGCTCAGCTAGTCTTCCGGTTTTTCTCACAGTTTTGAGAACCTTTTCTTGGTCTGCATAGCCAGTGACTGTCACCTTTTGCATGCCCATGTCCACATCAACGTTATCAACCCCTGATTATACAAATTCAAGTGAGTTTTTCTGAACACCTATGGCTCCAAGTTCATGAATTTTCGGTTCTTTTCTTTTACTATGCTCTTTCACTATTGATTACTTTTGTATCCAAAAAAATTCACCTTGTAATATTGGAAAAGGAGTTTGTCATGGCGTTGTACTATTATTATTATTATTATTATCATGATGTTGAAAACTCGAAGTTAAGACAATAGGACAACAAGGTGCTTACTATGACACCTATTAGCTACAAAAGAATGAATATGCAAGCCACATTTGTGTTGAACTTCTGTCCTTAACATAAAAGCCAGAACATCTAGGTGATGATCCACAAACAAGACAATTTGTTTGCTTCTGAGTTGTGATCGACTATATAAACAATTTATGTTGGATTGGCCACCAAGATTGCCAAAAACAGCAGCTAGGCTATTTAGTTTGAACACTTCAAAATACTATTTCAAAGCAAGGCTGCCTAGAGAACAAGAGTCAAATCTAAGCAAAAAATTGTTTAGGAATATGTAAGGTAGCTTAACTTCCTTACTAAATCTTTGCTCCAAGGATCAAAAGCAATTAGCCAGTTAAATAATAAAGGATCAAAAGCAATTAGCCAGTTAAATAATCTGTTCTGAACAAGTAACAAGCACATCAAAATCCAGTTAAAAAAAGATTGATTAGTAAGAACAAAATAAAAGTGGAAAACTAAAAAAAAAAAAAATCAGACAAATGTTTTTATTGTTTAAGGGGGTTTTGATACCATCAAGTTTCCGTAGAGCTTTCTTGATCTTGCTTTCACATCCAGGACAGTCCATGTGCACTCTCATCTCCACAATCTAAACCAAAATCCAAAAAACTGATAAGACTTCATATATATTCACTTTAATGATAGACAATTTTTTTTCTTTAAAAATACTTGAATGATAGGCTTGATTGAACAAAAATATTATTACTTCATCCTTTTTAAACGTACATAGCTGGTGTGGAGTTTTCACAAAGGCCCAAAGCAACTATATTATGATGTATTATTGGCTCAGTTATGTCGGCTACTAACTAGATAATGACCCCACTATTGACATGATTACTTATAACCAATATAAATATATTTTTTGTAAACTCGGACAAGAATTTTCGCCAAATGACATCATAAAGGAGGGTCTTGTAGGCACTTAATAATTTAGTTGAACAAAATTATTAATTCGATTCCAAAGCACAAGGGCAAGATTTGGTGGAGCCAATTATTGTTTTCTGCTATTTTGGAAACTTTACGAACTAAAATTAGCAGAGGCGAAAAATTGGTTCAGTTTGATGATCAAAACAAATGATTTAATCGCACAATTCCTAAGGGTTAGACTTTGAGTTCTCTAAACCAAAAATAATAATTATAACAATAAGATTCAGACCCGTTAAAAATTAGAGATTTTGCATTCTAATTTCCTTGCTTCTTTATTTCCTTGCTTCTTTATTTACTTTCACCCTTCAGTAGGAAGTGCGGATTCATTTCTTCACAAACTCATCCATATTTTCACCTGAGGGGTATAGGTTTATGATGCTTATGATCCACATTTTCAAAGCTACTTTGTACACACAGCAAGTCCATGAACTCGAATGCGAAACCTCACAAATTCTCAAATCTATGGATTTATAATAAGCCCTTCGAAGTGATGAAAGAAATGCTTCAGCCTCTATACGACACAGTAAAAATTGAAAACGCAGAAAACACGGAAAAGAAAAACAAAATCGAATATGTACAGCTTGCTCTTTAATTCTCTGTCGCGACGACTGAGATAATATTAATCCATAAACTGTTGGACTGTAAACTGTAAAAACTTCACATGACGTATAATGATAATATGAATTTTGCATGCAGGGACGACAAGCCATAAAAATTCATCAGAATCAAGTGGATTTGTAAAAGCGCATGCATAGCCATAATCATGCACGAAAGTTGTTCATTTCACAATCTCACACATGAAATTTCGCTAAATTTGTATACTATTATTACTAAGTGAGTTCATTCATCAGTTGAAGTTTCTTATTTCAATTAGAGATCATTCACAGCAGTTATTATTTTTTAAATAGTTACTGTCGATGCCACGATTATGCAAACACAAAAACAAACATGCTAAAATTTGAAACCATTCCTACGTCGACTTAACAGGTGAATGGATAAATACACAAGCTCTTGCATGGACACATGTTTTTTCTTATAATAAAATGCAAAACAGAAATTGGAGTTAGAGGAAAATCTGACCGTCATCTTGAGGCTTGAGGCTTACTCAATCTAGAGGAGAGATATGTGAAGCTTTCTTTGCTGAAATATTGTGAGGGATGAATTCTATGATGAAAAGGGCAATGTGGAAGATCCTATTTATACTAGCTTTAGAGAAGCATATATGTATTAATTATAATGCAAGTTGTAACAAGGGATAGGAAGAAGTATAAGATAGAATAATATTCAATGGTCCGACCCACTATTTCTTACACTTTTCCTTTGGCTTGCTTCTTAGAGACAATTCTTGTGGAGGGACCTGTGAGAAAGCTCGCTGAAATTCTCTCAAATAAGTCCACTCTGTTGCTATATTTACAGTTACAGTATCTTCTAAATGGTCCATCGAAACAATACAATGCAGAAATTCTATTTTATAGCTAGCGACGAAGAAGATAATTGATCAATTAATGTGTCACCAATGTATGTCTTTGATCTACCATTTTACCTCTAAACTATGGCTTTAAGTACAGAAAATTAAGTCGAAAGAATTTCTTATAAGCTGGTTATCACCCCTAATTTAACCGTTAAATAATTACATGCAAACACAAAAAAGATTAGTACAAATTCTACATTATTTCTAAAATTAGTTTGCCTTTCCTGATTGGCTGAACCCACAAGATAGTTTTACCCATGCATGCCAATGACAACGTTTTATATTGGCAGTAACTAGCCTGACAATTGACAGTGTCAAAACGTTGAAAACAGGTTATTTTCTAGGAAATTAACCTGATAGCGATCCTCCTAATTTTTATATCAGACCATCCAATAAAACTCATATTTATGGTTGTGAATTATTCAAATTTTTGTGTTGTCAGTTGACCACCTTTTTCTACATTAACAATGTCATCAAATTACGCAGAAACTTCAAACCTGTATGATGAGAAAAAATATATATATAAAAGATTACTTAAAGTGTAATTTTTCCCCAGCGTGATCTCAGACTTAGGCTTGTCAAAGACTTCAAAAGTCGTCGAAAATGCATTGTAAATTACCCGATGGTGACTTGCCTAAGCAGATTAGCTTTCGGCGTTACAAGTTGTAACCTACCAAGAATTTTCTCATGGGATTTGTTCTGAAAGTCGTCAAAGGTAGAAAAGCACAGTGTAAAAGACATAGTTTGGAATATACCTTAAATGGCAAAAAAAGGATTCAAAGAGCAAAGAAACTTTTATTGCATATCTTGTGAATATCTGACAAAAAAAAAATTCTTCAACTTGATTTATAAGAGGACTATAACAATTATGCGATTGGCCAAGAGGGAATGTTTCTGATCTTCCTTAAGTTAATTTCTTTAATTTTTGGCATCATCGTTTTGTGACCAGGTGACCTGTGAATTGAGCCTTGGAACTTTTCTGCAGGTTCAAAGTATCTTCTTAGACATTGCCTCTTTATCCCAAAAAGTTGCCATGGTTATTTATTTATTTATTTATTTTTAATTATAGTTTTCGGAACTTATTGGTTACTTAAGATAATTGAAGACTTCTTGTTTCTATAGAGTAATTTATGATCAAAATTTTAAATGACTTTCTCTATTATGTGTCGTAAGGGTACAATAAAACAAGGGGTGGACTCCCTAAGGATTTTAGCATTATTATCTATTACCCATCCCCTAAATTGCTAATATTCTAATGGTTAAATATAATATTTCTTTTGCAGACAAACTAACACCCTACTTCCAAACATGAAAGAAAAAACGATTTTAAATGTTCATGCAATATCCAGATTTTTTTTTTTTTTTTGCAGTAACTACTTGTATAAATTTTTTTTTATATGAAAACATTTAGATAGGTTCGATTTTGATTATCATCACAAGTCAAAGCATACTTTCAAGAATATCAGGTCACTTAAATGGATCTTATAAATCACTCATCCGATGTGGGGGATCTGTTATTGGACAATCTATAAAAAACCTTTAAAACAACTTTTGCTTCTGCAAGTACGTTTTGACATGTGGTGATGATCAGAGTGAAACCGACCCAATCTTTTATCTCTTAGTAAAAAAATTTGAGCTTAAGAACTATCGTGCAGTGTTTGCTAAACAGTACAAGTGAAAGTGAAGCATATTATCAGCTGTCCAAACAAACCCATTTGGAAAATTGTAACGATGATGCAAGCATATTATGGTTCTTATCAGGTGATAGCCCACTTCTCAGGAATAGTAGTAGGAACCCTTTTGGATGCTCACCAAACAGTACACATCTCCGTGTAGGTTCCATCTTTAATGGAGAGCCCAATGCACAAGCAAGAGCTGTAAGGTAAGTCCAGCACTGCATTAAATTTGAAATTCCTACACTACTAAGATTTCTCTTTTTTTTTTTTTTTTTTTTTTTGGGGATAATACACTCCTTAAAGTCTTAAACCTTTAAGCGCCAAGCAACAAAGCATCCATGGAAAATTCCTCTGGATGCATCTTCATTCTTCTCTACCGCTTTGCCTTCTTTAGATGCAAATCGCTGTGCAGAAGGATAAATTGAGATCTTTGTTAATCGTTTTTACTATTTTATGACGATTGTATAGTAGAATTTGTTACCGAAGACTAAATTGTTTAGCAACTCTTGTTGTAGTATGATTAATTGTGACATTCTATTTTACTACCAAAAGAAACATATTGTATTTCGCTCCTTTCACCTCATCAAAATGATGCCATGTGCTTTTCATTAACAATGCTTTGGTTTACATGAGATATGACGTAATTGTAATTCGTAATGATTGATTAGTAAAGTGAAATACAAGTGATGTACGTAGTAGAAAATGCTTAACCTAAATAATATTGCCTATTCAAATGACTTCAAAAGGTCTCTTACTATATACAACTTCACCGGTGAATATTCCATGTGAAAAAAGCGGATTAGATTCAAGTGTTCAATATAAATTCGTATGGGAGGGGGAAAAATCGGAGCAGTTTCTGAAAATACAAGAAAACAGATCGTGGATTGCTCGTGGGCATGGCTTCAGGAAATTCTTAAAAATTGGAGCAGTTTCTGAAAATACAAGAAAGCAGACCATGGATTGCTCATGGCTTCAGGAAATTCCAAATGCCTAGAAACAAATACTAGCCTTGGAGCAACACGGCAAGCGACACAAATAGATTTGCAGAAGACAAAACTTTGGATTAAAAAGACACTTAACTACACTGCAATCCATATTCTGATGGTTGATACAAAGTTGCAAACTTCGTTTATTTCACCAATCCTATCTCGAAAATGTCATTATTCATCACTATAAATAGAAAGCTTTCATGGGCTTTAAATCAAGCTACACTAAATCAAATTAAAAGTGCAGATTTTAGAACCCGAATCAACAACAATGGGGGAGAAGGAAGGAGGAGTTGTCAAGAAGGGTCATGAAGAGGGGCTGAAAATGGCCGTTTCACTTCTTGAAGAGTTTGAACTTCCATTGGGACTTCTCCCAATTGCTGATGTGATTGAAGTAGGTTTCGTGAGGAGCAGCGGGTACATGTGGATAGCGCAGAAGAAAAAGGTTGAGCACAACTTCAAGATGATCAGCAAGTTGGTGAGCTATGACACTCAGATCACCGGTTACATTCAGAAGAAGAAGATCAAGAAGCTCAAGGGAGTGAAGGCTAAGGAGTTCATGCTATGGCCTCCAGTCAGCGAGATAACTACTGATGATCCGCCCACAGGAAAGATTCACTTCAAGAGCCTTGCTGGGATCACAAAGACTTTCCCTGTCGAGGCATTTGCTGCAGGCCAGTGAGCAAAAAGGCCTACTAAAATCATGCATGATCTATGAGTTACTGCACTTTTCCCTACTTGCTGTTATTTTGCAGCATTGTCTTTTTGTTGTAGCGTGTAATTCTTCAGGAATTAACAGCAGAATGCAGTAGAGAATAAATGTTTCATGCACAAGTAAACTCGTAAAAGATGATCTGCTGATCATGGATTACACAAGAAAATCTGTTGGGTTTTTGAAGAGTTGAATTATCCATTTACCTGGGAGTTTAGACCAACATAGCAACCTAAAAGAATACAGCATGATTGAAATGGAGGAAGAGATGGGCTCAAGGAAATCGTTTTATAATTTTTTGCATACTCGTGCAAGACCAATCATCCAAAAGCTCACCTAAATGCATAGGCACCTTCCTTGGAGGGTGTTCGCGATTGGATCGAAGGAAACAGTTTCATAATTATGTTGCACAAGAACTGTCGCCTAAATGCATAGACACTTTTCTTAATTGGTGTTGTCTCAAAAACAAGAGGGATTTGAAAAAAATCTACTCCATCGGCTGATGACCTTTGTTAATACTTCCCATACGTTATGTGTTTGGATAGGACATTATCTGAAATATTAGTTGAAATAATTACTGTACCACATTTTGTGATGTGATATATATGAAAAAAAAGATGATTGAAAAAAATAAAAAAAATGTGTTGAAAAATGCATTTATAATGCAAGCTAATAATTTTTGACCAAATAATTGTTATCCAAACACACATAACTTAAAAGTGCACAATCTTACAATTTAACCCTCCGTCCTGAATGAAGAACACACTTTCTAAAAGAATACTCATCAAGTTTCTTATGCGATGAATGCGTTATTTTTCTCTTCTTCCCTCCAATTCCACTACGTATCAAACAACCAAAGATATCAGTGGTGCTTCTGCTTAAAGTCGTGCTTTGCAGCCTGCTGCTCTCCCCTTCCCCAAAGCGCCAAAGCTTGAGCTTCTAATGGCAGTTTCTGAGGTCAGCCACATCTCAATTGATTGACTGACCCAGTAAAAACAGTCCTCTTTGACAAGATAAATTCAAATAAAGAAAGTAAAGATCGCCGTGATCATCATCTTCATTATCAACACCTAAAATGTTGTCAGTGGCACAACTCCTAATTCAAATTTGCTGCCTTTAAAAGTCTTTAAGGATCTTAATGCATTTTGTACCCAAAAAAAAAAAGGATCTTAATCCATTTCTGGGAGTGGTGAAACTTCACCTGAAATGTAACTCGTTCAGAAAAACTCATAAAAGTTCCTTTAACAAAATCTTGTCAACACTAAGCTCCACTTTATATAAGCAATAGTTGCACAGGGCTGACAGAGACAAAAGTTTTAGGTTTACAGGCTGTTTTAATAATTGACTATTCGAGAAACATATTTCTTCATATAGCTTACTTGTATAACATCCACTTTACGCTTGAGATTGTTGATAAACCCCAGATGATACTTGCATTTGGAGCTTCAAGAGTAGTGCAGTTCTGGTAGAAGGTTTTGCCGAAGCACATGATTGGCTTACAGGGAACCTGGGGTAAGAAAAGCAATGCTAAAGAAAGTTTGGATGATTCTACGAAGTTACTCACCTTGATGCTGCCACTGTATGTCTCTTTCATGTCATCGATCACTATAAATTGAAACCTTACAAAGCTCGACTCATTTGCTGGTACAGAGCTTCAGAACTCAGGTAAGCGCCATGACAGAGAGGAAAGGATCAAGTCTGAAGAAGGACCACAAAGAGGGGATGAGACGGCCATTTCACTTCTCAAGAGTTTAACTCCATTAGACTCCTCTCCCTTTGCTGATGTGAGTGAAGTTGATCTTGTAAGGAGCACTGGCTACATCAGGATAGTTCAGAAAAGGATGATTGAGCACAACTTCAAGATGATCTGCAAGCTTGTTAGTTATTACACTGATATCACTGACTACATTGACAAGAAGAGGATCAAAAAGCTTGAGTGAAGGCTAATGTACTCATCCAATGGCAACCTCTAACTACGATAATTGCGGATGATGCATCCACTGAAAAGAATCACTTCAAGAGCCTTGCTAGAATAACAGAAACCTTCCAGTGTTGAGGCATTCGCTACTGACAAGTAAAGAAAAAGTCTATTCCAGTTATCCAGGTTCCAATTGCTCATGGATCAGCTAGTTTTGCCCACATATTCATCTCAACCCTCAGTTCCATCTGGTTCTTGATCAAATGGAATAAGTTATTAGATAATTACAATGTGACTAAGAAAAAACTTTGTCTCTGAGCATTCGTAGAAAAGAAACAGTAGTACATAGATCTTGTTACAGCTCTTTTGGCTGTGAAAGAAACGTACTCCACTGCCGTGCCTGTCCCTGAACACCGAAACAAGCAAACTGACAGCAAGGCTGTTGAGCACAGCTATTTCAGAAATTACCATTGTAGAACGCACAACTTCCAGCAACCTAAAAGTCAATATTGAGCATTACCTTCTAAAGTGTTAGAAAGTATGTATGTTTTCAAACTTGAAAAATCCTTGAATATAACAATGGCAGCGGCCAGAAAGCTTGTTCTACATCCCGACATTGACTGTAACCCCAATTTGCAGGTGTATTATGACTATGGTACCATCTTGTTCATGCCTTTTTATCTTTAGCCATCAGCCAAAATGCCCACACAAATGACACTTCTGTGTAGTTCTTACAAACATTGAGCTTAACTAATTAAAGGGTAATACTCAACTTCCACAGAAAACTACATAAATCAAGATGAAAAGTCATTGTTTGAGGCCCTAACTGCAAAAGCATTTCAAATTTAATTCTTATCGATCGATATCAATAACTCAGAATTAGCATTACAAGCTTAGATTCTATTCTGAAGAAAGATTCTGCAGCTAGGAAATGAAGCAGAGAGCAGAAAATAGCTAGAAATCCCAGTTGTGTAGTTAACACTGATAAGTACCATTGATCACATAGGAGAACGTGCCCAATTTTGTCAATTATGAGTAGCATGAAAAATGCTGAACATTCTAAATGGACCCTGCTTTCCAAAGATATGATTCTTATATTTCTTAAACAGAAAATAACTCATATTGGTGCAGTCAGTGAACTATATTCATACTTTCAAGCATCTGCAACATAACACTTCATACTAATGTACCTGCAAAACTACAGTTCAAAACTCTCCAAATAATTTGGTACAGTAATTAATCCTATTACTCAATTCATTATGCAGCTTTACACTTTTTTTTATCTTCATCTCCACATAAAAAGTTTAAACACTGAAGTGTCAGCTCTTTATCTTGATTAATTTCAGAAAGAGTAACAACTTGCTGGTTTTGTAGCCTCTTGTTGGCTTAAAATTAAAAGTTTATTCTCATGGACATGAAACAAATTCCTAATTAACAATAGCAAGCAGACAAACTTTTTATTGTGATAAAATAAGAGGTACATGACTAGATAGAATTATTGTACTTCTGTACTAATAATAAAGATAACTAATTCCTCAATCAGGCACTTAGCCCAATAGGAAACAAAGGAGCTCCCTAGAAATATGGTCAGTGAAACATACTGAACAAAAGTCCATAAGTTAGGTTTAAGTCCCAACAACATAATGTCCTAACCTCCCCATTTCTCAACCTCTCCCATGCACTCCAGCGAATTCTAAGGATAATGAACCCATAAATAGAGAACAAACTAAGATTAATTACATCATTATTTCCCCTTACGTCCATGGAATGCTAAAGTTACAAAAACAGCAAAAGGAACCACAGATACCACTACCAAACAAAATTAAGACTTCTGTATTAGGCTGACATGCATTAAAACCGAACATATTTCAGAAAAATAGGCATGGAGTTTAAAAGTTTGAGCGGAAGAAAGAGGTAACCAAGGGGGGAAAAAGACAATACAAATGTAGTGCACAAAATAGACCGTAATGTGATCTCATGAAATACACTAAAGGTGCATTATGCAAACTCAAATTAGCCATTAAACCATCATTTCCCATGTACATATACAAGACACTCTTTCTTCGTCAACATTAATGATCAGTGCCCAAACTAAAAAGATAGGACAAGTGCCAAAGGTTGCAAAGGTGGCATGACAAAGATATATATATATATATATATATAACAAATTAGCATACACAACAATACTTTACCAAAAACCTGTTTAGGAAAGGCAAAAAAGAAAAGGCCATCTTGCTGAACTGTTCAGGACTTGGAATATACTAGAACTGTCAAAATGATGCATTGTATTCTGCTTCATTATGAATCTAAAACATTTCATACTTCAGAGATTAAATACATGCAAGTCCAACAAGGCATTGTAATACCCCTTCTCTATCTCCTCCTCTCTCACTTGATGAAGGAGAAGTGTTTCAATAATCAAATCTTCCCAGTCAACATCAACTTGCATTTTCCTTTTATTGTTAGCACTTATACATTGTGCAAGACATAGATCCTTTCCATCACCAAAGCCAGCTTCAGATGGATGCAAAATCCTCTGAATGCGTGATTTAGCAGCATTTATCTTTTCTTTCCTCCTTTGGTATGTCAAGTTTCCTCTATCAAAAGACGGAGGGTTTGCATTCAATCCAACATCTTTCTCAATAATTTGCTTCAGCAGAAGTTTCTTGCTCATTTCTGATTTGCCTGTCCACCACTCTCTACAAGTGTAAATGTCGTATCCCTTCTCCTGTTTTGTCCAATCTGCCTCTTCTATTTCTGCAGAAGACTTAATCAATGGTAAATGATCTAAGAAATTCAAATAAATCATGGCCAAGCATTCATGCGATATCTGGAGATTATTCGTTCGTTCTATTCTCAAAGTTGGAGAATTCTCCACCTCAAAATACTGCAAGTCCTTTTCCACATCACAAGTATCATACCTGTACCTGATTTCTTTGTTCAAACAGTCGGCGACTAAATCATCCAAATCAAAACCGACATGATCAAAATGATTCTTTCCACTGCACCTTGATGACGACTTCAACTCCATGTACTGAATTACTGAAGAAGCATTCCTGATAATATTCTTGACAGTAACATCTTTCCCCCAAGGTAAGAGTTGTGCAACTTTTACAAGTCTTTCCAACAGCTCCTTATACCTCTTCTTACATGTTCGCACTGCCACATACAACTCCTTTGCAACCTCTTCAATCTTCACATGAACCTGATTCAACTCTGCAACAAACACCAAAATGGCAGCCACAATGGGCATTGGTCTTCTCCCTGTAGTCAAATACCACTTCATCGAGCACTGCACCAAGAACACCCCTTGCTTCAACATCCTTCCAACAATTTCCTCCTCAACCCCACTAAAGCTCGGACAACTCCTAATCGCACGTTCAAACGAGCTAACAATATCAAACTCAGGCAACTTCAGATCAAGAAAATCCACAACCCGATGCACCATTCTTCCCAACTCACTAATATCACAACCGACCACATTCGCCACTTCAACAATCGGCAAGCTTTTTTATCCTTCCTCATTACAACATAAGCACAAGCCCCAACAAAAATTGGAAACCATATCCCCTGACCATATTCACCCTCTGTTATCCTCTCAACCATGGCCTTAACTTCATCATACCGCGAGGCCGCTAATCCTAATTTAAATATCAAATCTTCTATCAGCTTTTGAGCTTGATAAACTTTAGTTTGCTTGTAGCTGTACACACTGCCGGAGCCCGCCGTGCCTACGCGGACAAAGGTGCCAGTAGGACCAGTAATACCGCCAATGTGGGCTTGAAAATTCTCAAAATCCTGAACAACCCCACATGATGAACACACCAAGTTGCCAGTATCACCATCTACTACGAGGGTTCTCTTGCTGCAATTCTTGCAGGATCCAGAACTCTCCATCTTTCAATCAAATAACTGTAAATTAAATTAGCCTCAAAAAACCCCAATTCTATATTATTTGGCTAATGTCGGAATCTCATTTTTAGGGATTTTTAGGGGGCTATGTCCTGATGGTAAGACAAGATGGGATTTTAAAATTTCAAGAATTGGGTATCGTTAGATTCTGCACAAATAGCAAAATACCAAAAATTAAGTTCAAGAAAAGTGAATACGTTTGTGTGCAATTAATTTTCTGCAACTTTTTTCCATGAAGATTATAGCAATCAGCACCAGAAGATTTGAGAAGGCCTGAAATACAGCTAGGGTCTAATTTTAATTTATAAACAGAAAGCAGTGGGAGTGGAGAAAACGACTCACCGACTCTAGGATGATTTGGTTGCCTTTTGCCGGGAGTACTGAAGCTGATGGTACGATGAATGACACAATTAGATGACCCTCCGTATATATTCTACGCAAATCCTATATTTGGATGGAAAAAAGGGGTACGTAAAATTCGACTACAACTAAGCGAAGTAGGTAGTAATAAAGAGAAGAATTCATGTTATAGATATATATACTGACACTGTTAGATGCATGGCAATTCATCTAAATTTGAATTTAAAATTCAAATTTCACTTATATGTCATGCATTCAATCGTGATAGTTTATAGACTATTAATGTATATAACATTTACTCAAAAGATAAACAGAAAGATGCCCACTTTATAATTGTCCCTATTTTTTCTTTTTCTTTTGCGAATAAAGTTAATCCTAAACCCCATATAATTTACGTTACTAGAAATTGGGGTTGATGTTCACTTAGTGTATCAATGTTGTGTTTGAATTCTTGAAACAATACAACAAAAAGAAAAATTAAAAAAATACATTAAAGCATGTTTACATTGTCAGAGTTGATTGAAATCTACTTCACCTAAAAGAGTTTTTAATAAAAGCGCTTATTAAATATTTAAGTACTTTTTAAGTATATTGTTTGGGCACATATTTCAATTAGTTAAATGAGTACTTATTGTATTAAATAATGTGTAATTTAAAATTTTTTAAATGTATTTATCTCGTTTTTCAATTTGTAATACAGGATAATTAATGCACTTATTAAATGTTTAAGTGTTTTTAAGTACATTGTTTGGATACATATTTCAATTAATTAAATAAGTACTTATTGTATAAAATAGCATGTAATTGAAAAAATTTTAATGTATTTATCTCGTTATTTAATTTGTAATATAGGATAAAATGATTATATTTAATGTTTATTTTTTAAAATAGGAAAGCTATTCTAAAAATAACAAATTTGGGTTTTTGTTAAAAGTGCTTATAACATCAAAAATTCCTCTCCAATTTTATACGATGATGTTTATCACACGCTTCAAAAGTATTTTAAACACTCAAAAATGCATTTTTATCAAAATCATCACAATCCCAGACGACGGTCCCTAAACAGTGCAGAATGTACTGGTGCAAAGGTAGGTGGTGGTGGTGGATGGTGAGAGGGAAAGAGGTTGTTTTAGTAGATGAAGGGTGTTTTTCGGTATGTTAGACAAACAACCATATTTATGAAAATAACTATAATAAATTATAGTAAAATGCTGTACAAAGATTCAAAAAAATACACCAACCAAGCGGACAATTGTCGCAAATACTTTATCTTTTATTTTTTTTTTCCTTTTTGGGGTAAGATGTCTGGCCAAAACTTGTACACACCTTCGGATCTACCCAGTGCTGGGTAGGGCAACGGACATTTTGATTTTAGATTAAAACATTTAGGAAAATTTTATTTTTACTCTGGAAAGACTGATAAAATTCTCAAGTACAGAGAATAGTACACCACTGACAGTAGAAAATCAGTAATAAGACTTGCTTCTAACTTCCGACTCATTGGTGCACATAGAAATTAGAAATCAAGGATCTTTGATGATATTTTCACCTAAATATCACTTCTCGTGACAACCTTCAGGCCTTCAATTTGCTCTCCAAATTCTTTAGCAGAATCCTCTGCAGATTTGCTACAGTGGTGCACCTCAAGTAGTGAGAGGGTAGGAAGTTCCCCAATACCGTAAGGGATCTCCTCTAAGGATTTGCAAGACCTCAGAAGCAGGTGTTCAAGGCATGGAAAATGATCAGTGCTTGTGGCCTCCCAGTGTACTAGATCTGTACTTTCTATTAGCAACGACTTTAGACAACCAAATACCCCTTCATTCAGTTCCCATCTTGGTCCTTGAAAAGCAAAGTTTTTCAGTTTGAGTACTGTAAGGTGGCCTAAATTGGCAAAACTGGCCATATCCCCCCATGGAAGATAGCTCCAACTCAAAGTCAGTTTTTTGAGCTTGTAGGGTTAAGAAAACCGGCATAAATCCCGCTTTTTCCTAGTTTCTCTGAAAAATGAACACTTGAGAGTATCCAGTTTACACAACAAGTGCAGATTGGCTAGGCATTCAGATGAAACACCTGTAATGTAGTCCTTTTCTGTTTCACAGATGCCTAGCTTCTTCAGTTGGGGCATGATGTTGAAAACCTCCCGCGTGCAAGAAGAGAAGCTTATCGTGGTGAGACTAATCAGATATTCTGGGGCAAACAGTCGGTCAAAGCTCTTCCTACCAATTGTGGGTTTCTTCAAGTGACTAACTACACTACAGTGAAAATGCCTCAAGGATGGCATACTCCAATATTCCAAAGACAGAATGGGACTTTCCCATGGGCCACGAATGAGTATGGTTTGGAGATTTCTAAGCTGGGACATTGATGGTGGAAGCTCATAAGTAACATTAAATGCGATATACCTCAAATGAACCATTTCCAGTACCTGGATGGGGAAATGATCAAACTGAAGAAAGTATATGTCTAATACTCTGAGCAATTTAAGCTGTAATTCCAACAATAGGAGATCTGGCGAAAAGCCATAACCCAAACTAAAGCACATAAATGAAATGGCATGTCTAAATGATGGCACCGAGTAATCAGTGATAGAGTCAAAGTGGATACTGAGCCGATACATATCCCGTAAGCCTGTTCGAAAACCTTGGGCACCTTTTGGTGTGACATACATGAACTTCTCTTTCTCAGCTTCTCTCAGACATAAATCCCGCAAGAAATCATGGAGGCGACATGTTTTGACTTTCCCATCAAAATTTCTCTTTCCCACCGAAACTAAGTTTCTGCCAATTAGGTCGTCTAAATAATCCTCTGCAACCTGTTCCTTGTCTGCTATGGGTTCTGGATCCAAGAAACCTTCAGCAACCCAAAGATGAACAAGTTTCTGAACTTCAATAGCACAGTCTTCAGGGAAAGCCCCCATGTACAACCAACAGGCTTTCAGGTGATTGGGCAACTTCTTGTAACTCAAAGCAAGTATGTCCAGGCAATTTGTAGGATCATTGTGCACAAGTGACCTTATACTATCCGCAATGTCTTGCCAGCAGTCTAGTCTTCTCGTAGTGCGCAAGAGAAGACCCGCAACAACAACAATCGCCAGGGGTAGCCCCTGACATTTATCAGCGATTTGCTTTCCGACATCCACCAATTCATGTGGGCAACTTTTTCTTCCAAATACCACCGTTTCCAGCAATTCCCAACTGTGTTCTCTATCCAGAAGTCTCATGAAATGGTAAGGTTTCTCTTCGGGTTTCAACTCAGTAATAATGGATCGACTAGTCAATATTATACGACTTCCTTTTCTGTCATCTGGAAGATATCCCTGGACAGCATTCCAGGCCTTGATACTCCACAAATCGTCCATGACAATCAAATATGTTCTACCCTTCAGTTTTCTATGAAGCTCTTCACCTATATCTTCTTTACTCTTTTCATGCTTTTCATAAGTGGGTTCTGAAACTGAGCACAAGAGGCTGAAGAGCAAATCTTTGACTTCATAAACTTGGGATACAGTGACCCATGCACGACAATGAAAGTGCAAAACAATTGAACAATGATGAAAAACTTTTCTAGCAAGAGTGGTTTTGCCAATGCCGCCCATACCCACAATCGTCATAATTTCTAGTTGAAATGGTGGTGGTCTAGTAAGCTTTTCTGTGATTCTCCTCATATCGTCATCAAGACCCACCACAGCATCCTCCTGATTTGTACTGCCTTGGGCTTGAGGTGAACCATCAAGTGAAGTACACCCTAATTGCAAATCTTCAACAGTAAGGTCCTCAGAATTGATTTCTTTGATGTTGTTCTTAATAGAACGAACATTTTCTAATGTCTTCCGCAAAAATTTGCCAGCATATGCACCCAAAATACAGTTGACCCTCTCTTCAAGACCGAAAATCCTGTTGACCCTCTCTTCAAAAGAACTTTTCCCTTCTAGATCTCCTTTCCTAACCCTTAAACAGTATGTCAAGGCAGGCTCAACTTGATTTTCTATCATGCGTAGGTCAAAAAGATCTCTGGCTCTATATGCAACATCTTGGATACTTCTCAATAGATCATGGCATTTATTTGAAGGATTGTCAAGAATGATCAGCAAGGACTGAAGCTCCTTGCACAAATTTGTTGCGTCCCTGGTCACTTTGCAAAAATAACCTATTTTCTTTTTGAGTTGGTCACTTCCCAGACGCTGTTCTCCTACCAGCGTACGAACAAGTTGCCAAAGAAAATAGTTTCTTGTATCTCCCCTGATGATGTGAGGACCGGTTACACCAAAAAACACATTCAAGCCTGCCTGAAATGAATCAATCTCTTCCAAAATGTTTTTCTTTTGTTCCTCCATTTCCGGCATTTCCACTGACAGAACTCGCCCTTCTCTTCTTGGCAGCTGGTATTGCGACAGAAGCCATCCACTATCATACTGAAACCTAATAGCCCGTTTCCCTTTCAGCGATTCCAATATATCAATAGCTTGCTCCAGATGATATTCCGACTCGTTTGATGTTGCTTCCAAAAGCTTTATGACTTCAGCAGCTCTTTCATTGTAAACTTCGGCACGCTTTATCTTGATTTGGAAAACCAAATGTGAAAATTTCAACACGTACTCTAGCGTTTGGACGAGAGACGCCACAGCAGCATAAGCCATCTATCTCTCCCACAATATAGATCTGAAGTTCTCACACAAGCTGCAGGTCAAGAAATTTTTTGATTTGGCATATCAAGATGACAAATCAATTATCATCAAACAGCAGAAAAACAATACTTCTCCAATAAAATGAAAAAAAAAAAAAGAACTCTTTCCATCAAGAATCAAATAGCTTCCTTGCATTTTTAATCTGCCCCAAATTAAATGTCTTCCTCACATTTTTTAGCCCGTCCCAAAATAATACTCATTGACTTTCCCTAAGTAGGAACGTTAAATACTAAAGCTCCTTCTTCAAATATTTGATAAATTTACATGCACCAAAAGTGTAAGTAGGCTTACAAATTGTCAATGAATAAGGTGTAACATACATGTTTCATACAGATTTCTCAAACTATTGCTTCCAACTTTTGCAATTTGTGCTAGACAGATACCGAGTAAGAAATTCAATTTGGGATGAACTGAGCAGCTAGCATAATCTGTCATCCCCAAAAGAAGACGGATTAAGTACCAAATAGCATTTAAAAAAAAAAAAAGAAGGCATCAGCATCATGAGACAAAATACAGCGCAAAATACAGAATGCTAATTAAACCAATCAAACTGTTGAATAACAGAATTAAAAATTGTAAAGTGTAGAATTTTAGCTAGATTGCGAAACACAGAATTTAATGAGACAAGTGGGCATAAACCAGAAAATTGAAAGAAAAGCACACGGATGCACTGAAAAATGAAAGTGGAAAGCTACAAGGCGATCAGAAGGGGATGAGAAGAACGATTCTTACTGATATTGGTCGCAATCACAAGCGAAAAGTGCCAGCGACGGTATTTCCACTGGTAACTGATCAACACTATCTTGAATGATTTCCTGCTTTCTAATTCTACACAAGGTTCCTTTTTGAGAAACATTTAGGCCTAGTTTGGGAGAGAGAGAGAGAGAATCAGAAAGCGTGATTTTTAATTGGGAGAGGAAGAAACAAAAGTAGGAAAGGATTATTGATGGGGATGTATCAGTAGCATCAAGAATGCACTGTATCAAGCTTGACTGACTCAGTCAAACGCAGCAATTTAATTCGAGGAAGAAGAAGAAGAGAAAGATGATTAACAAAAGCTTGCACATTGGAGCAAACACAAAACCATTTATCCACAATCAGTAAGATCTGAATATTGGACCTCAAATTCCTTGGACTTCAGCTTTGGTTGTTAGAAGGAGCTCCTTCTTGGACCTCAAATTGTGTGAGAAACTATCATCTCAATTGAAAAACAACAGCAGCCATCTTTGGACTACAGTCAACAGAATCCAGCAAGAGAGATCACGTCATATACTGTATCCACCAGATACTCAGGCGACAGCAATGGAAGATGTAAACGCCAAATGGCCAATTGCTGTTCACTTACTGCCTTGAGAATACCTGCCCGAACATTGTTGAGCGGCCTCATATCAAGGAATTCTTTCAGCTCTGCGTGAAATGAACTCATCTCTTCCAATATCTTTTCCTTTTCTTCCTTCATATTTGATGCTCTACCAATACAAGATCCCACTTGGAGTGACTCTAGATGAAAAGGATTCTCTCTTCTTAATGGCTGATATTGTAACAGAAGCCATTCAGGATCATACTTGACAGTTCTAATATAATGTATGGTTCTTAGAGATACCAATATCAGTCTAGCTTGCTCCAGCCTATGATCCCACTCGTTTTCTCCTAGTTCCAAAAGCTGTATGACTTCATCCACATTTTTTATTGAAACCTTTGGCCTAAATTATTTTACTTTCGAAAAGAATGCAGGGGAATTTCTCCAGATATACAAGGGTTTGAATTAGAGAAGTCACTTCAGCATAAGCCATCGGTTTCTTCCTCTCTATCCCTCACATTAAGAAATTTTCAGAATTACCTCAAATTAGGTATGATCCAATACCAACCAAAATAGTAATAATATTAGTAGTAAAAAAGGATATAACCTTTTATCCCAAAAAGAGATGCATCAAATACCTACTTAGTACATGATAAGATATAACGATTACATAAAGTTCTCAGCTTTTGGCATCAGCAGAAGGATTTTGTTGATTAGATTGCAAAGTTCAGTAATTGGTTAGAGTGATAGGTAATTACAGAAAATTGAAAGAGAAGCTTGAATAGATAAAATGCAAAAAGAACAAAGAAATCAGAAGAATCAGTCGCAATGCTATTGATGGGAATGGCAAGAGAAGCAAGCTGGAGAGGGGACTTTGAAGCCAGGCAACAGAAGAACATGTCAACTTAACTGTGCAGGCTTGAGTGGTGAAATGAAATGCAAGATGGTTCGACTGAAAGGTCAACGGTGAGACACTATGGAAATCGTAGATTGCCAGCTACAATTATATCCTAAAGTGTTACAATTGTGCACTAACACAAATAGAAACAATTTTAAAAAATAATTGTAAAAGTACCATCTTGCTACATTGGAAAATTGTGTTGCAAGAGTTCTTTCTCTTTTTTTGCTGACATGATATATCTTCTTTGCTGATGCCTGTTGCAGAATTCTGTTGACAGTAAACGTAGTGAAGAAATGACGACCATTTTTATCATTTTATAACAAGGGAGTTATTGACATGGTAACTTTGTGTATGTACTCTCCATGGAGTATGCAAGTGCAGTATGCCACTTAATTTTGACCATCTTCCCGGATTGTAATTTGTTGATCTGGTGAGATCGAACATTATCTCCGTCATATAGGAGTACAAATGCACCTGTTCTCGCAACATTGTGTCCTTTTGAATTTAGAACACGAGATTACTAAATTTACATACAAGGTAGCTCTGTTCTAAACGCTCAGTAAATCAGAAGTTAGTATCAAAAAGCATCTCCACAACATGCTTCTCTCTGAATTTCAGCTAATAGCAGTTCCTTCTTTTGGTATACAAGTAAACTTAGTCGTGTTGACTCCCACCTGCTAGATTACATGACATGCAAAAGTGCGACCAACTTACTGATTTACAAGATTACTGGCTGGCTTCATCAGAAACATTAATCCAGAAGAGAAGTGTATGATGGACTCTCAAGCATGCTAGACTAAAAGCTTGCCAAATAGAGTGCCAACCAACTGCTTTATACTCATAACAATATTGCTAAACTAACAAAAATATGCTATAAGATCCTCGATCATAATTGACATTCATCAATCCGATTTTTGTGCAGCTGAAACGCAGGAGTGATCCACTTCCCACAATTGCACTGCATGCCAGCCCAATTAAAGGATCCCAACCGGGTTTTACAACCCATGCACATAATCTTGTCTTCCACACCACCGTCTTGTACTGACAGCAAATACGAGTTGAACGATGTTAGTGCAAGACAAATATCCGATATTGTGAATAAAAGGCATGAAATCTGCAAATTGACTAACATGATTCCATCCACTTCATGGGCTCTACAAAAATAGATGAGCATTCAGGTGGCTCATTTTCCACTTGGGTATGGCTTCTCTTTTTCCACTTAAAACACTTCTGTCCACCTCCACGTTCATGGGGAACAACCATCTCCTCTGTAGCAACAATTCTTCGACATTTCTTGCAGCGGTACGTGACTTGAGGTTTCAAATCAGATCGCAGATCAGACTGATTAGGTGCTTCCATTGCAGCTATTCATAGCATGTCACCCAAAAGGGAACAAAAAATATATATATATGAACATAGAGCACAACCAGGTATTTTAAATACATGGTCCGATAAAAACTAAAAACGAAAACAGGCAGTAATCTTGTCAGGCAATATTCCAACACATTGAGATCTCACATATCCTCATAACATAAAGTCTTTCAGAACCTCACATAATGAGGAAATACACGCAATCACCAACTTCAGATTTACTAATTTCTGGAACAGATGAACCTCATTCTTCGGTACTAATTAGTTTAAAGTAAAAGAGCCAAGAAATACGAATGAAAAAATAACTACTCAAAAAGGGAGTGATTAGGTTCATAGTCACATGCATATATATAGACATACCATTATCTAATTAGAACGTCAAAAAGGAGCCATTAGACCCTCAATTATCTTATCTCAGAAACAATTCCCTCCACACAAAAACAATAAGGGATTTTACAAGTTAAATCTTTTAAGCAAACACAAAAGAAGCTTAGATGGGCACGAGAACAGAACAGAGCTCTAAATAAACATGGCAGGGCTGCTGTACTTCAGGGCTTTGGAGTCTTTCTGGGGGCGCTCAGTTGATAATGGTAAGAAAGATGGGTTTTTGAGGATACATCATAAGTTATTAAAATATTAGTAAAACTTTTCTGATAAATCGAAGTACAACGAAGGGGAGTGTGATTTTGTGTGTACCTAATTTTCAGCAATTCGTTCTCGCCACAATCCGCATCAGTGGTGAAGAAGAAGATTTGAGAAGGCAGTATCGGAGAGGACAGAGTTCCTTGCAATATGGATTGGAGTATTAGTTTTCCTGTTCAGTTCAAGAAACGGGTCACCGGATCCTGGGTCGGTTCGGGTTGCCTATTTGCTGTCGAAATCCAAAGAAGAGATCCATAGGAAACCAAACAATGCTACATAAAAACATTGCTTGCCCCAAGATCCTGCAAAATTAGGCCACTTGATGGCCCATAGTCTGTTCTCTGGGCCGGTAAATTCTTGATGCCTAACACAAAGTAGTCGTATTGTCAATGCTCCTAATTCCATCCAAGGCCCATCGCAATTTTTTTTGTATCATGCAAATATCACTTGCAATTTGTGTCAAAGTTCATGCAGTTGATAAGCGGATTGTTAATGCAAGCAGGAGGTCACAATTTTGACTTGCACATTGAAAATCTTGGGTTAGGTTTTCACTTCCAAGTAAGAATCGAACTCAACGTGTACACCTCGAGTCGAATCCGGATTAGTCTCACTAAAAGTAGGAATACCGTGTGCAAAAAAAAAAAAAAAATTTATGTATCAAGATTTACTTCTTGATGCCTATCTTTATCTTATGTATCATGCAACTATAGAAACCTACCTTGTACACGGATGGTTTTAGCATAAAAACTTTGTTGAGTGGTTCATGAAATTTTCTATTTTTCTGTCAATTCCAGTCTGATTAATCAAAGTTAAACTAAAGAACATTGGATAATTGGAGTATGGTCAAAGTATCTTTCTTCATCGAGTTGAAAACTTCATTCGAAAGGACAAGGAACAAATAACATTTTCTCAATTAGTTGGGACGTTTTCATCGAGCAGCTAGCTTCTTGGTCATTGCAAGGGCAAAGAAGTAGAGGTAGTGATGTAGACCTTCCGACCTTGGGATCCCTAGAGAAGGCAATTAGAATATCTTATGGACATGTCAATAAGTAATGTTTCAATTAAAGCTGCTTTTCTTTTCTTGGTTTTTTTGAGAAAGATTCAAGCTAGCTTGCTACCAATAATAAGAACCTATAAGTTTGATTGACTTTCATTTTCTTATTTTAAATCAGCTGTGGAGTATAATTTTCTTTGGCTTAATTGGCAACCATGGTCATGTAAGAAGACAAATTGTGCTTCGTTACTTAGATACTTCTGCTGATAGGCTTGCAAAATGTCTACAGCCAGATAGAATGGTTGAAAATTTGTCCTTAAGGTGGTTAATTGAGTGAGATCAACAATGAGAAAATGTCAACTTCGAGTTACCATTCTTCTTTGCAAAAAAATATATATATATAATATATATATATATATATATATTGTTACAATGCCATAGATGTAACAGGATATGGGGCAGATGAGGTAATAGTTTTATGTGACTACGTCCAGTTATTGTACTCTTTATAATATTTGATAAACACAAAAAAAAAAATTCACACTTTTAATGTAAAAGAACTGCAAAATTTAGGCGCACAAAAAGAACATATATTTATACAAATACAACAACACCACCAGGGCGATTCCAGATGTGACATTTCTGTTGAATTTTTGCCAAATAAACAAGGCATTTAAAAAAAAAAAATTTGCGTTTTCTCTTGTAAGTTGTGATAGCAACCGCTGTCGGTTTGCCCCTTCAAGGCAAGCCTTTCGCAATCAAATGACGATATAACAAACAATAAAGAGTGTTTGACCAGATTTCCAAACCCCTAAAAGTAAATCGAACAAGAGATAACTAGAAGATTGAATTCCAAACAGGAAATACATGAGTTTAGAAAGAAAAAAGTAAAAAAAGAAAGAAAGAAAAAGTCAATGAATAGAATATGTATCCTCATACTCAAAATTTTCAGAGGAAATGGTTATGATGCCACATAAGATCTATCGATCAATAATTAAAAGCTATGTGTTAGTCAACCATAGTTTAATCCAACAATTCTACATGATGACCCTCTATTGTACACGTCTGTTACTTTGAAGAAGTTGGAATGGACTAGAATATTTAGGTTTTATCTGTTATTATTGGTGAAGAAAATGATGAGATACAGAATCTCTTTGCATCTTTCCCAACAAAATTAGCCAACTACACATAGAAGTTGAAGAACAAGATACCGAAAGGCACTCAGCACCCACCTAGCAAATTGAAGTGTGCCAAAAAAAATGTAGGCACACCACACTGTTTCTAGCAATTTTGTGATGAAATTGTTATAAGTTGGGCGAGGAATGAGTTGAGCGGTACGGGAGGAGGGAATGTAAGTGAGAGTTTCCGGATTCAAGACCTTCTGCTTACATTAAAACAATACATAAATAAATAAAAATTATCATTCTGTGAGATTAGAACACCAAACATTTGATTTGTTTAGTAATTTCCCTGATGACAGTTTTCCAAGATGTTTTATGGATTCTTTTTAATTTGTATGTGGCATTTTTCTTGGTAAGTACTAGCATGCATCCGGAATATTTGCAAACGCCTACACAAGTAATAGCATTGGATAATTATGTGCTTAGTTTGTAGAACTTATAACTTGTTTTAGTTTGCTTCTTTATCCTTTTCCTCAGATCATTCACTAGAAGGGTTGGTCCAAATTGCTTTAAAGGAAATAAGAAAAGAAAAAGAAAACAAAAGATTCATGGAGGGTTTTTGACACAGTGCCTTTCCAAGGAGATTAATATTTACTTATGTAGTATTTTACTCATTTATGTTTTCAAAGCTGAGATATTCAGTTGTTTATGATGTAATGGAGCTATAATGCTCTTTATATAAGTCTACTCGTTTTTTCCACAGAAAATCTTTGAAATTTGATCAAAGGGAAAAAGAATTATTTATCAACATTTTTGTTTTTAAAGTAGAAAAGAAAGTATTTACCAACATTTTTCTAACACCTACACCAAAAGCAGAAATGTTTATTCATGCTGCAATACACCTCCAAAATTTGCATTTACCAAGTCAGTGGTGAAATCTGATTAATGATAATCCTTCTCTAAAATAAGGTCCCATTAGAAAAGTTCACCAAATATGTTGTTATAGCCTTCATTTTTAACGTAAAGTAATAGAATAATCATTTTTGAGATCAGGTCTATCCAAGTTTTTGCCTTCATTTTAATGTAAAGTAGTAGAATAATCATATGCAAAAGGTCCACACTTGATTAGGTTGACAACATTTTGTTTATTTGTTATTAGCAGTTGGTACGGCATTGTATGTTCCGTTCTGCGATTGTGTTTGTGAGCCCAGTTTGGAACTGTTTAGATTCTGGATTTTTAAAGAAAAAAAAGTACAAAATCAAAGGTATAAACCGGAAAAGATCATGATTCACGAGGTGCGTAATTCATTCCTCTTACTCAAATGATTAATTAGTACCTCAATTAATGTTTGACCTTTTAAGCTCACCCCATCCCTCAAGCAAAGAGCAGATGAACAAGGAACGTATAAATAAAAAACAAAGTAATAATCATATATACAAGCTACTTTTTATTGAGCAGACAAATTATTGTACTAAATCAAGGTCGAGAAAATGGTTCTTGCACAAACATAACAATAATTACGGGTGGTAAACTTAGCCATCATCAAGATAAATATATTAGGGTTCAACTCTTATAGCTATTTGTTGTAGCATTCTGTAATTTTTATTCCTTCCTCTGCAAAAGATTGAATTTGTAACTTGAGACAAAACAAATTTTGGACTCTTATCTCGACCTACGGATCCTTCAAAGTTTCAAGAGGTTAATCCTCTTCTGCTCTTTCCAAAATCAGCCCCCCTCCAACAACCAAAATCTGAGCTTTGGCAACGGTGTCTAATAAATACAATAGGGAAGTTGCATTGCATCTTGGTCCTTTGATATTTAGTTTCATCTCAATTTGATATCTCCAAGACTTGTTTGGTAATTGGTTCTTCAATAATTGATTTGCAGGTTCAAAGGGATTACTTTCTCAAGCATATGCATGATACTAGTCGTTAATGCCGGGGACAAAAACAAGAATTGCGAGGGCACGATTGAAAAAATGATGAAAGTCAGAGGGATGAAAATGTAGTTTTTGGCCACCAAGAGGGTCATAAAAGAAAAAAGAAATAAATAGGTCACTCGTCTTCTTAATTTCCCTTCATGTCAATCTCCTAAAAAATCACAATCCTTATATCAAAAATTTGCGCCTAAATAAAAACGGGGTCATGACTCATGAAGTCAAGGTAGTTGAAGTGGTTGATAAGTTGAAAATCAATGTCGAATAATTCTTTAATGCCCATATTAGAGTTGAAAACTTTTTAAATTACCTGATTGCATAGCTAATTAATCCATCATTAGTGACTTTGGCACACCATATGTGTGATTATTACGAAGAAATATTTGTTTTCCTATTTTCTTGTTTAAAGAAAGTTAATATATTTTTAAAACAAACGGATGACACCAAAAGATGACTCTTCCTATCTACATGGTGTGTATATATATATATATATATATATATCTTACATATATAAGGAGGGAATCGCTTGTGAACAGTGTCGAAGGTTCGGTTATGCTGTAATTTTGTGAGCCTCAGGGGTGTCGTGGTCTTTTGGCGTTGAGTGGGAGTGATTTTGCTGGAAATTCACTGTTCCCCACGTTTTGTTCTTGGACAGAAACAAGTTTGCAATTGAGGGGTATTTTGATCTTTCGGCTGACTTAGTTGGTGGTGTTTTGGTCTTTTGCCTATCCCACCACCGATCGCACCCACACGAATAGTTCAAGGGAACCTTGCACTCTGCTCCAAGCTATTGCCTGATTGTTTTTTGAGTTAAAATGGTTAGAGGGTCTTTCAGTTTTGCCAAAAAAATATAAAAAATATAAAAGGATCCCCATGTAAACATTTTTTTTTTTCAAAAGGATAAACTTTCTTCATTAAAAAAAATGCAATTTAAGAAATGGATTATAGATTTTGAACTTTACAGTAGGCCCAATTTTTTTCTTTTGAGCATGAAAAAATGATTTAATAAAAAATGTATTTTCTAACCTTAAACACGAGTTTATTATCTCATTTGTAGAATAGCTCCGCCGGTTATTTCTTAGCATTTATTCTAACCTATCCTTAAACACAAGTTGATTTGGAATTCATCACTTAAAGATTCCAACTATCTCTTGATTTTGAATACCACTTTTATTTTAAAAGAAAAAGAAAAAGAGAAATTCACCTATTTTAGCACATGATTTAAGAACACAAAATAACCTATAATTTTGCAGCTTATGATACAGATTACCCAAAAAAAATCATCAACCAAGTAACAGAAAGAATCATCAAATAAGTAAGAATTATAAATCCAAAGAACCTAGAAAGTAGAAAAGAAAAATTTTAAACTCAAGAAATCGTTAGATATTGTATGTATCTAAGCCATTATCTTAGTGAAAATTCAAAGAATTTCTTCCATGCTTCTTGTACTCACCACATAAAGTGTTGCCTCCTATACAAATTATCGAAATCAAAAATCATCAAAATCTCCCAAAAAAAAAAAACAAAGAGATAGACAGCCAAAAAAAGGGTAGAAAGAAAGAAAATAAGAAAATATGTATATTCACCCTTACAAGTTAAAGTTGTTCAATATTGAGAGTCCGAGGGTCATTTTCAATAGATGATATTCTGTCCAAAGAAACCATTGTTGCTCCCTCCATTCTCGAACACTTTTAATCTATCAATCAAACAATCATCTAAATTGCAACAAAAAGAATAGGATCCAATATGAAATCTTGATTAGGAGAAATGGTAGTATATATAAACCGAGGTCATGGTAGGCTAGAGTTGAATAAAAATTATGTGTCATGAATCTAGAACTATTAACGTAAAACAAAAAAGCCACTGAATATACAAAAAAGATTAATTCAATTTTACGTTGGTTTGAAAATATTTTTAAATACGTTTGAATGCTAATTCAAGTCTAGCAAACAAAAGAAAATGACAAACCCATTTTATAATTGTCTTTCTTCTATTAGAATGTTAAATGTGAAGTACTAGCAAACAGAAATTGTCAAAAAAAAAATAGAAATTGTCAAATTGCTTATCTTAGAGAAGTAACATGACTAATAAGCAAGTCTACACATTACATGAATAGCCATATACCTTTTAGTTCTACCTAACTTTAGGCATTACTTACTGATTAATGCTACATTAAGAATGTTAGACAATCATGCCTTTTTTTTTTTTGAAAAGGCCAATCATGCCTTTTAGTTCTACCTAATTTTAGGCATTACTTACTGATTAATGCTATATTAAGAATGTTAGATAACCTGATTTCAAGTTCATGTTTATTTGTGCAATTAGGAAAAACAAATACTCACACACATGACTACTATATCTAACAAAGAAAAAACATCCAAACATAATAGCAAAATAACGAGTCTTAGCTACATGTCTCACCATGACCTCAGGGCTGAAAAAACTATATATATATTGCCATCCGTACTTAGAAATTGGTTGTACCGTTGGTTCCGTCCCCAAATTTAACTCTTCTTCTCACCACCTAGTCTCATAGCCCTAACATCATTATTAGAAGGCTCATTAAATTAAAAAGGGGTTATAACTTGAAATTTTGGAGTATATCCAACAAAGCATTGGATGCCATTTAAATTAACTTTGTCAAGAATGGTTACTAGTTGGACAATTGGTAATGATAGTAAGAAGGAAAAAAGAAAAAAAAAAATTCTAAGACTCATTCTTGATGTAAGAATACCAAACTAGGGATTTGATTATAATGTCAAATCTAGTATTATAATTTAAAGGGACAGGGAGGTTAGTGTACATTTTTGAAGCTTCAAGAGTGCTCAATAAATTTGTTAGAAATTTCAGGAGAAATTTCTAAAATTATCTCATCATTTTAATAGAATTATAACCATCACCATTAATCTTCTATATACTAATAGTGTATATACTTTCAATATTAAATGCATGACACATAATTCGAATTTGAATTTGAACATCAAATATTGCATTTGCATCGTATATCCAACCGTGATATACACCGTCGATGTATATAAAATTTACTCATCTTTTAATAATGTATGTGAATATAAGTTGCTTAATGAAGACAATAATCTATTTTTCAATTCTTGAAAGCTATTGAAGGAGTTTTAACTTTTAAAGCCGACCGTGACTCACATGGCCTAACGAGCAAGTTTTTTTATTTTTGGGGAGGAGGACTAGATTGCGTGGTAGAGTGAAAAGGATTATAAGTAAAAAATTCTCGATTCAAAACTTTCCACTTATAAAAAAAAAAAAGTTTGTTTATTTTCTCACATCTTTTACCTCTTTTTTTCTTTTTCTTTTTCTTTTAACCTATCATCACCTTAATCGTGTGGCAATATTTTACATATGCAGCATAAATACATGAAACATAACTTGTATTCCAATTTGAAAACCTTCTTCCTTTTCTTTTACCCTCTTATATATGCACAGACTTAGAACCTATCACCTAAACAAATATTTGACAAGTCAAAATTGAAAAAAAATTAATCTTTTGTCAAGAATTCATTTTTCTATTTTTGGATAAAAAGGCAACTCTAAAGCCTTTTAAGAAAAAGAGGGATGAAAATTTGAAAGTTAAACTAATGATCTCGTACTCTTTAATTAATATCTCGACTAATCGAGTTGGGTTTAAGGGAGTGGAGACAATACAATTTTCTTATGCCTTTTTGTTCGATTATTATACGTATTATATTTTTTTGTGTACATTATATTATATTATTATATTAAATATACGTAAAAAATATTTTATTCACCTACATTGACTTTTTGCCCGGCCTGAATTCGTAACACAATAATTTAAGAAAATAAAACAACCGCTCTGACCTTCCCCATCTATAAATTACCCTTTTCCCAACTCTCCACAAACTAACTACTTCTACGAAGTAGACTACAAATCCGTTGGATTTGTCTCTTCATATACACGTGGTATACTCTACTTTGGATAGAAATTTCTGGGTTGAGTTTGTTGATTTTGGATTCTTTTCTTTGTATATTCATCGATTCTCTCAACTGGGTCATATACATTCAAACCAAAAAGTTCATCGAAATGCTCCAATTCAAGATCATAAAGAAGAAAATGTGGATGTTTCCTTGCTGCTGATATATTATCTATTTTACCCCAAAACTCAGCCCCCCACAAATTTGTCTTCTTCTTTCTCCTAGATGGAAGTTTTGATTTTAACATTGGACTCAGGTTCAGGCTCAACTACCAGCTGCTGCAGCTTCTCCCGAATGCTTTCTTTCTGGTGTGCTCCTCCCACTCGCCCTCCTGGTCTTGATCCTTAGATATTACTTTTAGTACGTCAATCACCCAGAAACACACACAAGAACACACAATTGTTGTAACTTTGTGTTGTTAGGAGGTGAAATCCAAAAGGGTTGGTGAATAGATGAGAAGTCGATGCTAGTGATATACAATTCTTGTTGTTGTAGAAGAAAAGATTGATATTTGTTCATTTTGTTGGAATTCCAAAAACTGAATCTTGGAATTTGATCAAAATAAGGCCTTGTTGTTGAAGTCACATATTAGCACACACACTTGTTTGTGTAGTTTCTTGTGCGTTTCTTGAACCAAATAGCTCAAAGTTCTGGTTTTTTTGAGGCAGAAATTATATGTTTCACTAGCATACACGCCTATCTAGTGCTTGTGCTGGGGGTAGACTTTAGAGCATGAGCTTGTATTCCGAAGCTCCAGTTAAAAGAAGTACTATTGGTGAAGATTGTGCAAGGCAGTTTGATCAGTTTTCTGGAGATATAGGTGGGAATTTGGGAAGTAAGTCTATGTCGGGATCACAATCCTTGGTGTTGGATGGTGAGAGAGGGGAGTTAGTGAAGTCCTGTGGGAGAGTAGGGAAGAAAGGTGAGACACCGGAAGCTAAAACTATCGCAGCTTTGAAAAGCCACAGTGAGGCAGAAAGGCGGAGAAGAGAGAGGATTAACGCTCATCTGGCAACGCTTCGTGGCCTTGTCCCTCCTAATGAAAAGGTTAGCACCAGTTCTTTGGCAATATACTTTTGAATAATGGTTCCAATTGGTCTTTAATTTATGATATTTTCGTTTGGTTTTGAAATAAGCAGCTTGGGTGATGTCTGCATTCCGTTAATATTACCATCAGAAGTTTAAGATTCTATTGTCAGATCTTTTTAGTTCATCTTTACTCTGCTTAATATTCACAGATCGATGATATTGGTAGTTGATTCTGGTTCTTGATTGTTGTCATCAGTTTGTTAAGATCATGAACTGATGGCATCATATCTGAAGTTAATTTGCAGACTCTCGTAAATCTTAGTTTGGAAAATCTGACTTCTATGTGTGTATGTGCTTCCATTATGCCCCAATTCCAATCCATCATAGCAGGACCTATCCAGTTTGAATACCATCTTCATTTGGTGTTTATTCTCTGCCACAATGTATAGGCAAGTACAGTCATACCTGTAATGTTTTGGTAACTGTTACAACATCCGCAAATACAGAGCAGGGAAAGTTGACTTTGATGAAACTAGTTGGTTAATCATGCTTCTCAGTTAGAAAAAATAATTATGATGATAACAGTCTTTAACCAGAATTTATAAATGTTAGACAGCGATGTTTGAGATTATGCAAGGTTGTGGCCTCCTTTCCTCAGATCTTTTTTAGAAAAGGAATTGTGAAATTGTTAGCGCCTTGAACTACCAAGGGCTGTCTGGGAAGGGCCTTTCCTTAGCAGGAAGATAAGCTCTTATGTACAGCTTTTATAAGCTGTAGAAGTTCTCTAAATATTGTTGTGCCTAACTGAAAAATATATAGCGTTTTTTAATATCAAACTTTAAGTTAGGCAGCTGAGTACAGACAAGTAACTGATTGGTTGCTAGGGTGATATCAGCTGGTGTGACATAGTTTCTTGACTAATTTATTTTTGTATGGCTTGCGTGCATCTACTTTGACTTCATAAAAGGATAGTTAAATGTATTATGGCAATAATCACATAACATTGTCATCTTCATGGCTTCAAACCTATTGTCATGTACAATCAGCTTTCACATTGTCTTTCATAGCTGAAAATTTTGACTTGATAAAGCCGCCTAACTTATTAATTACTTGTTTCATTCAATCATGTCCAGACAAGTATGGAGCTATTACGGTGCTCTTGTTTACTGCTTCCAAATTTTGTCCATTTGTACAGCTTAGACTAAGTGAAAGACGGTAGATATTAGCTCATCAAATAAGCCAACTAATCAGCTTTTACCTGCTTGCTAATCTTATTTAATGCTCTGTATTTGTTTAATAAGACAAGTTGACTTTTGTAATTTTGAAACATGTGGTGAAATCACATATGTAAACTGGATATTTTCACTATTTCTTGGCTTAATTCTTAAAAAAAACCATAAACTAAAAATACACCGTAGAATTGGCTGAACACAGCAACCCAATATTTTTTGTACTATTGCCAGGGTCAGCTATAACCACAAGATACTGAGCTAGATCTCTAATTCCCCCACCTATTGAGGACAAAAGTACCCTCTAGAAAAAAAATAAAATAAGAGAATCATATCAATGAAGGTTCTTGCTATTCTTAAGGATCTGGACCCTTCAGTTGTAGTCTTGTGTGAATGAAGCTAGTAATGTTTTCAATGTCTGTATTGTAGGATCTGGGTGCCCTTGAATTGATAAGGATTGAGGATTTTGGTAGAGTTAATACATGAGAAAGATTAAGCTTTCAGAAAACACACCAGAACTCAAAAAGCAAATCTCCTGTTCGCTCGATTTTGGTTGCTGAGATTGCAAAATATTCCTTCTGGATATATACCAATAGAATAGAAGCACTACATTTAAGAATGATCCGGTCCTTGTTAGCTTGTGATTGGCAGTGCTTGTATTCCATTTCTTAGTGTTCCTGCTAATTTGTCCCATCAAGTGTAGTTGTTTCGTATACAAAAGTATTTCTAGCTAAAATCTGACTTAAATAGTTGGTTTGCAGATGGACAAGGCAACGCTACTGGCCGAAGTTATTAGCCAAGTGAAGCAACTGCAGAAAACTACAACACAAATTAGTGAAAGTTTCTGCATTCCACTGGACTCGGATGAAGTTAGAGTTGAGCAGCTTGATGAGATATCAGTAGAAGGAACTTTTAATTTCAAGGCATCTCTGTGCTGCGATTATAGGCCTGGCCTGCTGTCTGATTTGAAGAAGGCAATTGGATCTCTTCCTCTGACTTTGATGAGGTCAGAAATCTCGACCTTGGGAGGCCGCCTGATGAATGTATTATTCTTCACCAGCAGCAGAAGAGGGGACATTGGCGGTGCAGAGGATCGCAAACAGCTCGTGAACTCTGTCCACCAGGCTTTGAGTTCTATCTTGGATAAGTTTGCTGAATCGACAGACTGTTTGCCGCAAACAATGTACTCCAACAAGAGGCAAAGGGTTTCTTACTTTGTGTCTTCATGCTCATCGTCGTGAAAGTTATAATGCTGCTGTGATATTACAAGTATGGCATGGTTCATGCATTACTATTACTGTTAAGCTCATGCTAGCATATGTTGGCCTGATGCTCTATACATATAAGTATTCCTTGAGGACCTTTTTTAGCCTTAAGATGTATGTCTATCAGTAGTATAATGCTGGTCTGTTATATACAACACCAGCACCTTAGTGTGTGAGATCCAGCTCAATTGGAAGGAAATAATTTGAGATAAATGTAAAAGGGGACAGGATGAAGGAGAGTTGCTTCTGCTGCAAGTGTATGATGTAAATACCAGTTGCTAATGGAAGTTACAATAATGGTTTGCACTAAACCTCCTGTATTTGGCTTTCCATCAAACCCTGAATTTATTTTATCAATAATTTGCCTCTGAAGACTAATAATTAACAATCATGATTAACTTCTCCATTTAAGAATATGGATAAAAGAAAGAAAAATGTCTTTCCTGCACAATAGTAATTGCTTGAACCAATTTGCTTCTGCTCTTTTCTCCATTTTCTTCTCCATTCTAATGCGCAGCACTTCCTTGTTCAACTGTCTGTGCACTGAAAAGAAAAATCAATTTGTTCCACCGAAAGAAGTGCGAAATTTTAACTAAAAAAAATAGTAAAACTGCTATAATGCTAAACAATCTGTGGTTTTGCAACCAAATTCGTAATACAGGCTACAAGTACTCTCTTTAATAAAATATTTTATTAAGAAATAAGCTAAAGGAAAATCATAGCCGTGTCTAAGTTTCAAGAAATATTGCATATTAGATACTTATATTTAGCCACCAACTAATTTCATCAAAGTTTCTTCAAAATAGGAGATTCATTGTAGTATGAAACAAATTTATTACATTGTTCATTTTATGAATGACACTTGCTCCCATGAAGCACCAGTGGTCTAGTGGTAGAATAGTACCCTGCCACGGTACAGACCCGGGTTCGATTCCCGGCTGGTGCACGTCTTTTTGGGCTTCGGGCCTCTGGCTTATTCTTCTTCTTTGTCTCTGCTGGGTTATATCTCTACTCTCTTTTGCAAGAAACAAGGCGCTCCGAACCTACATTAATGAAACTTACCCACATGAAGCACCAGTGGTCTAGTGGTAGAATAGTACCCTGCCACGGTACAGACCCGGGTTCGATTCCCGGCTGGTGCATGTCTTTTTGGGCTTCGGGCCTCTGGCTTATTCTTCTTCTTTGTCTCTGCTGGGTCATATTGCTACTATTCTCTTTTGCAAGACACAAGGGGCTCCGAACCTACTAACATGAACTCTCACTACTTGGGCATGAGATCTGAATTTGATATCTTTGACCTATGAGTCATCATCCTTCTCTCATATTGTTTCTAGAGCTTTTATACAAATCCTGATTTACTAAAGTAGTTCGGTTATCAGGAATTCCCAAGAAAATAAATTCTGCAAATGCACCCTCAAATATTTGATTTATGAACAGAGAGGAATTATGGGTTATTCGCACCTCGTATTTGTTTTATTTGAGTACATTAAACAATACTTTTCGGACTTCAATAAGAATCATTAAAATTTAAAAGTGTTCCTCATAACAAATAAACGAAATTGAGCCATTTCTACAGATCATAGCCCTAATCGCACTCCTTTCTTTCTTTCTTTCTTTCTATTTTTACTAGATTTTCCTTTCTAAAATGTATAGAAATTTCACAGCTTTAAAATTTAAAGTTCTAAGGCATTTGATAGATTGGATGGTACGAGAAAAAAAAATATAAATGAGACGTCCCGAACTCCCGAATTATACTTTCTGCTTACACTTAAAAAAAAATATCCTTAGGTACTCTTGTGGGGAAAAGGGATCAACCCCTAGATGATTGCCACCCGCTATGCATGGAGGGATGAGACGAGACAGTGGATTTGTTTAGATAGAGTATTATTTAAAATATTATTTGAAATAATTACTATAATATTTTTTATGATTTAATGTATACGAGATAAAAAGATGATTAAAAATATAAAAAGGTGAATTAAAAAATATATTTATGATGTAAACGAAATATTATTTGAGATAATTTGCTATCCAAAATACCCACTGTGGCTTTGAGAATGTAAGCACACATATTTGAAAATCTCATTTAGGTCATATAGCATTAATTTGGGAGCGCTAACCTTTGATTTTCAAAGTCCAGGTCAAACACGAACTCTGGTTGATCATCTGCTACAACTAATCCATTTGCATGAAAACTGAGAAGACATCTTTCATACTTTCCTCTTCTCTGTGCCAGTTTTGTGGATGTCTAATCTGAAGGGCTTTTCATGATTGTCATGTCTCTATTCCAACTTTCAAACTCTCCCAATTTCTCTTCCCTTTGTAACATTTGAAGTTTCTCTTCAACTGAGAATTATTAAAAAGTACGGAGCTACATAAGTAATTTCTAGTGCATTAGCACTTTCTTTCTTTATTTCTTTTTTTTTTTTTTTGCAAGTTCATTAACACGGTATGTAGAAGATAGTATATTCGTTCTTGCATGATAGTTTTAAACTTATGTCTTCCAATAAGTTTTTTTCCCCTTTCCTCAAAGATTAAATGCAGAATTTCAAGCTCACTAACATAGTATTTAGAAGATGAAATCTTTGTTCTTGCACGATAGTTCTAAACTTATTTCTTCGAACAAAGTAATTTACGGTTCTCTTTTTTTTTTTTTTTGGTTTATGAGATTTAACACATAAGTTGATTGCACTAGTAGCATAATCAAGTACTAACATTTTCCCTTGTACGATAAAACGCAGTCGCTCTACCTTGTCTCTCCACCAACCATAACGACATCAACGCACTAAAAAATCTAGCAAACAAAGAATTTTCTAGCCACTACAATAGTTAAAGACTTTCAATGATTGAAATTTAAGAAATAATTGTATACACTAACAACAAATAGGAAGAATTCACAAAAACATCATTTCAATTGCAAAAGTGGCTCCTTCCATCCAATTAAAATTATACGCTCCTTGTTGGTAATGCTAAGGTTAGTTGTGGAGGTTAAAGCGTAAGCCTCTAATCTAAACATGTCAACTTCGCCTAGTGTGTCTAGTGGAGGGTTCAATTTGAGTTCCTTTTTCATACGCTAGCATTGCGTTTTTCACACCATACCCTAGGTAGCTTTAAGGATCAAGGGCACCTGCGATTGCCATTTTGTAGCTCAGATTGAGCGACATCAGGTGGTCTGGTTCGATTTGAGTCGTTCATTTTAAATTTTTAATTGTTCAAAGAAAATTTTTATTTTTGTTTGCAAATCCAAATATTAGCCCTTTGGTCCAATTTAGGCCATCAATTGTTCCACGCTATTGCCAAAAAAAAAACTGCTCCTCAAGTTTTGCACTACGTGTCAAAGTTTTGGTGTCATAACTTTAGATATGAGATTAATGAACTGCCAATGGAAAGATCTGTAGGGTTATCTGGCCACGCTGGAAATTAATACAGTACAGCAGCATTTCCCCCTACAGGGAAACTACTTGAAGATTGATATTGCAGTCCCTCAAAAGGGAAAAGAAAGGCATGATAGAAAACTTTATAAACTATTTAATTATTAGTTCTTCACAACTTATATATGTGTACTTTTATATTTACGCTTATGTGTACTGCAATACAATACAAAAATAATCTTGTCCTGAATTGTTTTTTGTTTTACCTAATTGATATCTTATAAAAAATGGATGAACAAGTTGGTTGAGTAATTCTTCAATATAAAACAGCAATTCCATTATTCTTCATCTTATTTTTTTTTATTTTCCTTTTTATCTCTCAGTGATCTCAACTGTCCCTTTATTTTATGGCTTTACCTCTCTCAACTCCCTACCCAACGATCACAAAACCATAAAGGGAAAAAAAAAGTTAGAATCCGAGAATAGGATTATGAAACAATATAGCCTCCAACAATCGTGTATTTTGATAACAATAGACCATGAATAGTAATAGATAATTGTACGTTACTAAATTAATTTGATTTACCTCTGACAATGAAAATTATCAATGATCAGGTGGGATTGGATCAAGACTCCTTAATAATTGGCTGTTCTGATATCCCATTAGGCTAATCTTCTATTTGTGGAAGTACACCTCAAAAAAGCACCAAGTACCATATGTGCTATCATCAACCACAAACTATAGGTAGATGAGGCACGCCAGCAGGCAACTATTCTAGTTTCTACATGTGGAAGAATTAAACCCGACGGCTGCAAATGGAAAGAAAGGCATGATTTAGTGGAAATCCAAGATGGAAATTACCAGCCATTAGATATAGGAAAGGCCATCAAATTGCTGTTCCACTGAAAATTATCAACAAATTGGAATAGAGTCATTCTTAGTGATCGAGTGGTGCATCATATATGGTGCTCTTTGATGTCCTGTGATAGGCATGGCTGGTCAATTAAATGCTAAGGTTGAGGTTAACTTCTTTGTTATCGACTTTCCGAGGTTGTTTCCCAGGAACAAGAATGGAATTTGTTGGATAGTGCTGAAAATAGCTATGTAATGCTGTTTTGAATTTTAGCAATATAGCAAGTGATTCCTTTTTCCACTTTAATGCCTAAATTGCATAACTTTTTCTAGCTGCAAAGAAGCGTATTCAACAAACGTGTTTGAAGCAGGAAAAGAAGAGAAGCATAAGCGTATATGGTCAGTGAAACTGTGGAACGACACAATAATTCAGTTCAGAATGAGTTTTTTCTACCAGGGTATTTGACAACTTTTAGGTTTCTTTCATTTGTCAATTACTAGGAGGAGAGGAATGAAAGGAGAAATTGAGAAGGAAAAAGAATAATAGTAGAATTAAACGTCTATTACGAATGAGGGGCAAATACTCTTTACAGCACGTCATGCGGACTTCTATAAAGGAGGGAGGTTATGTAAGAAAGTAGAGTGAAAGAAAGTGAAGCAACAGAAATAAAAAATCGCACTTTCGTGTTTGTGTTGTTTGACAAGAAAACTTTTTGAGAATAAATGAATGGTTAATGGTAGTTATTGAAAAATTTATGGTCTAACTGATAACTTTTTATTCAAAATCTTGTAAATATTGCAAAACACGAACACGAGAAAATGAGAAAAAATTGCTAGAACAATTTTCAACTGTCTAGCTAAACAAACAAACACAAAGTAAAAAAATGACCAATTTATCTTCATTTTCTCACACTTTTCTTTACAAAACAACACTCTCAAGGTTTTAGAGTTTGCGAAGCAAAACATGCACAAAGTAAACCCTAGAAGCATTTTTAGGTAAAGTCTAAATAACCCTTGAGTATAATTCTTCCCATTAATGCAACTAGGCTTCGAGAGATTTACCAGGGTACCTTTGAGAATTACAATGAACAATGCACGTACAGGGGAAATCTATACTTCAATCGAGCTATTATATCAAGCCTGAATTTCACAACATAAGTCTCTCCCAACACATTAAAGTACAATCCCAAGATTTCACACTTGTCTGGATCCTGCAATGTGGAAGGTCGGCTACTGGCACTAATTACTTGAAATTATACACCGAATTTCTAGGAACATAGAACAAGATGCACCCTGCAGATTCCATCTTGCAATCAATGTTCATCAAAGCAATAGATAGACCTATCTGATCAACAACTAAGACTCAAGATTCACAAATCTTGGTTTGTGATTGAGGAACAACCATGGTGGGGTGCCCTTCAACTTAGGGAGACAATTCAGGAATAGTCGACAAATACTGCATTAAAATGTACTATTACTTAAATTAATTGCCAAAATGAACAGTTAGGTATTTATCCTATCCTTAGCTTCAGTCTACATCTGTATACCATGGTCCAAAAAGTTAGGTTCCCCTCCAAATAACTGAATTAACAACTATTCATTAGCCTTCATTTGAGAGTTGAAACTTGGCATCTAACTTCCATAGAGTATTTTAGGTCATCCCTCACTAATTCCCCTAGGAAAATTTTCACATAAGCATGCTTCATATCCACACAACCTTTAACTAATTGTGCCATGCCATGATATTCACTAATTCCCCTAAGAATTTCCTGATACTGTTCTGAGGTTGAATCAGCGATAGTAATAATATGTTATTGTATTTGATAGTATAAAGGAAACACTGTTGTCACACTTTATCCCTACTCTATTATTCGCATTTTAGACAAAGGTGGAATTGCGACGTTGAAACCTGACATTAAAATGGGTGATATTTTAATAGGTAAATTAACGATCTAGATGGTGAAAATTCGTCTCATGTCTTGAAAAATATGTATTTGTTAGTTGTCATAACTGATATTTAGGTATTTGCTTCAAAGAAACTTGTAAAAGATTACCTATAGGCAATAAGGGTTAGATTATTGATGTCAGATAGATCTAGAGAGAAAAAAAGAAGAAACAAATAAAGAAGCATAAACATACACACACATTGGAGAAACCAAATGGAAAAATCAACAAAAACACTAGGGCAATTTTGGGATATCAAGAAACTAAGACCAAGGATAGGGGCGGTTGAAAAGTTTTGGTACAATTATCTGCTTTTTGCATTATTTACAATATGGTGTATTTTTATATACTTTTATTGTACTTATAAATTTTAGTCCTCCACACTAACTCAAATGTACGAATATAATTGCTTCTGTGAGCGGGCATCAAATTATGGACAAAATATAATAACTGTACCTAAATGTAATTAACTCAACTATATGTGCCCCAGTTCCAAGAAACTAGTCTTTTATTTTCGATACAATCAATGGACCTGTAAAATTCTCGATTTTAATTATAAAAAAAAAACCTTTCACCATGCATTTAAGGGACAGTTTTGTGAGTCTGCATGTGCTCTCAACTCTAGGCTGCTCTCTTTGTTTTCACCTGCAAAGTCCTCTTCTTCTTTGTCTTGATTCCATTCTTTTTTAGCCTCGAAAGTCAGACATCAATACCTTATTCAAAACAAGGTTGATAAGCCCCACATAAGTTTCACTCAATCCCACTACGATTCTTTCTTACTCATATATCTTACTTCTCCTTCACAAAAACCAAACATGTCTGATCAATCTTCAACAACTAGTTGGTTCTTTACCTACACAAAGATACGTTTCTTCACTAAAATCAGACGATTCCTCCTCCTCAGAACTGCCAAGAAACAGTATAAAGCACCGGATCACTCAGAAAAATTGAGGGATTTAAGTAGCGCGAGTAAGAAAGAAGGGAAGATAGAAAAAGAAGGGATGGAGAAAGAGAATGACCAAGATGGTTGGGTGGTTCTGCAAAGGTCTGTAAAGGGACTTCATTTTGGGAGGTGGGAAGAAAAAGAGTTGGCAGCTAAGGAGATTAAGAGAATAGCAAAAGAAGATTTGAAGACAAGGAAATCAATGGCTGAGCTTGGAATTATACAGCCTTTGGTTGCTATGATCGAATCAGAGGAGGTGGAGAGGCAGAGATTAGCAGTTCAAGCCTTAATTGAGCTAGCAAATGGCTCTTTCACGTAAGTTTAATAATCAGTCAAAAATTCTGATATTGTCATTTGTGCTTTAATTATGGTTTTAGTTTCTTGAATTTTGATAAGAAAATCTAATTTCATTTTTGTTAATCCGCCTTTTTTTTTTGGGTTGTTTTAGGCCAGGCTCGTTAAGGAGCATTTTAATTTGCATAATCAGTTTTTTTTTTTTTTTGGTGGTGTTTTAGATATAGTGAAAGACAAAAAACTGAAACCTTGAAAGCTATGTTAACTAAATTGCATAATTTACTCCTTTTGTACTTAAACGGAAAAATCAATATACAGCTGCAGGAATGAACTAGATATGCCTGCTGTTTAAGTTTCAGCAATATAGCCATCTCGATCTAGGCTTTTTTTATTTTTGGGTTTTCTATTGGTACTTTGCAGCTTTTTTTTTTTTTTTTGCTTCAATTTTGGTTCCATTAAAATCACAGAACAAAACAGAATTCGAGCCAAAACTTCTCCCAAATTTAGTCAAAGGTATTGCGCAAGAATTTGATTGCAAATCAAAATGTTGGCCCCCACCCAACCACAAATCTTTTACAAACATAATATATTCCTTTTGCACCACTAAGTCCAAAGTCATACAAGTAAACGCATTTTGTAAGATGGTTGATTTTCAACCACATTGAGTATTAACTTATGATGCTTTAACTATTTTTCGAGCTATGGAAAGATGCAATATGGAAATTTCATCAAGATGGAAAATAGGTTTTAGTTGGTATAGTACTTGCCCGTGATCTTTCAGCTTAAGGCAGTCAATCACTAAAACAAACAAAATATACTAATTACTTGTATTAGGAATGGTCTCATGCCAACCACATAAACCTGCCCTCTTTTCTGTCACTTCAATTGTTCATTTGGTTCTTAATTCAATTGTCCCACTGGTTTTCAAAGTGATTGTGACAAGTTAGGTGTTAAAGTTAGTGAACGTAGATTCTATAATACAGAGTGTGTTTGAATCGGAATTATTTGTACAAAAATTATTTACTTGTATCGTAAACATATTTTTTAATATTTTTTTTATTTTTTTAATTATTTTTTTATCTTTCATATGTCACGATGTAAAAAAAGTACTATATTAATTATTTTAAATTATCTCGTATTAGAGTTGGTATCTTGTGTTTGACAATTTGGGGTAAGAAGGGTGTTGGGAATTTGATGGATACAAGAAAAAAATAATAAAAAAAACATTGTGCAGCCAAAATTGAAATCAGATAAGCTAGTGGACATATTGTGGCAAGAGATCATTGGAGTAGGAACTACCTCAATATAAAAGGTGTCGAACCAACATGGAGCCCAGTGCCCAATTTTGACTTTAGACTGCAGACCATACAGATTGCTCGTGAAAACTTGAGGGTGGTTTTTGGCTGAAATGGCTAGAATCATAGAGAAGTCTTGGGTGGCCATTAGATCAGTCTTCTGCCAATAAACGAATTCATTTGTTAGTTTGTGTGTCCAGTGTCCACTATCTTGCAACTTGCTATTCTCCTCCAAATTCTCATCCTAAAGAAACGAAAGAAAAACAGAACTCTTTCCAATAATGATCATTTCACAATTCCCAAGTAGTCCAAGTCCAAGCCTTCTCATGTTGACCATAAAAATCTTCCTCTCAAAATCCCTCTAATTTCAATTACTTATTATCTATCTAATTCTGCTTTTTAAGTCAAGTTAGAGTTAGTATTCATGTAATTCATTGGTGACTCTGAGTTATGTAGTCATGACATCCAATTTCTTGGCCAGCTTTCCTATGATAATGCCCGCAGGAGAACTAATTATCCATCACAAAAGAAGAAGAAGCTGATTTATAACCACTTCTTGTTAGTAGGTAATCGATTTTAACTTAAGCAATGAATTATGAAGCTGCAAGATGCTGGTTGCTTCCCATTGGCTACTGCACAACAAATTCCACAGTGCACACTAGTAGAAAAAAAGTTGGAAATGCAAATAATTCTTTCCCCAGAGAACTCAGATGTCATCCTATCTGCTGTGTAGGGAATATAATAACTCTGCTTTTATTGACCTGATTTCCAAGGCTCAGATATGCATTCAAGAATCCTAACCTCATTAACTTCTAGACTGCCACATACTAATTGATATTTTTTCTTCTGGTTGTTGAATTTGGACCCCAACTCCACACTATAGAAAGACCCCACAAATATGTAGTTTTGTTGTGACCCCATTCCCCCAGCCCCATTTTCCTATTTGTTTTGCAAGCAGTTTTTCAAAGTGATGACGCCTTGAACAATCCTCCAAAATCAAGCTATTTTATTTCTTAAAGGTTTTGAAAGTTACACTGGACAGAAATCGGAGGTTGTTGCAGTATTTAATTCATCAACTTTGTCTGTTCTGATTTTCAGGAACAAGTTGCTCATGGTGGAGTCAGGAATCTTATCAAAACTGCCCAAAAAAATAGACCTATTAGATGAATCAGCATTTCAAGATTTTGCACATTTGCTCTTGTCTTTGTCATCCCTATCAAGCATTCAATTCCCTGTCTCTTCAGCAAGAATTATTCCTTTTGTAGTCTCCATTCTTGATTCATGTTCAAGTATCGAGGCAAAAATATCATGCTTGGGGACCTTGTACAATCTGTCCTCAGTACTAGACAATGCTGGCAATTTAGTAGCTAGTGGGGTGGTTAATACCCTGCTGAGGCTGTCTTCAGTAGGTGAAGCGTCAGAAAAATCGCTTGCAACATTAGGAAATTTGGTGGTGACTTCGACCGGGAGGAAGGCATTGGAAAGCAGTCCGATGGTGCCAGAAAATTTGATTGAAATTCTGGCATGGGAGGAGAAACCAAAATGTCAAGAGTTATCGGCATACGTTTTGATGATTTTAGCCCATCAGAGCTCCGTGCAAAGACGGAAAATGGCCAAGGCAGGAATAGTACCTGTTCTTCTTGAAGTAGCTTTGTTAGGGAGCCCTTTGGCTCAGAAAAGAGCTCTGAAGCTATTGCAGTGGTTCAAGGATGAGAGGCAAAAGAGAATGGGGCCTCATTCAGGGCCACAGGTGGGAAGGTTGTCGATTGGATCGCCTGTAAATAAAAGGGATGCTGATGAAGGGAAGGAATTCATGAAGAATATTGTCAAAGAAAGCTTGTACAAAAATATGGAGACGATCACTCGAAGAGCCAATGGTGCTGGAAATTCTTCAGGGTTAAAGGCCTTGGTATTAAGTTCGAGTTCTAAAAGCTTGCCTTATTAAGAGGTTTATGCAATGGTCGATTGTTGTTTTCCTCCCGCTAGGATAGTATACTGTTATCAGCAATTCCCCTAAGAATGGGACATGAGGGAACTTTTCTAAGAGAAGAAAAGGATAAAGCATCAGCTCCCATGAGAATACACTCTTTCGAGAAGCTTCAGTCTCTTTTTGCCTGTAGACAAGCAACCTGAGGATATTAACCTTTCGTCTTTAAAAGATTCCAACTTTGAACAGGAAAAATGTGCTCGAGTTCGATACGTATGCCATTGTGTTTATACATGTGCACTAAGCAAAACTCTCTACACCATAAGATTTGCACAAATTGGTTGAGTAAGAGAAAATTCAAGTCGCGAGACCCTGATTTTTAGGGTCGAAAAGACTTTTCATTATATTATAGAAATACGAAACCTGATTTCAGTGTTCTAACTTTATTATCGTTATAAAAATCATTATAAAAAATGAGCACTGTGTTGAACGGCTTGCATCCGTCACCGCTGTTTTAAAATCCTTACGAGAAACTAAAATGAATTCTTGGTTTAATCGGTTCATTCAATCTCATTTAGAGTTAAGTGAAAAGAAATGGTAAAAAGGATTAAATGACTTTCTGAGTATCCTTTCCATTTAAGTTTGCATATTTTGTCTGAGACTCGACTATAATTTTAAGCATTAATTACCATTAGCCATCAGGCAAGAGGAGCTGTTCTTCTTTCTAATTTTATTCCCATTTAATCTACATGACGATAAAAGACTCAATTCATTTCGAGCTAATTTGGGCTGGGCTACAGCTCGAGCACCAGTGTATGGGCAACTAGGGGTCCGGAGTACATGATTGATTTGGATCTACAACTAATCTGGGCTGACAGAGGCCAATTCACCAGCCCAGTTATTGTGGGCAAGCACCATTTGTAATTTGTAGCATGATAGCATCATCTATTTATTTCTTTTCTTGGTTCCAAATTGAATGGCAGAATTTCATTAAGAAACTAATAAATCACTTGAAAAATAATCTCATCCATATATATATATATGTGTGTGTCTCTCTCTCTCTCGAGATCAAATTAAAATAAGTTACAACATTGCAATAATGTAGTATCAAATCCACGCAAAAGAAATTCTATTATTGGAGTAATTTAAAAAAAAATTATGTCAAAGCTAAATCAACCACACAATCATAATTGTGTACATAGTTTGGTTGGCATATAGAGAAAACAAAATGTTGTTTTTGGTCCTCCCAAATAAAGTAGTATATAATTTGGAAGGTGAAGCCTAGATATCATGGACTACTGATCCAACAATTTTTGTTAATACCATAAAAATTACTTGTAAATTCTTCGTAAATGGATTTTTGGTATCTTTTCTCATGTCTTTTTTTTTATTTTAAATTTTACAAATTTTGATTACACAGAGTGATCATAGAATTAATCAGAATGAGTTAAAACAACTTTTTTTTTTTGGTAAATTATGCATTTTAACTTTTTTTGACTATTAAAAAATCTATATTCTAAAAACAAAAGCAAATAAGAATATAATCTATATTCTAAATACAAAAGCAAACAGGAATATAAAAAAATTGGTTATCCAAAATTAGAATCTTTAATCAACCAAAATAATCAATTGAGAAAAAACCATTAGCCATCTTACTTATGCCATAAAAGCGTACTTATAAATTCTCTATAAATGACTTTTTTGCTATCTTTTCTTGGCGCGTTTTAGCAATTTTAAATCCAAATGGGCATTAGTGTCACTATGAAAAATTAAGTGCCATTAATATTCCTTTATTTTATTTTATTTTTAAAAAAAGAGAGAATCCTCTTCGTTTAAGGTTTTCTAATTTGTTTCTGAATGTGAAATATCTCTCTATTTATTACGGACTAGTAGTTATTACTGCCGCTGAAAACTGTTACCAATCGAAGGGGTTTCTCTCAAGCCAAACCCTGCTCTCACTTTCTCTCCCTAGGGTTTACTTTCTCTCACTTAGAGTTTTATCCGTGTCTCTCAATCTCATGGATCTCTCCAAGAAACGCAAAACGGAAGAGAACGGCGGCGGTTACCCTGCGCCGACTTCCCTCATCGCCGATCCCAATGCAACCCTACCACCGTTCCCGAGCCCTTTATCGGCGGAAGACATCAGCAAAATCCTCGACCCTTTCACTAAGGAACAACTCCTTCCCATCATCCGTGCTGCCATCGTCCGCCATCCCGATGTCTTGGAAGCCGTGCGTGCTGTCGCCGACTCCGACCCGGCCCAAAGGAAACTCTTTGTTCGTGGTCTCGGTTGGGAAACCAACACCGAGAAGCTCCGGGCTGTTTTCTCAACTTACGGCGAATTGGATGAAGCTATCGTCATCAGCGATAAGAACACCGGGAAGTCGAAGGGGTATGGATTTGTTACCTTTAAGCACATTGATGCTGCTATTTTAGCGCTTAAAGAACCTAATAAGAAAATCGATGGGAGAATTACGGTTACGCAGCTCGCTGCAGCGGGTAATTCAGGGAATTCACAATCATCTGATGTGTCTTTGAGGAAGATTTATGTTGGCAATATTCCTTTTGAGATATCCTCTGAGAGGCTGTTGAGCCATTTTGCAATGTATGGGGAGATTGAGGAGGGCCCACTTGGATTTGATAAGCAGACTGGAAAGGTCAAAGGTTTTGCCTTTTTTGTTTATAAGACGGAAGAAGGAGCGAGAGCTTCATTGATGGAGCCAAACAAGGTTATTGATGGGCATGTCGTGGTATGTAAATTGGCTACTGATAATAAAAAGATGAAGCAGCCCCCAAATGTTGGGCCTGGTGGTGGAATGCCGGGGATGCCGAATGCCGTTCCTGGAGGAATTCCCAGTGATGGGAGTTATGGGGTTCATGGTGGTGGATATGGGCCATATGGAGGGTATTCTGGTCCTGGATTGCAGCAGCCGCCACAGCCTCAGCAACAGCCAGGGATGATTCAGGCTCCACAGCTGAATGCTGGGGTTGGCGGGCCTGGGGGTTTTGGGCAAGCGACTGGCTTTGGGGGATATGGGCAGGGTGGCGGACAGTATGGTGGTGGTGGAGGAGCAGGGTCTGGGGAGTATGGCGGTGTTGGTGGATTGAACAGTGCTGGTGGAGGGTACAGGATGCCTCCCACCTCAGGTGGGATGCCAACATCTGGAGGGTATGCTGATGGTGGGAATTATGCTTTATCATCATCTTACCCATCGCAGATAAACCCGCAAGGAGGAGGACCTAGGGTTCCACCAGGTGGGATGTACCAGGGCATGCCACCCTACTATTGAGGTAACTCTTTGTTATGATATTTCCTTTTAGTTTATTGGTTTCATTTAGTTATTCGTCTTTGCTAAGAGTTTGCTGTTTTCCCTTAGTGTTGTAGCTTGTTATGAAGGATAATCATTGAGCATATGTTTTGTAGTTTTCCTCTGTCTTTGCCTTTCCTCCAGTGTTTGGTCTTGCACTTGTTCCTTTCCTTTTCACGTGTGTTTTGTTCTTTTTTGGGTGCTTGTTTTATATCTTTTAAGCTTTCCTGTTACCGTGGCTTATTATGATTGATTACGAGTCATTTAGATTTGAAATGTGGTACTGTCTGGGTCACCTTGAATTCGATCATGTAATGTCTGGAGCTTTTCTCCCGTCTTTCTAAGTTTTTACTCCTTCTCTTTTTTATGCACGTATGAGTGATTGCTTGTGCTAGTACTTTTGCATGTATGATGTAACTGTTCTTTTATTTGTGCCCGAAATACTCCTGCTTTGCCTCTGCTTAGCAGGGCATAACAACTACCCTCCTGCCTTACCTATAGTTGATTGTTTAGGTTGCAAAAGTAAAGCTTGTAGCTGCTTTCGGAATCTCTATGTGGTTGAAGATTAGTGACTTGCATTCCAATTCTTTCTAGTGAATCTAAGTTTTTTCTTTCATAACTTTCTGTCATTAGTTTGGACAGCATGTGATATTTTGACTTGCTGAAGAATGAGCTCACCCTATTTTGCAGTTATTATCAGCATGTCTTTGTAGTTTAATAGCAATAAAAAAAAATCAGCAAATTACTTGTGAAGTAGTTTTGATTTTCATTCTGCTCGACCTTTTGAGCTTTGAGTTTGGTCATTTTATGTGCTGACTGTCTTGCTGTTTGCGTGTAGTTTTCCCTTGTTGGAGTCCCATGTCTGGCAAGGTGAGTGAATATGCCTTACATGAAATTATACCTTCTTTGCGCTAACAAGCCCTGTACTAAAAAAAAACTCATTTTTAATTTGTAAGGGGCCTTTTGTCAACAGCTCATAATAAGGTATAAGCACATTTTTTTGGGGAACGAGATCTAATTTTGAAAACAGGCATTGGGTTGCTTTTTTTATATAGCCTTGAGCTTTTCAAAACATATACAGCTTTTTAGGTTTCAATGATTTTATAAGATTTAACTTTAACAATTTCAAATGAGCTGCTTGTAGTGTATTTTAAGTGTTGAAAACGAGCCTTGAATCTCACCTTTACTTCTGTTGATGTCTTCTCTCTAACCTTTCTGGATGTACAAGTTCATTTGCACATGTGCTATATTTTTTCCTTTTTTTTTGGTAGATTATGTCAGCAAACTTGTTTATGTTGAAATTCTATTAATGGATTGAGTTGATGCATGGGTATCTGTTCAGGTGTTTGAGAGCTTGGGCGCAAATGCTTTATATGGTTGTGGTGATTTCAGTGATTGCGGACAATGATAACTTTGGTTGATAAATGGACTGCTGTACATCTGTTGCTGCTTCACTCTATCTGCTCCTTGTGGAAATGTGGCCATTACTTGATATTTGCTAGAGTTAGGCTAGTTCATGGTTTTACTTGAGGAAGTTTCTGTATTATGTGACTTTACTGGATTGTGGAATGTTTCTTGTAGTAGTGTTCTTCTCTAATATAATTATAGTTGTTACTGGTATTTTTATTGTCTGTTATTGAAATTAAAAAAAAAGCTGATTTATGCTTCTTCATATCATTTTATCTTATTCTTTTTCTTTTGTTTTGGTGCTCTTTTTGAACTGTTAAATTTGATATGAAATTGAGTCGTTAATCTGTTATTAATCTGCTTCCCCTTAACACTAAACGCCTAAGTTTTTGTGATGTGGTAGATGTTGGCTTTTGCAACTATGTTGAGATTGCATTTGCCAGTGCTACTTCTTTTCTCTTCCTTGACTACCATTTCCTACTCCATCTGTGAAACAAGTTATTATTAATTGAATACGCATATCTCAGTGTCCTTTCTACACCTAAATTGGACGAGTCAACAGAATGGCTGTTGACTAGGGAGTTAAAACGAAGGTTTAAAATTTCGTCAATAATCGTTGTTTTGACTTGATAGAAGTCTTTTGATAAGACTTGTAGCAACATATGATCCAACAGTCCAGCAAATCTTATATATTCCTGCCTGCCTGTCACTGTCAATTGTTTTTATTATTGCCCTTCCTCTACCACTTTCCTCACCTTTCCATTGCTGCCATTCCAAAGTCCCCATTCACAACTATCAGCACCTTTCTTTTCTCTCTTGTATCGAGAGCCACTAATACCTCGTCAACCTTGATAGTGGCTTCAAGGTATCTGATCCACATAAAAGATCTCAGCTTCCACTAATTTTGCTTCTCTGTCATGCTGCCAGTAAATTTATCAAACCTTCCACATCTTTATTATGTTCTGTTGCGTGTCCTACTACCACCAGCATGTGTTCCATTCTTATATCATTTTCCTTTTGTTATCCTCAGCTGACCACTGGTTTCCATCAACTTGCTCTCTTCTTCATCCCATCTGGTATAACCAACAGTTTGTTTTCCACTCTTATTTTGCAGTCATCTCTAGCTCTGATCTCGTTTTGTTGAGCTTGTATCAGCAGTTCATAATGTTTCTTTGGATCTATTTTAGGAAAATAAGAGGAAGAGAAAGATGGTATAAAGGAGGAATTTAGGAGGTTCTCATTAATCTGCTTTTTGAGTTTTTTTTAATTGTGTTTTAATTTTTTAATAACAACCACAATACATTAATTCAACTAGGCTGAAAGGTCACTTGTGTATATCTTTCAATAAGCTCTGCTAATGTCATGATGGTAGGTGGCTGTTTTGTTTGACCTCTTCGTCAAAAGGGTTACATATATTTGGGAAACTAAAAGGGGCTAAATGTAGTACACTGTCTCTAGTATCTTTTTCTTTGGTTATAAATTTTGGTGTTTCTTTCTTACTAGCATTTTGTTAAGATCAGATATAACTGTGTGACCCTCTTTGCCGAGGAAAATTATGATTTAGTTAAGTGTTTTTTGTTGGATAATACAAAAGGGGCTCCTTCCTGATTAGTTTTTAGAGCAGTGGGAATTGGAAATGTGAAAGTTAGGTGAAGAATGTGTTGTTCTTATACAAATGCACATATTTATGGTGACGTTTTTAGTGTGTCTGTACAGATGCATAAGTTCACATGAAGTAGATGAATATTCCTTTGTGACTTGACTTGATGATATCTAATGTGAATTGCTTTGGTGCCACATGCTGTTGGAGCATGTTCGTTTTGACGACTGGTGTTAATAGTTCAAAACCTTATTTTTATTGAGAAAATTTTAATGGATAGATATCAATACTGACTTTTTGTTCTTTTACTTTGCATCATTGGCTATGCCTTGCATATTCAATACATTCTCTAACTCACCTTATCTTCCATAATCTGACTTGTGGCCTTTAATTTGTACTGGATCTGTTAATGAATCTGAATGTTTGCAACATAGGTGTTACTTTGTTTCTTTCGCTTGTGTTTGGCAATCTTATGTTTTAGTGTGTGAAAACTGTGTGATTACGGATGAGAGTCCAGGCATGCTTTATTGCACTGCTCCTTGGATTTTAATGGTCATGTCTTTGAAACAACTACAAGAATGGGGAAGTGTTGATGTTCCTTTTGTAGTTATGCTTGCATCCCCACAGACGAATTCCCTTGAACATTTATACGTTGGTAGCTTTGTTTTCTTGGGCCAAGGCTTTATAAGTGGATTTTGTATCTGAGCTCTTTCCATTTTATTTCTAGTTTTTTGATAGATGTGTCTAACAGGGTTGTCAAGGTAGGTCAGACTTAAATCCTTGGTCTGAAAAGTGCCTATGCGTGACCAGCTTTACTGAGTTCTAAAGCAATTATAAGAGCGTCTTCTGTTGTAATACACTTAGCTGTCTGCTTGTGAACATTTGGAAAGGAACAATGTCCAAGTTTTCTTTAATGTGGATGGGGCCACGCATTTCCATTGTTTGCTTTCCCTCCATGTAATATAGTGAATTCTATTTATATCTGAGTACATTCAAGTTCGAAGCTATACCATACGCAGGCAGAGATGCTTACACCTGAACTCGATGCCTCTGGATATTTCCTGTGTTTGGCTGGGGGACTGGTGCCATGAGAGTGTTGGTAGTTTGTGGAGCTACTAGACACCAAAATGCCTGTGGTACCTGCAAACAGAAAACTTGTAATCCTTCCACCTTGCCAAAATTGTTGCCCGTGCAGCTAATGAATTGAAGCCCGTCACATTCTGACACACTTGTGAGCAGGACTCAAGCAATAGATAGAAATGCCTGTGATACCTGCAAAAGGGAAACTTTGTAATCGTTTCTGCCTTTGCCAAATTGACGCCCCTGCAGCTAATGAATTGAAGCCCGGTCACTTTCGATGAGACTTATGAGCAGGATTCAAGCATAGATAGAAACGTATGGCTGTGGTTCTTGCTCGGTGAAATTTTGATTGCCCCTCAGTTCATAAAAGAACAGTTGTGTTGTAACATTTCAAGTACTACTGTGTACTTGGTCAGTGTAAAAACATCTTGCCATTGACAATTAGATGTATGTGGAAGCAGAAGCTGTATAAGTTGCTCATAGCAGCGTATAGGTTTTAGGCAAAGACTGAATATGTAACTTGTACAAAATCCTTGAGTAAATTATGGAACAAAGTTAGCTATTGGGAGGAATTGACTACTCGTACTTTTCTTGGCCATTTAGTCTTTTTGCATGTTAAGGATACATTTTGTAGCAATAGTTCTTTGGGATTCTTTAAGGCCTGACGGTCGTGCAAATTAATTCCTCGACTTGATGTTGTCAACTTGCCCTTCAAGATTGAAGTCACGATGTGAGAGGTTAGAACTTTCGGCATATGAAATGGTTGCATCGGAGGTCTCTTCAGTTAGCGGGTTGTTTTACATGATCTCATGATTAATCCTGTTTTTATTTTTCTGGACACCAAAAGGGCAAAGAACATATGATACGTATACCCTGGTTCAATTTACCTGTGGCCAGCAACAATATGGTGGCAGCAATTTACTGCTACGTGAACACTTGCTTGTCCGAGCATGCTGCAATCTAATACTTACAGAAGCATGTGTGAACCAAAGAGGGTATGCTACTTGCCTACTTCCTAATGGTTCGACAAGTTGTACCACTAAGGATGCATCCAGATGAAAATATTACACCCACCCAAAAAATCTGATTACTTGTGATTGTTGTTTGTGCCCATTTGTTCTTAAATTCAATCTGCAAGAAAGACAACTTTTATTTTTCTGAGTTCATTTAAAGCACCTCTTGCGTCTATGCGCTGCTCTGGTGATTCAGCACTGCACCTCAAGGCCAATTCCATGACCGATAATGCACATTGAACCTTTTTGTTTGAATTTTCGTCCTTCACAGTAATTAGGTTGCTATCAATGAAATGGGTTGCTGAATTTTGTAGCGCATCCATCACCCAGTCCTTCAATCCGCAATCTTCGCCAAACATTTCATCAGTTGGCCTCTTTCTTGTAAAGGTTTCCATCAAAAGAATACCAAAGCTGTAGAGATCACACCTTGTCGATACTACACCCTCAAATCCATACTCTACATTAAAAAAAAAAAAGATATCGAAGTCATATCATCTTTGTCAACCAGAGCAGTTAAGACTTAGGGACATGAACAGAGCAGTTAAGACTTAGGGACATGAACAGAACTCTACAATAAGAGCAAGAACTTAAAAGATTAGAATAGTAAAGGTGCATAAGCCTAAAGTTCTATTGGCAGAAGTTTTAGTTACCTGGTGCAATATAGCCAATTGTTGCGAGTGTCTTTGTTTGTGCTGTAATTTCACCTCCACCAAGTAACTTGGAAATTCCAAAGTCGCTCAGGTGACCTGTCATATCTTCATCTAGCAAAACATTGCTAGGCTTTAGATCACAATGCACAACTGGAGATGAATAACCATGATGCAGATAATCCAATGCAGAAGCTACATCGATCATTATATCTAGTCTTTGCAAGAAATCCAAAAAACAGTCGTGAGAATACAACCATTCCTCTAGGCTCCCATTGGGCATATACTCTAAGATTAAAGCTTTGAAATCTGGGTTAGAGCAGCTACTGATGACTTTAACAAGATTTCTGTGCCGAAGATTGCGCAGAACTTCACATTCTGTGTCAAAACTTTTGAATCCTCCTTCTAACTGCAAATTGAAAACCTTTACTGCGAATGGTGCCCCATCCTCCAGAACCCCTTTGCAAACTGAACCATAACCCCCTATTGCAATCAAATTGCTTTCGCTGAAGTCATTAGTTGCCTGCTGGAGTTCACGGTAAGATAACCTTTCATGCGTAATCGTGGGGAATATCTCCACTTCAGAGATATTTGCCCTTGTTCTCCTCTTCTTCAAGATAGCCAACAAAATGGTGATGAGGATAATCATCAATGCTGATGGTATCAGAGTGTATGCCACTAGACGCAACCTTTTCTTCTTTGATCCACGTCGTGAATGGACGGTGCAAGGAGGGAAGTGCAATGAAGGAGGACCACCACATAATGCTTTATTTGACATAAAAGATTCATCTGTGAATTTGGCGAAAGAACCATTTAATGGAATCCTTCCCTGTAGCTCATTGAATGACACATTGAAATATTGTAACTGCAAAAGCGATTCCAATGATGTAGGTATTTCGCCTATGAGGTTGTTATTAGACAGATCTAATAATTGCAAACTTAACAGGTTGCTGAATGTCTCTGGGATAGGACCTTGTAATTCATTATGTGCCAATGAGAGACTGATCAAGTTCTGGAGACCTCCTAGTGTTGTTGGAATGTTACCTGAAAATTCATTCTCTGCCAAGGCAATGGCTAATGCAGCCTTCAGATTCCCAAGTTCGGGTGGTATATTACCAATGAAAGAGTTTGAGCTGATCTCTAAATATAACAAGTCTTTCAGGCTTCCAAGGCTTGCTGGGAATGTGGAATTCAGTCTGTTGGAGTGCAAATAAAGATGTGTTAGAGAAGTTATATTTCCAAAGCAATCTGGCACCTGACCACTGAATTGATTTCTGCTCAACTGTACTATAGTTAAATGCCTCAAAGTGCACAGATGGTTCGGAATGGACCCTGATATTCTGTTATCTTGAAGATCTAATCCTTGAAGATTTGATAACCCTTTGAGTGTATCTGGAAGCGGTCCAGTCAAGCTGTTGTTACCAAGACTCAACGCTAACAGACTGCTAAGGTTACCAATTTCATGTGGAATATTGCCCTTAATTCCACATAATATTGCATAAAAGTTTTGAAAAGAGCTGCTAAAATTGCCTATGGTGGGAGGGAGTTCCCCACTTAAGGGGTTTTCTGATATACTTAGAACCCTTAAATTTCTGCAATTTGTCAAAGATGTAAGAAAGCTGAATTCTGAAGGAGAATCAGAAGTGAAATGGTTTCGTTGAATACTAAGATACTCAAGGAATCTCAAACTGCCAAGTGACGTAGGAATTGAACCAGTAAATTGGTTCTCTCCGAGTTCCAAGTAAGTTAATTTTGTAAGATTTGAGATTGAGTCAAGAAGAACTTCACTTAGCTTATTAGCTCCAAGTAATAACTCTTCAAGGTTCGGCAGCTGTTGGCCTATATTAGGTGGAATACTCCCTGAAAGGTTATTCATGGTAAATGAAATAGTTGTCAAGGTTGAAATGTTAAACATAGATTTGGGAATGGGACCACTTAAGAAATTCATAGTGAACTGCAAAGTCTGTAATTTCTGAAGATTGCCGAATACTGCGGGAACCGGGCCTGCCAAAATTTGAGAATACACAAAAATTAGTTTAAGCAAATGCGGGCTGCAACTGAGTATTTGTCTCGAGTGTAAGTCAGTAATTACCATTCAGCAAACAATCCGCCATGTGCAACACCTCTAGATTCAGGAGATTTCCTATCTCTGGTGGAACAGCACCTGCAATTGTTTGCATGGAAATAATGAAAATTGGAAACTCAAAAATATCACAAGTCAATCAGTTTCTAACGAAAAGGTCGATTCCAGCAAATCTAAACTGGGAACTTCAATATTCTTCCATGGAGGAAAAAGGGGGTCATTATACCATCATGTCTACAACTATAGAACCAGGAAAGTTTTCTGCATGATTCAATGCTTATGAAATCGCAAGCGTGAAAGGCTAGATATATTGGAAAAAGTATGGCTGATACCACGCACCAACAGTTATTATCTCTTTTTGACATTGAGAGCTTATATACATTCAGAATAACTTAATAAAACACAGCTGACTCTCATGAAGACACGTACCTTCAAACATGTTATATCCGCAACGCAATCCGCTTAACATTGTTAAGTTTCCAACCTCTCTTGGTATTTGTCCACTGAAATTATTGATGGACAGTGATAGACTTTGAAGCTCCGTGCAATTGTTGAATCGAGAATGAATCTGGCCTGATAATAGGTTGCTTGATAGATAAATTCCTTGAAGCTTTGGAAGCTTAGTGCAAATGTTCATGGGAAGAGTACCGCTTAAGCTGTTGTCGGTCAAAGAAATTACTTGCAACGACGAAATATTGAAAAGGGGCCGGGGTATAGACCCCATAAGCTCGTTATCTTGCAAATCTAAGATCTTCAAATTGCCAAGATTACCAATTTCTTCAGCTATAATACCTTCCAATTGATTGTAAGGAATTCTCATGTCCTCCAATTTGGAAGCGTTGAACAGGGAACTTGGAAGAATACCTGTGAAACTGTTATTTGCCAAATATAAGTATTGAAGATTAGGCAGAAAACCAAGCCATGAAGGAACCCCTCCACTGAACTTGTTGAAGCTGAAATTGATATAACTGAGTCTCTGCAGATGTACCAGCTCCTCAGGCAAGTTGCCTTGGAAATCATTGCCACTGATGTCGATTGAATTGAGAAAAGAGAGGTTTGCGACTTGTGGAGGAATGTTACCTTGAAGGCCCAGATGAGAAATGTTCAAGGCCACTACTCTTTGGTGGAGAGACGAGCATTTCACTCCAGTCCAGTTGCACACTGGGATTTGGTTTATCCAGCTTCTTGACAACACATCTGATGGATCAAATGTAACATGGGATTTTAAGGCACGAAGTGCAGATTGGTCAGTTGTGATGTTTTTGGTTCGTGCTATGGAAGTCCTAAGGAGACATAATACTACCACAAGATGAAAAACCAAGCAGGTCCTGTCCATGTTAACTGGGAAGTTGACAACATGTAAGTTTCTAGGACTCATGATATATCTATTATTTGCATATATTTGCGTTTGATGTGAGAAGATATGGAGCAGAATAGAGCATATTGTGGTCGAAATTCATCAGAGATATGTTTGGATATATCTTTAGGCATTAACCAAGGCAGGACGATTGTGGTTACGTCTTGGCCAATCAAAGAAGAGCGCAAATACAATTTGGAAAGGAGTTTGACAGGAATTGGAGAGCTTTTTTCCTATCAACCATCAGCGTTTTTAACTTCAGATAGGAGAAAACAGAATGTCCAAGGAACTATTCAATTTCCCTTCATAAGCGTTCTTCCTTGAAGATGAGTGGCTAGTTTTCTAGTCCAGTTCAATGTTCCATCTCCATCATTGGTTTTGAGAAGTAATGTTTGTTATTTGTAATTCCCTCATATTCAAGTACTTTTTTCCCTTTGTTTTAATTCTTATGTAATTGATTACTGTTCCCGCTTATTGACGTGGTTTTTGAGATTGCATATATGTTCCTTCAAAAAAAGATTGCATATATGTTTTTAGTTATTTCCAATCCGTAATTTACTAGGGAGAAATAAGTCAAGTTAAATAGTTTAAACTTTTGAACATTTTTTGGAATAAATTTTGTATTCTTTGTTTTAAGGTTGTTATTGAGTGAATGAGAATTGCTTTCAAATATTGAATTTGCTTGATAATAAGGAATTGATCGGAAGATTTTTTTAGTTAATTGTACTGTTCAATGTCTCTATTTCTCTTAGCGTTAAGAGTAATCAAATTTATTTGCTTGAATTGACCGGAAGGAATTAACAAGTTGGCAGTGAGATTCGAACATGAGTCCTCCTACCTGGGCCAAAAAAAAAGAGAAAGAAATATTCAATTAGCTATAATTGTTGATAAAGTGATCTTTTTTAAAACAATAGATAAAATTTTTGAGAATATAATAATAAAACATTTAATAAGAAGTTAACTTTAATAGATCAAGTAACTAAATCGCAGTCTAAATATATTAAAAGACTAAAAAGTCAACATCTTTCATGATACTAAAAGTTAGGTTTGGCGTTGGATGCCGGGGAAGTGTGGTTCTAAATGAAAATTGTTAAAAATTTCTAGGGTTGCAACAAAATTTTCTTAAAACTTGGGAGGCGGCTACCCCTGCGCTCAGCCCCTGTTTTGAATGCTACTTCTGGATACAAATTCAAAACCTGTAATCACCAAGACAGTCACATCATTGAGAAATAGTACATTTCTAAGCCGAGCCACAGCTCCCAGCTTTAAGTAAGTTGCCTTCATTGAAGCCACTGGTTGCAACGTTGAAGTTCACAGCATGATACCAGCAGAATGATAACCATAGCAAAAGTCAAAGAGTTAATAATATCTCGATAACAAAACATTTGCAAGTAGGGAATTGCAAATTAGCAGCACCACTAGGACATGCTTCATGTGGTACAAACGAATCATTCCTGAAATTTATTGAAGAACCATCCTCCGGAATTTTCCCTCCGAAGTGATTGACTGATGTTGGGAAACGGGTACTGGTGTAGGCACACAACATCAGAATTAGACCAAGACAAATTACTCTTTCTTCAAGTACTAGTTCAAATAGAAATAAATTAAATCACCAAGTAACAATACCAACAGTAATAATAAAATGCAGGAAAAAATAAAAGGTACAGGACATCAAGATTTTTTACGTGAAAAACCCAAATTGAGAAAAATCACGGGATCTAATCCAGTAAAAAATCTCCACTAGCATAATAATGAAAATACATAAGTCTTTGTGGAACATTCAGATAATAATAATATCACCAATATCAACCAAGTTAAATTGCTACAAAATTACCTCAACAAATTACAGCTATCAAAGAAGCGGATTTAGAATGGTGTTATCAAACAAAGAGAAAATTCAAAATCTGAACCAATAGATGAGTAGAAATTGACGAGAAGATTGCGTGGGCAAAATTAGTCTGAATTGAGCTTCAAACCACCTTCCAATCGAGGTTTCAAAGCTACAAAGAACTTTCTCTCTCTAACTCTCACCCTTTCTCTCTCTTTGTTTTCTTCCTGAAGTGGCGGCTGGAATCTATTTCTCATATCAAGGAAAAATCTTCTTGCGGCTACTCCTTTTATTTATCACTTGAAACCCTCAAATCTATTAGTAATTTGTATTTTGAGTTGGCCTACAAATAGGCTGACCTAAACCCAACAGTTTCCCCCATCCAGCTCATTTGAGAGATTCCACCAAACCTATTTCTTGTCTGCAAAACAAGAATTTCTCTTTAAGTAATGTTTTAGTCAACATATTAGCACCATTGTCATTAGTGTGAACTTTCTCAAGTGTCAATAATTTGGAATCTAATACATCTCGAATTCAATGATATCTCACATCAATGTACTTGGATCGAGAGTGAAATGTAGAAATTTTATACAAACGAATGGTACTCTGACTGTCATAGTAAAGACTACATTGGTCTTGTTTCATACCCAACTCTTGAAGAAATTTCTACAACCAAAAAGTCTCTTTGTATGCTTCAATGGTTGAAATATACTCTGACTTCGTACTTGAAAGAGCGATACACTTCTGTAATTTACTTTTTCATGATATTACTCCCCCTGCAAAAATTATCAAATACCCAGATATGAATTTCCTATTGTCAAGATCATTTGTCATATCTATATCGGTGTACTTATCTAGTACAGTTTTATCATTGCTGAAACACAAATACAATTTGAAAGTTCCCTTGAGATACCTGATGATCCATTTGACAGTATTCCAATACTCCTTACTAGGATTAAAGAGATACTGACTGACTAGTTCAACTGCATGAACAATATCTAGGTTGGTGCAAACCATAGCATGCATCAAATTACCAACAGTCTAAGTATAAAGAACTTTTTTCATGTCTTCTTTATCTTTCTTATTTGTAGGACACTGTTTGATGCTCAATTTAAAGTAACCCACAAGTAAAATAGAGACTTTTTTAGTTTTACTCATGTTAAATCTGTTAAGTACGTTTTTAATGTACTTTTTTTGAGACAATCAAAACTTTTCATTTTGCTTGTCCTGTGAGATTTTCATCCCCAATATCTGTCTAGTCGGATTCAAATCTTTCATTGCAAAGGATTTACTTAAATCCTTTTTCAACTTGTCAATCTTCATAGTATCACGCCCAACAATCAACATATCGTCAAGATACAGCAAGAGAATAATGAAATCACTACCTGAAAATTTAGTTGCATTTAGTTTAATAATACAATCACTATCTGAATCCTCCATTTTAATCGGCACAATTGAACAGTCCAACCGGACTGCACTAATACCACTTTGTTAGATAAGGGGTACCGGTGCATGCACACAATATCAGAATTAATTCAGAATAAATTACTCTTTTCCCAAGTACTAGTTAAAATAGAAATAAACCAAATCACCAAATAATAATACCAACAGTAATAATAAAATGCAGGAAAAAATAAAAGGCACAGGATACCAAAATTTTCTTATGTGAAAAATCCAAATTGAAAAAAATCACGGGATCTAATCTAGTCAAAAAATCTCCACTATCACAATAATTGAAATATACAGGTCTATTTGGAACATCCAGATATTAATATTAATCAAATTAAATCGCTACAAAATCACCTCCAAAAATTACAACTTTTAAAAAAGTAGATTTGGATGGGTGTTACCAAATGAAGAGAAAATCCAAAATTTGAACCAATAGATGAGTAGAAATTGATGACAGGATCGCATGGATAAAATTATATCTCAATCAAGTTTCAAATCAGGTTTTGAAAGTTGCAAAGAACTTTCTCTCTCTAACTCTCACCCTTTCTCTCTTTTCGTTTTCTTCTTGAAGTGGCGGCTGGAATCTACTTCTCAAACGAAGGAAAAATCTTCTAGCGGCTGCTCCTCTTATTTATCACATGAAACGCTCAAGTCTATTAGGAATTTGTGTGAGTTGGCCCACAAATGAGCTAAGCCCAAACCCAACAAATGACTGGTGCAACGAGAAGTTATTTAAGGTGCGCAAGACTAATAAAGATCTACAACTGAGGGGATATATACCTATATATATATGCCTTATGTTTTGGGGCAGCAAAGTCTAATTTTGACAAGGATAATGGTGAAAAAATTTATTAAAATCTTAGGGTCTGGATTGTCCGCACCTCCGCTATATCCACCCATGATTTGAATTGCGATAAAACTGTTTCTACTGCATGTTGGAGTGATTCTGATATCACAGAGATCATCCCAGGTCAGATTATGATGGGATAGATCTAATATTTCCATGCTTACCATATATCTCAATGTCTTGGGAATATACCCTTGGAATTTAATGTACTGATCATGTTCTCTAAGCCTCCAATTTATTACTTGAAAGATTATTGTTCTACATGTCTATGGAAAAATGCTCAAGTTCTGAATTGCACTAGGAAGTTTCCTGCAATCCTGCTATAATCTGCATGTGTCCTTTTAAGAGAACTAGGGAAATTTCCAATGGCTTGGGGAGGGGCAGCTTTCAGTAGATTAATTGATACCAACAAAACGGTTGGACTTCTACAATTTGTCAATGACAAAAGGAAGCTCGTTTCTGAGTCAGAGGTGAAAGAGATTCCAAAAGAGACTCTCAAGGGATCTTAATTCCCCTAGTGATGTTGGAACCAAACCAGCAAACTTATTGTTGTCCAATCTTAAATTGGTTAGTTTTATCAAGTTTGAGATTGAATCTAGGATGAATCCATTCAGATTATTTACACCAAGGTATAATTCTTCAAGATTTGGTACCTTATGTCCTATATATATACGGAGGATGACTTCCTAAAGATTGTTTAAGTTAAATGGAACTCTTTGAGGAGAGATGTTAAGTATGGATTGCAGGGATGAACCACTTAGATCATTTGTAGTAAATGTCAGCATCTTCAGATTCTGAAGACTACGTACCAACAATTTCAGTTTGAATTGGACCTGCCAAATGTGAGAATACATGAAAACTTTTAATTAAAAATAAAGAAAAGATCTGGCCAAATAGCAGAATGATGATTTCTTTGCAAATATTAGGATACGCCAGCGGAGTTGATAAAACCATAAATGCAACTAGGTAAAAGCAATAAAGAAGATCAAACAAAATAAAGTTGTTGTCCATGGAAAATTATGATTAGAGGGAGCCATAGATTGTCATTTACAGAAACAGTAAAGGCACGTAGTACCTCTAATTGATGATGAATAGGTTGCTATCTTCTAGACGTCATGTTGTAGGTTAAAGACATCCTGAATTTTCTTTTCCATTTGCGACATATGAACTATTACATACAATTTTCTCAAATTTTTATGTATTTGTTTAAATTGTCAATGGTGTCTGGGACTTTGTATGCAATGTACTACATTTTGTTTTCTCTCACCATGTAATGTTACTTAAAAAACTATTGTAATGTACATTGAACATACCACTATATATTCAGATGTAGCATAAAAATAGATAGTGGCATGGAGATCAATACAAGAAATGGCAATGGGAATCTCAAGTATTTTTCCACCTATGAGATGAGCTTTTTCTTATAACTTTTTTTCCTAGACTGTTATTTCCATTTCTGTTTGAAAGATTCCGGCAGGAACTATTCATGGTCCTAAATTTACCAACAAGGCAAAAATTCGAATTGTAAAGATCAACAAATGCAGTGTAATTCTAGCGTTACTATTATGTATGGACTCAATAAATAGTAATCGAATGAAACATCTTTGTTATGAAGATGTACAAGCTATTTACATTGTGTTGCAACTTGTTGAAACGCTTTTACATTATTCATGAGCGGTTGCACCCCTTTCCGTTGTGGCAGTTTCCAGTGTCTTTCCTTGTTGAAGCATGTTTTACCTAAATTTTTTGGGAAAATTTTCTTATTAACACTAGGACATGAGCTTCCATAGTCTTGATTCATTGAAATATAAGATTTTGGTAAGATATTTGAGGTGCAAATTAAGATGAAAGAGTATCGTTTTCATTGAGTTGGCAAAAGGGGCGAGTGAAGAGGATACATATTATACTAATTTGTATAGCTTGGCAACTTGATTAATCGAATGGAGTTTGGTAACTAATTATGATCTGCTCCACTGATGATGGAGCTGTGAGTCTCGATTCCTAGGGAGAATACTTTACTCACATAGAGAGTAAAAGCAGTGACCGGGAGAGAAACCAATTGCATTACGCAGCTATTAGCATAGTTGGAACTTGGGAAAGCAGTGACCGGGAAAGAAGCCATCGACCACAGATATGAGGTGGTCATACACTGAAATTTACCTTAAAAAAATTCCATTCTGTTAAGAAAACTTATCAAATGCATCATGCTAAGCAAGCCTTCTTCTACACACCTTATAACTCGCAGCCTGTCAGCAAGTTTCATTCCTGAATCAACATTCGATGAAGGTAGTTTCACTTTTTATTTTGTTTTCTGATGGCTCAACCTGGATTTTGCATTCAAGCAAAGAAATTTTATGCATTTGCTTTACTTTTAGTCGGTCTTTAAGATGTGATGATGGAGCATGGAATCTTTACCTTTTGACAATTCAATTGGAAAGAAATTCATGTTTGATATTTTTGAGTTCATTCAAAGCATCTGTTATGTCAATCCTCTCCTCTGGTGATTCCACTGTGACACATTGTACGATTTTTGTTGAATTCTCATCTGGGGGAGTTATCAAGTTGTGGTCTACTAGATCCAGTTCTGGATTTTGCAGCAAATGCCTTGCCCAGTCTTTCAATCCACAATCTTCTCTGAACATTTCATCAGTCGGCTTCTTCCTTGAAAATGTTTCCATCATCAGAATGCCAAAGCTATAGACATCACAACTTCTCGACACCTTACCCTCAGATCCATACTCTAGTAGAAATTATAATAATCACAGTCAGTATCCTGCTAGTTGAGAAAAGCCAAAGGAAATAAACACAAGGGCGTTAAAACAAAGCATAAATGGATCAGTTGCTGTGTCGACTAGGATTAGGAGTTCGAGTCACCTGGTGCTATATAGCCAATTGTTGCAAGAGTATTTGTTATTGCCATACTTTCACCTCCACTAAGTAACTTTGCAATGCCAAAGTCACCCACGTGACCGGTCAGGTTTTGATCCAGGAGAACATTGCTGGGCTTTAGATCACAGTGGACGACAGGTGATGAGTAGCCATGGTGGAGATAATCCAGTGCAGTTGCTACATCTATCATTATATTCAGCCTTTGCAGGAAATCCAAGAAATAGTTGTGAGCATACAACCACCTTTCAAGGCTTCCGTTAGGCATGTACTCCAAGACTAAAGCTCTAAAATCATGGTTAGAGCAACTGCTGATGACTTTTACCAGATTTCGATGGCGAATATTCCGCAGGACTTCACATTCTGCATCGAAGCTTTTGAATGCTCCTTCTACTTGCAAATTGAAAACTTTTATTGCCAGAATACTCCCATCCCTAAGGACCCCCTTGTAAACCGAACCATAGCTCCCACTTGCAATCAAGTTGCTTTCACCAAAATCATTAGTTGCATGTACAAGGTCATAGTACGAAATCCTTTCATGTGTGCTCGGAGTGAGTGGATTTGTTTGAGCACGATTTCTGTTTCCACGCCTTGTCATGATAAGCACCAACACAATGACAGTAACTGCAAAAACTGTGAATGCAGTTGGTAACAGGATATATGCAACTCTGGGGAACTTTTTCGTCCTGGACACTTTAGGAGAATTGTTTGGGCAAGGAGGGAATCCCAGTTGAGGAGGGCCACCACAAAATGCTTCATTGAACATAAATGATTCAATCGTGAAATTGAGGAAAGAACCATTTTCTGGAATTTTTCCATGCAGGTGATTGAATGACACATCAAAATGCTTCAACTGCAAGAGTGATACCAATGATGCAGGAATCTCTCCAGTGAGATTGTTTTGAGATAGATCCAATGATTCCAAGTTTACCATCTTTCTTACTATCTCAGGAATAGATCCTTGTATTTCATTATGTGCCAATGAGAAGTTAATCAAGTTCTGCAGATTTCCAACAGTTGTCGGGATATTTCCTGAAAACTTATTCCATGACAAGTCTATGGATATTGCAGCCTTCAAATTTCCAATTTCTTGAGGTAAATATCCACCTAAAGCATTGGAATGTACATCTAGGTTCAGCAGATCTTTTAAGCTCCCTACGCTGGCAGGCATGGTGGAATTTAATCCATTGGAGTACAGATAAAGTTTTCTCAGAGAGCTCATATTTCCAAAGCATTCTGGAAGCTGACCGGAGAATTTATTTTGACTCAAGTCTAAAAGATTTAAACCCCTGAAATTGCAAAAATAAGTTGGGATGGACCCTGAAATCCTATTATTTTGAAGTTCTAATGCTTGAATGTTCGATAACCCTTGGAATGTCAATGGAAGTTGCCCTGTGAAGTGATTGCTGCTAAGATCCATTCCTGTCAGCCTACTTAAATTACCAATTTCAGGTGGAATGCTACCCTCTAGTTCACAAGTATTAACGAGGAATACTTCAAGAGAATTGGACAAATTGGCTATGGTAGGGGGAATGGTACCTTTTACAGAAACTCCGGCCAATATCAGAACTCTCAAACTTTTACAATTCACCAAAGATGAAATAATGCTCAACTCTTTGGGATAATCTGTGGCTAAATAGTAGCCTGCAACATTAAGAGTCTCAAGGAGATTCAAACTGCCGAGTGATCTAGGAATTGAACCAGTGAAACGGTTCATGCTGAGTTCCAAAATAACTAGCTTAGTCATATTTGAGATAGAATCAGGAATCACCCCAGTTAGGTAATTATGCGCCACATTTAATGTTTCTAAATTAGGCAGCATATATATGGCCTATACTAGTTGGAAGACTTCCTGAAAGCTTATTGTCAGTCAATCTAATGAATGTCATAGTTGAGAGATGTTGTAGTTTGACCACTCAAGGTATTAGCAGCTAAGTTTAACATATTCAATTTCTGAAGATTGCCAATTTCTTTCGGTACTGTACCTGCCAAAATTTGAGAATGCAAAACGGAAAAAAGAAAAAAGGCTTTAGCATACTGATGCTGCAATTCTCCTTACCTTTAAGCAGCAAGAGTAGAATATGATTCTTCTAATTAGAAATAGAAGAGAAGTTAAACGCACCAGCAACTTGACCACCATGTGTTTTATTTAAATAGGGCAATAAGCAGTTTACGGCCATAATTGGCAAAACATAATTTTCACCTTCATTCATGGACTCACAAAATAGTGTTACAAATCTACATAATGTTGAAAGGTTTTACAATAATCTGTCATAAAAATTCTACGCTAGTAAGAAAAGCATTGATTCACATCTTAAGTTTCCTCATGGTTAGGCCCCTCAACTTTTAGGATCTGCCCTTCTTTACCCCCCAACTCTCTCCCAAAAAAAAAAAAAAAAACACACACACACACGCACACACACACAATGCTATGCCCAAGTAGAATTGGCATAGGCCGTACAATAGTGACCCCCAGATTGCATATGGATCGGAATCTCACAAATTGAATTGTCGTCCGGTCAAACTGGTTGTGTGATTCTTATAATATTTGGTGTAAATTAGTTTAATTTTGATATAAAACTTGAATCTGTAATTTATACATCTAAGTTTGTATAAAAATTATGACTATACTGAAATTGTATGAATTTACACTCGATGTTATATTTATACTAGATTGGAACTTTTGAAGCCCTAAATCCATTGGGTAACACGATCAGCTTGAATTACTGCTTTTGAGCTGCTAAATCCATTGTGTAATGCTTTTTTATAAGAAAAACAGACATCATGAATTAGTCATAGAGACTATCTAATTCAAGCGAAGAGAGAGAGAGAGAGAGAGAGAGAGGAGAGATTTAAACCTAAAACCTCCAAGTTTTGTAATTTCAACCTTAACCACAAAAAGGTTTCATATATTTCTCAATTCTAAACTACTCCCAATTGTTTTTTACAAGCGAATGAATATCAGCAGAAAAAGCTTTAGTCGTCGCTGATCGACAAGGATTGAAACTGTTGCCGAACTTGAAAAATACAGTGTGTTAGCCACAAAATGCTTGTGAAGACTTATCGGAATATTTTAGTAGAGATCAAATTATACTACTAGTAAAAAAAACATAACTGTATCATATGAAGGTCGTAACAAAATAATTAAATGTCAACTCAAGATTTCTCACTATTTAATTAGGACAAACAAAATAATTAATTGTAGAGCTTACCAGAAAGGGCACATCCTTCAATATCTAAACACTCCAAATTCTGGAGATTACCAATCTCTGATGGGATTCGACCTGCAATGGTATTGTGCACAAAAATTAAATCGCCAGCCATATGACATCACGGACATTTTTCATTTTCTAAGGAAAAAATTAAATATGACAGCATTTAAAAACCATGACGTCTTGGAAACGAATTGATCCAAGGTTGCTACGAATAGAAAGAACTATAGAAATTGATTTCCAAAGAGCGAAACGATTTTTGCCTCCTTTTCTATTAATGCATGGCCTTGGATACACTATGGTTTCATTTAGGATAATTTTAAAAAGGTAGGGTATATTATTTTTCCGTTTCTGTAATATGCCCATGATGCATAAGTAAAAGTTATTGGTATTTTGACAAATTTATTAATGCAGCTTGTCAAAGTGGCAATCACGTTGAATTGCTTTGGCAACCTACAGACCCTTTTTTTTTTTTGTAATTAGTTCCAAGTTACATAACTTGATCTTGATCTTGACCTTTTCCTTTTCTATTCTTTAGAGAAGGCTACTATATATAAAAGTTATCTACATCATCAAAATTTTATGGACTACAAACTGATGGAACCAAATCGATGAACAACCACCGGAACAATCACAAGAATTTGATATACGAGAAAAAGGGAATTTTTTCTATTAATCAAACGAGGCTGCGGCTACACTCCTACAAAACGAAAAGAAAAAACGACGAGGATGCAAACTTATATATGAATCTTTCCTCCTAACTAATAAGCCCTATGCGGCTTGATCCACGAAACCAAACTTACGGGACAAACTAATACAACTACTAATACTTTTAACTACTAACTGCACATATCATGACACATGGTACCAATTGAATAAAATAAATAAATATTTCTTCAGTCTCATTGAAAGTGTCGCACTTTTCTTTTTTGGCTGTTTCAAAATATTTATCATGTTTGATATTTCCAACTATTTTATACTCTGAAATTCACCTTATGCCCTTCGTTAACGATGCATATAGGTAAATGTAATGGAATTACTTTCTACTTCTTACTTTGATCAGTACATGATTAAGGATAAAAGTGGAATAAAAAAAAACTTTGTGGTAGAGTGCACTGTGCATAAAAAGCACGTATACCCAAACATGACTAAATATATGGAACAAAGGAGTACTATAAAACTTGGTTAAATTATTTTCCTACACAAACCATTTTAAGAGAGTGCTAATGTAAAAGATATACGTGTGTATGTGAGTGCATGACAAAATGAATAAACTGAAATATCCAAAGGCAATGACGGGTGTTTTTATTTTTATTTTTAATAGTCCCTCTCTCTCTGCTTTTTTTGAATTTTGAAATGTAAATGCTTTTCTTTCGATCAAAATTCCATAACCTAACAAAATGAAGTAATAGCAATGATATATTTGTTTGAGCAAATAAAAAAAATTTTGAGGTAATTTTGGAGGGCATAATTAAGACTATATGGAAACCTCATGAGCACAAAATCAAAGTCACCTAATAGATAAATCCAAACATATACGCTCAGACTCAAGAAAACAAAAGGAAAAAAAAAAGTTACCTGCGAATTTGTTCTGACCCAAACTCAAAAGCTTTAGCATGGTTAAGTTTCCAATCTCTCTTGGTAGTGTTCCACTCAAGTCATTGTTGTTCAACGACAGTTCTTCTAGTTCTGAGCAGTTGTCAAACCGCGACAGAATTTGGCCTGATAATGTGTTATAGGCTAGGTAATACCCATGCAGTCTTGAAAGCTTAGAGCACAAGTTCACCGGAAGGTTGCCAGATAACGTGTTATTTGTCAAATTGACCATTTGCAGGGACGAGATGTTGAAAAGTGTTAGTGGTATAAGCCCTGTAAGCTGGTTATTTGCCATTCTTAAGACTGTCAAGTTTCCTAGATTACTGATTTCTTGGGGAATATTTCCTTGCAATTGATTGGACATGATACTTATGGACTCCAACTTTGATGCATTGAATAGGGAAGTCGGAATGGCACCTGTGAAGCTGTTATTTGACAAATCCAGGACTTGAAGGTTAGGCATAGAACCGAACCACGAAGGAACCTCTCCACCAAAATTGTTGTTGGCAAGACTAATATATTTGAGTCTGCGTAAATGCACCATTCCTTCTTCCATGGGCAAATTTCCGTGGAAATTGTTGCCACTGAGGTCAATAGATTTGAGAAAAGAGAGGTTTCCTGTCTCTGGAGGGATGCTACCTTGAAGGCCTAAGTAAGAGAGATTCACGGAGACAACTCTGTGGTGGCGAGAGGAGCATGTCACTCCAATCCAGTTGCACACTGATTCATTTGCAGTCCAATTTTTGCACAGTAAATTCGAAGAATCGAACAGTTGGGATTTTAAGGCAAACAATGCTGATTGATCTGTTTGGATGCTACGTTTGATGAGGGCTATCGAAACAGTAGGAAGAATTAGCAGCAGTAGAAGATGAAAAAGGAAGACAGCCATATCCATGAGAAAAAGTGAAAAGTTGCAGGGCAAGTAAGCAAAGACGAGGTTCTTGACTCTGATGACGAAACAAACAGGCCAGATGCAAACCAATTTAGAGTATGAAAAATAAAAAAAAAAGAGGCCAGTGTTGGAGCCTTATTGAATGGTCCAACGTCAAAAAAAAAAAAATTGAGAAGCAAACCAATTTAACACCAAAATAGGACCTTAAGAAGTAAACATTTGAGTTTGAGAAGCAAATGAGTATGAAATGGTTTGTGAAACTGAACACTTGAACAAACAAGCCAGATGCCTCAATACTATTTGTAGTTTTGGAGCCACTTCGTCTATACTCTGGCGCTGCTAATGATGGTCCAACGTCAAAAGAAATATATGAGAAGCAAACGATTTCATTCACTAAAATAATGGATTTATACACTAATCAGATTTTTAGTTGCGCTTGAAAATGTCGGTGGTAAATACAAATTCATAAATTTTGGTGGTTTGAGCAATTTTTCTATTTAATATCTAATGATGTTAGAATTAATCTTGCACATATTGACAGTCTATATACTAGTCGCTATAGATGCATATCATATATGCAAAACTTGAAATTTAAATTCAATTTAAAATTAGGTGATGCATCTATATCTGCTAGTGTCAATGTATACAAGATCAATTCAAAATTTATTATAATATTTCCGACATACCTATGACTTCATATACTAAGATTGCTAAGAAATTGATAAAGTTTTCAAAGAACTTATCGAATTTCTTTATTTATAGTTGTACGTTTAATTAAACTTATTAACGTTTACAGGTTACCTTACTCCCATAGTTTAGCCTTAGCTGGTCAATAGTACTTCATCAATAAAAAATTTGTACAAGTACCAAATAATGTTTTGACGTATACTTCTTGTAGCTTTCCGTAAGATTCTGTGAAGTGTCAAACTTTCGACTTTCTTAAAACGTGGATTCTTGAAAGTTGACCCCGGGGGGGGGGGGGGGGGGCATCAAGTCAACATTTCCTCTTAAAATAAGTATAACATCTAACTTTCCGATACTTTTGAAATTAGACCAATGACCAAATTGTAATACTAATACTATATAAGGCCATTGTCACGGTCGGCGGCAGGGAGCAACAGGAGCCGCCCCTGCCGCCCCAACACCCCTAAGTTTTGAGAAAATTAAATTTTATAATATATAATTTTAAGAATTTTGACATTAATTTCTTTGCCATGCCCCCTAAAAAATTTCGTTAAATTTCCTCGACCCCTCTCCCCCTGAGTTTTTGCTAGAAAAGATAGTTCTTTCTCCTCTTTAAATGTAAGATTAATTTCGGAAATCTCCCTTGAGATTTATCCTAATACCATCTAGACTTTCTAAAATTTAAAAAATCTCACTTACCTCCCCCTATCCATATGATATACTAGATGTCGCAATGAGAATAGTTAAAATGATGATGTTACCCTCAAAGTTTTCTTACTCTTTATGTAGCAAAAGGCTGGGAAAAGCAAAAAAAAAACCCCCCTAAAGCTAAAATATATAAAAACAAAATAACAGGAGTGCCATTTAAAATATTTTTCTCTGTTTGTGTTGCAAAATATTGCTCTAAATCTTCCTCTTTGCTGCAATCAGTCGCTTGATGTTTTCACTCTAACGTTCCATTGTTGTGTTTGCAGAGAAATACCTTATTAAGTGTGTTAATAGAACCTATTTTTCTAGTAATGTGGACTAGTGAGGAAAAAGGAGGTAGTTTTTGAGCAAACTAAGGGTAGATATTTCATGTGGAGAGGTTTCCAAAAATGAGTTATGTAAGAAATCAATAAATTTGACATTAATAAGAACTTCTAGGCAAAATTTTATTAACAAATATTTGGAAGCACTTTATTAACATTTATGCATCAAAGACAATAGTCAATGATATTTAAACATAAATTCAAAATCTATTATGATATGAAATTATTTTAATATAAAATTTAAACATAAACTTAAGTTTTGAAATTGGCCAAATTACACTTTACCCCCTGTGTTATAGCTAATATTCATATAACCCCACTATAATTTTAAAAGATATATATAACTCCAAAACTTAAGTTGGTATTACTTGAATAAGAGAAAGGTATTGTTGCCCATTTATCATTATAACATGGGCAATTTTATCATTGCATCAATATTCATAACGGTGTTACTAAAACTATTGATTAACTTTTCCTAGAGGAGCAAAGTATATATTGTTTTAGTTGAGGGGATAAATTGTGTTTACCCCCTCCTAAGGGAGGCAAAGTGTTATTAAGAAAAATCCTAATTTAAATTTCTCAAAAGTTGGGAACAGGGGGCAGCCCTGACTGCTCTCCTGCCTCCATACCTGGCCTTGTCCTAATACCATATATAATTTGATCATTTGTCTAACTCCACCAATGTTGAAAAATTACAATATATTATATTTTCAACATATAATGGTTGACTTGAGGCCCCTTATTACTTCTAGCCATTTACGTGTTTAGAAAGTTGGAATGCGACTCTTCCCCACAAATTGGTGAAAGTTACTACTTGAATAATAACTAGAATATTTTTATCACCGAAATTTCCCTGTGCAAGTATCTGATTATGTAGAAATCCTTTGTTTTAGTAAATAAAAATAGTTTACTCCTCAAATTTCTTTGACATTGGACCATCTTTAGTAGCCACTGATTTTAGACAAAGGGACTCGGGGTCTCAATAGTTGAGTGCTATCTTAGTTCAAATCCATTCGTATGCTCTTTTTTTTTTTTTTTATCACATTTAATGCAAATTTTTACAGTTTTGATGTAATTATGAATTTATATTATGATATGAGTTTACAAATTCAAATTCATACTCAAATTATGCGAATTTACACCAAAATTAATTGGACAGAGCTCAGCTTGTGAGCCCCGTTTCCTAGACAAAGAGACTCAAAAGCTATAAATAGTGAGTCATCTTGCCCGTTCGTTTCATCTTCAGTTTCACAAACCTCGTCTTCACTGATTTCCTCTGCAGCTCCTCCCTCCCTTTTTCTCATGGACATAATTACCGTCCTTTTCCATCTTGTATTGCTGCTAAGTCTTCCTACTGTTTCGATAGCCCTCATCAAACGCAGCATCCAAACAGATCAATCAGCACTTCTAGCCTTAAAATCCCAACTGTTCGATTCTTCGAATTTACTGAGAAAAAATTGGACTGCAAATGTCTCAGTGTGCAACTGGTTTGGAGTGACATGCTCCTCTCGCCACCACAGAGTTGTCTCCGTGAACCTCTCTTACTTAGGCCTTCAAGGTAGCATCCCTCCAGCGATAGGAAACCTTTCTTTTCTCAATTCTATTGACCTCAGTGGCAACAATTTCCATGGAAATTTGCCCATGGAAGAAGGAATGGTGCATTTACGCAGACTCAAATATATTAGTCTTGCCTTCAATAATTTTGGTGGAGAGGTTCCTTCGTGGTTCGGTTCTCTGCCTAACCTTCGAGTCCTGGATTTGTCAAATAACAGCTTCACAGGTGCCATTCCGATTTCCCTATTTAATGCATCAAAGTTGGAGTCCATAAGTATCATGTTCAATCAATTGCAAGGAAATGTTCCCCAAGAAATTGGCAATCTTGTCAACTTGACGATCTTTAGAATGGCAAAGAACCAGCTTACAGGGTTTATACCATTAACCCTTTTCAACATCTCGTCCCTGCAAATAGTCAATTTGACAAATAACTTGCTATCCGGCAACCTTCCGGTGAACCTGTGCTCTAAGCTTTCAGGACTTCAAGGCTTTGACATATCCTATAACACATTATCAGGCCAAATTCTGTCGCGGTTCGACAACTGCTCAGAACTTGAAGAACTGTCATTGAACAACAATTATTTAAGCGGAAAACTACCAAGAGAAATTGGGAACTTAACCATGCTTAAGGTTTTGAGTTTGGGACAGAGCACCTTCGCAGGTAATTTTACTTTTCTTTTGTTGTCTTCAGTCTAAAAACTATATGTCATGATTTATTTAGAGGGTAATTTGCACTTTGTCCTCATGAAACTGGATCGACTATTCGTTTTCCTCCATATAATGGTTTTAAAAAATGATGTCCTATCATTTTGCTTAAAAAGAAATTGACTGGCGATTTGATTTGCAGGTGGAATTCCAGCGGAGATTGGTAAGCTTCAGAATTTGGAGTTGTTAGCTATTGACGGATGTGACCTTACTGGTAAGTTCTGAAGTTTTTCTAGTAGAATTTAAAGGAACTGGGAGTTATAAGAGCAAGTCCCAAAGAAAATTATATACTTTTTCTATGTCGTAAAGAAATGTTTTTGTTTGGATAGGAGTTTATTTCGATGATTTATTTGAGATAATTACTGTAATATTTTTTGTGATGTGATGTATGTGAGATAAAAAGGTGATTAAAATTTATGAAGTAAATTATTTTATTTCAAAACTATGCAATCCAAACACCAAATTTATTATGACCAACCCAGTCATGAACCCCGCAAGAGGAATGGTTTAGTGGGTTAGTAGTTCAACCGTGATTCAGTGGTTCAACCGCTGGGTTCTCAAAATATAATAAATAAATATATAAATTAAATTACAGGAATTCAAGTTCTTAAAAATATAAAACCAATCCAGTTAAATCTTGCATGTTTAAAGATTCAAAGTTTGAATTATCATCTACATTGAACTTGTTTCAAACATAAACATAAAATTCATTCTTCATAATAAGAACCGACAAGAGACAAGATAAATTTAATTAGGAATCGAAACCAACTTTGAAGTATAATATCTTGTTTTTATGTAGTTTTTTGCTCTCAATCACAAGATTTTATGTGAGTAATTATTATATTAGGGATGAACTATGGTAAGATATCATTTTGATGTTAGGAATCATAACTAACTTTAAAGTATAATATCTTGTTTTTATGCATTTTTTTTTGCTCTCAATTACAAGATTTTATAAGAGTAATTATTATGTTAGGGATGAATTATGTTAAGATATCATTTCAATAATTTATTTTCTAACTTTTAGGATAAAGTCTGAGAATACTAAAGATTCAAGGAAAGGCTTATTTGAGAAGTGTTTAAGGGGAATAAGTTATGGTAATATATCATTTGATAACTTATTTCCTTACTTTTAGGATAAAGTATAAGAGTATTAAAAATTTGAGAAAAGGCTTATTTGAGGAGTGTTTAAGGAGAAGAAAAAGAAAGATTGAAGGCTTTGGGGAAAGGGAATCAAATATAAGATATTATAGCCTTTAATTTACAGCATAAAAGTGTTCGTGCCACTAGCCAAAGGGCATGAAATTGTGTGAGAGGTCTTAAGTTTGAATTGTGCTAGTAGAATGTGTCTCAAATTTTGCTCCACGTGCGAGCTGGAATGCTCAAAACTCAGGCTGGTTTTCGGTTCTTTTGATTGAATCAACGGGTATTGACTTTTTATTGGTTCATTTATTCAAATGATCAGATTAGGAACCAGGGTGGCTAGTTTATCGGTTTGACCGGTTGAACTACTGGGTCGGGTTGAATTTAATAACTATATTTCAAATTATAGATCTATATCCCTTTCAAATGAGTAGCCTACTTGTGAATTTAACTAGCAACCATATTTAATGTGTATTTTTATCAATAAATATGAGTAATCTAATATTAGAATGATAAGTTCCAAAATGATCTGGTTTGTGAGCCATTAGTTTGAATGGGGTAAATATGAGTAATCTTGTAATGATAAAGGGGTAAATGATTAAAGTACTAAATAAAAATAATTGATTCAACTAACTACGGTTAGGTTTACAGGTGTCCATTGGACACTTGATATGAGGGTGCTCAAGTATTAGTTTTTTGAAAAAATGTTATATATATGGGACAGTATCACAATTTAAGGAGTGCAACAAATGTGACTATATATCTATACAGTAATTTAGGTGTATTAACAAGTGCTTGTTAGACACCTATTAAAAAAATCCTTAAACGTTTTAGAGAAATTTATCTTGGGAAATTAATCCTGTACAGCCCAAAAAAATCAATAAAGGTGATTTAACTATAAGAAAGTGACATTGTAATACGCTCTGTTTTTCAAGTTTGGTGATTTAACTATACTAAATTCGGAAATTCTGCTTGGGCATTGGCTTTCTTTTGAAGACACTAACAATCACTGGCAAAAGTTAAATTTAAAAAAAAAAAAAGATAACAAGTACATGTGGCTATCATTTTTATTAATAAAGAAACATACTTTTTATTTATTTATTTATTTTTGGTACAATTTATTTTATTTTTTGGTAAGCTCATTACTTTTTATTGATCATCAATGAAGCACTGTCAAGAGAAGTTTACAACCTATGCACAACTAGAAATTACATGAAAAAGTAATCATAAGCTATAACAAAAGCAAAAACAACCTATGCAGAAAAAATAGTAAGGGACAGATCCAAAGCAAAGCAAAAGTAATCACAATTTTTTTTCAAAATTTGAATTTTGACCAATAATGATCGTAAATCTTTTCAAGCGGTTGCTTGAAAACGGCCTTCTATCCATTCCTACCCCTATTTCAAAAACAATTAGTCTGCTAATTGCCCCTTAAAAACATGGAAAGATGGTTCTTCTTTTAATTTCTGTTCCATTCTGGCCGGCTTCAATATCTTTGTTTTTCTTTTTTATTTTTTCTCAAATAAAAAACACTGAACCAAAGATTAGTTCTTCTTTACTTTTAGTCTAAGAATTTGTTTTTGTAACACTACCATGTTTGAATGCATAACAGACAACCTCTACTCAAATTTCAAATTTCTCTTCTTATACATATTTCATGCATCCAAATTTTTTAGTATTAATAAAATCTTTACACCAACAGTATATGAAACATATATCTTTAATGCATGGAGCTTCGGAAATTATAATTGCATAAATTGCAACACCTCATATGGATCATCCAAAAATTTTGACCAAAATTTTATTGCCACACAATTCCGGGTATAGGTCTAAACAATCAGACTTTGCCTAATTATCCTACTTGGGAGTTTGGTTTGGACCAAATGACCAATCGCCCCAAAAGGCCTCAACGTCATCATTAATTTTTTTTTCAATTACCATCATAAAACTTAATCAGTCTGGTTTCAATTACCATCATATTTCTAAAGCATGTTTCTGTGCATTCTGAATTTTTGGCAGGTCCAATACCGGAAGAAATTGGCAATCTTCAGAAATTGAATATATTAGACTTGAATAGTAATGCCTTACAAGGACAAATTCCAGTAACCATGTTCAACATCTCAGCCATGACATACATTAGATTGACTCTGAATAACCTTTCAGGAAGTCTTCCACCTAGTATCGGCCATATTCTACCTAATCTAGAAACGCTAAATGTTGCACATAATCATTTAACTGGAGTAATTCCTGATTCCATCTCAAATATGACTAAGCTAGTTATTTTGGAATTCAGCCTCAACCATTTCACTGGTTCAATTCCTAGATCACTCGGCAGTTTGAATCTCCTTGAGACTCTTGATGTTGGATTCAACCAATTAACCACAGGGTACCCGCAAGAGATGAGCATTATTTCATCTTTGGTGAATTGTGAAAGTTTAAGAGTTATGATATTGGCACATAATCCTATAAAAGGTATTCTTCCCCATACCATAGCCAATTTTTCCAATTCTCTTAAAAAGTTCGTAACTAGTACTTGTGAACTAGAGGGTAGCATTCCACCTGAAATTGGTAATCTGACTGGGCTGACGGATCTGGATCTTAGCAGCAATTACCTCACCGGGCAATTTCCATTGGCATTCGAAGGATTATCGAACCTTGAAGCGTTAGACCTTCAAAATAATGGGATTTTAGGGTCCCTCCCACCTTATCTTTGCAATTTCAGGAGTTTAACTCTATTAAACTTGACTGAAAATAAATTCTCGGGTCAACTTCCAGATTGCTTTGGAAATATGACTTCTCTGAGAAAGCTTTATTTGAGCTCCAACAGATTGAATTCCACCATGCCTGCCGGCCTCGGGAACTTAAAAGATCTGCTGTACCTAGATGTACATTCCAATGCTTTAGGTGGATATTTACCTCAAGAAATCGGAAATTTGAAGGCTGCAATATCCATAGACTTGTCGTGGAATAAGTTTTCAGGAAATATCCCGACAACTGTGGGAAATCTGCAGAACTTGATTAACTTCTCATTGGCACATAATGAAATACAAGGATCTATTCCTGAGATAGTAAGAAAGATGGTGAACTTGGAATCATTGGATCTATCTCAAAATAATATCACTGGAGAGATTCCTGCATCATTGGTATCACTCTTGCAGTTGAAGCATTTTAATGTGTCATTCAACCACCTGCATGGAAAAATTCCAGCAAATGGTTCTTTCCTCAATTTCACGATTGAATCATTTATGTTCAATGAAGCATTATGTGGTGGCCCTCCTCAAGTGGGATTCCCTCCTTGCCCAAACAATTCTCCTAAAGCATCCAGGACGAAAAAGTTCCCCAGATTTGCATACATCTTGTTACCAACTGCATTGACAGTTTTTGCAGTAATTATCTTCGAGTTAGTGCTCATCATGGCACAGCGTAGAAGCAGAAATCATGCTCAAACAAATCCAGTCCCTCCAACCACACATGAAAGGATTTCATACTACGACCTTGTACATGCAACTACTGATTTTGGTGAAAGCAACTTGATTGCAAAAGGGAGCTACGGTTCAGTTTACAAGGGGGTCCTTAGGGATGGGAGTATTCTGGCAATAAAAGTTTTCAATTTGCAAGTAGAAGGAGCATTCAAAAGCTTCGATGCAGAATGTGAAGTCCTGCGGAATATTCGCCATCGAAATCTGGTGAAAGTCATTAGCAGTTGTTCTAACCACGATTTTAGAGCTTTAGTCTTGGAGTACATGCCTAGTGGAAGCCTTGAAAGGTGGTTGTACTCTCACAACTATTTCTTGGATTTCCTGCAAAGGCTGAACATAATGATAGATGTAGCAACTGCATTGGATTATCTCCACCATGGCTACTCATCGCCTATCGTCCACTGTGATCTAAAGCCCAGCAATGTTCTTCTGGATCAAGACCTGACCGGTCACGTGGGCGACTTTGGCATTGCAAAGTTACTTAGTGGAGGTGAAAGTAAAGCAATAACAAATACACTTGCAACAATTGGCTACATAGCACCAGGTGACTTAAGTTTCTAAGCCTAATCGATACCCCAACCTATGCATATATGCTGTATTCATAACCCCGTTGAGTGAATTTTCCTGTGTTTATCTCGTGTTACCTTTCTCAACAAGCAGGATATTAACTGTGATTATTATAATTTCTACTAGAGTATGGATCTGAGGGTAAGGTGTCGAGAGGTTGTGATGTCTATAGCTTTGGCATTCTGTTGATGGAAACATTTTCAAGAAAGAAGCCGACTGATGAAATGTTCACAGAAGATTGTGGATTGAAGGACTGGGTAAGGTATTTGCTGCAAAATCCAGAACTGGATCTAGTTGACCACAACTTGATAATTCCCCCAGACGAAAATTCAACAGCAATCGTCCAATGTATCTTCAAAATCATGGAAATGGCGGTCACATGCACAGTGGAATCACCAGAGGAGAGGATTGACATAAAAGATGCACTAAACGAACTCAGAAATATCAAAGTTCAATTTCTCTCCAAGTGAATTATCAAAAGGTAAAGATTCAATGCTTCATCATCACTTCTTAAAGATCGAGTAAAAGTAAAGCAAATGCATAAAATTTCTTTGCTTGAATGCAAAATCCAGGTTGAGCCATCAGAAAGCCAAATTAAAAACGAAGCTACCTTCATCGAATGTGGATTCAGGAATGGAACTTGCTGACGGGCTGCGACTTATAAGGTGCCTAGAAGAAGGTAAATTGCAGTGTGTGACCATCTCATATCTGTGTTCGATGGTTTCTTTCCCGTTTATTGCTTTCCCAAGTCCCAACTATGCTAGTAGCTGTGTAATGTGATTAGGAATTAACAACTCTCCCCAGCTCTCTATGCCAGTAAAGTTGTCTCCCTAGGAATGGAGACACACAGCTCCCTCATCGGTGCAGCATAACAAATTCGATTCGATTAATCAAGTCGCCAATCTATACAGTTATCATAAGATGTGTACTCACCCCTTTTGCCAACTCAATGACAACGATACTCTTTTATCTTAATTTGCACCTCAAATATCTTACCAACATCGTATATTTCAATGAATCAAGACAATGGAAGCAGTCCTAATGTTAATAAGAAAATTTTCCCAAAAAATGTGGTGGGTAGAATGCACTGCAACAAAGATACTGAAAACTGCTATGAGGGAAAGAGGTGCAACCGTTCCTGAATAATGCAGGACCATGAATAGTCCAGTTCTTGCCCTTAGCTCCTGCCGGAATCTTTCAAACAGAAATGGAAATAGCAGTCTAGATCCAATGTTAATACATTCTCTTTAACTAAAATGCTTAAGGAAATCTGAAAAAAGCTATACGAAAAAGCCCATCTCATGGGTGGAAAAAAATGCTAGTACGTCTATGAGATCATAGTACATGTTAAATGAGGAAATGAATGCATGCTTGATTATACTTTTTTTTTCTAACGGATTTCCAGTGAACACTAATTGAGATACCTAAATTACACATGTCACCCTCGGCGTCACTTTCCAATGGCAACTCAATGTTATTTCTATATTTATGTCAAGTGTTCTATTTATTTAATTTATCACGTGCTCTGTAATTTTTTTAATAAATCAAATTGGTTTGGTTTAAGTCAAGTTTCTTTTATCCTCACGTGATAAGTGAAATTGGCACTGGATTTGGTATCGTATAGTTGTACCGAAGATCCCAATTACTTAAATTATACCAAACCTATCATGCAAATGTACACACTGACAATTATTATGCTACCTTGCATTTATAAGATTTCCTCCTTTTTCTTGCATTAAATTCCCATATGTAGTTTCACTTATGTGCAATACATACATACATATACATATACATAAATATAAGACTATGGATTGAAGACTGGATAAGGCATTTGCTGCACAATACAGAACTGGATCTAGTAGACCACAGCTTGATAACTCCCCCAGACGAAAGTTCAACAAGAATCGTGCAATTTATCTTCAAAGTCATGGAAAAGGCCGTTACATGCACGGTGGAATCACCAGAGGAGGGGATGGACATAAAAGATGCTCTGAAGGAACTCAAAAAAAAAAAAAAAAAACAAGTTCAATTTCTTCGTCAGTGAATCACTCCGAAGGTGAAGATACCAAGCTTGATCACATCTTAAATGACCTAGCATTATATGGTTCAAAGACTCGACCGAATCGTCACCAGAGCAGGTTTTTTGTTCCGATACCAGAACAAGATGACTTTAAGGTAATGGATCGTTAAGAATTCGGTTGAGTCACCGAGACGTCTTTGAGACGGAAAGAAATGGTACACTCGTCTCGACTCATCCCGAATCAACTAAAACTTTTATTATTTTTATTTATCATATCTTTTTACAATTTTTAGAACATTAAATGTTTCAAAAATTTACGTCTCATCGAGACCACGATCGATATGTCGAGATCGATGTGGAACCCTTCGAGCCACAATCACGATCGCGATCGTGACTTTGAACCATGGCCAGCAAAGGTAAAGCAGGAGAAGAAATATACTTCATTTGGTTTCCACATCAAGGTTATGCCATCACAGAAAACCAAATTAAGAGTGAAACTACATTCATTGAATGCAGAGTGAGGAATGGGACAGCCAGCGACTGTCGGTGATTTCTATCCCAAGTCCCACGCATGCTAATAGCTGTGTAACGTGATTCGTTTGAAACTTTGTTATGACTGCAATTAGCAATTAACAACTCCATCATCAGTGCAGCAGATAATTACTATTTAGTTACCAGACTTATATCCGATTAATTTACACGTTTCCAATTTATATTATTGGCATAAGATGCATACTCTTCGATCATCCGTTTTGCCAACTCAATGACAACGTGTACTTGAATGAAATTCAACATAATTGTGATGCACTTTTCTTGTTTTGTCATATGGTTTGCAACAATTATTTGTTCCACAAAGAATATAGAATCAATTACGCTACAAAACCATATAAGTTACAACTTACGATGGTAGATAATAAATTTGTCCAAGAATTATTTGGCTATTCCTTTCACTTTTCTTGCTTGTTCCTGTGAAATGTAAAGATTGAGCAAATGGGGATTAGTTTGTTTGGGTATAGTTCCTTAAATTAACCCAAAATGGTTATTTTTTTTTTACTTTGTAATTTGGTTTAATTCTTAAAGAATGTTAATGGAGAAGTAAAAGCAAATTTATGGAATTAATTTTCTTTCGTTCAAAGGATGGTCGCAAATGAAAACTGTTCGACTCAATAAGATAATTTTTTTCTAGGCACAAAGGAAGAAAAGCACAGAAATTACAGCAATAGTATAATCGTATGTGTGATTAATTAAAACAAGAAATTAATCATCCATTTACAAATTATTAATTAATAGTTCAAAAAACAACAATAAGTGTCAGAATATAGTTAAATAGAGAAGTTAGGGGGAGAGGGAGGAAATTAAGCGAAATTACGTGTTATGAATATAATTATTTTATGAGGAAATGTTGACTTGAGGGCCCCTTACAACTTTCTTAAAATTCGTTTTTAAGAAAGTTAAAAGCTGGACTCTTTCACAAAAGTTAGTGAAAGTTACAATAAGTATACTTTAAATATTTTATTTGCTACCGTACAAATTTTTAATGAATGAAGTATTAGCGACCAGGTGCAGCTAGGCCATGAGAGTAAGGTGACTGGCTATTGTTAATGATTTTATTAAAAATAAAAAGTACAAGTATAAATAAAGAAATTGAATAAATTGTTTGACAACCTTATCTACTTCTTAGCCAAGGTCTGAGGACGCAGAGGTTCAGGATTCAAGCCTTTCTTCCTTCCTTCCTCACCGCATCTTAAATTCCGCTCCTTTCTGTTAGATCTTAGGACACTAGGATACCCAAATTAATAATAACTAGTGGTTGAAGATATTCATGTGTGTGCAACTAATAAAAAGATATAAAAATGATCAGTATGATTTTTTTTTTGGAAAATAGTGGTTTAAAATAGTTCAAATGTTTAGTATTTTAGAGAAATAGTAGTTTTTTTTTATTAAGAGAGTGGTAGTTAATTCAACAAATGTAGAGTGGCGATAGGGAGATGGATAGTTAAAATGATTTAGTTGTCTTTAGCGAAAAGAGTAGATTAAGTAACATATTAGATAACACAATTTGTTTACACAAATCTCTCCCTCGCGCTTTATATATAATAAAGATGATAATAAAGTCATTTGGGTATTGAAAAGAAAGATGCTAAAACTACTAAAATTTTGCTAATCTCTATTTATCACCGTCATTTGCAAGGGTAGGGTAAGTAAATATCTAATTAGTGTATAAATCCATTATTATAGTGAATATAATAATTTTTACTCGTCAAATTATTTCTTTCGACGTTGGACCATCTTTAGCTGCCAGGGTGTTCAGACAAAGTGGCTCCAAAACTACAAATACTACCGACGCATCCGGCTGTTTGTTTCATCTTCAGTTTCACAAACCTCGCCTTCACTGATTTCCTCTGCAACTCCTCCCTCCCTTTTTCTCATGGATATAATTACCGTCCTTTTTCATCTTGTATTGCTGCTAAGTCTTCCTACTGTTTCGATAGCCCTCATCAAACGTAGCATCCAAACAGATCAATCAGCATTGTTTGCCTTAAAATCCCAACTGTTCGATTCTTCGAACTTACTGAGGAAAAATTGGACTGCAAATGTATCAGTGTGCAACTGGATTGGAGTGACATGCTCCTCTCGCCACCATAGAGGTGTCTCCTTGAATCTCTCTTATTTAGGCCTTCAAGGTAGCATCCCTCCAGAGATAGGAAACCTCTCTTTTCTCAATTCTATTGACCTCAGTGGCAACAATTTCCATGGAAATTTGCCCATGGAAGAAAGAATGGTGCATTTACGCAGACTCAAATATATTAGCCTTGCCTTCAATAATTTTGGAGGAGAGGTTCCTTCGTGGTTCGGTTCTCTGCCTAACCTTCGAGTCCTGGATTTGTCAAATAACAGCTTCACAGGTGCCATTCCGATTTCCCTATTTAATGCATCAAAGTTGGAGTCCATAAGTATCATGTTCAATCAATTGCAAGGAAATGTTCCCCAAGAAATTGGCAATCTTGTCAACTTGAAGATCTTTAGAATGGCAAAGAACCAGCTTACAGGGTTTATACCGTTAACCCTTTTCAACATCTCGTCCCTGCAAATAGTCAATTTGACAAATAACTTGCTATCTGGCAACATTCCGGTGAACCTGTGCTCTAAGCTTTCAGGACTTCAAGGCTTTGACATATCCTATAACACATTATCAGGCCAAATTCTGTCGCGGTTCGACAACTGCTCAGAACTTGAAGAACTGTCATTGAACAACAATTATTTAAGCGGAAAACTGCCAAGAGAGATTGGAAACTTAACCATGCTAAAGCTTTTGGGTTTGGGTCAGAACAGATTCACGGGTAACTTCTTTTTTTTTTTCCTTCTAGACGTCATGTTTTTAAATGCTGTCATATTTTCTTGCATTAAAAAAGAAGAAATCTACATGATATTATGGCTGGCGATTTGATTTTTGTGCACAATACCATTGCAGGTGGAATTCTAGCGGAGATTGGTAATCTCCAGAATTTGGAGGCTTTAGCTATTGATGGATGTTCCCTTAACGGTAAGTACTAAAGTTGTTTTGGTGTAATTAAATGGTTTGAGAAACTAATCTTCGGCAGGAAACGAATTGAGTTTATCCTAATTAAATAGTTGGAGAAATCTTGAGTTGGCAATTCATTCTGTCATGTTACAACTTTTATAAGATACGCTTATGTTTAGTTACTAATATAATCTGATCTCTACTAGAAAATTTCGATAACTCTTGAAAGTCATTTAGTGCGACAGAGTTTGACCTTCTTTGTGCAATTACATGTCAAAAAATATTGTAGTACTTTACTTTAGATATTAATTTTTTTAACGATCCCATCCCTTGTCATACCCTTCCTACCTCTAACGGTCAAGCACAGGAATTCGACACCCAAATCTCATAATGAGTAAGACTCTAAAATCCCTCCCCCACTGTTGGGCCAAACAGTGGTTACTTTAGATGTTTATTGGCAGCAAAGGTTTTAACAAAATATATGGAGGTGATTTAACTATAAGAAACAGACGGTGTAACATGGTCTATTTTTCGAGTTTGGAAACATTTTCAATCTTTGTCAGCCAGAGAAAAGAAAAGTTTTTTCTGCTGAGATTCATTGGCTTGTAAATCACTATTATGACTTGCTTAGAACTATAAGAACCCTTGTTTTCGTTTCCATACCAAAATAGCATTCCCTATTTATCTATTCAAAAATAATTTCCGTCCACAGTAGGTCAAACTATAAGATTACCCTCTATCACTAATTCATAGTATCTGTGTTTTTTTTTTTTTTTTGGTTAAATAAACGCTGATTTAGGCAATCCTTAAGGGTGGGGCGGCCTGGTTTTGTTCTCTTGATTTTCTCAAATAAACAATCGACTAGAGGGGTAATATTTCTAGCTGTTAATGTAAGATTTATTTTTACAACTGAGTCTGTATGCACGAGTATTCTGAAGCATGTTTTTTTATTTTTTTTGCATTCTCAAATTTTGGCAGGTCCAATACCGAAAGATATTGGCAATTTTCAGAAATTGAATATATTAAACTTAGCTGCTAGTGGCTTGAGTGGTGAAATTCCAGTAACCATGTTCAACATCTCTGCCCTGAGATGGATTTTATTGACCGTGAACGACCTTTCAGGAAGTCTTCCACCTAGCATAGGCCGCATGCTACCTAATCTAGAAAGATTGAATGTGGCGCATAATGAAATATCTGGGGTGATTCCTGATTCCATCTCAAATATGACTAAGCTAGTTATTTTGGAGCTCAGCATGAACCATTTCACTGGTTCAATTCCCAGATCACTTGGCAGTTTGAATCTCCTTGAAACTCTTAATGTTGCAAGCAATTATTTAACCGCAGCTTACCCCAACGAGTTAAGCATTATTTCATCTTGGACGAATCTTAAAAGTTTGAAACTTTTGATATTGGATTATGTTTCCATTAAAGGTACTATTCCACGTACCATAGCCAATTTTTCCAGTTCTCTTCAAAAATTCCTTGTTCGTAATTGTGAATTAGAAGGCAGCATTCCACCTGAGATTGGAAATTTTAGCAGGATGATAAGCCTGGATCTTAGCAGCAATTTCTTCAAGGGCCAACTTCCGTTGACATTCCAAGGGTTACCGAATCTCCAAGGATTAGAACTTCAAAATAATATGATTTCAGGGGCCATCTCACCTAATTTTTGCAATCTCAGGAGTTTAACTCTATTAGACCTGAGTCAAAATAAATTCTCAGGTCAACTTCCAGAATGCTTGGGAAATATGTCTTCTCTGGGAAAGCTTAATGTGTCCTCCAACGGATTAAATGCCACCATACCGGCCAGCCTCTGGAACCTAAAGGATCTGATGTCTTTAGATGTCCACTCAACTGCTTTTGGTGGTTTCATACCTCAAGAAATTGGAAATTTGTTGGCCGCAACAGACATAGACTTGTCAAGGAATAAGTTTTCAGGAAATATTCCGGCATCGGTTGGAAGTCTTAAGAACTTGATTAGTTTCACATTGGCAGACAATGAACTGCAAGGATCTATTCCTGAGATAGTAAGAAAGATGGTGAACTTGGAATCATTGGATCTATCTCAAAATAATCTCACTGGAGAGATTCCTGCATCATTGGCATCACTCTTGCAGTTGAACCATTTTAATGTGTCATTCAACCACCTGCATGGAAAAATTCCAGCAAATGGTTCTTTCCTCAATTTCACGATTGAATCGTTTATGTTCAATGAAGCATTATGTGGTGGCCCTCCTCAACTGGGATTCCATCCTTGCCCAAACAATTCTCCTCAAGCATCCAGGACGAAAAAATTCCCCAGAGTTGCATACATCCTGTTACCAATTGCGTTCACAGTTTTTGCAGTTATTATCATCGTGTTGGTGCTCACCATGACAAGGCGTGGAAACAGAAATAGTACTCAAACAAATCCACTCCTTCCAACCACACACGAAAGGATTTCATACTATGACCTTGTACATGCAACTAATGATTTTGGTGAAAGCAACTTGATTGCAAAAGGGAGCTACGGTTCCGTTTACAAGGGAGTCCTTAGGGATGGGAGTATTCTGGCAATAAAAGTTTTCAATTTGCAAGTTGAAGGAGCATTCAAAAGCTTCGATGCAGAATGTGAAGTTCTGCGTAATATTCGCCATCGAAATCTGGTAAAAGTCATCAGCAGTTGCTCTAACCATGATTTTAGAGCTTTAGCCTTGGAGTACATGCCTAATGGAAGCCTTGAAAGGTGGTTGTATTCTCACAACTATTTCTTGGATTTCCTGCAAAGGATGAACATAGTTATAGATGTAGCAACTGCACTGGATTATCTCCACCATGGCTATTCATCACCTATTGTCCACTGTGATCTGAAGCCCAGCAATGTTCTTCTGGATCAAGACATGACCGGTCACGTGGGTGACTTTGGCATTGCAAAGTTACTTAGTGGAGGTGAAAGTAAAGCAATAACAAATACACTTGCAACAATTGGCTACATAGCACCAGGTGACTTAAGTTTCTAATCCTAATCGATACCCCCAACCTATGCATATATGCTGTATTCATAACCCCGTTGAGTGAATTTTCTTGTGTTTATCTCGTGTTACCTTTCTCAACAAGCAGGATATTAACTGTGATTATTATAATTTCTACTAGAGTATGGATCTGAAGGTAAAGTGTCGAGAAAGTGTGATGTCTATAGCTTTGGCATTCTGTTGATGGAAATATTTTCAAGGAAGAAGCCGACTGATGAAATGTTCACAGAAGATTGTGGATTGAAGGATTGGGTAAGGCATTTACTGCAAAATCCAGAACTGGATCTAGTTGACCACAACTTGATAACTCCCCCGGATGAAAATTCAACAACAATCATCCAATGTATCTTCAAAATCATGGAAATGGCGGTCACATGCACAGTGGAATCACCAGAGGAGAGGATTGACATAAAAGATGCTTTGAATGAACTCAAAAATATCAGAGTTCAATTTCTCTCCTAGTGAGTTATCGAAAGGTAAAGATTCCATGCTCCATCATCACTTCTTAAGGACCGAGTAAAATTAAGTAAACAAAATGCATAGAATTTCTTTACCTGAACGCAAAATCCAGGTTAAGCCATCAGAAAACCAAATTAAAAATGAAACTACCTTCATCGAATGTGGATTCAGGAATGGAACGTGCTGACAGCTGCGACTTATAAGGTGCCTAGAAGAAGGCTTGCTTGCATGATGCATTCGATAAATTTTAAGGTAAATTTCAGTGTATGACCATCTCATATCTACGTTCGATGGTTTCTTTCCTGGTTGTTGCTTTCCCAAATCCCAACTATGCTGATAGCTGTGTAATGTGATTCTTTTGAAACTTTGTTTCGAATGCAATTTGGAATTAACAACTCTTCCCAGCTCTCTATGAGAGTAAACTAGTCTCCCTAAGAATGGAGACTCAAAGCTTCATCGTCAGTGCAGCAGATCATAATTAGTTACCAAACTTGATTCGACTAATCAAGTTGCCAATCAATGCAATTAGCATAAGATGTATACTCTTCGCTCACCTCTTTTGCCAACTCAATGACAACGATACTCTTTTATCTTAATTTGCATCTCAAATATCTAACCAAAATCGTATATTTCAATGAATCAAGACAATAGAAGCCGTCCTATTGTTAATATGAAAATTTCCCAAAAAAAAGTGGGTAAAACATACTACAACAAGGAAAGACACTGGAAACTACCACAATGGAAAGGGATGCAGCCGTTTCTGAGCAATATAAGAGCTTTTTAACAAGGTGTAACTTAATGTAAATAGTTTGTACAACTTCATAACAGGGACATTTTATTGAATTATTATTCATGTGGACCCTTAAATAATAGGAATGCTAGAATTACGTAACAGTATTTTTTGATCCTTACAATTCGAATTTTCACCTTGTTAGTAAATTTAGGAACATGAATAGTCCAGTTCCTGCCCTTAGTTCCTGCTGGAATCTTTCAAACAGAAATGGAAATAACAGTCTAGCTCCAATGTTAATATATTCTCTTTAACCGAAATGTTTAAGGAAATTTGGAAAATGCCCATCTCATGGGTGGAAAAATACTTGAGATTCCCGTTGCCACTTCTTGTATTGATCTCTATGCCACTCTCTACCTTTATGCTACGTGTGAATATATACGTGGTATGTTCACTGTACATCAAAATATGTTTTCACAATCTGTCTTTTGATCAGAGTAGTAGTCTCTTCATCCAAATTTTCTTTTTTGGTTATTCACTGGCTTCAATCTCACCTGCACCCTGAATGATCTTCAGAGGCTTTCAGTGACTTAAATTTTTACAACCGTGACCCTTCTCTGCAGTCAATTAAAAGGTTCTAAAATCATCTCATAAGGTGACATCAAGCTTCTCAACTTAGGAAAATCAGGATTTTTCAGAAATTGTTGATATTCCTTAAGAGATCAAGATTCATATAACTAGTTTATTTCTGGTTTCTTGCAGTGTATTCATAGTCATCGAAGTTTGTTTCAAATTGAGAGGTTTGTGATGGCCTCAAGTGCCATTATAGTACTGATTCATTAGCTTGTAGCAACATTTGAAAAAGTCAAACAAATAAATGAAACCACCTAGTTCCTACATATTTTATTGCTTAAAAATATTGCAAATGAATTGGACAAATGTTTAACTGTTTGTAAATGTAATATTTCCAGTAGAAGTAAAGAGCATTTCATACCTTTTGACTATTCACTTTGAAAGAAATCGAACTTTGATCTTTTTGAGTTCATTCAGAGCATCTTTTTCGTCAATCCTCTCCTCTGATGATTCTGCTGTGAATGTCAGGGCCAGTTCCATGATTTTTGAGATACATTGCACCATTCTTGTTGAATTCATGCCTTGGGATGTTATTAAGATGTCGTCTATTTCTGAATGGTGCAACAGATCCCTTACCCAGTCCTTCAATCCACAATCTTCAGTTCTTCACTGAACATGTCATCAGTCGACCTCTTTCTTGAAAATGTTTCCATCATTAGAATGCCAAAGCTAGAGACATCACAGCTTATGGACACTTTACCTTCAGATCCATACTCTATGCAGCAAATTATGGAATCAATATTATTACTCTGCTTGTGGAGGAAAACAAAATGGAGTAAACACAAGAAAAAAATAAATAGATCAAAACTGTGGAACTTTACAACATAAATGCATCAGGATGCTAATACAAAATCAAAGTTTTGAGTCACCTGGTGCAATGTAGCCAATTGTTGCGAGTGTCTTGGTTTGTGCCATTCCGTCACCTCCACTAAGTAACTTTGAAATGCCAAAGTCTCCCACATGACCGGCCATGTCTTCATCCAGAAGAGCATTGCCAGGCTTTAGATCACAGTGGACTATAGTTGACGAGTAGCCATTGTGGAGGTAATCCAATGCGGTTGCTACATCAATCATTATGTTCAGTCTTTGCAGGAAATCCAAAAAGTGGTTGTGAGAGTACAACCACCTTTCAAGGCTTCCATTAGGCATGTACTCCAAAACTAAAGCTTTAGAATCATTGTTGGAGCAACTACTAATGACTTTAACCAGATTTGATGGTGAGTGTCATGCAGAACTTCACATTCTGCATCATAACTTTTGAATGCTCCTTCTACTTGCAAATTGAAAACTTTTATTCCCAAAACACTCCCATCCCTCAAAACCCCTTTGTAAACTGAGCCATTGCTCCCACTTCCAATCAAGTTTGTTTCATCAAAAATATTAGATGCATGTACAAGGTCATAATATGAAATTCTTTCATGCAATGTTGGACTGAGTGGATCTGTTTGAGAATTACTTTGGTTTCTACGCAGAGTCTTCATGAGAACCAACACTATGCTAATTATAGCAAAGACAGTCAATGCAATTGGCAACAAGATGTACAAAACTCTGGGGAACCTTTTTCTCCTTGATTTGGGGCAAGGAGGGAATCGCATATGAGGAGGACCACCACGTAATCCTTCATTGGACATAAAAGATTCAGCCGTGAAATTGAGGAAAGAACCATTTGCAGGAATTTTTCCATTTAAGTAAATGAATGACACATTGAAATACTTCAAATGCAAGAATGATCCTAATGATGTAGGAATCTCTCCGGTGAGATTGTTTTGAGATAGATCTAATGATTCCAGGCTCAACAGGTTTCCCAAAGTCTCAGGCAGAGGCCCTTGTAATTCATTATCTGCCAATGATATGTTAATCAAGTTATGCAGATCCCTGACAGTCGTCAGTATATTTCCTGAAAGCTTATTCCCTGACAAGTCTATGGATACTGCGGCATTCAAATTTCCAATTTCTTGAGGTATATCACCACTAAAATTTGACAGAGACTGTGGGGAACACCAACTGATGTTTCATAAACTTTGACTTCGTGATCAGGGTCCACACAACTTTATGAAAAGGGAAGAAGTTTTGGAAAGATCAGCTTAGGGAAGTCTTTGCCAATTAATCTACGGAATATATATACACATTAATTTTCATTTATTACATTTTGAAAGTCAGGTGTGGGTTTAAGAACTGAATAATTAACCATGTATGGAGTGTGAAATAATTCAAGAAACAGATTAAGTAGTTGTTGCAAATGGTGCAGCTGGTGATTCTCATTTTCAGACTTGACAAGGCCACGTCTGCACAGTTTGAAGTGTATCTGGTTGTACAAATTGAATATAGATGGTATGAATCTGTTTATAATCCAATGATAATAAAAAAAAAAGAGTATTACAAGCAGTGACAAATAAAGCACCTACAAATCACTGAAAACACAGCCATCCTATGGAAAAACAATAGTCTTGAATGATCTGAAAGCTGCATATGTAAATCTTGATGCAAATCATGTAGTTGCTTCATAAAGCATTGATTTCCCTTTATTGTAATTTGAAAGCTGGCCTTCACGTCCTTTTTCTGGAGTAAATTGGGCAAAACATTAAACAAATGACAGCAAATCTAATATCAATTATTGACGCTGGCTACAAGGGAACAGATCATTTAGCTCTTAAATATGCGACAGGTTTTGTGAGAGCTAGCAAAGATGGACTACAACAAATCCATTGCTGAAGGTTCACACAACTTATTAATTTTTAGTTTATTGCAGCGAAGTTTGTTTTGAGTTCAAATCTGGTTTTCTAATGGTATCAACTGCTGGCATAGTACTAATTCATTAGTTTGTGAACAAATAAAAGAAATCGCCAAGAATAAGTGGAGGTTTTGCACAGACTTCTACCTATCATGTGATGACATTTGGGTGCTTCGTTTAACTGTTTGTACATGTAATATTGCCAGTTGAAGTAAACAAAAATTACCTTTTCACTAATCTACTTTGAATCGTAGTCAACTTTGATTCTTTTGAGTTCTTTCAGAGCATCTTTGATGTCGATCCTCTCCTCTGCTGACTCCACTGTGCATGCAAGGGCCAAGTTCATGATTTTTAATGTACATTTCACCAATCTTGCTGGATTTTGGTCATGGATAGTTAGGAGGCTCTGGTCAATGAATTCCGATGCTGAATTTTGCAACAACTCAGCTACCCAGTCTTTCAATGTCCAATCTTCAGAGAACAATTCATCAGTCGGCTTCTTCCTTGAAAATGTTTCCATCAAGAGAATGCCGAAGCTATAGACATCACATCTAGTGGATACTATACCTTCAGATCCGTACTCTATAAAGAAAATCATAATATGAATCACTATTCTACTTCCTGGGGACAGCAAAGCAAGATAGGCACGAGTAAAGATCCTTCCTATATGTCATGACTATATTAAAAGTATGATGAGTCTTGAAAATAGGGAGTATAAGAGTGTAAGGATATTTTGATCTTAATCTTTGTTTTGTCTAAATTACCCTCATATCTTTGAATTAGAGTTATTGCATTTCAATATGACACTAATTAGAGTTATTATCATGCCTTTTGACAAAAAAAAAAAAAAGAGAAATGCAAAGTTTCAACAAAATTACATTTCAAAAATGTTGGTTATTAAAAGTATAAACTGTCCATTTACAACTATATTCACCAATTATTTCCCACATCTCCAATTATTGTATGTGTTAAAATTATCTCAAATTATTATATTGTTATGTGTGATAATTAAAGTAAACTATATATTACATACATATTGGTTTAGAAGAAAATCATAATTAATAAGAAGACAAAAGGTTATAAAAAATCAATGAGAAAACAAAAGGTTAAATTGATTATTAAATTCACTATATTATGTCATATTGATTAAGCAAATTCTCAAAAAAAGTTGTCAATAATTATAAAAAATATATATATAATAGAAAAGATTTACAACTCCTGAAATTAATAAAATTTTGTTGTATCCTAATCAGAATGTTTGAGTATATATTGTGCACAAGTTTTGTTCCATGCACTAGTTTGATACAACATACAAAATTTCTCCTTCTTACTATCATAATTCAAATAAAATATGCAACAACTTAGTTTAGAAACGATACAATTCCATTTTCAGAGTTTTTGTGATTGTAATATGCACAATAAACTTTTAATTGCTTTGTATATAATAAATGTCTTGGACAACTAACAATTGTTTAATTTTGTTTATCATATGGTTTCTTAGTCAATATTATAATAAAAACTTAGTTTAAATATGATAATCTTTCATTTTCAAAGTTTTTATAACTGTAGAATGCACAATAAATTTGTAATTATTTTGTATGTAATAAACATTTTGTACCATTGTCAGTTGCTTAATTTTATTTATTATATAGTTTCTTGGATTATATTATGCCAACAATCAAAATTTTACATAGAAATTTAGTATATTAAAGATTTTATATTTTGAAAAAATATATTCACATGTAAAGCGCGCAAGTTATTACTAGTATACTAAAAAGTTAGAACTCAAATAGTATGAATATATCAATTTGTCTATCAACTTTTTGCAAAAACTTTAAATTACCCGGTGCTATATAACCAATTGTTGCGAGTGTCTTTGTCTGTCTCGTACTTTCATCCCCATGAAATAGCTTTGCAATGCCAAAATCACTCACATGACCAGTAATCTCTTCATCCAGAAGAACATTACTGGGCTTTAGATCACAATGGACTACAGGTGACGGGTAGCCATGATGAAGGTAATCCAATGCAGCTGCTACATCCACCATTATGTCTAATCTTTGGACAAAATCCAAGAAATAGTTGTCAGAGTGCAACCATTTCTCAAGACTTCCATTAGGCATATATTCTAAGACTAGAGCCTTAAAATCTGGGTTAGAACAACTACTGATGACTTTAACCAGATTCCTGTGGCGAAGATTACGCAGAACTTCACACTCAGTGTCAAAACTTTTGAATGCTCCTTCTAAATGCAAGTTGAAAACTTTTATGGCTGACAATTTTCCATTCCTGAGCATCCCTTTGTAAACTGAACCATAACTTCCCACTGCAAGTAAATTGCTCTCGCTAAAGCCATTGGTTACATGTTGAAGCTCATAGTAAGAAATCCTTTCAGGTGTTATTGCTGGAGGTGAATCTACTTGAGCAGTACTTTGGTTTCTTCTTCTCTTTTCATGAACAGTATTGCAATGCTAATTAAAGCCAAAGCTAAGAATGCACTCGGTAGCAAGACATAAGCGGCTAAGCGTAAGCTTTTCATCCTTGATCCCCGAGGAGAAGGGCAAGTAGGGAAGTGCAAATGAGGAGGACCACCACAGAGTGCCTCATTTGACATGAATGATTCATTTGTGAAGTTCACGAAAGAACCAGTTGAGGGAATCTCTCCTCGTAGCTTATTGAAGGACACATTTAAGTGTAGCAACCGTGAAAGTGATTCTAATGATCTTGGAATCTCTCCAGAGAGGTTGTTATGAGATAGATCCAACAATTCCAGGCTTACCAATTTGCCAAATGTTGCAGGAATTGGCCCTTGTAATTCATTATGTGCCAGGGTGAGGTTGATCAAGGTCTCAACGTCACCAAGTGTTGTGGGAATATTGCCTGAAAATCTATTGCCTGACAAGTCCATGTACAATGCAGCCCGCAAATCTCCAATTTCTGTCGGTATAAAACCACTCAAAGAATTTGAATGAATGTCTAGCTCCAACAAATCCTTGAGGATTCCGAGACTTGCAGGTATACTTGAATTGAACGCATTGGAATCTAAGCACAGTTGTCTCAGTGATGTAATATTTCCAAAACATTCTGGCACCTTACCAAAGAACTGATTTCGACTCAAATACAATATGCCCAGTTTCCTGAAATTGCAAAATGTGTCAGCAATAGTTCCTAGAATTTGGTTACCTTGTAGGTTCAAAACTTGCAGGTTCAATAGTCCATTGAACGTCATTGGTAGTGGTCCAGTCAAGTAATTGTCGCCAACACTGAGGACTGATAGGCCACTTAGATTACCAATTTCAGGTGGAATGTTGCCTTCAATTTCACAAATACTTGCATAGAAGAATGTGAGCAAACTGGAAAAATTCCCTATTGTAGAGGGAAGAGTTCCTTTCAGAGGATTCAACGACATGGACAAAGTTTTGAAACCTCTACAATTAGTCAAAGATGAAAGAAAGCTCAACTCTGCCGGTGAATTGGAGGTGAAATAGTTTCTATCAAGACCAAGGGTCTCAAGGAACCTCAAGTTGCCTAACGAGGTTGGAATGGAACCAGTGAATTGGTTGTTGCCAAGTTCCAATGTGTCAAGTACCGTAGCATTTGAGATGGAATCAAGAATAGCACCGGTAAGTTTATTATTTCCAAGATACAACATTTGTAGATTTGGTAGCTTCTGGTCTAGACCAGGAGGAAGGCTCCCTGAGAGGTTATTTGAGGTGAATGAAATTACCACTAGAGATGAGATGTTAAATATGGATGCGGGAATTGAACCGCTCAAGGCATTTGAGGTGAATATCAAGGTCTCCAGTTGCTGAAGATTGCCAATTTCTTCCGGGACTGGACCTGCAATTTGCCAGTACCTCAGAATCCATAATCATATGTATGTGTTGGTAAACTACAACTGATGGCTGCAAGAATTCTCCATGAAAACATGAACTTGTTGAGCAGCAAATGAATGAATCACTTCTCAGTGTCTCTGGTGTGTTTCTAATTGCAGAAGACAACTTACGAGGACTATTACTTTTGGGCACGTGGACTATTACTTTTGGGTAAGTTATTTATTACCTCCTGAGGTTTTACAAAATGCTAGATGACCCCTTTAAAGTTTTAAAATAGTTCCTTTGTGGTTTTATGTAAAGTGAAAAATAGATAGAATGCACAATGAATTACGGGGTTTATATCCAACACACTTTAAAAGGCTTGTGATAAAATCTTAATAACCATGTAATTCCCTTATATTTTATATAAATATCCACTTTACCCCCTATAATTTTTGCTTTTATCCAGATAATTCTCCTATATTTTTATACAAGATGAATAAGCCGTCAATCGATTTAGCATTTAAGTAAGGATACTATCGAGATGTCACCTAACAACGTAACATATGCTATTTTTCGTCAAGTTTCTACTTTATATAAAATCATAAGAGATGAAGTGGATATTTTGAAACTTTAGAGGGATCACATGTAGCAATAGATGAAAACGCAAAGGAATTATATGTAATTTATCCTTACTTTTTATCATCTTAAAAAATTCAAAACTATCTACGATGTGTTTAACAGTTTTGTCATTGGTTTATGCTATGTCATGCCATATTCAAATTTAAAATTTTAATTTTGAAGGACAAAACTGGAAAGGGAAGCACTAATGTCATAACCAAAACATTTAATTTTATACTCGTGTTATCGAAAAGTAACAAAAGGTTGGGATCGATGGAGTTAATGATAAAAATGTTTTAAAAACTCAAATTCATGCAAACTACAGTTAAAAGTGTTTTTCTTCATTGCCACCTCTAAGGTTTAGAATGTCGATATGAACGATCAAAACTCAACATCCAACCTAAATTGTCTCCGAACCAAGACATTGTATTCACCCAACAAATCGAGATCTTGAGCAATCAATTATCTCGACCACTAGAGTTGGAAGAAACAGAAAGCTGATGAAATGTAATCAAAGCTGAGAATAGAGATGATTAGTAAATACCAGTGAGTGAAGAATATCCGACCTCTAATAGCTCCAAATTAAGGAGATTGCCTATCTCTCGCGGAATTTCACCTGTTCATTATACACACGAGGAAAAAATAAATCTTATGAGGGAAAACATGGTTTGCCAGAGAACTCCTTGGAGAATAATAGCCGTACTTTAAGAATCAAGAATGAAAATTAATTACGTTCTCAGCAGTTCTTAATTAGATAAAAGCAAGTAATCTCGTGCTATATTCGGAAATTCAAGACAAACGAAAGGCAACTGCATGTTTCCACTTTGGCCAAGAGGCCTTTCGTGGACTTGTTTTGTAAATTCTAACCCCATATGAAGCTCTAGCGGAAATCTGTGATTGCAAAAGCAGATGTTTGCAAAAGTACATTACTATCATAAAGAGAGCTAATTTCATTTTGAATTTATATTTTGTTAATTCTCATTTTGCACTTTCAAATACAAGTTTTACACCCTTATGTCACCAATTATTACTATTTTACAGCCCCTTTTTTAACTTTGAACACTTTAGACGTTAAGTTCTCTAGCTTGCCTAAATCACCCCAATCATGTGCAATGCTTACAAATATTGAAGTAGATGGACAATATGCTAATGCAATTTTTTTTCCAGACTTCCTTTCTTATAAGGGTGAAAAACGCTATTTTCTAAAATAAATCCCGTACATTTATACTTTTTCTCTACGTACTTCCATTAACAGTCCGGGTTTTGGGGAGGTTTCTTTTCCCGTTTTTTTTAACTTTGAAAATAACTTTTACATGTAAATTATCAAAACAATATTTGATGCTGCAATGTGAGAATCTCTGTGAAAAATCAACAACGCAAAATGACACATGCTGATATTTAGTAACAAACCTTGGAAGGAATTATCTCCCAATGAGATTATGCTTAACATGGTTAAGTTTCCAATTTCTCGTGGTATTGCTCCACTGAATTTATTGATATTCAGTGCAAGAACTTGAAGCTCTGAGCAATTCTTGAACCTGGACTGAATTTGGCCTGAAAATTGGTTTGTCGATAGAAAAATGGCTTGAATTTTTGGAAGGTTAAAGCACATGTTTACGGGAAGAATACCACTAATACTATTGCTTGTCAGAGACAGTCTTTGCAACGATGAAATGTTGAAAACGGCTGGCGCATAGACCCTGTAAGCTGGTTACCTTGCAGATTCAAGATCTTCAGCTTGCCAAAGATTACCAATTTCTTGGGGTATATTACCTTGCAGTTGATTGAACTGCACATTTAAGACCTCCAACTTTGATGCATTAGACAGGGAAAGGGGAAGGCTACCCGTAAAACTGTTATTTGCGATGAACAAGTATTGAAGATTAGGCAGAAAGCCGAACCATGAAGGGACCTCTCCACTAAATTTGTTAAAGATGAGATTAATGTATCTGAGTCTTCGCAGACGGGCCATCTCCTGAGGCAAACGACCTGTGAAGCTGTTGTATCGGAAATCAAATGAATTGAGAAAGGAAAGATTTCCTATTTCCGGAGGAATGCTACCTTGAAGGCCTATGTAAGACATATTCAAAGCGACTACTCGATGGTGGCGAGAAGAGCATTTGACACCAAGCCAGTTGCAGACTGAGATTCTCGTGGTCCAATTCTTTGTCAATAATTCATGTGTAGGATCCAAGACATTGGATCTTAAGGCAAGCAGCGCAGATAGATCCGTGGAAATGTTGCGCTTGATGTTGGCTAAGGGAACCATAGGAAAGCATAGCAGGACAGCAAGAAGAACAGGGAGTTGCCTGTTTTGGCCATGCCCATCATAATTGCTAACGTGACAGTATATGCAAGAGAGGGATGGTTAAAATTTGGGGATTTTAATGAAACTCTTCAGCTCTATATGGACGCTGATGTGTTTGAGAACTGTCTTTGGAGTCTCCAAAGGCTCTGAAGACTCTAAAGACGTTTTGCAAATCACATTTTTATTTCCTTCATATGTGAGTTGGTCAATAAGAGGTTGCAGAAAATTGTTTTTCCAGTCTTCGAAAACGCACCACTACTTTCATTGAAGGTGAACGTGAAGGGAGACTTTGTTGGATGAATGACTTTGATTTGAATTGTTGTGTGAGCTCTATCAAGACTAAAGCACTCAAAAATAGTGCAAGAACACGGAATATTGGACAGAGTAGAGAAAAAAAAGGACAAACGTAGAGATGGGTTTGGGCTTGAAGTTTCCTAAACATTAAGTTGTTGAATTGTGGAGAGACTCAGATCATGGCCGATATGAATTCTCCAAAACTAACGTGTGGAATGTGTGGAAAAATGAAATGCACGGGATTTTGGTTATTTCTTGATTGACCCTTTGCTTGGAAAAGTACTTCAAGAAGAGAATATTTGCTCATGTACTCGCTTAACATCAGGGTGGTGTTTACTGCAATTAGGTTTAAGAGTAAATTGGTTCATTAATTAACACGTACAGAGAATACTTAGCTCTTGAAATTTTTGTTGAACGGCAATTTTGTCCCAGCTAATTTGTTTTTGTCCCCAAATTAGAGGTAGCAAATGGACGAGATGGCGAGATTTGGGCGGAACTTAACTGGGATCCCAAAGTATTAGTCATGGGACCGGTATGGACAGGACAGTACTAAAGTGGGCTAAACTCATTTTGATCCCATCCAAACACCCAATCAAGTAATAAAATTCTGACTGAGAACTGCAACTAAGTGACGTTAAATAGATAAAATTCTGTTGATCACCAAAATTAAGTCACAACAAAATCCATCTACTCATGTATGTTATTTTAGTCCTTAACCTTCCAGACCCAAGCTAATAATTTTTCCAATTGTAAGGCCACTCCGTCGTGTCTGCTGACTTTTTGTGGAAGCGTGATGGGCTTTCTTCAGATGTGGGCGCTGAACTTTGGAGAATTTGGCTGGTTGAGGTTTGAGGAAAATGGGAAAGAAAGACTGTTTGTTATTTTGATAGATACTCCTGGGAGTCTGAAGAGAGTCCCAATTAGACCTATATTTTAAATGGATATTATTGGGTTTATTTTCAATAATGTTTCAATCGCATATTTTTATACCCATCCCGCCCGAATTAAATCATGGGTATGGGAACCCATTCCGATCTTGGGTATTTTTGCCTCCTCTACCTCAAGTGTTGTCTTCAATTTTAATAATTTTTTCCGTTGGTGCCATAGGATAACAATTTTTTCTGCACGAAAGACTATCAATTTTGGAAGAACAAGCCTAAGCTTATTTAAAATTTAAAATTGGCTTCAATTTTCTTCAAACCAGGGAAAGTAATTAGGAAAAAATTAGGGCACCATTTGATAGGGAAAACTACCCAAATCTTATTGGAGAAAAAAGGATTTGGAGGACTTAGGTTCTGCAGAGATTTGAATAAATGCGTATTGAAATTCATCCATCAATTTAACTTTTGGAATTATATCATCATGGAATCACTAACTTATTAACTATTAAATTCCAAATTATTTGCTCAAAAATCAAAATCAAAATAGTAGAAAAGAAATCCAAATTTCTTAATTCAATTTAAGGGCCAAATTTATCGTTTAAGCATAGTGCAGAAATATTTCCTACGAGTGCAATTCAAAAAAACATGAAGAACGGCTATTCAGACACCTTAACCATGTTGAGCCCAATTCAAAAGGTTGAATTCAAACGATAGCCCAATCTCTAGTCTTGCCAATGCTTCTTTTTTTTTTTTTTAAACGACAACTATCTAATCTACTCCTATTCTATGTAAGAGAGGGAGCTTAAAGAGACTTGTATAAGAATTGGAGGGTGAATCATCTGACTAGACAAGTGCACTGCTGTACCATCTGAATTTTTTTAAGAACAAAAAGCGATATGCTTCATGTTTGATGTGATGTACCAGATCCTAACCTAGTGGGCGGGAGAGTTTCAAACTGGCCATTGAACCAAGGTCCAATCGTTCTGGTCTGACCAATGCAAGCGAAAAAACTCCCGACTCCTGTATCTTGAGCATTTGTTCTCAATTGATCACAATGTCTAGGAGATGCACGCTGAGCTTGAAATCAGAGCATGTCAAAGTTTGCAATCGAGTACTAAGACAGCTACACCTTCGATCTTCCGAAGGCTTTCCAAGTATCAGAGATTGACACGCTGCCATGAAAGAAGACCTGAGTGCCACTGAGCATGTCAAAGTTGCATGTGTGTGGTTTTATTACAAGTCATGAACAGGCAATCTAGTACTCCTACTATTCTACTTTAGATCCTCGGCCCCCAATTTAGAGCCTCAGCTCGTCCTCGTGCTGGAAATGTTATCATGCGTATTAGTTGCAGCAAGCAAACAAGTCAGGGTGAAATATTTGGTGGAATGTCATAGTTTAATCTTACCTCGTCCAAAATATTAAATTATGTTAGCAGAATGCCAATTATATGCCTCGTTAAAAATGACAAAAAAGAATATTAAATTATATTATTCAAGTTTTATTTTATTTGATGGATGCTGATTGAGCTCAAACTTGAGCATAAGTCTGGATTCAATCTCATATAAGTAAATGGAATGACAAGCACTTTTTAGCCAAATCAAGCTCAAGGATCAGCCGTTGACAGACAATACAAATCATTCCTCAATATAATTAGTACGGTTTGGTCCTTTTTTTCTTACTTAGTCTTGCTATGATATACCGATTGGCCAAATTCAGGAATGGTTGTACTTTTGAGACACAATATTAATCCAATAAGTCAAAACAGACTGCAGGCATTACCTAGTTATTTGGATTGCACTTGCAGGGTACAAAGTATATTTTGCATTGTATATTCTGCCAAAAACAGATTTGGTTCTGTTGATTCACGTATTTCGGTTTGTAGCATGATGATGTAGATGAAACTCTGCAATTTCTTGCGGATATGCCAAAACATACCATAAAACGCGTCTACTCTCTAGACAAGCAAACATAATGAGAGGAGAGATGAAAAAACCCATTAATGCTCGTTAAGGAACTATACAAAAACTACAACAGCGTAAAATGGAATATCTGCTACTTCTGTTACATGTACATAGAAGATCTGATGCATCGCTTCCTGCTCGACATCACTACTACATTCCGAGCTTTGTGTTTCATTCAAGAGTTGAGGACACCTGATTACATATTGGGTTTTTTGAGTTTATTAGGCGGTTATGTAGAAAGTTTGGTTTGTTATTAAATACGCAGTGCCGCCCTGACCTTGATAATCAGCTTATTGGCGCGTTTGTTTCAGTATTCACATTTGATACATAAAATTTGTGGGTTTGATTCTTTTGCTCCTTAAGTTAGACGCCTTGATGCTTGGATTGGTAGCAGTTTACAGAGTTTTTCGCCAAGAACTAGATAAAATTTTCATAATCTTGAACCCAGTATGATAAAACTGAAAAAGTTTCATATAAAAGTAAGTGCTCAAACAGTTGGTGACGAAATTAGTCACACAAGAGCTTCCCATTAGCTAAAACTAAACTAGCTACTGGACTGAAAAGGCATACTGGGACTCCAGTACTACTACTGAAGGAGCGTGAAGAACATGATAAAGTTGATAGAATTGTTCAATGATGGCAACGCAATTTCCAGAAAAGATCAGCTTGCAACCAATCCACTATCATGCGGTAAGCCTCCTGTGTTAAATGAATTCCATCCCAGCTGACGTATTTTTTCAGGATCACGGCAAGCCTTAACACCTGGAAATCCACACATTCGCGTCTCATTGAAGTTGTACAGCCCTCCAACTCCACAACAAGCTTTTTGTAACTCAAAACCTAATAAGACAAAAAACAAATTAGATGACCAGATGTGGATGCTTCAGGTACCCCTTCCTCCTACTAGAAATAATTGATTTCTTTTAAGAATTCAAAATGGTAAATACTAACTAACATACCTTCAGTTTCACCTAGATTGAGAAGCTGTTCATATGCAGCGTAGTAGTCTCCATAGACGATTGTTTACATACGGGTACTTGTCTTGCAGCTCGGCAATCGCCTTCTTCAGGTGATCATTGTGGAAAGTTTGCAAAGCTGTTCAATAGCCATATGCAATGATTCTCGTCGAACTCATCTGCTTCGCTTTCTAGCCCAAACTTTGTAAGATAAATTGGCAGACATCCATTGGAAAGTTCCCAGGAACCACTATTGTCCCTTGCTCCAAAACTGAATCACTTTCTGAAATACAGCATTGAAAGAAAGGACAAGCAATTAGAAAGCAAGAGAATTAAAAGCAGCAAGAGTGCTAAGAAGAAGAGGAGGGGCCTGCAAAAGCTAACCTCAACAGCATGCTTAATTTTGGCAACAACTAGAGGTACCCAACTCTAGAATTCTAAGCGTATCTGTAGCCTCATCCAAGTACTGAAGGAATGCATAATTATAATCGTTGCCTCGATTTCACCCGACCATAAATAGAGCGTTTTGAAGCTTCCTTTCACAATCTGTTAAACAAAAAGAAAAGGGACAAAATTCAGTGTCATGCCAAAAAAAAAAAAAGTTAATAGAAGTTGAGAAAAGTTGAATGGCTATCACGATCAAATGCATGACACATAAAATTTGAATCTACCATTGTGGCAAAATTTGTGAAAGTGATCTTTCATCCACTGAAACTGTACGTCAAAGGAACTGTTGGTCACTGGTTTTCTAACATGATGACGAGCGAGAACAGCTGATGATAGTGCCGTAGCACCGGCTACGGAAAAATTTGCTCCATGCTCAAAATTTGCCTTTGTATCCTTGATCGGATTCAGGAGAGGTAGACCCAGCGCCTGGGCTGTGTTAAAACAACGATCCAAATATTCAGTTAGCGGATGTGATAATGATAGCCTACATAAACAAAAATAACTAAATAAACATGGAAGGCAAACATCGATGATGAATCACCACTAGGAACATCCGCGGAAGATTGCGAATAAACATAATGCTGCAAGGTTAACCGGTATAACTAAATGGATAATTAGGGCAAGAATTGCGCATGTTTTCAGTTAAGGCAGCCAAGAACTGTAATAATAATGCTCTGGATAATTTACAATCTAAATTTCCTTGTAACACACCCAGACGGCGATAGTTCGAATTTTTTCCATCATGCATGCAACTCATTGGCATCTACATCCTCCACGCAAATTATTTATAACAAAAAAAAGAAGAAAGAAAGAAAGAAAGAAATCCTTTACCAGATTTTGTCACGGAAAAGACAATCAGATATGGAGTGAGTTGATAAAAAGCAAAGCTCTATATCAAGTGTTCAAAACAAGAATAACCATACAAAGAAAAAAATTAAAATAGCCTGAATTGTGACACACCACACAAATAAAAAAATAGCTATTGCAAGTTGGTTGGCAATACTATGAAGAATTAACAGCGGGAGGGGGAGATCAAAAGAATCTTATATATATATATATATATATATATATATATATATATATATATATATTTACCAATGTAGTCAATCATGAGAAGTCCATCAGAGCAACGGCCGGTGGCTTCGTGGTGGGAGAAGGTATGACCGTAGGGGTTTCTGGCGAAAGGTAAAGCGGCTCCAAGTGGAGATTCCCTGATCAAATTCCCAGTGTCTGATATGGAGTCCCCAAGTTGGTACACTTGATCAAAACGGCAGGCACTCAGGAGAGGACTAGCATCAGCGGATGGTGAAGGAGAAAGAAGCAGCAAAGCAGATGCAATAACAAAGAACACAGCACCAATACTCGTGGCCCTTAACACCTATTATTGCTTAGACAACAACCAAAAGTTTAACTGTGTAATATTACTGCGTGGTACTATCAAGGTTGCTTGCTATGTGATTATATAGGGTTGAGAAAGTGTTATAAACCTGTTGGAACTTGGATCAACAATTCGAATCCTAACTGGATTTGTTCTGCAGATGTCAAAACCAAAACAAAATACAACCAAAGTAGCACTATACAAAAATACAATAAGCAGTTTCCTAGACGGAATTGACTTGTTTTTAGATTAAGGTCTCTGATCCTGCTTTTGTTGATCAACTTACAGATCTAGCACCAATTCTACTAGGATTCAAGTATAAGGTGCAATTCCACTAGGGACTGAAGTGCATAGAAGTTGTAATGAGACAAAACACCTTTTCTTTACAAACTACACTACATTTTATTCCAGACCACCTTTAATTCAGTTTGACCAACATAATACTATATGATTTTATTATTTTCTAGCTCAACGTGTTGTAATTACTAAAAAAAAATGCCCAGATGCTCTTGATCCTGACAACGAGTACACATTTTATCTATTCTAATTGGATGGTGAAGTAAATCTAAAAAATAAGTGAGTTCAATGTTGGTTCATTCTGGTAAAGAGAGAATGGAATATTGGCTCAAAGATTGGTTAAATAATATAGTTTTGTACCCAATCAACAAGTTCTCGCTTGAGCTGCTGATCAAATTGCAAATTCAACTGCGTATTAGGGAGATCAAATTGTAAAATATAAAACGCCTCCGGCTTCAGGTGTGGCACTTCTTTTATTCTGGACTTCATAGTCTCTGTACATTGGAATAATTGTCTCGAAGATGTTAATGAAATTAGTAGGCTAAGCCCAGGTTCGCATAAACGTTGACTCATTTTCAAGCGGAAGTTAAAGCTTTAGTTTGATTCAACTTGCATGAGGAACTGGATTCAGGAGATTATTAAACACAATACAAGTGTCATAAGAAAACAAGGGCCACCAAGCATAACCAATAGGGCCGAAAAAACTAGTTGTTTCGAAAAGGATAAAACTCAAAAAGGCATTGCCTGGAGCTCAATTCCAGTAAGTACAAGCAATTTTATTTAGTAGTCAGTTGTTTCATCGATTATTTTTTCTCGATTTATTTTCACCTCTGTTGTATTTGTTTGTAAAGTGCATTTATTGGTTTTGTAATGTGATAATATAGGGGCAAATTTCTATTTATCCCCTATAGTTTGTTATATTATGCATGACCACTTTAATGTTTCAAAAAACTACATAATCTTTTTTTGGTTTCATGTAAAGTAGAAAATGGATGTAAATAATTCTGGCTATGGCAATTGACATAGACGAACTCTAGAGCCATGTCTACCGGATTATAGTGGATTATAGTGTCTACTAAACTCCCTGTTGTTGTTGCGTATATATACACATAATTTTGCTGCGATTCATATAAATGGATAGCCCCCCACTATCTTTAATATTTAATTAAGAGTGATACTGAAATTTCAATCAATATTATTATAGAGGCAACCTTCCATCAAATTTTCACTTTATAGAAGAAGAGGAGGATTGTGTGGATATTTTGGGGTGTTAAGAAATTAAGAGAATCATGTCACAATATGGAGGTACGAAACTAACGGGCCTTAATTGTTAGGGTTAATTACATTTACCTCCCTTGAGGTAAAGCCAAATTACCAATCAAACCTCAAATTTTGAGCAAATAACAGTCTAACCTTTTGAATGACCAAACGTTTAACAAAAAGCCCCCTAGCATCTATAGACGTTAGATAATCTGTCAATGTCAGCAATGAATTTATTTGAGAACCCAAAAATGCCCTTTTCTAACAAATTAAAAAATAAAAAAAAGCTTAAAATTAGAAAATTTTAACAAAATTGAAAATATAGCTGATATAAAAAAATACTGGTAACAAATTGTAAAGAAAAAAACTCAACTTCTTATATAAACATAAAGGGAAAGCAAAAACATAATCAAATACCTAAGCACGTTGTCTTCTAATCAAATTAAAAGATTAAAACCAAAATGCACTTGTTTTTAGCTTGAACGTATCCAGTAATTTCATTGAATCAAAAGAAACACTAATACTAAAAAGAAAACAGCGGCAAAACTTTAACCAAAAAAGAGCGACCAATTGAGTCCACTACAATCACTTTCTTCTACCGTTCTTACTTCCCTTTTTGGCTTACCAGCCCGCTTGCTCCAACCACGACCACCATCTCCAGTTTTTGCTTCTCGATCTTCTTCACTGTCAAAAGAAGTGTCCAAATTCATGCATCAGTCAAATACTTGGAGTACGAGTACCTGCACTCATAGATAAATAAAATTAAATCCATACAGCTCAAATCCAATTCAAAGTTATAGGCATCCAAAAGGTAAGAAAGGAATCATCTCTTGTGGTGGAGTTCTCTTTATTTGTAAAGATCTCGTAGTTATGTGACAATTTTTGTAATTTCAAATCTCAAGGGAGACTTTGTTGTTTGTGGGGAGGGGGGGTTTCTTGGTTTTTTGTGTTCTGAGTTTCATGTGAATAACTTTGGTATATAGTTTGTAGATTTTGGTCTTAGATGATTTACTCTTTATTTAGGCTCATTCGGCAGCATTATAGGCATTTTTTGGAATTCAAAATTGCAATCTATATGAAAAATCTAGTCTTAAGTGCGAACTTTTGCTAAAACCCGTCATCGTACTGCTGTAGTCGGCAACGGCGAGCTGCAGGGCTTCTTATCTGGGCTCATTTGGCAGCACTGTGGGCATTTTGGATTCCGGAATTGCAATCTATATACAAAAGGTCTAGTATTCTTGAATGCGAACTTCGCTAAATCCGTTCATCATACAATGGTGGCCGGCAACCACGAGCTGCGGCACTGTAATCATAGCGTCAACAGCTATATTTTCAGAACCGGACCGGATATCGACTCGGTCGAGCTTAGAGGTCAGGAGTCAATGGGTTCAACCGGGTTCGATAGGGGTTGAACCGGATGAAGTCATAAATAAAAATTATTTAAAAATTAAAATATTATATGTAAAATACTTAATAACATGTTAATATTAATAAAGGTATACTCATATATATTTGATGTTTCAAATATATTTAACAAGAAAATACAAATAAATTAGAACAATTAAGTAGCAATTTATATTATTTAATAAGCATTAACAAGTTTAGAATTAAAATTATGAACTTAATTGAAAAATAATATCAAACTTTAAGACAACATTTATAAAGTATGAAATATTTGAGGTATATTAACAATTTTTAACAACTTAAGGGTCAAAACATCATATTTAAAATATTTTGACCTTTCAAAAAAGTAAAAAAAAAAAAAAAAAGGAGACCGGGTTCATTTTTCTGGTCAAATCGGGTCAAAACCCGGTCAGACCCGGTTTTTGACCTGATTTGATCGAGTTTTTTATTTCCCGGTTTTTAGGATTAACTCGGACCGATTAATTAGCTGGTTCTCGGTTCGACCGATCGGACCGGCCAGTCCAATCCGAGTTTGAAAACAGAGGGCAACAGTTGCAGTCATGGTGCTACTTTGAAAGCTTCTAAAAAAGTTTTGCAAGGAAGGAGATGACGTAAGAAATGGATAAAAAAATTAACAAGAAATAGAAAATAAAATAAAAAGAGGTATATCCATGTATATGCTGCTTCCTTGTAACCAGGTAGTTTAAACTTATGGGCATTTGGTCTTTTCACAGGCTCTATTTTAACTTATTTAACAAAAGTTATGTATAAGGGGATATTTGTTATTTGGTTAAACCTTGAGGTTTGATTGGTAGTTTGGTCAAATCTCGAGGGAGGTTAATGTAATTAACCCTAATTGTTAATGGGAAATTTTATTTAAATTTGTGTCAATGAATCAAATGAGCTTTTTTTTTTTTACTATTCTTGTGGAGTTTGACAACTCTTTTGTTGGAGACCTTTAGAAAATATGGCTTACTTATAATCACTTTGTTATTATAGTGATTTTGAGATTAATTATTTGTTTTTCCTAGAATGTTTTATTGAGGGATTAAAGCTTCTAGGCTTTTTAACAATGATAATTGTAGGTCTTGCTTAAGTCGCCTAATTCGGCGAGCCTTGCTGTGACGAGTGACAACATATCATCGTTTTGGCATTTTTTGTGAGAAGGAAAAAGAGAAACAAAAAAATGTTAAGAGTTTTGATGGGCATTTCGGGGCTTTTATCATAATTTTGTGCTGACATCATCCCAAATTAGAAGGTCAACATTATTTGACTAACAGCAAACTACTCGTCACAAGTCAAAGCTCTTATGGGGTGGGAGGTCAGGATTCAATCCTTACCTCTCACTAATTGTCACTTTAGATGGCAGCCTTAATTGATTTTCTTCGATGGAGTCTTTACTCACATCGAATCCCCTTCCCCTTCCCTTTTTCCATAGATTAGATTATAGGAATTCTACCGTTGCGACAAAAAAAAAAAAAAGACTAACAGCAGGGGTGTTTTTTTTTTCTTTTCCCCAAAAATGACTTCTTTGCCAATGCATTCTTGATCGAAAGAAATCTTCTTGTTGGAAGAACATTTTAGTCCAATAGGAAGGCTGGAGGACATTCTGTGACGTGATGTAGATTTACGAGCGTAAGATTGTAAATCGACTGAAAAAGTGAAAGAGAAAACATGATAATATTAAGAGAAATGCAAGTTGAAATGAACTGAATTTTGAACCAAAAGCAAAAGGGAACCACACAAATGAGGGAACAAGTCTTGCTTCAAAATCTGCCCACTGCTGGGAATGGCGAAGTTTAGATATCATTTCTCTTTGCAGTTCTGTTATTCAACACTTGACAGTGTCAGTACACACTGGCGAAAGTACAAAGCACTTGATATTAAACAGCATTAAAGCACACACATTATCTGATTTCAACATGGATTATAGAAAATCGAAGGGCTAAATACTTTCAACATGTTATGTGTCTCAACCAGATTTTCAGTTCTGTTTTGGGTTATGCTAGAAAATCCAAAGACAGATTCATATAGGAAATTGGAAGCATCAGCGTCGCTCCACGCTGCACTCGAAAAATTTCAAGATGATGCTAGGAGGATTAACCTAATCAATGCATGTATGCTTTTTCCTATACAAAGGAAGGAGGAGGCCTCCGTACCCTAGTAGCTTGTTCAAAGGCATAAGCAATTTCAATCAGCTTCGGCTCACTGCCCTTCAACCCTCCAAAACAGATCCCAAATGGCATGCCATCCTTTCCATAACCAGCTGGAACAGATATTCCTGGAAAACCCCCAATTGCGAGAACAGCACAGCCACGTGATCCTGGTGTTACCATTGCATCCAACTGATATTCTTGCATCATTTTCTCGAATCCATTTTTAGAAAGATTATCCAGCATCTCCGCTGCAGCCTTCTCTTGCTCCCCAAATCCTTCTGTTCCTTCGGCACTGATAAAAGTGTGCTGATCATAATCATTGAGCTTTTCCTAGTATACAAATGTGACACAGACTAATGGTTTACTCTTCTAATGAAGGCATGAAAAGAGCATTGCAGAGGCACAAAAGTTAAGAAGCTCATTCGAACTAGTTGCATATGTGATGATATAAAAACATAAAGTCATGTGGAATACCAATTCAGGGTTGTTTCTCATTGAAGGCAATTATGTCAGCCAGTGAACTGACAGGAGAATCAATCAGCTCTTTCAGGTAAGCATTAATGGAAGTCTTGAATTCAGCCATCATTACCAATATTTCGCCACTGTGATTGGGTTCTAGAATTGTCTCAACATCTGCTATTTTCAGATTATCCACTACCACTGCACCTTCCTGTCTTTAAAAGTTTCAAGAAGATTCAGTTGGCATTTATAGATATAGAAGCACAAGAAAACATCACAGCCAAGGCATAGAAATATGTCAACATTTCAAGCAGTTTGGGTCTTGTAGCCCTTCTAGTCTTCAGCGCACTTGCTCCTCTATAGACCATAGACATAAAATTAGGAATAGCTCTGCTAATGTTTAGTACAATAAAGGTTGTTGGTGGTTGTTCCTAACTGATCACTAGCCCTTTTTATGTTTAAACGGTCATGGTGCTCTTTTATTTGCATGCCATTTAGTTACAGCTGCCTCCTTCATTTATCCCTACAGTAATAATAGCTGTATTAATTTCTAACCTTATTTTGTCAACATGATGCTTGAAGGATGCACTCTCAGCGGAATCATGTATCTTTTCCAGAAATGGATGTCTAACAATACCTAATCTCTTTCCTCTTAAACCATCTCGCCGAAGAAATTGTTTATAACCTCCCATGGGAAAAAATTTAGAAGCTTCAATGGTCGCTGCATCTCTTGGGTCAAAACCTGCAATCACATCAAGCATATAAACTGCATCTGACACGGTCCTGCATATTGGCCTGCATTGTAAAACCATATAAGAACAGTGTTCTCAGTTAAAGGTAAGTGCGAGAGCTGTTCAACTCAGGCACATTTTAGAGTCTAGAACACATTTGGATTCATGATCACATAATCACAAAACAATCATCCTTTAGTGAAAAATTTGCAGATTTATGAAGCATTAGGAGCATGTGTTTACCCAACGGTGTCCCAGCGTGGTGCCATTGGTATGACACCTGCTCGACTGGTAAGCCCAACGGAAGGTTTGAAACCTACCACCGAGTTGTGATCCGCTGGACAGATGATGGAGCTGTGAGTCTCAGTTCCTAAAGAGACTGCCACCATATTTGCAGCTACAGATATTGCTGATCCACTGCTTGACCCACAAGGTGTTTCAGAGTGAACATAAGGATTCTGCATATTTTCAGGGAAAAAAAAAAGATTAACTGGATTTCACCATGTTATTAATTAAATCTAAAATCAGATGACAGAATTTATTGCATATTCAGGAGGTAAATTAATATCCACAAGTTGGAAAGATCCATATGGAGATTCTAAAGAGATGACAACAAATATAGCAAGCAGAGTAGGCGTCAAAGATAATGAACCATCGCAAGGGAAATATTTGTGTAACCCCTTAGTTGAGCTGGAATCTTCACAACCTTGACTTTTGAACGTACTGTCCAGGTCGGGTTCATGAGATCCCAATTTAGGCATGATACAAATCAAACTAGAATTCATGAGATCCCAATTTAGACACTAGAGTAGCTGGAAATGCTCAAGAACACTAAAATCTCGTAGAGAATCTTTGGTCTGCTTGTCCCAGCATGGAACCATCTTAATGTTCATCCAACGCCATTTTCAATAATTCTTGAAAATAGTACATGCCCTGATTCTCTTTTCGCAAAACTCTTTGGCTTGTGCATACACAAAAACAAAAAGACAGTCTTGTACATTTTGGAATGATGAACTAAATCAAAGTATTATCTTCCTCACATTACCAATTTTAGGACTTAGACAAAAAAATGTCAGATTTGTTAAAATTCCGATGTTTTTAAAATTAATAACCAAAGTATTATCTTCCTCAATTTACAGATCTTTACTTATCCATATAAGAGAACACCAGCAACAAACATTTTAATGTAAATATATTGAAACCCTTTACTCTTAAACTAATATTTTCATATAGTTTGAGTCGAAATCAAAGGTAATTGTGCCTTTCAGGCAGAGCATCAACAAACATAAATTAGTACAGGGCACGGAAAGGAATGCAAATCAAGGGAAGCTATATAAAGGGGAAGATTTTTGGGAAAAAAAGAAATGCTAGTATTCAGCATAAATGGGACTAGTACTTACCACTCCTTGGCCGGCTCTGGCACACCAACCATTAGGAACTCCACTTAGAGAACGAAATTTATACCATTCACTCATACTAGCTTTACCCAAAATGATAGCCCCTGCCTTCCTCAGCTTCTCCACCACTCCAGCATCCCTAGGAACTTTTGAGCCCATCAAAGCATAGGACCCTGCAGTTGTATTCATCTCATCTTTGGTCCCAAATACGTCTTTTAGCAGCACTGGAATCCCATGCAAGTCTCCCAATGTCCCAAGAGATCCACCGCCATTTTTCTGCCTTTCTTGATCAGCCTTGTCTGCTAGCACCCTCGCATCAGGATTAACTTCAATCACACCTCGCAAAATGGGATTGAGGGTGTCGATTTTCTGCAAGTAGAAATCGACTAGCTGCCTCGTTGTGAGCTTGTTTTCTGCATATGCTTGGTGGATTTCTTGGATGGTGGCTTCTTCTATTGTGAAGGAATTGCTGCTATCCATTGTTTTTTGTGTGTCTTTTCTACAGAAAAATTTTTCGTGATTGATACTGAATGGTGTGAAGAAAGGTGGTATCTAATGCGGATCTTGCTTTGATGTGTTGCTTTGGCAAAGGTTGAAGTCTGAAAGACTACACTTGAAGTACAAGGATACAAAGAAAGTCAACCGCTCCAGCTCGAAAGGGACATTCGGGGACATTAGTGAGCGTGATTGGACAGTTGATTATTTGTGATACTCCTTCGTCCCAATTATTTAGTCATGCCAGGGAATCCAATTTTTTAAAAATAGTGATTTGATTGTGATATTTATATTTTTCTTTTTAATTTTATCCTCATAAATTCAAAATTTAAATTTGAATGATAACATACAGATGATTAAAAAGAAGGGTTATATTGAAAAATGAGACTAAAAGATGCTTTGACTTCTCCAACGTGATAAATATTTTGAAATATCCTAAAATGAAAAGTATAACACTTTCAATAGAACGGAAGGATAAAATTACTCCAGTAGTTAAAAAATGTGTTGATTATAAAGTAAATAAATTATGTCAAATAATTTAATATTCAAACAAACTCGCTAGAACTTTCCTAGTAGAGATGCCCATGAACAAAAAATTGTTAGAGACTGAAAATTATATTTCAAGGATTTTTAGTCATATACATAAGGTCTTGGACTATCTTGTTCATTGTCAATTGATTACGAGATGGAAATCCAAGTATTTTATCATGGTATCAGACACATTTGTTTGTTACCTATTTTTTAGCATAGTGTGAGGGTTTGAATTAAAAATTTCTCATTTATATTTCTTCCCACGTATTGCTCAACCCAGCCCTCCTCCTTATTTATTACTGTATTTATTGGTTCACCTGTGACTTAGTTCTTTCTCTACTAAGTTAAGCCTAGTTACTAAATGACTTGGTTCTTTTCTTTTCTTTTTTTTTTTAACTAGGTTAAGCCATTTGGCAAGTGAAATGCGAGGGAAGTGTTAGGAGATTAAAAATATCCAAGTTTTTCTACGGGGTTATGTGATAAAAGTCCAAGTTTTTTATTAGTTACCATAAATTGATGATACCTGTGTAAATTAAGATTGGTCGAGTGTAAAACAATTTTGATTTAGCAATACAATAATTAAATTTGGCTCCGGATTTTTACTTTGATGGACTGAATTGAGATTTTGGCTATGTTGAAGGACTCTAATGGAATTAAGCTTTAATTTAAGATTCCAAAAATTCTTCCTCGGAGTTTGCGGCGCAAGAAAGATGCTTTAATCGAAATTACGAGGTTAAAGCTCGATTCTCCGAAGTTTGTAAGTTTCTTTTCTTGTTGGTATTTTTTTATTAATTATTTTTTCACTTTTTGGCATCCTGATCACATCAAATATGATTTACGTACTCACTAGAACAGACAGTGGCATGTGACCGACCCGATTAAATATACTAAGCGAATAATTAAATTACTTCTGGATTCAATCCCTCTAATTACAAAATACATATGGAAGATTTCTAACCCACGATCACAAATGAGACCCCCACATGCATGAGGTTTTAATCTATGAATACGAGGGGCTAATTTAGATTTTTTTTAAAATAATTTCAGGACAAGATATATATTATAAGTTTTTCTTTTTGTTTTTTTGTGGGCATCTTAATTTTTTTTTTTGAGTTTACATCAAGAGAAGGTGAAATAATGGAGAAATGCTGGGGATATTTGTAATTTGCTACTGCTATCAGAATCAAACTCTACATAAACGCCTGGGGAATGGCTTGGATAGCAAACGGGATCATCTGTCCAATATTTTGTGTCCACTCTCCTGTCCAATGTAAAACTACGTAATTTCACTTATTATATCTGCTGATGTGACATGTAAAAAGAAAGGCTGTTTGACTGCCTTATACTTCTTCTTCTTTCTTCTTTTTTGGGTTTTCACTTAAGTCCTGGGATTTGGCTGAAATAATAGAAATAGATAGTAAAATGCTAAAATTAGTAAATAATAGAAATAGATAGTAAAATGCTAAAATGCTTTGTAGTAAATAATAGAAATAGATAGTAAAATGCTAAAATGCTTAATAATAGAAATAGATAGTAAAATGCTAAAATTAGTAAATAATAGAAATAGATAGTAAAATGCTAAAATGCTTTGACACAGCCAAGTCCCAGGACTTAAAGTGAAAATCCAAAAAAGAAGAAAGAAGAAGAAGTAACCAAACAGCCTTCTTTTTTACGTGCCACATCAGTAGATATAATAAGTGAAACTATGTAATTTTGCATTGAACAGGAAAGTTGACAACAAAATATTGGACAGAGGATCTCGTCTGGTTGGATAGTATAGGGAAAGGAAGTGTAAGTGAGAAGTTTCGAGTTTAAAATCTTTCATTTATACTAAAAACATATAAATATGAAAGGGTTATATTGGATAGCACGATAAAATGAATTGTAAGTCGGAGGTCTTGATTGAAAACCCTCCCACTTACAAGAAGAAGAAAGGGGTAAAAAAAACTCCACATATTAGTTTCACAATAATTGGCTACAATCAATTAGCTACGAGGAGGTCGGCTGGTGCTTCCACTATTAGCCGTTGACCATTTCAATCTACCTACTAATCCACCAGCCAAAGATAGCTAGCATCAATAGGTCATCAACATAGAGGGATGAAATTGTTTGATGCTCATTGTCACCTCCAAGATCCAAGAATCCATAAAATCTCCCCTCAGATAATCAAAACAGCCCTTGATGCAGGAGTAGTCCATATTGCTGTCAATGGAGTTTCTGAAAAAGACTGGCAATCGGTGAAAGAAATGAGTGGAAGCAATCTTTGTATTATTCCAAACTTTGGTCTCCATCCCTGGTTTATCTCGGACAGAACTCCCAATTGGCTGAACAATTTGAAGGAATTTCTCGAGTCTTCCCCTGAAGCTGCAGTTGGAGAGATTGGATTGGACAAAGCGCCATGGGCAAGTCATGTTGATTATGCAGATCAACTTGAAGTTTTTAGTCAGCAGCTTCAACTTGCCAAGGAACTCAATAGGCCAGCATCAATTCATTGTGTGGAAGCTTTTGATGATATGATTGAAGTACTGAAATCTTTAGGGCCATTCCCTGCTGGTTTCTTGCTTCATTCTTACATGGGTTCTGCTGAATTAGTTCCTGAACTAGCTAATCTTGGTGCTTATTTTTCGATTTCCGGGCATCTCATGCCTGTGGAAGAAAGCAAGGCAAAGAATATTCTGCAGGCAATTCCTCTTGAAAGAATTTTACTAGAAACTGATGCCCCAGATGCTTTACCAAAATCATTAAATTCAGGTTGTTTGCCTATTGTTGCCAAGGAAGCTTCTATACTCCAAGATGAGGGAGGAGACAGATCGGAGTTGGCAATAGATACCCTTAATCATCCAGCCAACATTCATCATGTGCTTAACTATGTTGCATTTTTACTTGAGATGGACAAAGAAGAACTTGCTCAGATAAGCTATGAGAATGCAAGAAACATCTTCTCTTATGAAGGTTCAAAAATTTCTGCTTGAAGGTCACATTTGTGCTTTGATTACAACAGTTTGAAATCAGGCAGGATAGATTGTCATATCATATGGAATGTTGCAATTTATCTGATGTATGAATCAAGTCTGCTTCTTAGTTCTGCAACATATTATATATTATTCAATCATCCATGACCAAGACTCCATATCCAGTTCCTTCATCTGCCAGGCTCATTTGATGGGACATTTTGATGACAGCAACTAGACCCGGCAATTATGCCCAAAACCCAATAACCCACCCAACCCACCCACTAATTTGAGAGGTTGGGTTGGGTAAATTAGGTGTTGGGTCAAATTTGGGTTGGATAATAAAAGTCCATATATATTTTGGGCGGTTTGGGTATTTGTGTTGGGTACCCATTACTCAACTTAAGTTTAAAAAAAAAACAAATTAAATTTTTTGCTCAATGAAGGTCATTAGAAAGTTGTTGACCTGTAGAATTTAAATCTAGTTTCTTATTATTCGTTTGTTAGTTGCTAAATCTAGTATTTCGTAGCCAAATAATTAATTAATGTCTACTCGTTTCCATGTTACGAAGTACTACTGTCATTGCGGGGGAATTGGTCCAATAGAAAGGATTCAAGTATACATTAACGCATCGATGGGTTGTCCAAGACTTTTTGATCTACATGATAGAATATTGATTTGACCGTAAAATCCCGTATAACTCAATTCTTAAAAAAAAATGGGAAAAAAAGAAACAAATTTTCAAAGTTTGGAAGTGGTCAATGTATGGAAGCAGGCTATGCTGCTGCTTTTGTTCCAATTTTCCATTGTTTTTATATGGCGTAATTCCAGAATGCTCTCCTGAGATGAGATTTCTAACAAATTCACTAACTTTTTTAGAGTTTAAACAGTTAGTATGTGTGTGTATTTGTGAAAGTATATTAGGATTTATTTTAGTGTGTTTGTATGTGTAACAATAGTGTATTTGAATTGCATATTATTTACACCTTATTTACACACACTGATTTGCTTGTATCATCTACACATTTTTCAATCACATTTCTATCTCACATACATCACATCAAAAAAATGCTACAGTATTCTTTTCATAAAATTATCTCAAATAATTTACTATCCAAACACACTAATGTATTTCAAATGAGTTTAAGAAGTGAGTGTGTGTTTGTATCGTGAGTGTTTTAGTGCGTGAAAATATGTCTATTTATGTAAAAATGTGTTTATGTGTGTGAAATTTTTTTGTTGTATGTGAAAATGTATTTGAGAGAGTTTATGTATCAAAATCTACTAAATTAATATATTGGGTCATATTTGGGTCATGGGTTTGTGATGACCCAATATGACCCAACCCAAAATTAACCCAATTTTAAGTTGGGCGGATTGGGTATAACCCATTTAAATAAAAACACAATATTAACCCGCCAAAACCTGCCCAACCCGCTCAATTGCCAGGTATAACAGCAACTTTTGGGTCATAAAACACACAGAAAAATTGAATTAAAATTAATAAAACAAAACTGTATCCAATCATCACTTCAAAGTTCACTCAAGTCATTTTGCTCATGGACGTGCTTGAGTTTTCTTAAAAGCATGTTTGGACTAGGAATTACGGCGTATTTTTCTACAATTCGATAATTCATAGTCCTCTTGATTTCCCTTTCGTTGCTTACAGGATATTGTTAATGGTCCAGATAGGACCACTTGAATGAACAAGACTAATCCAATTTTGTACACATTCTTCAAAGTACTGTACAGACAAAATTGAACGTGTTTTTAGGATATAGAACAGCGAATGTACGAAAACGTGCACTGTAAAATCTAATATGAGTTGTCCATTTTGGAGGCCCATGCATTGGTGACTCATCCTCCACAAACGCAAGGATTCATGATTATGGAGTCCTAAGGTTTTGCTTTTGATTCTAGAAACAATCCAGAGTGGGAGATTCATTTTTGATGGGATGTGCTCATTTTAGTAATTCAAGTATTTGGTCTCAAATCTCGTACCTAGACTTCGGCTATCGACTTATATCCACATATATCGAGGATTTGGGTCCTCCAATTTTTCAATTTAGTCATTAAAATTACATGTCTTTCTCATATAGTTTTTGAAAAGAATCATGTCAAAATTTAGCTTCTTCAATGGAGTTAGTTAGTAGAAGGGCAAACTAAAAACATATTTTGAAGTTTTAACAGCTAATGCTGATTGAGATGGATGAAGAGAACAAAAAAAAAAAGAATAAAAAGTTAAAACTAGTGTATATATGATCAGTATACAAAAGATTTATTCTTTTCTTTTTTGGCTCAATTTTTTGTGTTAAAAACAAAAGGAAAGGAAATGGATTGAAACGATAAAACTTAGTAAAACTTAATCACCAAAGCTGAAGAAAAATGGAAAGAAAATGAATTAGATGCACCAAAAAGATTATTGGTCGTTTCGCTTTTGTCAATTATATTTGTTGGTTTTTGTTTACATGGACAATGACAATCCTACAATTAGACAGGCAAACTACCAATATCACCAAGACACGATTTTGGGAGCACGTTGCTAACTTTCTGACCAGTCTTTCACTTTAGTTTACCAAACATGGATGAGTAGATTCCATTGGCCTCAGGTGAAACGGTCAAAGGGAAAATTACTGTGTAAATATGGCGCATGCTTGGATTGTAAATTATTTGAGATATTTTTACTGTATCATTTTTGTGATGTGATGTATGTGAGATAAAAAATGTATTGAAAATTGTAATGGTAATGTAAGTAAATATATTTGGACAAATAATCTCCTGTCCAAAACCATTGCATTTAAAACCACGAGAAAAGTGCCAAAAAATGTTTTTTTTTTGGTACAATATGGTTTGTATTACCAGTGGAGTAGTACTTAGTTTGGAATGTAATTTTCATCCAAAATTTTTTAATATTTTTTTGTTATCATATTTTTTTTATTTATTTTTTATATAACGTATGTCAAAATTGTTACAGTGTATTTTTTTTATAAAAATTTCAAAAAATAGCAATTAAAACGAATACGAGTCTACAAATTTCCGAAAAGGAAAAATAAAAAGAAAAAACTTAAAGGTACGAGATTTTGTCAAAAGAGGTAGTTAGCCGTGAACAGTTACATTTTACTATTTTAGTGCATAGTATTTATTGGTTTGACTATAGCTTGAGTATTATAACTAATCATTTGTTGACTTTTCTTGTGTACGCATTCTTTACCAAAAAAATTAATAACAAATGCTAAAGCAAATTTGAAAAAAAAAAGTCATCTGCATATGCAAATATTCGTAGCAAAAGGGATAGACATGATAATAGAAAGAAGGAAGAGCGTCAAATATGAAAAAAAACAATAAAAGGAAGAAGAAGATAAAGACATACAAAAGAAGAAAATTACCCCTAGGGACCCATATGTATTGGACTGTAGAATTTTCTTACATCTAGTTATGTGCCCGGTTAATGGGTTTTTAACTCTTAAAAGTGTTGCAAAAAATGAAGAAGTTTCTGGAGCCTCTTTCTTTTTGCTTGTATGTTTTTCAATTTCAAGAAGGATAAGGAAAGAACTTAAAAATCGGATTAATCAAAACAGAGTACAGAGATGGGGCTTCCTAAAAATTGCTCCTTAATTACAGCACCGCGGAAATTCCGAAAACCCATTAAAGTTGCTCAACTATTTTACTCTCTCTCTCTCTGTTACTACCACTACTTTTCTAACTGAACTAGGTTTTGCCTTCCTTGCTGCTCTTCCCGTTACATGCTGTAATCGGTACATAGTAAAAAAAAACTACTTTTCCGGAGGTGTTTGATGCTAAATTCATCTGGGTTCAAGCTAATTTGTCGATCTTCTGAAGAATTCAGAGTCTGGGGTGGCGAAAAATTCGAACTTGTAAGTGATCAAACCTTTAATTTAAGGAGAAAGAAGGGTTTTTTTCTTTTCTTTTCCTTCTTTTAAGGTTAATCTGATTGTCGTTTTAGTTATTAACTCGCTTTTCTTTTTATTCTTGGATTACTTTTGCGGCTGATATGTTTTGCTTTGGTAATGACAAATTGGAAGTTGTTTAAGCTGATAATCTAGTAACATTTAGAGCTTAATTGATTGACTTTGCTGAATTCATTTAAAGATTGTGGTTGCTAACTTTTGATCATAGTTAAATGTTGAACCAGATGATGGTACCAAAAAAAAAAGGAACATAGTTTTTGTTAGACATTCGATTGTGAAACCAAGGCAGCTAAGAAGTTTACTGTCTGGGTTGGTGGGAAGCAGAAGGGGGAGCTATTCTTATTTATGAGCGTCTTTTCATTAATTTGTCGTATCTAACCTTGATATGTCCCTGCTTAAATTTCCCTGTCAGCATTACTGGGATGCGGTTAGATCCTTAATAGCAAGTATAAGGTGCTAGTTGATGACCGCATAAGCCTAGCCTTCCTGAACCTTTGTGTACTCTGTTTGCGTTTATGCATTGATCAGAGGCACTAGCAGTATTTTGTGCTGTTGTGTGTCTGGACATGCATAGGCATCTATTTACTCTTTTGTTTTGTCAGGCTACCTCGGTTGCATTTCCAATTTGTATCTATATTATAATTATTAACATATATAGAATGACCGAGAGATATCTCGCAATATGTCCTCAACATTCAAGTAATTAGTAAACGATGGACAGTGATGTATACACACTTTGGCATATGAAGTGGTTTTGCATAAAATTGCCTTCTCAGTTTTGTCCTTAAGAAGTGGAAATTTCCTTGCAGGTTTCTGAAGTTATTTTTGTAGGTAAAGGCATTCTGGTCTTGGTGTTATTTGGCTGAAGCCTAGCATACGTACTGGTCATGGATACTCCAGTGAAAAGTTTATCCTGGATTGGAAACATACGGGAAAAGTTTGAAACTTTCTATTCAGAGATCGATGACATTGTAAAGGAGGTGTTGGACTTGTATTCTTGATTCCTGTTACTTTTGAAACAACTGTTTTGGTTTTTTCTTATGTTTGCTATTATTTCCCCAGTACTTATGGTGGTTGTGGGGATTGAATTTTTTGTGGCTAGTTTGAAATATAACATTGATGAATTCCATGGCTTTTCGATTTGTTCAAGATTGCATTCTCATCTCAGGATGAGCATTTGTGGATGGAGCTGTCTATAGTTTTTCATGATTTATTCTAGCAATGAGATTTTTTTTCCCTTTTCCTTTTTTTGTTGTTACAAGATATTATAATTGTGTTTTTGCTTCAATTGTGTTTAATAGTCCACTACCTCCTATTTGCTTGATCTGATCAGTTATTCGGTTCAATGATCAGTGAACTTCAATCAGCTGACTGTTTGTGGTTTAATTGCTTTGTCGGACAGAATCTTGAATATGGTGAAAACCAGTTGCTTACAGCAGGGGCAAATGTGAAACAATTCTGTTCAGAGTTCATGGAAGAAGTGCTCCCTGAGAGTATAATAAACCCCTTACAAGAGAAAACTATTACATCTGAAAATGCAAAAAGGGTTGTCCATGCTGGTGGATTACCGGATAAAGAAGCCAATGCAGGCCATACAGACGGACCATCTGATTGTAATTCTTCTAACCAACCAATTTTGATGGAAACTGTTGAAGAGGCAGATGTTACTTTGTCATTTACTTTAAAAGCCAATGATGGAAGGGAAATGAGCTTTGAGGAAAATCGTGTTAAGGAGACAGAATTTTCATCTGAAATTCTCAAATTTGAAGGTCAGCGGGGTGGTGGATTTCGTGTTCAGAAAGAAGCAGGGGAAACCAATGACTTTGATCCTCAAGATGGCATAGCCAAATTATCAACTGCCCAGCCTTTACCTAATGCTATTGTCTCTCCAGGCTCTAACGCACATCAACTTCTGGAGAATGAATTGTCTTCTTCTGGTCGCACCTTGTCAAAAGAATTAATCAATGGTAAGTAGTCTTCTATTTGTTGTTGTTTCGTGTTTGCTCAAGTTTCATTGTTCTTTATCTGCATCAGAAAATGTTGGATGTTCCAGACATTGCTATGCAGTTATTTGTTGCTAATTTTTTATGTCTTGGTTTGAGTCTTAGACTGTACTTGCTTAACGGGTGTCATAGGCTGATGTTCTTTTTCACATAATTCTTAGTTTTGTCTTTTCTTTTCTCTTCTCCTGTTTCTTTTTTGTGATCTATTTTCTGCAATATGGAATTAAGTGATAAATGGAAGGAATAACAATTGAAACATAAAAGAATAATTAGCTTAAGTTTGGGATCAGTTACTTTTGCAATCTTAACATGTTTGTTTTCCTTCCACAGTAATTTTTTGCCCTTCGCCTAATTAGATTAAAAATATAATATTTGAAAAAATCTGTTCAGGGCCTATGTTGAATTTCTGCTGACTGCTGACAGTTGCAGAACTGTGAAATTTCAGCCCTGGGGAGGAGTGAGGAGTTGGTGTTGGGATTCATTACAAATTTTTATTTGTCATTTGTAGAGAAGAAATTGATTGGTAACCTACCTTTTCAGTTTAGTAGTAAAACAATGAGCAGTTTTTAGTACTTCTTTTACCTCCCAAAATAGTGAATTTGAACGTCTTGTATGCTTGAAATCCTGAGCTATTGGTATGTCCTCTACTATTTTGGTTGGTTGAGTTAGGGATGAGTGAATTGACCATAAAACGTGTTTACAGTTTCTATCTTTTTAAATTAAGAGTTGATGAAAAAATAATTGTGCTCATCATTTGATGAGTATTCTTCTTTCAATTTGATTAGCAGAGGGACTAAATGGCCACACAGCAGAGGAGACCGAGGGCAAGCATGTTAGTGACCTGGGTATTATGCAGCTGCCAAACAAATTGAAGATTGAGGATAGCTCCACTTTGCTGGATAGCAACGAATATCATTTAACAGATGATGGTCCAGAGCAACCCCAGGCTCATCATGTACACTTCTTTCTTATAGTGTCTGTTTTCCCCATTTATTCCCCTCGCTGACCTTTTACAACACCAAAGTCTTGTTCTTCATCTACATATCCTTTGCGCGTGCGCGCGCGCTTTTTTTCCCCCCCTTTTGGGCAGCCTGAATTCATATCTGCAGGGTTTGAACTAGCCTAATGTTCTTAGTAAATTTTGTTGACGTATTTTTCCGTCTTTGTTTACTTATAGAGAACTGCATGCAAGTCTTGTTTGGCAATGGAACCTGAGAAACATTGTGAATGTGAGAAGGCAGCTGGCTCGAAGGATTTTAATGCAGAATCTGATCAACCTGAGGACAAACTCCCATCACAAGCCTTGCTTGCTGGAGAATCAGAGTTACTGGATGAGGAGGTTTGTGAATCGGAGTGGGTGATCGTTTAAGCTTCCATAGAGCAAACAAGTACCAGAAACTTGGAATCTCATTTGGAAGACAATAATGTAAATGCCTCGATTTAAGGGCTTTTGTTTTTCGAGTTTAGGACATCGAGATGATTTGTGAATAGGCAGGCTGAAAAGCACCACTTGCATTTTGCAATCTAAATAATATTATTGAAACAAAGTTGTTTTCTGAGTGTGTCTGTATAATCCCATGTGGAATCTAAATAAGATTATGGTGCAAGATATATGGATTTCAGTCATGTAAACAAGAAGTTACTTCCTCAAAAAATAAAGAAAAAGCCACAAGCACAAATAATTCAAACATTCAACTGCTTGTTATCATCCTATTAAGCAAAATATCATCTATATCATTTTACTTAGATCCTTGAATGTATCATTTCACACTTATTATGTGTTATTCAGTAAAAATGCTTTTATACAATGTCAACTTTTTATTTGGTTGGTCTTCTATTATAGCATAAGTAAAAATTATGAATTAAGACCAAGATGATGAGAATAAATGTCAACTATTTCTTTGCTTGTTAATACATTCTTCAATTATTAAGATCAAGACGATGAGTATAATATTAATTATATATTTTACTACTACTTTGGGGTAAGAAATCAACATTAGTGGTATTTAACAAACGGTTTTTTTGTCCGATGGGCACTTATTAATACACATAAATTTTGCGTACTAATAATTATTATCATTCATTATGTTTATATATTTTTTCTAATTAATCTTAAAATATTTCTAAAAGTCTAACACCCCCGAAGTATATTTATACACTTTTCTAATTAATTTTTTCAAAAAATATACTATGTTGACAAGTGTCTGTTAGACAGACCCTTTAATAATTTGTCTAATAGATGCTTGTTAAAGGGATCCTTTAACAAACTGCACCACATTGAAGGAAAACCAAAAAAAAGGAAAGCTATATATAGTAGCAGGTGGCCCTGGATAGTGTGTCAGCTTCCAAAAAACACACAAAGCAAGGATTGCTATTTGCTTCAACCGCTGATTCGATTGATTCATGGAATAGCGGGAATATGGCGGACAGTTGCTTGGGACCCTCGTCATCAAAACCCACGACTCTTTTTTCTGAATTGTCAAGCCCCCCTTCTTGCCCTTGCCCTTCATTCTCTCTCTCGTTACCTTCACCCTGCAATTTCTCCTTCACCGCCAAAAAACCTCTCTTTTTCTCTTCTTCTTCTTCATCTTCTTTAATGTCTTCCATCCCAACTGGACCAAGTAATTCGACCCGTTTCATCGCTCAAAACTCCCACTGCTCCTCAGGTTCTTCGTCTCCCCATAATAATCAGCCGTCCCTTCTCGTCTTTTCAGGTATGTGGCTTGATTTTGCTTTTTCTCCCCAACCAACTTGGAAGAAATGTCAGCTTTTCTTGTAATGTTATCGGTGTTCTTAGGCCAATTTACGAGAACTTCTGTTTGCGATATTATGTAACTGGGAGTTTTGAGGCAAGCGCAGTTTATGAAGGGTGTTGCTGAAATATCGAAGGGAATTTTCGTTTGGGATTTTGGGTGCACAAGTTCCATGCTTGTTTCTAGGTACTGAACCACAATAACCAGAAGAATGGCTGAGAGTTTATAGACGCAGAAGAAAGTATAGAAACCAAAGCAGTCTTTGAGACTTTGATGAAACAAATTGTAAGCAAGGCATGATTATGCTAGAAATGATCGATGGCTTTAAAAAAATTCAGGAATTTTTATAGATACAGTTTGACTATTAAAACTTCATGGACCCCCCACCCACACACACACACAAGTTTGGTGGTACTTAATTCTAGTGATTGTCGGACATTTTTTCCTGAAACGATTGTAGTGAATTTTAATTTAATTAGTGCTTGAACTTCTGATTATACATTTGTGTGAAGGCTGCTCAAATTTTTTAGTCATCACTCTACTATACTAGTATGCTTTGGCTCTTGAACTCGTGCTCTCATGTGTACTTGATATTGGTACAGGTGGGACGGCCTTTAATGGAGTTGTAGAAGAGCTTAAGAAATTAACTACTTGTGTTGCCCATGTTCTTCCTGTCTCTGATGATGGAGGAAGTACTGCTGAGATTGTTCGTGTTCTTGGTAAATATTTTACACCTATAAACCTATAAAATGGACTAATTTTCATAAATTTCTTCTTATTCCATTTTTCTTTAATTTATAGCCTACTCTTTAATTGTGGCAAAATGATCAATTGATTGAGTATGAGGGACCACCATAGGATGGAATAGATTGAAGGGGTATCTCCACTTGAAGTGATACTGAAGTCCTGACCTACTGATAAGTTTGGTCTACAAGATTGTTTTATAAAAAAGAGTACCTATCCTCTGCTGACTTTTTGCAAACTAGCTGGAAGTTTAGTTTAACAGTTAATCTGATGTTTGTAGCATGCTGATACAGTTGTCTGAAACCTACTTTACAACTAAGAAATACCCTTTTGCATAAAAAAAACTTCCAGTTTATACTTCACGTGTTCCTCAGAGCCAGTGAAATGTGGCATGCTTTTGTGGATGGTTGTATTGCAGGTGGTCCAGCTGTTGGAGACATTCGATCAAGGTGTCTGAGATTGTCAGATCAAAGCACTTCTGAGGCTCTTGCAGTCCGAACATTGCTCGGTTATCGCTTACCTCTTGAAGCACAAGTAGCTAAATCAGAATGGTGGGAGTAAAAGTTTGGCTTGCTTAGGTCTTTTTCTGTTTGCTTATGTGCTTCTGGATTTATTTTAACTCATTTTATCTTGCTTACCAGAGATATGTTGCCCTTTTATGTGGAATTGAACTGGTAAATTTGCTGGTTCTAAGTCCTAGTGATTGGTGTAACATATACTTGTTGAAACTTGGCATGTAAACAATCTACATAATTAGGAACTGAGCTGGTACTTACATGAATGGAATAATAGCTATCGGCTGTAGCAGCTCAAAGCTCTCTAAATTTGGCTAAAGCTGTGACGAAGTTTCAATTGGAGGACCTATACACATAAATAAATGTCGAAGTTGCCTTTGCAAGAGCATTTGCAGGGATAAGTACATAGGGATCTAACAGGAAATTAGATTTAGATATGTATAAAGACTCTTAAATATAGTCCTTCAAATTAGGCGACTCCTCCTTAGAGTAAAGAAAAGGAAGAATCCTCATTCAGTTTTCATGTTATTTTCTTTTGCTTCAAAGGAGGTGCCATAGACTTTTTATTCTTCTTCTTATGAGATACATTTCCTTCAGGGAACTCAAAATCAAGACTATTGTTTAGCCTATTTATAAGCAAGTTATACTTATGCTGAAGTTGACTTATTCAATTATAGCAATTAAAATATGTTTTTTATTGAAAACATCACTGTGGGGATTTTTCATTCCAGTTGCATGTTTGAGTACCATATGTAGAAAATCAATCGATATGGATGCGAAAAAATTATGGGATGACTTAAAAGGGAGAAATGGAGAAATGGTTTGGAAGCTTGTTGATTCCCATTCGTTCTTCCATGTTATAGCTTCAAAGACTTCAGAGACTTCAAAGACTAAGGTTCTTGGTCTGATCATTTTTTTTCTTAAACAATTACCTTTATACTTGATGTTGGAGTGCCTTGTCTCTCCCACATCTATTTGTTAGGAAAGGTTGCAGTGGCTTACCACAGAAAGTCTCTCTTTTGACCTTATCAAGGACAGATTCCACACGTGGGAACTTCTTTTTTGCAACTGTAAGATGGCATAAATGGTTTCTACCTACATCAAGCCCTTCTCACCTGTAATGGGGAGATGGTTTCTACCTACAACAGTAAGACTTAATATACAAATTTACTTGATTAGATTGACCAATTAATTCAGCATAATGGGGAGATGGTTCATTGCCCTCCTGATGTTATCTAACTCATGATTGAAAATAAGTTCTCTTCTATTGGGGATGAGTCTAGCAGATTCCATTTGAATAGTGGCGAATATCCGTGAGGATAAAACCAAGTCTTTCATCTAATTAAGTTGGAAGTTTTAGCTGAAGGTCTGGTAATTTTCACTTCTTAGAAACAAAAATGATTTCGTTTGTTTCATAGTTGTCCATTACATGACTTGTTGAGCAGGAACCAAATTATTTGGTGGTTGGATTTCTATGCCTGTCTCTCTTTTGAATTGTTTCCCTTGCCTATTGATAATATGTATCTTGGTTTTCTTTTACTCTTCGTATATATTTGTGTTCTTATGCTGAGAATTCACAGGTATGATATTGTGGAAGGGCAGCACCCTCTTTGGAAAGGTGTTTCAAAACCATACAGGGAGACTATTCGATCTTTCTTGGTGTATTTTCAAGATCAGGTCCATTTGCATAGCTGGAAATGAATGTCAACTTCCACTTCAGTACTTCTATGTCAAATGAGAGTTGGGTTTCCTCTGTTGCGTTCATTTTTGTCACCCATTCCCATAAAAGATGTCACCATTCCAAACAGGGGAACAATTTGTCATGTACATTCCAATTCTACCCTGACTAAAAACAAAACTTTTTTTTCTTTTATTTTAATTGTAAGGTAATTAATTATTGAAACCAGTCTATTGGATTCCTAGAAAATCGTGCCCAAACTTGAGGTGACAAAATAAATGGGATCGAGGCTGTATGTGTTTATGGTTTCACTTTTATTGTTCCTTTGTCACATATGATGCATATATGCATGCAGCAGTATGTTGCTGTGACATTTCCGGTCCATTTTTTGTACTTGCATGGGTACATTCAGTAATAGTGCATTTTTCTCATTCCGATTAGTTTAGCTCCTTTTTCCCAGAAAATATTGATCCTTTGTTCAAATCATGCGTCAAAAGAGGTGATCTTTAGATTATTTGGAATTTTTCAACTTGCCTTCCATCTCTTTTGTAAATTCCACTTTAGTTTTCTGAATGATAGTCTTCTCTCATAGTTGCACATATGATTTTTGCTTTGGAGTATTGTCATATATGCAAGAGTTCCTCAAAGGAAAGGGAGTTCCCTCTTGTTTAAGACCAACAAGGAATACAAAAAGGGAGCATTTTCAACTATATAGTAGAGACAAAGATAATAAAACATCCAAAACAAAGGCATTTTATGTTGGGGCCACTAGTTGGCAGCACTTTCAAATCACAAGAGATATTTCGACATTAAAAATCCAATTGATTAACTTGGTGTAGTTTGGAATGAGATTGAACTAAAATTATAAAAGATGCATGTTTTGGATGTTCTGATCAGTTTGTATTATTAGGTAATTCATGCATTCACTGTTGGTGATAGTATTTTGCATATTGACACTTGATACATATTCACCTCCTCTTTACATGATTGAAAAGTTGCCACATCCCTGAATGCTGATGTACCCTTGAGTTTTAGATTTTGTCTAAGGTCCAGGACCACATCTCTGAAACTTTTATAATTTTGTACAACATTACATTGTTTTGACCATTTTATTTTTCATGCTCAGATGGAATTAATTTTGATAATCTCTACAAAATTACTCCCTTTCTTTCCTCATTTTTTGTCTGTGCTTTTAGTTTTTCCAGAAAGTTTCATCTGTTTATTTGTACATCAATTTAGCATATAATCGATCATAATTATTTTATTTTGTCTGCAGATCCTTCGTCATGCGGATGAACTATTTTCATTTAGTAATGGAAGGTATCTTATGGTCCATTTGCTATAATTATGAATTTGTTATATAATTCAGTTGTATATTTCCTGCATTTTCTTAACTTTTCCTGAGCTTATTTCTAGGATACATTTGTTACCATTTTCAATTCGCTAAGTTTCAGTACATCTACTGCTTCATCTTCAGCGTATACTAGAGGGTCATATGGACCGGCATATTGGAAATAGCATTGCATGGTTGAGTTCCATCATATTGTCCTATACTTTTCATGTCTGGAATATTATCCATATGTTAGCTGATAATGTTTCAGCGAGAATGTTTTGTCTAATTGATGTTTCATGGTGAAGACTAAATACAGCACTTTCTATAAACATATATTTCCTAAGCTTACTTTTCTTTTGGGAAAATGATATTTGAGTTATGTATATATATGAAATACCAAAAAAATGTAAGGAGGACTTGTGCAGCTTTGTGTGAGAAATAAATATGTTCATTCACAGAAATTTATAATAGTTTGCATATGTTTTATTTCTTCAATTTGTATTTGTGCAACTTTGGCTAATAGTATGTTTTCTCATGGCTAACTCAAAATGGGTCAAGGCCTTTCTTGTTGTAATCTTTCAAACTAAAACTGGAAAGTTTATGGTTATTTCTTCTCTTATTTTCTATTTTATTGTTAATCTATTTTGAAATTGCAAGATGTGCTGTAAGTTGTACAGTCAATCATGAAGAGAGCTAATTGGTGTCTGAATTTCAGATCTGGTAATTGGTGCTAATTTTGTTTTCCCCATTACATTATCTCTGGCACTGTTAGACCAGCATTTGTTTTCGCTCTCTTGATTTTCTAGTGTCAGCTCCTGTCTGAGATTCCATTGTTAAAGCAACTTTCTCTTGTTCTGTTTCATAATAGTTTCTGAACAATGATCAGTCGTTAGATGTGTTTTTATTTTTGTTATAATTGCTTGTTTGTTGGTTACCCAGAAAATATTTTTTGCTTCCTTTGGTATACCTTCGATCATATTTTGTCAACTAACTTACATGAACTTTGCAGCATTGGGAACTTCTTCTTTGCAGGAGCACGCATATTCTTTCGGTCGCTAGATGCTGCTATTTTTTTGTTTTCACGTGTTTCAGATATTCCCACAGATAGTCTGGTCCTCCCAGTGATATCTACCAATGACAGGCTTACATTGGGTTGTGAATTATGGGTACGATTAGTAGCTTTTTAACTGACAAGTTCAGTCAATGTTCTTTAGGGCTGTGAATTATGTAATTAAGAAAGTGTACAACCCAAACAAAGATGATGACCAAAAATGTCTAGATGACTTGCATTTCTTGTTTGTGTTTCTAATATTCAGGATGGAACCATTATTCGTGGGCAAAATGAGATATCTCATCCAAGCAAGGGTTCTGTGCAGACCATAGATAAGGTACACGTAATATCTGCTGATGCGGGAACTGTATAACTTGCATCTTCCTTTGTACGCTACTTGTGTTAATTTTATTTTATTTTTTTCACTGTAATGTAAATGTGATATTGTTGTTGCACTTGTTCTTTCCTGTTTGTACTAGTTCACAATCTTATGGGAATTTTGTTGCTTTACATAATAATCATGTTTGGGCTTCATGTTTCTAACACATCTACATGGTTAAGCAATTTTTAATATTGCTTATCACGAAAGGAAAAGTGTGGGAGTATTTTAGGAAACTCTGTTTAGTTATCTAAGCTAGTCATTTTCAACTGCAATTGAGAGTCTCAAGATATATAAAAAAAATTAAATTTCAAAAGTATGGGGAATTTTTTATTCCTTATTGTTGGTTTAGGGTCAACCTATGGGTTCAACAATATAATTTGACCTTTTTCAAGTCTGATTTATGATTCTGGAATTTATTTCATCGGTTATGATGTGACTGGGATTTAGAATATACACTTTTTTGTATTTTTGTGCCCCATCTGGTAGCCAAAAGTGTTTTTGATTTTACTTGTTGATTTTATACCGATAGGGAAGCTCTTCTGCTTCGGCTCTTCCGGCAAGAATAAAACGAGTGTTCTATATGTCAAGCGAAGGCTGCAATTTGTTGCATGAGGTAAGTGACGCTTTAACTTGCCTGAAGTGGTTAAAGAGCACTGAAGCTATAATCTTATCCAATTTTAACTAAAAGAAATTGTCCTGGAACTTGTTATATTTTGTGACCCTGTTTGTACATGATCTTTGTATGTTTTGGGTTTGCATCTTTATATTGGTGACATAAAGATGTCTTTAGCATGTCACAATACTGTTGCCAAAATGTCTAAGTCAAACAGATAGAGAGTCAAAACAGGGCAGGGAAAGGGGATCACCTGCATGTTTAAATCAGGTCAATTGTTCAGGGAAGAAGGGGGAGTATTGATAGGAATATTTGATTACTGCAAAACCAAACTTTTGGTTCTTGTGGTGCTGAGATCTAAATATTGCACAGTAGTTAGGAGCTCTAGGTAGAATACTAGATTGTGTAGATCCCTCCTGGCCTACCCCACTATTCGCCAGAAACGAGGAACTTAAGAAATTTCCATCCATATCCATTACACCCTCTTCATGATGAATGGATCCTTCACTTTAAGAAACAAATAGAACAGTAAATTTAAGTACATAGATGGCTCTTCATCTCCTTCCACCTCTCTGTCTTTGCCCCCCCTCCCCCCCTCCAACTCTAAAGCACACAATTTCTTCTGAAAAAAGTTCATATGGTAGTCCAAGGGAATAAATCATATGGTGATTGTTAGTTTCTACAATTGGTAAAAGTATCTTGACTTTTCCTTTTCACTACTATTTAATTGTAATTAAGGTCAAGGAGAAACGGCAGAAAGGCATTGCATATGGTCTCTTGCATCTTTTGTTTTTGGAGTTGATTTAAATAAAGTCTAGCTAATATTGCAATGTGGTTATCTTTTTTGTGCTACAATGTTCGTGGAGAGTCAGTTCTTCACATTTTCTGGAGTATATTGTTTAGATATTGGGTCATTTGCTTTAGATTGTATTTCTCTGCTGATTTTATGCTGTTCGGACGTGTAACAGGTCTTCCCAAGTGTAAATCCAACTGTCTTTGAAAAGTTACAGAGTGTTGACTGCATTTTATTTGCCATGGGATCCCTCTTTACTTCTATTTGCCCCTCCTTGGTAATTTCACATGATCCTTATTCTTAAAACTTTCTTTTTGTGTATTTGCATGTATAGATGGCAAACCTGGGAGGCTGGAATCATTAACGTTGCAAATTTTTATGCAATAACTAATTACTGCAGTGTCAATATTAGGAGGTTAAGTTACTACAATATGAAGGCATTACTGCCAAGTGTATTTGTTCATTAGTGCAAAAGCGGCCTTGTTTTGGAGGAATTGGGCTGGCTAACCAGCCAAACAAGTATGCATTAAAACTATCCTGCAATATAGGCAGTCAGGGAACAATGTTGTGTTTACAACACTTTTCCTTTTTTTCTCATTAATGTGACATCTGATAGTGTATGATTAAGGCATCAACACCAGAACATGGGTACTCCTTTCTAGTTTAATTTTCCATCAACACTATGCCAGTCGGCAAATTTTTAACAAGTACCTTCCATATTTACTACTGACCTTGGAACACTTTACATGTATGCATAGTTTAAAAATGATTTCACATAGAAAAATACCTCTTTTTCTGGAATTGTGCAGGAAAATGCGATCCAGTAGTTACGAAACTACCCTGAAATGGTTTATTTATTGGTCATATCTTGTGAGAAAGTTTATAGCATTATATGCTTTTCTGAAAGGCTAATATTGAAATTCTAACATGTGACAAAACTAGGTAACACCAGTGGGAAATGCACTTTGCTTTATAGACTGTAAGATGTATTTCTCTCTAGGAACTTGCCCATCCACTAGATGTTTCTCTCTCTCAATGGTGGTTTGCTTTCAGTTCCTATGTTGCCTTGTATTTCATCATATTTGGTTCTTTTTTGTTCAGTCTGAAACAGAACTTTCTTCTTGTACAAATCATATATACTAGTAGTTTCTTTCCTCTTATATTTAGTGATGTCAAATTTGATAGCTCAATTTTCATCAAACAAAACAATACTATCTGGACTCAGCTTGATTTGGTTTTCATGTATTTTGTTTTCTAAATTTACTAGGTCTTACGTGGAATTGGGGAAATTATCTCATCGAGGTGGTGTCCAAAGGTAGGTCTTCCTTTTAGAAATATAGTTAACATATAGTTGATACTCAAGTCATTTGTGTCTTCCTCATCTCTATGATGGGGAAAGATGTGTTTTCTAAATCTTCTTCATGGTTGGTTACATTTATTTTAAAGGTGAATGGTGTCTTGATTTTGGGATATAATTTTTGGTATGGCATTAGAGCTTGAGATGTTCTTATCATTTTAATCTTATTTTAGATTCTGTGCCTCTCCAGGTACTTCTGTTAAACGGTACTCCTGATCGGGAAACTAGTGGCTTTACTGCTTCTTGCTTTGTCACAGCAATTACCGATGCCCTAAATAGAACTTACGGTGACCCGGAAAATTGTCTTAAGAATACTGTAAGTAGAGTTAGAAGTCATTGCTGTGATGTTTGCAAATAGAGATTCTTTCAAATATGAATTTCTTTTACTGTGCTTAGCTCTACTTTATTTGGGTCATGCGCCTGAATTTGACTGATTGAGATATACATTTGCTGCCACTTATGTTAGTACTTCATAGTAAGGAATTCTGATGTAGACAGGTCAAAGCTTAGGAGGATGGAATTTATTGAGACATAGGGTCTCCGTTGCCCTTATAATAGAAAGGAATAAAATGCTTTGCTCTCAGAATTTTTTTTTTGCGTTGGAAGTATGGCTATGCTGCAAGTTTTTGAATAGTGTAAATATTATTTTCTTTAATCTTTCTCTTTGTGATTTTGAAACTTGTTTTATAGTTTATATTGCAGTCTTTCAGTCAATTCTTATGTAGGAGGATAGGATTTATTGAGACAATCCTTATGTAGTGTCTTCAAAGGATATGCAACATATTTGGCCTCTCCATTTGTTGGGAATGAACTTTCATTTAGTTTCATTCCAAAGAATTCCTTGATAGTGGATTCTATCTAGTTTGGCTGTCATTCAAATGGGGCTACAATTATGGAGATGAATTGGAAGAGTAAGCCCATTTCACCAACAAAAGTTAGAAATTTGGGGCCATGCTGTTGTCTTTTATTTATTGCTTTCTTGAAAAAAGGAGAAAAAAAAAAACCATGCTGGCACTCATCTCAGCTTTTGTTAATTGACTGTATGATGACATAAGCTCATTAATAAATATTTCTCTTATTCCTTTTTTCTGCAAAAATTTGGCTCATATATCAATGCTTAAAATCATGACATGATCCTTCAAACGGGGATGAAGTCCTGTTGCTCATAATGATTCATTTTTCGTCGCAGCCAAACCAATACATAAACACAATTTTGGTTCCCAAGGATGGTCAAATTCCTGTTGATGTTGAAGTCTTGACCGCCCAAGGGATATTCCATGTGGTATGTTTATGGCATTATGCTTTCTTTTTAGCTGAAGTAAGATAAATTTTGCTGTCTACAGACACGTCATAAGGATAATCTTGAATTTGAAGTTTGTGAGTGATGAATCTGTCTCATCACTTGCACTTGGCAATTATGCCTCGGCAACACAACAAGCTAAGCAGACTTCTGCTAGCAGGTTTTTGTATTCTCTTTTCTTGTACGGATTTCTGATGGTGTATGTGTTCTTATTGAACTCTGTAGGTAACTGTTGATTCAATACCTGACCCAAAAGTTGGTGTAATATTTGATCCAGAATCTTTGATCGAAGCACTTTCTAACCTCTTACATGCACCCATTCATGTAAAATGAGTCAAGACTTGATCATTCTTTGTTAGCAATGACAAATGGGAGCCAAATGGTGGAGACTTTTTTCTGTTTATGATCTTCATACTTTGGGGTTTTTCTCGTCAAGGTAAGGAACATGCTATAACAACAACTTGGATAAAGTCATATGATTTATATTGAATCTAATGGGGTCTGGATAGCAATGATGTTGTCTTGCTGCAGCCGTTAATTGAAGGCGAGATGTTCAGATTACATCCAAGATTGGGAAAGGAACGTTGCTAGTCATACCATCTATCTCCAGCAGGAAGGAGGAGGAAGCGATGCATCCCATCTTCTATGTACATGTGACAGAAGTAGCAGATACTCCATTTTATGCTGTTGTAGTTTCTGTATAGTTCGTTAACGAGCACTAATGGGCTTTTTCATCTCTCCTCTCATTATGTTTGCTTGTCCAGAGAGTAGAGGCGTTTTATCGCATGTTATGTCATATCTGCAACATATCTGCAAGAAATTGCAGAGTTTCATCAGCGTCATCATGCCATAAATCGAAATACGTGAATCAACAGAACCAAATCTGTTTTTGGCAGAACATACAATGCAATAATATACTTTGTACCCTGCAAGTGCAATCCAGATAAATAGGTAATGCCTGCATTCTGTTTTGACTTATTGGATCAATATTGTGTCTCAAAAGTACAACCATTCCTGAATTTGGCCAATCGGTATATCATAGCAAGACTAAGTAGGAAAAAAGGACCAAACCGTACTAATTATATTGAGGAATGATTTGTATTGTCTGTCAACGGCTGATCCTTGAGCTTGATTTGGCTAAAAAGTGCTTGTCATTCCATTTACTTATATGAGAATCCAGACTTATGCTCAAGTTTTGAGCTCAATCAGCATCCATCAAATAAAATAAAGCTTGAATAATATAATGTAAATATTTTTTTCGTCATTTTTAACGAGGCATATAATTGGCATTCTGCTAACATAATTTAATATTTTGGATGAGGTAAGATTAAACTATGACATTCCACCAAATATTTCACCCTGATTTTGTTGCTTGCTGCAACTAATACGCATGATAACATTTCTAGCACGAGGACGAGCTGAGGCTCTGAATTGGGGGCCGAGGATCTAAAGTAGGATAGCAGTACAAGATTGCCTGCTCGTGACTTGTAATAAAACCGCACTCATGCAACTTTGACACGCTCAGTGGCACTCAGGCCTTCTTTCATGGCAGCATGTCAATCTCTGATACTTGGAAAGCCTTCGGAAGATCGAAGGTGTAGCTGTCTTAGTACTCGATTGCAACTTTGACATGCTCTGATTTCAAGCTCAGCATGCATCTCCTAGACATTGTGACCATATGAGAACAAATGCTCAAGATACAGGAGTCGGGTGTTTTTTCGCTGGCATTGGTCAGCCTAGAAACGATTGGACCTTGGTTCAATGGCCAGTTTGAAACTCTCCCGTGCTCTAGGTCGGGATCTAGTACATCACATCGTACAAGAAGCATATCGCTTTTTGTTCTTATAAAAATTCAGATGGTGCAGCAGTGCACTTGTCTAGTCAGGTGATTCACCCTCCAATTCTTATACAAGTTTCTTTAAGCTTCCTCTCTATCATAGAATAGGAGTAGATTAGATAATTACCGTTAAAAAAAAAAGCATTGGCAAGACTAGAGATTGGGCTGTCGTTTGAATTCAAATTTTTGAATTGGGCACAACATGGTTAAGGTGTCTGAATAGCCATTCTTCTATTTCAACAAAGGCATTTGACGCCTAATGGAGCACATGCAATGTCTTGGTTGTTTTGACTTCTTTTTGCTTTTGCCAATCAACTAGATGGGCAGCACTCGTAGAAAATATTTCTGCACTATGCTTAAACGATAAATTTGGCTCTTAAATTGAATTAAGAAATTTGAATTTCTTTTCTGTTATTTTGATTTTGATTTTGGAGCAAATAATTTGGAATTCAATAGTTAATAAGTTAGTAATTCCAGGATGATATAATTCCAAAAGTTTGAAAATTTTAATTTTTAGGTGGTGCCATTGTCCAAAATACTGGAATTGAGCTCCAGGGAATGCCTTTTTTGCGTTTTATCCTTTTCGAAACAACTAGTTTTTCGGCCCTATTGGTTATGCTTTGGTGGCCCTTGTTTTCTTATAACACTTGTATTGTGTTTAATAATCTCCTAAATCCAGTTCCTCATGCAAGTTGAATCAAACTAAAGCTTTAACTTCCGCTTGAAAATGAGTCAACGTTTATGCGAACCTGGGCTTAGCCTACTAATTTCATTAACATCTTCGAGACAATTATTCCAATGTACAGAGACTATGAAGTCCAGAATGAAAGAAGTGCCACATCTGAAGCCGGAGGCGTTTTATAGTTTACAATTTGATCTCTCTAATACGCAGTTGAATTTGCAATTTGAATTTTATAGTCAAACTTGAATTACAGGTGGTCTGGAATAAAATGTAGTGTAGTTTGTAAAGAAAAGGTGTTTGTCTCATTACAACTTCTATGCACTTCAATCCCTAGTGGAATTGCACCTTATACTTGAATCCTTGTAGAATTGGTGCAAGATCTGTAAGTTGATCAACAAAAGCAGGATCAGAGACCTTAATCTAAAAACAAGTCAATTCCGTCTAGGAAACTGCTTAATGTATTTTTGTATAGTGCTACTTTGGTTGTATCTTGTTTTGGTTTGGCATTCGCAGAACAAATCCAGTTAGGATTCGAATTGTTGATCCAAGTTCCAACAGGTTTATAACACTTTCTCAACCCTATATAATCACATAGCAAGCAACCTTGATAGTACCACGCAGTAATATTACACAGTTAAGCTTTTGGTTGTTGTCTGAGCAATAATGGGTGTCAAGGGCACGAGTATTGGTGCTGTGTTCTTTGTTATTGCATCTGCTTTGCTGCTTCTTTCTCCTTCACCATCCGCTGATGCTAGTCCTCTCCTGAGTGCCTGCCGTTTTGATCAAGTGTACCAACTTGGGGACTCCATATCAGACACTGGGAATTTGATCAGGGAACCTCCACTTGGAGCCGCTTTACCTTTCGCCAGAAACCCCTACGGTCAGACCTTCTCCCACCACGAAGCCACCGGCCGTTGCTCTGATGGACTTCTCATGATTGACTACATTGGTAAATATATATATATATAAGATTCTTTTGATCTCCCCCTCCCGCTGTTAATTCTTCATAGTATTGCCAACCAACTTGCAATAGCTATTTTTTATTTGTGTGTGTGTCACAATTCAGGCTATTTTAATTTTTTTCTTCGTATGGTTTATTCTTGTTTTGAACACTTGATATAGAGCTTTGCTTTTTATCAACTCACTCCATATCTGATTGTCTTTTCCGCGACAAAATCTGGTAAATGATTTCTTTCTTTCTTTCTTTCTTCTTTTTTTTTGTTATAAATAATTTGCGTGGAGGACGTAGATGCCAATGAGTTGCATGCATGATGGAAAAAATTCGAACTATCGCGGTCTGATGTGTTACAAGGAAATTTAGGCTGTAAATTATCCAGAGTATTATTATTACAGTTCTTGGCTGCGTTAACTGAAAACCATGCGCAATTCTTGCCCTAATTATCCATTTAGTTATACTGGTTAACCCTGCAGCATTGTGTTTATCTGCAATCTTCCGCGGATGTTCCTAGTGGTGATTCATCATCTATGTTTGCCTTCCATGTTTATTTAGTTATTTTTGTTTATGTAGGCTATCATAATCACATCCGCTAACTGAATATTTGGATCGTTGTTTTAACACAGCCCAGGCGCTGGGTCTACCTCTCCTGAATCCGATCAAGGATACAAAGGCAAATTTTGAGCATGGAGCAAATTTTGCCGTAGCCGGTGCTACGGCACTATCATCAGCTGTTCTCGCTCGTCATCATGTTAGAAATCCAGTGACCAACAGTTCCCTTGACGTACAGCTTCAGTGGATGAAAGATCACTTTCACAAATTTTGCCACAATGGTAGATTCAAATTTTATGTGTCATGCATTTGATCGTGATAGCCATTCAACTTTTCTCAACTTCTATTAACTTTTTTTTTTTTGGCATGACACTGAATTTTGTCCCTTTTCTTTTTGTTTAACAGATTGTGAAAGGAAGCTTCAAAACGCTCTATTTATGGTCGGTGAAATCGGAGGCAACGACTATAATTATGCATTCCTTCAGTACTTGGATGAGGCTAGAGATACGCTTAGAATTCTAGAGTTGGTACCTCTAGTTGTTGCCAAAATTAAGCATGCTGTTGAGGTTAGCTTTTGCAGGCCCTCCTCTTCTTCTTAGCACTCTTGTTGCTTTTAATTCTCTTGCTTCTAATTGCTTGTCCTTTTCTTTCAATGCTGTATTTCAGAAAGTGATTAGTTTTGGAGCAAGGACAATAGTGGTTCCTGGGAACTTTCCAATGGGATGTCTGCCAATTTATCTTACAAAGTTTGGGCTAGAAAGCGAAGTAGACGAGTTCGACGAGAATCATTGCATATGGCTATTGAACAGCTTTGCAACTTTCCACAATGATCACCTGAAGAAGGCGATTGCCGAGCTGCAAGAGAAGTACCCATATGTAACAATCGTCTATGGAGACTACTACGCTGCTTATGAACAGCTTCTCAATCTAGGTGAAACTGAAGGTATGTTAGTTAGTATTTACCATTTTGAATTCTTAAAAGAAATCAATTATTTCCAGTAGGAGGAAGGGGTATCTGAAGCATCCACATCTGGTCATCTAATTTGTTTTTGTCTTATTAGGTTTTGAGTTACAAAAAGCTTGTTGTGGAGTTGGAGGGCTGTACAACTTCAATGAGACGCGAATGTGTGGATTTCCAGGTGTTAAGGCTTGCCGTGATCCTGAAAAATACGTCAGCTGGGATGAAATTCATTTAACACAGGAGGCTTACCGCATGATAGTGGATTGGTTGCAAGCTGATCTTTTCTGGAAATTGCGTTGCCATCATTGAACAATTCTATCAACTTTATCATGTTCTTCAAGCTCCTTCAGTAGTAGTACTGGAGTCCCAGTATGCCTTTTCAGTCCAGTAGCTTAGTTTAGTTTTAGCTAATAGGAAGCTTTTGTGTGACTAATTTCGTCACCAACTGTTTGAGCACTTACTTTTATATGAAACTTTTTCAGTTTTTATCATACTGGGTTCAAGATTATAAAAATTTTATCTAGTTCTTGGCGAAAAAACTCTGTAAACTGCTACCAATCCAAGCATCAAGGCGTCTAACTTAAGGAGCAAAAGAATCAAACCCACAAATTTTATGTATCAAATGTGAATACTGAAACAAACGCGCCAATAAGCTGATTATCAAGGTCAGGGCGGCACTGCGTATTTAATAACAAACCAAACTTTCTACATAACCGCCTAATAAACTCAAAAAACCCAATCTGCAATCAGGTGTCCTCAACTCTTGAATGAAACACAAAGCTCAGGAATGTAGTAGTGATGTCCAGCAGGAAGCGATGCATCAGATCTTCTATGTACATATAACAGAAGTAGCAGATATTCCATTTTACGCTGTTGTAGTTTTTGTATAGTTTGTTAACGAGCATTAATGGACTTTTTCATCTCTCCTCTCATTATGTTTGCTTGTCTAGAGAGTAGACGCGTTTTATGGTATGTTTTGGCATATCCGCAAGAAATTGCAGAGTTTCATCTGCATCATCATGCCACAAACCGAAATACGTGAATCAACAGAACCAAATCTGTTTTTGGCAGAATATACAATGCAAAAATATACTTTGTACCCTGCAAGTGCAATCCAGATAACTAGGTAATGCCTGCAGTCTGTTTTGACTTATTGGATCAATATTGTGTCTCAAAAGTACAACCATTTCCTGAATTTGGCCAATCGGTATATCATAGCAAGACTAAGTAGGAAAAAAAGGACCAAACCGTACTAATTATATTGAGGAATGATTTGTATTGTCTGTCAACGGCTGATCCTTGAGCTTGATTTGGCTAAAAAGTGCTTGTCATTCCATTTACTTATATGAGATTGAATCCAGACTTATGCTCAAGTTTGAGCTCAATCAGCATCCATCAAATAAAATAAAGATTGAATAATATAATGTAATATTTTTTTGTCAATTTTAATAAGGCATATAATTGGCATTCTGCTAACATAATTTAATATTTTGGATGAGGTAAGATTAAACTATGACATTCCACCAAATATTTCACCCTGACTTGTTGCTTGCTGCAACTAATACGCATGATAACATTTCCAGCACGAGGACGAGTTGAGGCTCTGTATTGGGGGCCGAGGATCTAAAGTAGGATAGTAGTACAAGATTGCTTGTTCATGACTTGTAATAAAACCACACACATGCAACTTTGACATGCTCAGTGGCACTCAGGTCTTCTTTCATGGCAGCATGTCAATTTCTGATACTTGGAAAGCCTTGGGAAGATCGAAGGTTTAGCCTTCTTTCATGGCCTTGTTCTACCCTAATATTCAGGGTAGTGATCGGTTGTTTGCCAATCAAATATCTTTAGTTCTTCAACTTTCACTGTCAAAAACTCTTACCTATTATTACTCCTTTGCTGGAAGGCTAAAGAACAACCTTTTTATCAACTGCAATGACATGGGAGTTCAGTTTATCGAAGCCCAGATCAAATTCTGGATATCTGACATTATCAACCAACCGAACTTTCATTTGGAAGATCTTGTCTTTCCAGGCGCATCTGGTCATATATCTCCCATCACTAGTAATCCTGCCGAGTCTAGTCTAGTGCTTGTTCAGCTGAACTATTTCGATTGTGGAAGTCTGGCACTAAGCATGCTTATCTCGCACAAGATTGCTGATGCATCCACCATGTCCACTTTCTTTAATGACTGGGCTGCTGTGGCCCGTCAGCTCTTGTCAAGTGGTGATCGTATTCCATCTCCTCAGTTTATAGGAGCTTCACTCTTTCCTCCAGTTGAAGATCCAACAATGTTGAAGCTATACGCCGTGCCAAAGAGGGAAACATGCTTGACCAGAAGATTCTTGTTCCATGCTTCAAAAATTGCTGAACTTAAGGCTATGGCAACTAGTTCAGGAGTGGATAACCTGACTCGAGTTGAAGTTGTGACTGCTCTAATTTTGAATGTGCAATGTCTGCATCAAGGGCCAACTCAGGCTCATTTAGGCCTTCCATGTTTTGCAATGCTGCAAACTTGCGACAAATAACTATCCCTCCATTGCCACAGAATTCTGTTGGAAATTTCATTACCGTCTATCCCGTAGTAGTGGAGAACGAGGATGATGTGAGATTTCCAGAATTGGTTAGTAAACTAAGGAATGGTCGAAGGAAAATCCAAAATGAGTACAAAGAAAAGCACAAATTTGATCCAATTGAAGAATTCCAATCCGCACTTGCAAAGAGGGATGGCTTTATCAAGAAATTTGATGTTTACCATTGCTCCAGCATGTGTAGATTCCCATTTTATGATGTGGATTTTGGTTGGGGAAGACCTTCATTGGTGCGCTATGCTACTAAACTAGGACAAAGGAACTCCTTTATTCTGATGGACCTAAGAAATGGAAAAGGGGTCGATGGAATACAAGCAGTGGTCACGCTAGAAAAGCCGCAAATGTGCTTATTTGAAGCTAATGATGAGCTGCTCACTTATGCTTCTTTGAACGGTGAAAACGAGTGGCTTTACCCTCATGGCTTTTAAGTATCCAGTTTGATCTGTTGCCACTATAATTCATGTCGTGGAAGGGCATCCTTGAACACGTTGATCTGATCATACGAGCCTAACTCGATCCACAAAGAGAAGACGTACCTTATAGTAGAGGAGGAAATGTTTATTCATAACTATTTATCCATCCTGAATCAAAGCTTGTGAATGGCTATGAAATGAGTTAGAATACGTAAATGAATGCAAATTCTTGACTTACTTTGATTCATAAGTTTGATGGTTTTTAAATAGCTGATGCATGTGATCCACTTGTATCCATTCATTAAAGTAAAGAAAATGAAGAACAGAGAGGTTTCTGTTCTTGACTTGTTGTCTTAGAGAGGCTTCTACGTCCAATATGAGAAGCTCTGAATCCATCATTGCTCAGGTCTGCAAATTCAATATTGACGGCTAGATTGCATGCTTTATTCTCTGCACTATTGATCAAGTCCATGTACTTAACATTTGCTTTGAATATGTTCCTTTCTGCAGCGTCCTTCACTGCCTTCCAAAACTAGACATCCATTCCTCGTGCCTTTCTCTCATGAAACATCCGGGGATCACTCGAGAGAAGACTTGTAGAGAGAGGAGACCATGAAATGATAAATCATTAAGAGAAAACAACAAACATGCGTGCTGCTTCAGGATACTTGATCCTATTAGTAAATATTTTTCTACTAAGAATAAATTGCAAAACTCTGATGCAATTTCCCTCACAAGACAATCATCTTCTATGGGTATATGGATTTGCTACGTCAGTCATTTTTTTGCTTGATAGATCTAATTTCCATTTCTATCCTATTCTATGGATCAAACAAGTATGCTTTTCAGTTTCCCTTAGGCTTGTATCTTCTAAATTCATCTGTGCTTTTCCTCTATATGGTTCTATGCCTTTGCCTGCCAGAAGAAAATTTTGATATTTTTGACAAGTGTTCAGCTTGTTGTTTAATCCTCAAAGTTCTAGAGGTAGATATAGTACCAAAGCAAAAAATATTACACTGACTATTAGGCCTGGCAAACGAATTGAATCGAATTGAACTTGAAGTTATCAAGCTTGATTTGAAATCTTGGGATCGAACTCGAATTCGAAACTCTTGTACGAGTTTAAATTTAAGCTCGAGTTCGATTTGATTTGATATTATTAGGTCAAGTTCAATTCAAGAGCTCGAAATTTTATTTATTTTTACATTTTAATATTATTTTATCAATAAAAGATATATAATATCTATACAATAAAATAATAAATGTATTATTATGTATAAAACATTTATATATATATTAAATAAAAATAAAAAAATTATGCGAGCCTAATTGAGTTTAACGAGTCGAATAAGTATAAGTTCAAATTCGATTCGATACTTTAATCAAGTTCTAATACTGATTTGAAATCAAGTTCAAACCTGTTCAAAATTGAATCTAAATCAAGTCTAAATGAATTGAGTCCGGGACTATTCATAAGGATCGATCAGTTTTACAGGCCCTACTCACCATTTCACAAACAAAAAGTCGAATATGACATTCTGACTTTTATGCTTAACCAATAGTTATTTAAGGTCCAAAATAGTAGGAAACGAACTCATTGGAACATTAAAAATGAAGATGATTGAGAAATTCTAGGCTAGGATAACGGGCACTGTCTACGTAGGCAACTAAGCTTTGTTAGTCCATGCCTTGGAACTTTTTGGGGTATGATGTCCAGCAAATGATTCAACTTAAAGATGCGAGAGATTAGAACTGTAAATGAGTCAGCTGAATCGAACATCTCTTGTTTAAACTTAGCTTGTTTACTAATTCAGCCTGGTTCAAACTCGTTCGTCAAGTTAACAAGCTGGAAGAGGTTTTCACACTAGACTCGTTAACTGAATTTCCAGCTCATTTAGCATAATGAAATTGGAAACTGGGAAGAAATAATTCCACAAACATTCATCAAACTATCATATGACACCAAATGTACATTACAAGGATTGATATTTGTAAACTCAGTCAAGATTCAACCGCAAGAAGTTCCAAACTGAGATTGCACCCTAACGAAAGCAAGCCAGGTAAATCAACTAAAATACGACATATAGAAGCTTTAAACTGCATTTGAATCATCTAGTAGGATTCTTGGCTTCCAAAGCAATTCCAACAAAACCTTCCTTAGCTGCAATATCTCGTTGCATCCTCATGTATCCCATCCTCTCCCCAGTCAACACCCCATGAGTTCTATTCAGCCAATACTTCAACTTGCCATTACTGGTACGTAGCCAACTAATGTTACACCATGGTCTAAAGCAGTTCCACAGTCTCCAGTGAAGACACCACTCGAGAAAATTGGAAGTCCATGCCGGAAGCATCAAACTATGACAGCAACTGGTTGGTTAGGCTACTGCCTGCATTCTCATTGTCAACTGGTACATTCTCATAGCCACTAATTTTTGCCCACAGGTTCGTCTTCCTTCTTGGTGTCACAAGTGCCTACGTTTCCTTTAGAAGGGTAGTTGCTCTCAGTAGTCAGCCCATGCTGTTCAATGAATTGGAAGGCGTCATCTGTAAAACCCCCCTCGCAACCATTGTGACCACCACCATCACAGTCCAGAATTTCTTGAACTGACAAGGTGTACAGCTTTCCAGTTTTGATCTTGGTAAGCCCTTCCACGGCATCAACAGCGGGAATTGTCCAAGCTCCTATACAATTATTATGAATTCTATAGAACAATTGCAAAAATAACAATCAATAAAGAATCTAAAAAACTGCTTCACACTTACCACATGTTGAATCCCTGATAGGGTGTAACAGCTCCTTTCTTCCTCCAATCAATGCTAGGGGGAACCTGAGGTGACATTTTCATACATGAGAGGGGCTGCTGTGCTTGACTTTGCTGTCTTGGAGAGGTTTCGTTGCCCAATATGAGCAGCTTTAAACTCATCATTGCTCAGGTCTGCAAATTCATTGACAGCTAGCTATATGGTTTATTCCCTGCATTATTAACAAAATCTATATACTTGACATTTGCCTTGAATATGTTTATAGCGCCTTTCCTTCTCTGCAGCGTCCTTTTACTGGCGTCCATAACCAGACAATCCAGTCCTTCATGCCTTTCTGATCATGGAAACATCAGGGATCATTCGAGACAATGCCTGTGGTTCCCATGAATGATAATGATCAGAAACAGCAAACAAACTGCTTCAAGATACTTGATCCCATTAGTCTATAATTGTCTACTCAGAATTGATTTGGAGAACTCTGATGATCAGTCGTTCACAAGGTATATCATCTTATATAGGTGCAAGGAATAAGCAACGTACTATTAGCATTTAGCACTCAATTTTTTTTTTTGCTTAAATACACTGATTTCCATTTCTTCCTACCGTATGGAGCAAACTAATGTCCATTTCTCTTGCCTTAGGGCTTGTATTTTTCATATGTCGTCTGATGCTGTTTTTCTATCTGGATCCACAAGGCTTTACCTATCAACTGAAACTTTTATGTTCACAATTGAGGATGTTATGGTGGTCCAAAATTCGATATTTTTCACAAATATTTGCCTTGATGTTTGATCCTTAGGGCTCTAGAATAAACGTAGTAAAAAAAAAGAGTTAAGTAAAATTACAAAGATAAGCTCACAAGCAAGAGTTAGAATATGACATCGTGACTTTTATGCTTAACCTGTATCTCATTAAGTCCAAAATAGTAGGAAACAGACTCATTGTAACATTCCAAATGAAGATAATTAAGAAATGCTATGTGAGATAAATGGAGGACTGTCTACGTACGTAGCTAACCTTTGGTTGTCCCTGTCATTGATAACAATGATATGTTAGCAGGCTCATTTGGGGGTCTAATTTCTAGGCCAATTGGTTAAACGTAAGATGCAAGAGATGTCTATCTATACATGTTCTCCACCTTCTAATGGAGAATATGGCTTCACATCCTAAAAAGCAACCAATTCCCAGTTAATCAGACATGAAATTGAAATACAGAATTTTGGACGATTACTAGCTGTCAGAAGATATATCATAAAATATTTGGTATTAGCTTTCTGGTTCATTGGCGATTTAACATTTCTATTACTTCCACGGTTCCACCAAGCACCGACATCTCCTAGTTAGAGTGAAAAAATGATGCTTGGGAACTTTGCCTCTCTAGCGATTCAAGTATTCTCTGCAGTGGAAAGCAAGAAGTCTCCCAATTTTTCTTCTTGTATGACTTTGTGCATATACTTATTGGTCCAAGTCTCTTATCAATTATCATCAAACTATGGAAAACATTACTGTTTGTGCTATTGTTGGCACAATCTCCTCTCGTAGATATGATGTTCTTTCTCTTAAACTAGCTTAGTTTTAAAGCCCATTTTAATTCGTTGCATGGAAATCTTTGGAACAAACCAGTTGAAACTGATAGTCTGTCAAGGTTTGTCACATGCAACACCATACCAAGCTTTCAATGGTTCTTGATAATCTCCCTTTCTTATTAAGTTGTTTCCTCTTGGGAAATGTAGCAAAGCGTGCTTATGAGCTATTTAATATTTTTAACATTTGAAACTATAATTTTCCTATGATGATAGACAAGCCTACTAAATTCTCTTGATTACAATTTTCCCCCCCTCAACTGGCTGATTGGCTTTATCAAAAGAAACAAAAACTCAAACACAAAAGGGAAGATTGCTTGAAGCCTTTGGAGTACGTCAGGTTGTGCAAGAGGTAGTCGAACAGATGAATTAAACAGCTTAAGAGGACAACTCAATGTCATTTGGATCAAATTCATCATAATTTTTAGAGGCAAATTGTGCGAAATGTCACTAAACTATTGCGAGATGCCAGTTTTGATCACTAAACTTTTTTATTAACCAAAAATGTCACTGAACTAATAAATCTGTACCATTTTGATCACTCCATCTATTTATGCCGATAGAGAGATGAAAAGTAACTTTTTGATGGGCAAGTTTATCTACACGGTCTTTTCTTGAAACTCTCCGACATAGATTGCTGGCAAATGTGTGACAACTCCCAAAGGCATTTAATAAAAAACAAAAAAAACCCATGATTCGAGCAATCAATATCCACAACGCAAATGATTATATCGTATCAGCCACAAATAAAAACAAAAGAGAGATAAAAAGTTAAACAGATCTGAAGAACGAAGAATCGATTACTTCCTCATTTGAAGAGATTATTATACCACTTAAACAAGTTTTCTCAGATTGTAGCAGAGGTCGTAGCAGCAAAAGG